>CM033122.1:3544274-4751560 GCA_019321725.1 Paulownia fortunei | reverse complement strand
TAAACTTCATCTCTTCAAAGTTGTTCACTTGCCCTTCGAGTCCAATGGTTTTGATTCAACTGTACTTCAGCAGTTTGGTTTTGATTCAACCATATTTCAGCTGTTTGACTTTGTGTCACTGACTTTCTTAGAATTAGCTGTTCAAAGTAGACTAGGGAATTCCCGATAGCTGACTGCTTAACTGATGTTTTATTTCATTTGTTGTACATGTCATTTATGTCGATACATGTACTGGAAATTTTGTAAGCTGTGTCCTACCGTGGTCTTATGATATCCATTAGCATGCTGATGTCACTGAATATGCTGTGGAAATGCTTATTTGGATTCTATTATCATGATTTATTATGGAATGCGCTTCATTGACCAACAGATGCGAACTTTGTGTAATATTATTTCTGTCTTGTATAAAATTAGCAGGAAAGAAGGTTAGATTTCATGGAAGCTATGAAACTTGAAATAGAACGTCTTCGGCTGAATCTTTCTGCTCCTGATAGGGATAGAGCCCTCTTATCAATAGGCATTGATCCTGCCAGCATAAATCCAAATATGTTGCTCGAGGATTCATACATGGGAAGATTATACAGGGTGGCAAGCACCCTTGCATTGCTTGGGCAGGCTTCAATAGAAGACAAAATTACTGCTTCAATTGGGCTTGGAACATTTGATAAAAATTCTGTTGATTTCTGGAATGTTACTGCAATGGGGGAGAGCTGTTCAGGTGGTGCATGCCAAGTTCGTGCTGAATCTGGGCCAGCTGCTGGTGCATCCCTGACTTCATCATCTTCAACACCTTCAGAATCCATTTTTGTCTGTTCTGAATGTGGAAGAAGGGTTTGCAGAGTTTGTTCTGCAGGAAAAGGAGCTCTTCTGCTTGCAACCAATAACTCAAAGGAGATTTCAGGCTACAATGGCGTAACTATCCAGGGAGGATCAGTCCATGGATATTCAGCTGACGCATCTTCAAATCGCTCAGCGACACTTGATGGGATTATCTGTAAACTATGCTGCCATGAAGCTGTCCTTGATGCGTTGATTTTGGACTATGTTAGGGTCTTGATTAGCCAACGAAGAAGAACTAGGGCAGATGATGCTGCAGAGAGAGCCTTGAACCATGTGTTGGGATTGTCCTCAAGAAATTTAATTACTGAAAGAGATCAATTTCTAAGGAGTCGAGCTAAGGTCATGGAGAAGTTAACAGATGGAGAGGAATCGCTTGCAGAGTTTCCATTTGCCAGCTTTCTGCATCCGGTATTCCGATGAACATTTTCTTATTCTTGATCTCATATCCGTGCATCTCATAATCTCAAATGCTTCAAATTTGGATTGCCTGAGTCTATCTTTATCTCCTCTCACTTTCTGATCAAAAGTTCATTATCCAATAAGCTATGATTGCTTTTGGCACCAATGGTGCAAAATAGCTTCTCAATTGGAAAACCTAATATTATATAGAGCATTTCACCACTTTCCTTAGTATGGCTCTCAAGGGCTTTTGTTTCCCTTTTCCTTATCTAGTATACCCTTCTGTAAGCTTGGGTCCTCTTTCTGCTCTCAGAGTTTCTTCCGTAATGCCGTCCCTTCATCTTATGTGCAGATGGATAATCATTTCTTCATGTTTTAATGGTTTGTCCATTAATTTGATGATTGACACTTCTCTGACTACTTATGTGCCATTTATTCTGTCTATTATTTATTTGTTCACCTATGAGAAAAAATTAGGTAGAAATCTTCTGTTTGTGTGGTTTTCCTCCCAAAGGAAAGGTAAATAAAAGCAAAAGTAGAAAGGGTGATAATGTACTCAAGATCAGTGGAGTTGGTGATTACTAATCACCCGGCCGATGAATTTTAAAATGTGAAACAGACACTTTAGTGTCAAAATAGTTTGCTGGAGATAGGAGCAGTATTCAAGATCGTGATCTTCATTAAATACTGATAACAATAGTTAAAATGATCTGGTAGTGCATGCTAGTATCTTCTAGGTCTATACCACCTAATTACATACGACTGACGAAGTATTGGTTCTCTAGACCTTAAAATATAGCCCTTACATGAGTGACTACTAAGGTTTATGCCGCCTTTGCACTTGGGAAAGAAAATAGGAACTTTTTCTCTCTGCGATGTCATGGAGATCAAACATGTTTTACTTCATATATATATGTATATATATATAATGTGTGGATATGTTTGTGTTTCAATGTATTTCCAATCAGAATGATTACTGTCTGGAAGTTAGCTGTGACTTTATGTTATGTAGGTTGAGACAGCAGCAGGTTCAGCACCCTTGTTGTCATTGGTTGCTCCTTTAAATTCTGGATCACAAGAATTGTATTGGAGAGCTCCCCCTAGTGTGTCGTCTGTGGAATTTGTCATTGTCCTCAGCGATATTTCTGATGTCTCTGGTATTGTCCTTCTGGTTAGTCCATGTGGCTATTCGATGTCTGATGCTCCTACTGTAAGTATACTTTCTGCTGACTCTCAACAGTTGATAGACTTACGGAGGCTAAACTACTTAATGATTGGATGTCATATTTTATTTGAGAAACCAAATGTTGCTGCACAATGACTCTTTTAGTTTGAATAGTGTCTGCCGCAAATCATGCACACACTTTTTCGTGATATTCTTGTATGAAATGATCAATTACTTTCTTACTCACGTACACACAAGTTTGGATGTTGCTGGTGCAACTTCTCAAAAGTGCTTTTCAGCTTTTGACTTAAGAAAAGCACCTCCGAATGCAAATACCAACTTCTATTTGTGATTCTCTATAAGTCAGCTCGAAGCTGAAAGCTGAAAGCAGATTGGGAATGGTTCTAACAGCTTCTGTTTTTTTTTGGTAAAATGTGTAGAAGTTTTCTTGGACAGTTTTGTCCTAAAAAATATTTTCACATTTCAAACATACCCTTACATCATATAAATATATAAAATATATAAATATTTATAATGTATATAATATTATGTGTATTACATTTGTATATTCATATAAATATAAATACATAAAATATATTGCATATTTATAAAAATATATTATATACATTTGTATATACATATAAATATAAATATAAATATCTTTACAAATATAAATGTGTAAATGTAAATACATACATATTTATATATAAAATATATATACATTTATTTTCATAAATATTTATAAAACATAATTTAATAATGATAGATATATATTTGCATAAAATATATATTCATTTATCTAGGTATAAATATATATTTATGAATATATATATATATAACATATAAATACAAATATACAAATATTTAATTATTTAAATAAATATATAACAATACACATGTATATTTTTTTGTTTATATACACAAATATGTTAATAAGTATTATTACACCCAATAAGATATTTGTACTTTACATGTAAATATATGTAAATTATTCATTTATATCTAAATACTATGATATTTTTGTACTTTATTATTGAATTTATCATTTATTTAGATATAATAATTATTATACATAGATATTATATGTAGTATTGTAGTTATTATTTTTTGTATAAAATACGAATAAATAATTTAGTTTAATTTATTTGATCAAACTTTACAAAATAAATTACTTTTTTTTTATATCCAAGGACAATTTAAACTCTCACACACAAAAAAGAAAAAACACTTTTACAACTTATTTACGAAACATTCTTTTTCAGTTTATTCTATCTTTCCAGCAACACTTTGCAAACACTACCAATTTTTGTTTCTCAACAACTTTTTTATTTTTTCTAAAATTAAACACTTCTCTAAAAGCAGAAGTTTTGCAAACAGTCCCCAAGTCTTTATTTGCCATGATATATTTTATCTTCTTTCAAATACCAGTGTTCTTCTATCTGGAGGTAGAGGCTTGTTTCTATTAGAAAATGATATCTGAAAGTGGTTTTGATATTTTCTGTAATGTGATTTTCGTTCTTTCTCTTTCTCTTGTTGCTAGTGAATGTTTATATAGGTTCCCTTCCCTCTCTACATACTTTCTTATACCCATGCGTTTGCTTTCTGAACTAAAATGATCATTAGACTAGTCCATTGAGGAAACTCTTGGGTCATGCCACTTATTTATCCACATGTTCAGGCATATACTACCGCTTATTTCATATGATAATGATCAGTTTTGACAGCCAAGGATCATGTCTTAAAACTGCATTCTGAGGTCAGTTGACTACCTAGCAGAATTATGCTGTATTTATGTATCTTTCTGCTGTTTATACAGGTACAAATCTGGGCTAGCAATAAAATAGACAAGGAAGAAAGATCATGCACAGGGAAATGGAATATGCAGTCTCTGTTAACGTCTTCATCTGAACTCTGCGGCCCAGAGAAGTCATTCAAAGATGGTAAAGTGCCTAGGCACGTAAAATTTGCCTTCAGGAATCCTGTCCAATGCCGCATCATTTGGATGACCCTGCGTCTTCCTAGACTTGGATCTAGTTCTGTCAATTTTGAAAGAGACTTCAATCATTTGTCTATGGATGAAAATCCCTTCGCACAACTCAGCAGGCGTGCCTCTTTTAGTGGAGAATTTGATAGTGATCCATGCATTCATGCGAAAAGAGTTCTAGTGGTTGGGAGGACTGTGAGAAGAGAAGTAGGGGCGTCACCACAAGGTTCTGACCAAATAAATGTAAGAAACTGGTTGGAGAGATCTCCAGAGTTGAACCGATTTAAGGTGAAGCTTAAGTTTCTCACCACTATTATGATGCAGAAACTTTTTTTATATTAATTGGCTGAGAAATCCTTTCTGTGTTCTCAACTATTTACTATACAGAATTTGTTGCACATTAATTGGCTGAGAAATCCTTTTGAATTTTTCAGGTTCCAATTGAGGTTGAAAGATTAATCGACAATGATCTTGTTCTGGAACAATTTTTATCCACTGCTTCACCTATGCTGGCTGGATTTCGTCTGGATGGTTTCAGTGCAATAAAGCACCGAGTTAATCATTCACCTTCCACAGAGTTAGATATAGGGGGTAGGAATTGTCTTTTAGAAGACAGGCTCACATCTCCTGCGGTGTTGTATATTCAAGTGTCTGCCCTTCAGGTACTGTGAAGATGTTTGTTGTTGTGCTGCTTAATTACATCATTTTAAATTAAAAGTTATAAAAGAACTAGCTTAAGGTTTATTTTTGGCTCGACTTGAACCATGTTTAAAACTCGCCATCTTTTTCCAAAATTTGATTTACTCCCAGGGCATATGGCCCAAGAATTGTGGCAATACCAGGGTCATGGAACGCTAATTATTTGTGCCTTAATTTGGAATTCACCTAACTTAAACCCATCCATGGTTTTAATTCTTGCTGAGAAATATGGATGCTGAAGTTAATGTAAAAGTTCAACGTTCATAAATGTTACCTTTTCTCTTGAATATGCCGTAGACTAGCTCATCATGTTTTTTAACAGTACTAGATCCTGTAGTCATCCCCTCTAGTTTCTGTTGTTTCATTGTTCGTCTCTTTTACCAAACATTTATCCTTCTCCACGCAAACTAAAGAAAAAGAAAAAGTGAAAAATGATATGCCTTACCCTGACAGAGATGAATCACCGCCAATGCCTTCACCTTTGTTATACTGCCTACGCCTACTGGGCTATGATATGTCTATTGCATTTGGAATGGTGTAACTTTCTCTGTTGCTTTAGTTGATTTGAATATGTCGGTATGAAATTTTTATTTGGATCAAGAGGACGAAACAAGGAGTTGAGAAAGGGGATGGCCATGGTGATGACTTCTGAACATTCTTTACCACTGGAAGAGAATATGGCAGTATTTAAAAAGGAGAGTTGTTACAGAATTCAGGTAGCGACATGAATGGCATAATGATGGAAGATGTAAGAACTCAGCACTGGGAATGTGGCATGAGAATGATTGAGGCAGAAACATGGAGAAAAGTTGTCAAGAAATAGTGAACTAGGAAATGGTGGAAAGAATTGGGAGCCAGTTGCTAAAAGATTAGCTATTATTCTTATAAGATGTTTACAGTAAAGCCATGAATTGAAATGTTTTAATAGAGCTTTGAATTGAATTGAAATGCTAAAAGATTGAGTATTATTCTTAAACGAAGATGTTTGAAGTCAAACATAGAAGGAAGGATCTGATCCATTAAAAACAACCATCATTATAATCATGAAAATTCTTGGAAAAAGTGAAGGCGCGAGAGAGGGGGATTGAGGACTACATTATGAGTTCATCACACAGCAGGAAATGACAGCTGCCATTGCAAGTTCCTTGCTAAATCTTGTGGCAGGTGTTCGTAATATTCTGTTCAAGGCATTTCTTTTTGTCCTTGTTGGTTGTTCTAGACATTTTATGGGTTTCTGGGGCAACATTTGGACGACTAGGGTTTAGGACAGATCGGAACTTCTATGACTGGTGCATTTTTCATACTAGTTTGATGGCATGTAAATAAAACTTAACTTGAGAGGGGAAAAAACGGTGAAGGTGGCATGATTAAGTTGAAAAGATCTAAGCTTATCTTCCCATTCTTTCATATTTCTTGATTTTGTATATAATTTATGCCACCATGTTCCTGCACAGGAGTCCCACAATATGGTCACTGTTGCTGAGTATCGGCTACCAGAAGTCAAGGCCGGCACAGCCATGTACTTTGATTTCCCTAGACAGATAAGTACTCGTCGTATAACATTTCGGCTGCTTGGAGATATTGCTGCATTCTCAGATGACCCAGCAGAACAAGATGATTCAGAATACAGAGCTCATCCATGGGCTGCAGGGTTGTCATTGGCAAACAGAATTAAGTTGTACTATTACGCTGATCCTTACGAACTTGGGAAATGGGCCAGTCTTTCAGCTGTCTGATTAAAAGCACCCAACGCTCTCTAATCCATCATTTATTAGCTGACCAAGTATGCAGCGGAGGTAATTCTTGCAAAAATCCAGTTTCTTTGGGTATCATACTGCCTATGATTGAGCTTGATTATTCAAACCCTGAAGTTGAGGATGCTGCCGTTTTGTAAGTTAGCAATTCATGATTCTTGGTTGTGGTCTTGAGTTTATGTAATTGAAGCATCAGTTCATTGATGTAACACTGTATAAACTAATAAAAAACGATGTCCTCCTTTTCGTGCGACACTGCCTGCATTTTACTTGGCGGTCATGCCAATGGAATAGGGCACTGGGAGCTATTGATTTCATATCCTGCTTTGTTTGCCCAGAAGGCGGATGCTTTTTTCGTTCCCCTTGTAAGGTTTTGAGTGATAATGGTCTATATTTTACTGCTATCTTACATATCTTGTCAAGTACTTGTGTTTTTGTATGCCCCAAATGGGGTCTTAATGGTGAAGTCAAATGCAGATCCCTGAAATTTGGGTGTTGTGAATAAATGACTTGTTTGCTAGTTGCTCAATGACTATTTTTTTTCCTTGGTTTTGCAATTGAAAAATTTTGCACATCTCATAATTCCTCCCCATTTAGTACTATAGTAAGACATCGACCGACGACCACTTAGATTACATATCAAAAAATCAGTGGAAAAAATGATCACTCATATATGGCAAAATACTTGGATTAATATCATGAGCTAATGGCACTTCACGCTTTAAACTTACACGGTTTGGCTTTGTACTCACTCATATGATCGCGCCATAACTTCTCATTTTTTAATGCTTGTAGCACGTTAACTTGTCTCCCTTTTCCCATCAAAACTTGCATCTCAAATCTTACTGCCAGTTCAATCACATTTAACTTTATTAAAGATTTTCAAAATTTATGTAACTCCATAAAAATCCAATCTTACCTCAAAATCAACTTGATTTTGAGAAATGGGAAAAATTCATTTGCATCCATTGAGGTGTCAACACATCATCAGTAACATTGTCCCTCTAACCAAAATTTGGTGAAAAATTCCTGCAAATAAAGATTAATTTTGGATATATACTCAAAAAATTATCAGATAAATTTAAATAAAAATTAAAAACTTTGACCCCTGATCTTGGCCCACTATCTATATTGGGCCTTCTATTTTAGCTCAACGTGTTCATTCCAAGGGCATTTTCGTAATTTAATTCAGACTTGAGGGTTTATTCATAAATTCTTCCCTCGGAACGTTTCGTTTTCTGTCTTCACATGGACGCAGCTTCACTATGTTTCAACAATGGTGAGCGCTCTCTTAACACTTAACAGTTTAATTTCCTTTTGCTTTTGTGGAATTACTTCTTCTTTATCTCATCTATATCCTTTTATGTACAATTTGTGTGTGTGTGTGTGTGTGTGAGAGAGAGAGAGAGAGGAAGCAGATGAAGTACGAAGAAAACGTGACCCACAAATTAAAGAAAGAAACACGATTTAGAAGAAAACATGTCAATAAACAAATAGAACGACGCTGTGGCAACTTATTTATGCGACGTCGTTTGGCATCAACCGGCAATTAGAGTTGGTATAGGATTAGAAATAGACACGGCAGAAATCATTCAATAAGCCTGCGACACGTAGGCGATTAGTAGCTAACAAAAATAGATTAGTTAGACAGTTGCAGGGGTACAGCTTGTGCTTGTATAAATGTGCTACGGGTGTGTAGAGCTGAAGTCTGTTTTTGGAACAATTGAATAAAATTCCTCCTCCTCTTCAATTCCTCTCTTCTTTATCCTTGTCTTCTCCTTCTCTAAACCTAAATTCTTCTTCTCTAAGCTGTTCCACGAGAATTCGTGCTTCAATGCAGACATAGCAGTCTGGTATTGATAAGGCTGGTATAGGAGGTCAGTTTGGACCATAACGATTGGCCTCAGAGCCGATTCGATAATAGGGTGGAAATTCTGGAGCAACAGATGATGGAGTTGAAAGAGGTGCAGCAAAATTTAAATGAAGGTCAAGCCGAGATAAGGAGGCGATTAAGCTCAAAAATGGACGAATCAATGAACCAGAAATTGGAAGGAGTTGTTAATCAAAGGAAGTTGGACGATCTATCTCAGAATTCGAAGAAGGAAAAGAGCCTGTGAATATCAATCATACACCAGCACAGCAACAAATGCCTAGAAGCAGAATGGAGGCTGGTATCCTAATTCCTGAACAGGACGCTTTCAGAAGACGACTCCATCCTTAGCTTTCTGAGTGGACTCAATGGTGAGATTAGCCAAATGGTATCCTGTCACAAGCCATACACTTGGCTAGGAAGCAAGAGAGCCTCTAAGAGTCCATACTTAAAGGCTGATAAATCAGGTGGTAAATTTCAAAATGGGAATAATGAGACCTGGAGAAGTGCAACCTCAGAAACAAATGGTGCCAAAAAGATCAGAAATGTAGGAAAGTATCCACCAGTGAAGAAGTTAAACACCTCAGGAATTGGATCTAAGAAGGAAAAAAGTATTGAGCTTCAAGAAGCTTTTTTGTCATCCTAGGTGAAGAGACTGTAACAGATGCAGAGGAGGAAGTAGAGGAAGAAAATGAAGAGCAAAAGGAGCTGCACATATCCAAACATCCATTAGTAGGTCACAAGTAACCCCAGACACTGTGAGGATAGAGTTTGGTTCTAGGTGCTCTTAACTTGCATATAAAAAATTGCATAATTTTTTGGACTATTTCAAGTAGGCACTTTATATATAAATATATACTCGTATATGTATTAATTATCTATAAATGTCATTAATTAAAAGTTAGATATCTATAAGTGTCAATTAAATATATAAAGTTACTTGCGGAAAACAACATTTAAAAATATCAATGAAGAAATTAAGTTGATTGTTACTACTAACTGCTTGATTTGATGGTATCGTTTTTTATTTTTAATCAATTTTTTAACCGAATATATGTGAGTGGGTGCATAAAATCAATGTTTTTATAAACGAATCGGTGATCAAATCGATTTTGTTAAAATTAACGGTTCAACCAGTCGGACCGATTTAATGAAAATTAATTATATTATTTTATTTTATTATATAAAATAAAAATATAATAGATTAATTATTATGCAATATATTTTAAATATAAAAATAAATAAATAGCTACATAAAAACACATATAACAAAAAACAAAATTCAAATAATCATATAAATATAATAAAATATCAAATTTAAATATTTATAAAAATTAAAAACAAAAAAATGTAAAAAGAAAATATAAAAATCAATTTTGGGCAGTTTTGACCGATTTGACCGGTTGTTGACCGATTTTAACCCATCAAAATAGCTTTTGGACTGAATCGGATCAGACCGACCTCCGATTCCCGATTAAATCGATCGATCCAGTCCAGTTTTGAAAACACTGCATAAAATTACAAAAAAAAAATGCTGATCGTTGTAATAAAATAAAAGTTGAATATCTATTTTGAAGCTTTTCATATAAATTACTAAGCTTGTAGATTATTATTGTATATGGACTCCAAATAGATTGTGTAAATAATATGGATATGAAAAAATCTTGAGTGGAATATTATTTTTAAACATGAAATCTAGTTCTATGTACATACGTATTAGTACAAGTCACAACATATAAGATTTGAGTTCAAAAGGTACCTTAATTTTAGCGTTAGAATTAAGTTCAAGTCATACCTAAAATTTAAGCCTGAAGTCCTGCTAAAAATGGTTCGACATTACCATAATATCATAAGTTTGTTAGTTTCCTTTTTAGGGTGGGCTTCTTTATTACCGAACATAGTTTTAGGCATTAGTCCAACATTGCGTTTGTTTGTCCTAATTCCTACGAATATGGACTCTTTTATTATTTAGTAGTAACCAAGTTATTGTTCGTAGATTTCATTAAATATGGTCGTAGTATGTAATAATTACATGTCACCTTTCCATACCAAACAATCCGGATTTGAGGGAATGTTTTTTGCAATTAAGGAATTGAGTTTAGAATGAATTTACTAAAATTTAAAATCTAATTCAGAAACCGACTTGCCTAGAATTTACGTCCTCACATGTTTGTACCTCTTAGATTCGCTTAGGCCTATTTTGCAATTTAAACATAATGAAAAATAATGTTATTAAGACTAATTAATTACAAATATAAAAATGCATGTTTTAATTTTTTTTAAATATAATCTCAAACATAATTAATTACTTTTATAATTTAATATTATTATTTTAATTATAAGAATTGTATATTTATATTTTATATATGAGTATATATTAACATTAACAAATTTTTTCGTATACTCTATTTCAAATTTATCATTCTCGTGTTCTTTTCAGATGTACGTTACAAAGTAAAATTTTAAAACTATCCTTTAAATTAAAATAATGATACAAAATCACTAACTATCATTTATATTTTTTTAATTTTTATCTAAAAACTCGCTATTATATTAAATTGAACTCAAAATTTAGGAATGGAGAGAGCTTGCCCGCATGCCCATTTCTATCTCATCAATATTAATTGGACTTTTTAATTCATTATAATAATTAAAAAATAATGCATAATAATTATTGAAGTATTTAAAAAAATAAAAATTTGGAACTATTCAATATTCAAGAAAGTAAAATATATTTATCAATACAAATTAAGAATTTAGAGGGAACCTACCACCACTGACCACGCTATCACCATTTAAGAGAAAAAAGTTTGACCACAAATAGTATTTTGGTTGGAAGAGAAAATGACAACTATTAGTTATATTCGTTTTGGCACTCCTGATTAGGTTTCCGAAATATTCAATTCTTTGCTTCGCCAGCATTCCATCTCCCCCTGTCCATTTCTGCCCAAGCAATTAGCAGCCCTTAAAATTTCCCCAACTATCTTCTCCTTTCATGACTTTAAGCCACAAATTTTACATGTATATTTGTTATTAGTGCCAATTTCTTCTTGTTTGTTTCTCAAAATTGTCACCTTGTATATTTGCTATGGCTTCC
Source organism: Paulownia fortunei (assembly GCA_019321725.1). NCBI lineage: Eukaryota > Viridiplantae > Streptophyta > Magnoliopsida > Lamiales > Paulowniaceae > Paulownia > Paulownia fortunei. The sequence continues at coordinate 4,739,752 of CM033122.1, read as the reverse complement.
AAAATTTGAGGGGACAGAAATTTTGAGTGATATATATGCTGTCATTATACTTTTGAGGAGATGCGAATCACACGTCATATAGGAGTATACTTAAGTTTACTGTGGTATTAATGGGATTTGCCAGAATCAATTGAACTCCTACCATACTACTATAAAAAGGTTGAGAACCAAATGATGGTTGGCTGAATCCGAGTACTTTGGCTTTCAATTCTGTTTCGAACTCACTCTCTCTCTCTCTCTCTGTGTACTCATGGCTGCATTCTTGAAAGCCCATGTAGACTTCCTGAGCTCTGAAGAAGAAGAAAATGAAGGGATTAAAGAAACATCCAAATCACGAAACTTGAGAGTCCAACATCCTTCTTGGTATTCTCCCGAAACAGGAATATACCACAGCAAACACCCACCTATCAACCTGCCTTCTGAGCCTTTTCTTGATGTTGTTTCATTCATTTTCTCACAAAAACATAGTGGGATTCATGCACTCGTTGATTCTTCATCTGGGCTCTCACTTTCTTACTCCATGCTCTTCTCTTTGGTGAAATCCATGGCTTCTGGTCTGCACCAAATGGGTGTGAAGCAAGGTAATGTAATCTTGATTTTGCTGCCAAATTCTGTTTGCTTCCCTGTCATTTTCTTGGGTGCTTTGAGTATTGGTGCAATTGTAACCACCATGAATCCTTTGAGTAGTTTGTTAGAGATAAAAAGACAGGTTCTTGATAGCAATGCAACTTTAGCATTTGCTGTTCTTGGTAAAGTTGATGAATTGGTTAATGCATTGGGAGGGTGCCATGTAGTTGGCGTGCCAGAAGTTTTGGATTTTAACTCTGTGCCTGGTGATGGTTCTGTTTTCCATAAGCTCATTTCCAGTGATCCTAGTATGGTTCCAAGGCCTAGAATTATGCTACAGGATACCGCGGCAATTTTGTACTCATCAGGCACTACTGGTAGGGCTAAAGGAGTTATGCTAACACATAGGAACTTTATAGCCATGGTGGAACTTTTTGTGAGATTTGAAGCTTCTCTTTATGATTATCCAAGTACGGAGAATGTCTACTTGGCGGTTGTGCCAATGTTCCATGTGTATGGGCTGTCTCTCTTTGTTATGGGATTGTTATCATTGGGCAGTACTATTGTCACAATGAAAAAATTTGATGCTGATGAAATGGTGAGAGCTATTGATAGATATGGTGTTACTCACCTTCATGCTGTTCCACCTTTACTGGCAGCATTGACAAAGAGAGCCAAGAGAACTGCAGGTAATAATTTTAGGAGCTTGAAACAAGTTTCTTGTGGGGCGGCTCCATTGAGCGAGAAAAGCATAAACGAATTCATTGAGACACTCCCTCATGTTGATTTCATTCAGGTACTCATTCAGTTATAAAAGCAGCTTTAGGTTTCTTAGTCAATCAATCTACTTTGTCTATATGGTGGTTAATGTAAGAAAATAAATTGCTGTCAGGGTTATGGCATGACAGAATCGACTGCTGTGGGAACTCGTGGCTACAATACCATTGAGGTTCATAAATATTCTTCTGTAGGGCTTCTGTCTCCAAATGTTAAAGCTAAAGTGGTAGACTGGGTCACCGGTTCTCACTTACCTCCAGGATCTGTTGGTGAGCTTTGGTTGCGCACACCTGGAAACATGAAAGGTAATTATTGATCCAATTGTCTCTATTGACATTAATGTTTTGAACAAATGAATTTTACGTACATTGCCGTTCTTGTTCCTGTAGCATGGAGTATGAAAACATTTATGGCAGTTTAGTCTGTACTTGTGCCATAACCACTTTTGGCTCCATAAGGGGCTTGAACAAGTGTGTTATATCTTAACCATAATGGTTGTGCATTATGACATCAATGGCTGACTATATTACAGCTTTTCTTAATATTAAATTAAAATTATAATTGTTCAAGCATTCAATCCTGTATCCAGGTCATGTTAATCTTACTTTCCTTGTCTCTTTTCCTCAGTGAATTTGTTGTCTGTGAGAAATCTTCAAACTTTTGCTGAAATGTATTGTAAATAAATAGTTGTTTTTAATGGATTTAGTCGGTAAATGGAAGATAAAGTCTCATTTTGGAGTTTAAATTTGATCTTTTCGTAATAGGATACTTGAATAATATTGATGCAACTATGGCTGCACTTGACAAAGATGGTTGGCTGCATACTGGGGACATCGTTTATTTTGATCAAGAAGGATACTTATATGTAATTGACCGCTTGAAAGAGGTCATCAAGTACAAGGGTTTCCAGGTATGCAATCCGTGTACACCATTTACTTTACACCAGTTTGAGCAGACCATGGAGACATTTTGTTGAAACTTATTACCTCCATTTTCAATTTTTTTTGAGGGGTGAATATAGTAATTTATGGTTTCCAGAACTCTTTTGACTGATGCATAGGCTAGTTGATCTATTTCTAAAATTTTACTGTAAAACAGTTGCACTGTGATTATTGATTCAAGTATTGGTCCACTCTGCTATTTTCAGGTTGCTCCTGCTGATTTAGAGGCAGTGTTGATGTCCCATCCAGAGGTACTTGATGCGGCAGTGATCGGGTAGTTGGCATCTCCTTTTAATGATATTTTAACTACCAAATGGAATGCATGTTTCATTCAATTTTGACAGTTGAATTTCGTAGTGATTGTCTTTTTGTAGGGTGAATCTATTAAATATGGTGTTCTCCACCATTGATTTTGGACATATGATTATCTAGTATTTGGAAAGCCTCATAATTCTGGAAAGAAAAGAAAAGACATTATATTCAGAGTTCTATTCTCATTCTGGTCATAGTATACTGCTCTCTGTGATGTAGATTATGCAGTTCATCATTGGGCACGGTTGCTTGTCTTTGAGTTAGCTCTTTGCGTCCATACTAGTTTTTGCATGTGAGAATTGAGGAGGTTCCTCTGGTGTACTCCAACAAAATCTATTATTATGACATGTCTAATTTAATGATCTGTGGAGCCATCAATTGTTCAGCTTGGCCCACATCTCACTTGAAAACTGCATAGGGTCAGAGGATCTAACTTGATATGCCCTTTCGTATCAGGGTTGGTCTGTGAAGATATTTAGTCGAAACTTTGTTTTTTACAATTTGCTTTTCATAATTTCATTTTAAAGTAGATCTTAATTGCCAAGGACTGAATACTTCCACATGCAAGTTTTATTACCGCAATAAATGCAATATAATTATCTCGAATATTGTAAAATAAATCCAAGTCTTCTGTTGCCGAAAACCAGCCATCAAAGATTGTTTCCTCTTTACAAAAATAAAGGGGTCCCCTCTTCCTAGTTCCCACTAGGTCCTGAGTAATTGGAGTTATGGCTACACTGAAGGGGCTGCTTTAACAGCCACATTGTTGGTGGGAAGCTTCTCTCTTTCCTCTTCAAGGCTGCTCCCTCCTTATCCATCTTCTTCTCTCACTAGCATTTGTTTTAGCTTTAGTAATCTTTCTGTTACTTGTCGATGGCACTTTGATGTTCCAGGACCAATTCATCAGATTTCTAACATGAATGGAGTCCTTGTTTCCACAGCACGATAGGGTGGGCGTGAGGGGCTGATATTGGATCAAATAACATAACTCTCTATTCTTTTTTAATATGGATGTGGGGTATAATATGTGAACTATGACAGGGGTACTTTAGAATTTAAATGTTTCCATTTGGGACAAAGAAAATTGATACAGCCTCATCGCTGCAAACATGTCTTTACATGCATTTCACTGTTGATGATACGGAGTTTTAAGCGGTACAATTTGTTTTGATCTTAGAATTGCCTGGTGGTTTTGGTTCTGCTGCATATTTCTGCTCGTTCTTCAAAATATTTCCTAATTGGAACTCATTCCCCATTTGTATTGTTAATTGAGCAGTGCCAGAGATGAAGAAGCTGGTGAGATCCCTGTGGCATTTGTCGTCCTCAAAGATGAGAGTTCAGTCTCTCAGGCAGCTCTAATGGACTATGTAGCAAAGCAGGTCATTTCAGGCTTAATCTGATTAACCCTTTTGTTATAGTCTTATGAGTTGCTATAGATAAAGAGGGACGTGTGCTGATAAATCCCAACATCTTTATTTCGTTTACTGCAGGTTGCACCTTACAAGAAGGTGAGAAAGGTCTATTTTCGAGCCTCCATACCCAGATCAGCAGCTGGGAAAATACTTCGAAGGGAGCTAAGGAGCTTATTAGCTTCCAGGCTTTAGGTCTGTTAGCAAGATTCATTATTCAGATAAGGTGTGATTTTGTCAAAGGAAAAAGAATCTCAATTTAAGGAGAAAAAACATTCTATTGCAGATTGGTTCAGCTCTGGTGGTCCATAAGAAACAGTGATTGCAGTTATCAAGGCTCCACAAGAATTTCAATAGCTGCACAGCTGATAAGAACTATTATGAAGAAAATATTTATGTCAACATAGAGTAAACACAAAAATTAACCATACTAATCTTTAAATAAGAAAGCTAATAAATTAGTTGGTCCGAGCAACTAGAACAGTAAGCAGGTTGAACACTGGGAACTTCTTAGGGTGAAAAGCCCAACGAAAGTATCGTCCAAGACTTCTGCATAAGGTGAGGATGGGTCGATTTGAATTGTATATCATAACGTATAAATTTGTCTCAGTTGATCATTGTTGACGATCGAGATGCTGGAGGAAAGTCCTGAACTCTTATCCAGATTGAAGATTGAGTTATAGTTAGTGGCTTTTTCTCAGATTAAAAGTTTTTTGATCCATAAACTAGCTAAATGGGATGATCCCTGAACCAATGGACAGTACTCACTCCCTATACTTCCCTTCCCCGACATATTTCTTGCAATATTTCAGAAATTTATCAACAGGAAATTGGGAAATGATGGGGACAAGTTTCATGACTCATGAGTCGGGGGTTATTCACATAGGCTTCTTGCAATGGAACTAGGAACCAGTTACATTATTCTTGGCAGTTTATTACTAATGTCAAACAAATTGCAAGTGAAAATTGAAATTACCTTGAAATCAATAGAAAAAACTCAACATAAAAAAAAAAAAAAAAAAACAAAGGGCAAAAAGCCTTGATGATTCAATCATTCTTGGAAGTGGGTCCAAAGTTAGGTATCCATTATAAAGTAGACCAATCGGATTTTGTGAAGATAGTACAGAGCAAGAAATGTGAGGCTTTAAATTGACTGGTCCCTTCGTAGAAACTTCAAAGCAAATGACTATATTCATCTTCAATGTTTTTAGGCGAGATTTGTTTCCTAGAAACTTCAGAAAATTATGACTATTCACACACACAAGTTTTCCAGATCATAAATCCACATTGATATATACAACCAGGAAAAATAAACAGGAATGTTTCTTCTACGCTTCTTCTTCCTCTATTGTCCATAATAAAGGGCAAAATATATATAAATATCTTGAATTTCACTTATGCTCGTAAATATTTTTTAAATTTACAAATGCAACACTTACCTCTAAATTAAATATTTAAACAAAATTATTTTTAATGCAATCAATTTATATAATTTTTAGTTTATTATGAATATTTTGCATCCTAAATTTAATTTTAAATTCTTTTTTAATTTGAAAAATTATATTTTAAATTATATTTTTTTAAAAATAATAATCAGGAACTTAAGTAATTCAAGTTTAAAAAACTAAAGAATAAATGAACACAATAAATACCCAAAATTATTAAACATGAAAAAATTATTTTAATTATTTGAATTTAAAATAAAATATTACTACTTAATCTAAATGAATTTTTAACACTTTTGGATAAAGGTAAATAAGTATATTTTTGTAAACTGAATTTAAATATATATATATATATATATTATCCATAAGGGTTCAAAATTCATTTAAATTAAATAGTTAATATTTTATTTTGAATTCAATTAATCAAAATAATTTTTTCATGTGTAATATTTTTTGGGTATTTATTGTACTCATTTATTACTTTAGTTTTTTCAAAATAAATTACTTAAGTTCCTAATTATTTTTCTTAAAAAATTATAATTTAAAATATCTTTTCTAATCAAAATAGAAATTAATTAAATTTGAAATTTAAAATATTCAAAATAAACTAAAAACTCTATAAATTATTGCATAACTGTTACATTTACAAGTTCACATGTTTGTATACATATGTGAAATTCAGGATTTTATGTACTTTGCTCTGTAACAAAAACAAAGCTATAATTAGATATTATTATCATATTACGAACTTAATTACAAGTACTTCAACTTGATAGAAAGACAACTTACCCACTATTCAAATAAACTCATTAATTTTTTGGTAAAAAATTTACTTTTCAAAGTTAAAATAATAATACGAAACCATCACTTTCAATGTCCTTTTTAAAAATTATAATATAAAAATACATAAAATTTATATTTTTTTCAATTTTCGAGATATTTGAAATACGATGAGCGACTTTTTGATTGCTGAAATACAAGGAAAGATGGTGGTGCTCCATCTATGTCATCATCCACCTATTCTCGTTGATATTTGCACATTTTGTTCATAACAAACTGCAAAAGTCCAGTCTTGTACGAAACCCCATCATGCGACCTCAGAAAGCTTCAAGCACAACACTTCTTTTCTTGATTTTGCTCCACTGTTTGGCCACACAAGTTTCATCACTCGACACCCTCAAACAAGGAGACAGGCTGAATTCATCTTCTCAACTGGTTTCTGCCAAAAGGGTTTTCACATTAGGATTCTATACCCCGCAAGACACCAATAACAGTTACTTAGCAGTATGGTATACCGATTTGCACGATCCTGTGTGGATTGGCAACAGGGAAAAGCCTATTCCCAAAAATATGGATCCGGTTCTTACTATGGGCACCACGGGGAAGTTGATTATTACGTACGGTGGAGGAGAATCTATCGAGCTATACGCTGGCGAATCAAGAAACAATTTATCAGCCACTTTGTTGGATACAGGGAATTTTGTAGTAACAGAGATGAGTCCAAATGGCTCTGCAGGTGAAGTGTTATGGCAAAGTTTTGATCATCCTACTGATACCCTTCTTCCAGGGATGAAACTAGGTGTCAACCACAGGACTGGAAGAAATTGGACACTTTCTTCATGGTTCGGGCAAAGTGATCCAACTCCTGGAGCTTTTACTCTCGAATGGGATCCGAGTGTACGCAGATTGTTAGTTAGGCGACGAGGGGTGGTTTATTGGACAAGCGGTGAGCTGAAGGATTATTATGAGGAGTTGGGCAATTTGAGAGTTAGGGAGTTTGAGAATATTAATCCCAAGCCTGATGCTTTTAACTTGAACTATAACTTCACCAATGTCACGAGTGATGATGAGGAATACTTTATGTATACACTCGTACAAGTTCCAACCTTGACACCTTATGAACGAAAGGTTATTTCAGGATGGAGGCTGGACTATCAGGGGAATATATCTGACAATGACAGGCCTGCGATCGCAAGGGCCAGTCTTTGTTATGGTTATAAAAGTCAGGGGTCTGCTGTTTACACAGGCTGCGAATTGTGGGAGCAGCCTAAGTGCAGGAATGACCATCAGACGTTTATATTCAGGTCGGGGGATTTTAAGCCAGTCAATGGAAGACCAGCTCCATCTGTTTATGACAGTAATCCAAGCCTTAGTCTGAGTGACTGCAGGGAGTTCTGCTGGAACAATTGTGAATGCGTTGCCTATACGCACGCTATTGGTTTGGATGGTTGTGTATATTGGAGAGGCAAAAATTTGGAGTTTGAGCAGAGTCTTGATGGTTCTGTAGTTCGAAAATATGTTCTTGATTCTGCATCTTCAGGCAAAGGTTGGTTAATATATATGATATATTATGTCAGCAAAAAACACAAAAATTGTATCCACCTTGCTTCTAGTGTACACGTTTTTGGCTGAAATACAATTCAACCAGCTAACCGAATCTTCAAATCGTCAATGACAGGAATGAAGAAACATATACAGATCATCCTTGTTGTAGTAAGTACAATTGTGCTGCTTATCTTGGGCATTGCTTTGTTCATTGTGCGAAAATTTAAACAGGGTATACAAATTATTCATTGCTTTTTGGATTATCTTAAAAAAAGATCATGATCTTCGTCGCCTTTCTTATGTTAATAATTTGGATGACCATCTGATAGGAAAAAGGGAAGAAGAAGAATTACATGAACTGCTGACACTAGAGGGGTACACAGATACTTATGAGCTCGATGGTGGAGGAGGCAAGAGTCATGATCTTAGACTGTTTACTTATGCATCCATCCTATCTGCTACAAGCAACTTTTCCTTGGACTATAAACTGGGACAGGGTGGTTTTGGCCCTGTGTATAAGGTAAAATTGCGCAGAATATGTTCCTATTTTGGTCACTCAGCATACAAGTAAACTGTCTTAATCAGAAGTATAAGTTATTTTCTTGAGGCAAGCTGGAGGTATTCTCTTTTAACAATCTAGTCCTGCTAAATGTTTTCTTCTTCAAGATAAGATCGGAAATAAGTGGGCAGATACCATGCTTTATTTACTTATTCAGTTAGTCGATACCTTCCTTTAGTTGTATTTTCGATTTATGAGTTAAACTACCATTTCCAAACATAAAAAAGAAACTCGCATATTTGTTAAAATCAGTACTGCATAGTAAATCAAAGTTCTCTCTTTCCAGCAATTGATTTTCTAGTAATAACCACAAGATCTTATATCTCATTTTAAAAGTTCTTAGCGTAAATTTATGTTTTTGTACAAGCCCCACATCACTCTCTAGTATATGTAAATTTCAATATTGTATTGTTCCAATTATTTCAACCAACCTTACAGAACACCACATTATTCAGCTATATTGGAGCATCCTTCGATTCTTTGTTTTTTACTGCTTCAATGTACATTGACACTACAGTGTAATAGAAAAAAGACTCTCATATTATATCTTTTTCTATTAGTTTATTACATAATATGAGTCTAAATCCATTTAATTTCTCAAAAAGATAACCAATCTAACTTTTAAAAGGAATCTCTCATCAGTAATTGTGAATGACTATTTTTGTCAATCTTCTTAGACTTGGTTTCATAAAAGGTAGTCAGAAATATTGAAAAGTAGAACCATCTTATTAAATTCCTAGTTTACAAGTTATGTTTATTCATTTTACAGGGAAAAACACCAGAAGGCCAAGATATAGCAGTAAAGCTTCTTTCACGACAGTCGGGACAAGGATTGCTTGAGTTTAAAACTGAGCTAATACTCATTTCTAAACTGCAGCATGTCAACCTTGTTAAGCTACTAGGCTTTTGCATTCATGGAGATGATAAAATGATAATCTATGATTACATGCACAACAAAAGTCTAGATTTCTTTCTCTTCAGTGAGTGTCATCTACTTTCTTGAATTACTATTAGTAAGATAATACCGAAAATAAGAACAACATGGGCAGCTTTTCTAGCTCTGATCGAACACTATCTCTAAGAACATTAAACTTCCAATGTATTACTTTTCCGTTGAATGAAATGGAATGATATAAGAGAATATGTGAAAGAGGAGTTAAATTGAACCCTTTTTGGACATAAGAGGGCTTAGTTGGATGGATAAAATGAAAAGGAAAGGGAATTAGGGGATCATCCCAAATAGTTACTATCTTGTTCAATATTGCATAGTCAAATGTTGATTCAAATGTGAAGTTTTTGCACACTGCACAACAGGTCCATCTAAGAGGGAGCAATTAGATTGGCAGAAACGGTTCGACATCATCGAGGGGACTGCTCAAGGACTACTCTACCTTCACAAGTACTCGCGACTCAAGATAATACACCGAGACTTGAAACCAAGTAACATATTACTTGATGAAAACATGAATCCAAAGATTTCTGATTTTGGTCTTGCAAGAATCTTTAAGCAGGACGCAAGCGAAGCTAACACGAACAGGCGTGTTGGGACATAGTAAGTAGCAACCTTTATATATTTGTAATGATTTATATGACTTATAATTAATTTTATGTTCCGCAGTGGTTACATGGCCCCTGAGTATGCGATGCAGGGTATATTCTCAGTTAAATCAGATGTCTACAGTTTCGGAGTTTTAGTACTTGAGATTGTGAGTGGTCGGAAAAACAATAGCTTCCACCAAATTGAAGGTCCTCTAAACCTGGTGGAATATGTAAGTTTTTATTAAGATAGTTTGTGGTTTTATCTCTCTCCGTTTTGGTGTACCTTTCCGAAAATGTAAACTATGGAATTGTTTTTGCAGGCTTGGGAGCTTTGGAGAAAAGATTCTGCACTAGAACTCATGGATCCAACATTGAGGGCTTCATGCGTTATAGACCAATTGCAAAGATGCATTCACATTGGGCTTTTATGTGTTGAAAATCATGCAGTAGATCGACCCACCATTGAAGATGTTATATTGATGTTAAAAAATGAATTGACAAGTTTGCCAATGCCCAAGAATCCAGCATTTATCACAAGAAATAGTGTGATTGAAAAAGTAGAAAAGACTATACCAGAGAAGTTATCAGCAAATGAACTCACTCTCTCTGAAATAGGAGGAAGATAGTGCTGCAACCTAGTTAAGGCCTTCTTTGTTGAGTGACATACTTATATAGCTACACATCACGAGGCATATTTTGAATATCGATCATGTGATATGTTTAAGTTAATATTTTACGAGATTCTGAATTTTGATGAATTTATAACATTTTATTTACTGAAAGTTCGTTAACATTTTACAGCCTTGTAATGTTATAGCATAATCATGGACATATTAATAAAGAAATAGTAGAACTCTTTTTATTTATTCCATCCCATTACAGACAAACCACTCAACATCCAGTGGAGATTTTCAAGGTTACCCTGTAGACCGTGTCCCTTCAAGCTTTACCACTTTACCTCAGTACTCCTCCAGCTTCTTTTACTAGAAAAAGTCATATTTTAAGTTTCATAGTAGAGGCAAAGGTGGAGGATTCAAAGATGTATGACTCTCTCTCTCTCTCTCTCTCACACACACACACACACACATGTAAAATTATATTGCAAAGGAACCTTTTCTTTCTCTTGCCATTTATCCTGATGCATTTTACTGTCCTTGGGAGCATATTTGTTAATAAAAGATTTCTCCACCCTCTGATTAAAGTTAAAAATTCATTTGTACTTTGTTCTTTGTGCTCATAACAAAGTAGACTGATGCTGTTTATTATATAATTTTGGTTGGTAACTGTCGTATGGAATAACACCAAGACTCACAAAATATAAAAGAGAATTAAGCTAAATATGCCTTTCATATATAAAAACCAAGTGAATAAACCGAGGTTTTTCTAGCTCTCTCGAAAATTTCACAACCAGCTGTTTCATGCTATCACAACCTCAGCCAATTTTTATAGACCTCTCATATGCAATACTACTTCCACTACTGCCAAACTCCACAAGAAACTTTCGAGTTTCTACATTTTTCTCTTGACATACTTTCTATATAAACATTCACACGTTTTGAGAAAATTTGCTATTTCAAGTGAGTAAAATGGCAGAGATCAGTCCTCAGATTCAAGAAAAGCCAAAAGAAGGGCTTGAGGTAGACAAGGCTACACCAGATGTCCATAGTGTGGCAATGAAAATCCAGAGGGCTCGAGAGGTCTACAAAACGTATGGAGGGATTGAAGATAAGCCCACAAAGGGTGAAGTTCTGGTCTGGTATTTGTATGGACTGTGCTCATACTTTGTGCATACTGTCCTGATTCCCATTGTATTCCCACTTATCATCAGCCAAACAGTGCCTGATCCACCGGAGCCTCGGCAAGGTTGGTTGAGGAGCTATAAGGATTTGAAGTGCAAGCAGAATGAGATGCAACTGTAAGTTCCAAATAGTTAAAACAATTTGGTTTCAAGAATTTGAGGGGCGAATGGCGGGTAATAGATTCTTCGAGAAAAGAAAATAGGGAGGAGTTAAATACTACTTTACGTCTGTCATAAATCAGGGAAATCAGGGAAGCACTCGATATGCCATTTTGGAATATCTTTTGCACAAGTAGACCTAAAATGACTGTTCTTCTTGAATTATTCCAGTATAAACCATTCAAATTAACAAATTCGATTGAACTGTGATGTTACTGATCAGTCGCATTTTAGCTCTTGATGTTATGATTTTCTGCTTACAGTGAAATCCAACATGTTTCCCGCAAAAACCCAGCATGCGACAGTAATTAACAGTTTTCTGGTTTTGGATATCTATAGTTGTACTGACATATTGTGGTGAATAGAGGTCGTGTAATCAACAAAGGGAGCTTCTTGTTCAACTAAAAACTAATCTCCATCTTAATCACAGATATGAAGGACTTGTATACAGGGCAATCAAACTTGGTGACAAGAATTTTTCCCCACTAGAATGGACTTCAATTTCTTGGATCACAGGACTAATTCTTTCAGCACCTATACTTGGCATTGTTTCCATCCTCCTTGACTATGGCCACTATCAACAACTTATAGCTGGTGCAGCCACAGGCATTGGAGCCCTCTTCTGCCTCCCAGCCGGCTTTTTCAGGAAGTCATGGATCTTTCCGCCATATATTGCCGCCATTGTGGCAGCAAACACCATTGTTGGCGCAGCCCACGCCCGCCACCTTGGCCTAATGATCCGTGGATTCACAGGCTCCACAATATCGAAACGCCAGTTCCCAAACAGAAGATCTTTTGGAAGCTGGTTATCCCTTTACTCAACAGCAGCAGGCTGCTTGGGAGCTGCCATCATGGCTTCCTTCACATATCATATGTTCAGCAACTCAGACCATTTCACTGCTCTATGGGTTGTTTCCATATTCAGTGGCCTGAAATGGGGTTTAGGAATGATTCACATTTTCAGCACAAATAGAGCTACTGCAAGTTTTACTGATTCACAATCGAATTCTGTTCCCATAACCCATGTCGTGTCCATTTTCAGATATCCTGATGCAGCAGGGAGTCTTGCCGGGGTTTTCCTTTCGTCTTTTACGACAATGTGCATTTTTGGAGCAGGGTTGCTTTATGCAATAGGATATCTTTGCATAAAAACAGAGACCATTTTGTTTCTATTTCTAATATATTTCATGGTCCCTTTGCTTTCTCTTCCACTGGCACATCCGCTGCAGCAAATCATGAAATTAGATGCCGAGAAAATGCAGCTTCTTGGCTTCATACTCTCAACTTTCACAGCAGGCTTTGGATTCTATTATAAAGGAAACATTTGGAATAAAAACCATCTGCTTCTCTTTGCAGCTATTCAAGGCACTGCAACAGGTTCATTGCAATCTTTTCATTTATTCAGTATAATTTTCAAATTTTAAATTACTAAAAGAGTTTTAACGATGAGTATATTTTCTAGTTTTATAGAGATCTATCAAATGTTCCTCTGAGCTTTTCAATAAGGACATTAGCATTTTTGCTACAAAACTCCACAAACAGCAATCTAGCTGAACTAGTTAAGACTGATTAATTTACTGCTTCATAAATCTTTCTTTCATAGTTTAAACTGTAATCTCTGAAGTCCAACCCGAACACACAACTACTTTTCATAAATCCATTATTGATAAACCTTTCTCCTCCCCTTCGACAGGTTTGCTGCATGCATTTGGAAGGGTTCTATGGTTGGATTGTTCTCCTGCAGGTAAAGAAGGTGCATTTTCCGTGTGGTTTTCGTGGGCTCGAGCACTCGGAGCATGTGCAGGATTTGCACTGGCAACAGCCATGCCAGGAAATGTTGGCAGAGCATTTGGAGTTTCATTTTGTGCTGGGATTGTTGGGATGGTTGTTTTGATCTTTGGAAATATCAGCAGCTTCAGAGGGGCCAAAGCAGCTGGACATGTAATCCAAAGTGAGAAGGCTTCCCCAGAGCATGGATTGGATGATGATCTTTCCAAGGGATCAGTTACAACAGAAGCTCTACCTCAAGGGAAGGTTGAAGTTTAAGAACTGTTTTCCCTTTTTTTTTTTTTTTCCCTTGATGTACTTAATAAGTTGCATTAATCTGATTATTCTTTTGTAACAAGTGGGGAGTGTACATATGTTTTTGTTGCTTCTCATTGAAGTTCAGAAATAAAAGTTTTGATGGCTAAGAATTCCTTACATGATTAGGTATAGAAGAAAGTAAATTCTTAGATAAAGAGAAGCAAGAATGAATCAATGTTTTGTCAAATAGTTGGGCAGAACCTATAGTAATTTATTTAATGCTATACAGTTGATGTACTATATTACTCAATTGTCTCATGATATCTTTTATATGCCAAGTTCAAAACAACCATCGGTGAAATAGAGGCAAGATACTGCCGAATATCTAACTATACTTGGCACTTCTGCCCTTGAGAAAATCGACCATCTTGAGTCCATATTCACAAGATCTTTGCTCAATAATGCATTGTTTTGATGGATTGATTTCATTATCATATTCCTCTTAATCGGGCTTAGCATAAAATAAAACCTTTTGTAGTCTGTAATATATTCACAGCATAGCTAATATATATGTACACAGAGTCTGGCATAATAAAGAGTAATTCTCTTAATTTGAAACTTAAAACTCATGATCATTGATCCCGAAACAGTATAAGATTATCCACGTACAACATTACCTGGATAAGCTCCATATGCATTAGTCTTTTGCAATCATAAAATATACTGCAACCCACCTTATAAAAGTCTCATGGCAATATCTAAGTCTATTTGATACTCAAAACTGTATTCTTGTTAAGGAAAGTGCATGTGCACAGCTTGAATCATCAAAAAAGAAAATGAACCAAATCGTAGCAGCAAAAAGCATCATCTACTATGCAAATGCCAATCCCTCTATCCAATCATCTGCAACAAAATCTATCATGCAGTTAGAGAAACTCTAACGAACCCAACTTACAAGCAATATCTTATGGAAACGATGAGCTGCAGTAATTCTGAAATGAAGCATCCAAAAGTAAATAAATGGTGAGGGGGCCTTTCCAGCAAGAAGGCAGCTGCAGCGGAATCTCTGCTTCAACCACAAAAGTTGAGCTTCTTCATTACTTTTGCATAAGCCAAAGGGACTATACCAGGTTGTCTGAGGCGGCGTTTGGACTTCTTAGACTGCAGTAACAAACAGATTAACATTATTCTATGGAGTGTTAGTCGGTTTAACAGTTGAAACTTCAAGTGGAATCATCAAAAGACATAAGTAGATTAGGAGAACAATTTATGCAGAAAAAAGGAAAGTCAAAGCCACGCTTGACTACAGACAGAGTAAAGAGAAAAGGAAAAAGAGAAGTACTGGATCGGTCATAGGACTGTTTGGTTCTAACAGTATGCTCAAATGCAGATTTTTCTTTTTGTTGAGTAAGCGAACAAACTATTTCAACTAATATTCAGGACAACAGATGAATGATAAGCCTTCTAGTATGTAGTTTACTCTAGAAATATCAGTGTGCTTGTCTGTGTGATATATTCTGTATTTAGAACTAATTGTATTTTATAGGTATGTATAATAGATACGAGCTACAGTAAGCACCTTTTCCTATTTTAAAAAAGCAAGGAAAAAGCAGAAAAGCAACAAACTGTGTTACAAGCAAGAAATTCCTTCTGCATCATATACACTAAGATTGGCACCAGACTGAAGCACTCTTATTTTATAAAATTATAGGAATGACATCCATCTTCCGTACAAATGGAAAAATTTACTATGAACCCTGGAAAATCCTTTTTCATTTTTTTATTATTTTTTTATTTTTTATTTTTATGAGTAAGAACAGGAACATTGTTGAGATCTATACTTCATAAGTATATTTTGTATTGCACTGGCGAGTGTTGCAGAGCTGACAGCACTTAACATTCATCAATGATTTTCTAGTTAAGAATCATACATCCATGACTACAAAGCATTGCAAGAAACTAGTTTTAATGAGATTGCCAGCGGAGATGGGCCAACGTATTTCCTCAAGTGGTTAAAATAGCTAATCTCTCTGATGATATCAAAAAACATAAGCCATCAAATTTTTAAGCTCGATAGTAGCTAAATAAACCAGTAGGATCCGGAACTTTCAGTTGCCATAAGCCTCAGTATGTATGAGTAGTCCCAACAAAATATGGCCCTTAGTTTAATAGCTGTGTCTATTTTCTCGAGTCCGAAAAGGCAAGCCAAGTCTAAAGCATTCTTGAGAAATCATATCAAGAATCAACACTTTATTTTAGCACATCTAGAATTGCAAATTAAACCAAAGTGTAAAATTGAAAAAAATAAATCAAAAGAGCATCATGAATAACATTTCCACGTGTGAAAGAACAAAATTTGTTGAAGAGAATTCACATTAAGTACCAAATTGAATCAAATAACAGTATATAGTATAAAAATTTAAGACCACTTGTTTTTGAGACAGATATATGGTCCACTCACATGAAATTTTAAACTAAGACCAAAGTGTTATAAGTCACCTTCAATAAGCAAAACATAGTAATATAAGAGGGCAAAAAAAGAGAAACCGGAAAAATAATCAATATACGAATAAATTCAAAAGCATAAATGACCACAAGTTACCAAGACCCAACCACAAGTAAAAGTACAAGTAAGAATACCAAATAAAGCAAAAACATAAAATAATAATCAAATCAATAGACCAGATCCATTAGGCGGTAGGCTACTATACGGAAGTAGCTATGGACAAAAAATTGTTTTTAGTCAAAAGTTGCAATTAACTTTTTTGACATATTACTAAATTGAAATCAAACAAAAAATAGATTTACCTAACCCTTTTATAACTTGCATGAAAACTTAAAAATAACCTATAGAATTATTTCACTAGCAGCCTCAACTCTTCTAAAATTGAGAAGGTCTATCACCAGCAGATCGATAACTTCACCAAGTCAAGGGCACTCATGTCTAGTACAGCTAGCATAAATTCACAGTATAACAGGTAAAATCGATGCAATATTTCAATTAAGCAACAGAAAACAAAGTTCCAAAAAACCTGCTTCAAGAACCCATTTCACAATAACCCCATTTGTAATATCTAATTAGTTTGTATGAGAGGAAAAATATGGCAAACCTTTGAATGTGCATTGTGTCTCTTCCCCTCCTTCCAGCACCTGATTTGTCCATCATTCATTATCCTAAATCTGCCTTTAAAAGACCTAATGAACAAAATTATTACATAATCAGCTCTTCTTGACACTGCTCGTGAAAATTGATGTAATGAAATGCAGTGGGCATAACGGGTATTATATACATACGAGTAGCATTTTATTTTGATTTTTTTTACTTTGGAAGTTACTGGGGTCATCGGCTTCCTACTCTTCAACTTCCTTTTCCTCTGCTTGGTGGTGATACTCCGCACTTGGATCAACTAAAAAAACTCCGTTTCAATATGAGAAAGGAGAAAAATATAAATTTCCAAAACTCAAGCAAAGTCAATTACTTCAATGAGCATAGAACTGAATATGTCTCAGTGGTCTCCATACACAGTTTAAATGCCAAGAAATAATAAAGAAAAATCAGAAGGTAAACAAGAACTCAGTAGACTTAGTCCCCCCACCCCCATTACCACTACCGCCCACCCAAGATTTTTCACACGGTTCTTATAGGAAATAAGACAAAAAGAAAATTATAAACGCCAGGCAATAGAACAACAGTAATATTCATCCACGCTATAACCAAAATACCCGAAATTGTAATATTTCATTTGCCCAGAATTTAACTCGGTTTAAA
This sequence comes from Paulownia fortunei, assembly GCA_019321725.1. Taxonomy (NCBI): domain Eukaryota; kingdom Viridiplantae; phylum Streptophyta; class Magnoliopsida; order Lamiales; family Paulowniaceae; genus Paulownia; species Paulownia fortunei. The sequence continues at coordinate 4,722,127 of CM033122.1, read as the reverse complement.
AAGCCTCCACATATGAATAGATATTTTTCAATGCAGGACACTTGGCACAACATCCAGCAGTGTGCACTGGGTGCAGCATCAATTCAACCCAAAGCATACTAGGTTTTGAGTTTCCGTTTCCATTCTATCGTGCGACGTGCGAGCACAAGGTACCACTCAAAAGGCAAGAAAAATTATGTTTTTCCAAACAAATAATCTTAAATGTGTAAAACTAAACATCTTCAGATTGCAAGTTGGAAGGTACAATCTCAGAAGCAAAAAACACAACACCCTGGATTCAATCACCAAGAATATGGATGATACTAAAAATAAAACAGTAAGAAAGAGGAAGGGCAAAATGATACACTTACATAGAGTGAAGTGCGGGAGAGATGGGAGAGCAAGGGAGAGGCATTGAGCTGGGGCGTGAAGTAGGGGGAAATTACGGAATGTGTAATAATCTGGGGTTTGTGGAGTAAATTCGGAGAAGTGTGAAGAAGACGATTTGGGTACACAGAGTAGCGGTGGTGGTGGTGGGGCTTAAGAGAGGAATGCAGGGCTGCCAATGAACGCAGCCTCCAGCACCATCTCTGCATCATCTCTGTGTTGTTCTCTCTCAGGGGTGTGCGGGAGTGACACTGCGCGAATCAGTAATTGGGATTTTGGAGTGAGGAGTACTACTTTTGTAGTTTTAGGGTAAATTTTGCAATAACCAATTTTAGAGAAAGAGTAGAAAATATACAAAAACCCCTCCAAAGTATGCCTTTGTGATACTTTGGTCCCCAACACAAAAAGCCTCATTAAACCCTTAACCCCCTTTGGCCGTCCTCAAGTCTTTTCTTTTCTTTTCTTTTCATTTTTTAACAAAAACCACACTTTAATTACATTACTTTAGTAAAATAGTCTTAGTGCAAGTGGAGTAAACAAGTCTATGATATCATACCTTATATCATTTTTCAAAATTTTTCTAATTTTTGGACACATTTATCCGAAATACTATTTTTTAAATTATCAGATGTCTTGTTTTGTTTTGTTTTTTTTGGTCAAATGATTCATAGCTTTGTTAAGTTTACAGGAGCCATAAATTAACTCCAAATCTCAAGTCCAATCAAGATCCAACAATCTTCTACGGCGTGTTTATTTTGTCTATTTGGGCTGGATTGCAATCTCATTTCAAATGAGGGATCCAAATATTATTCTTGACCTAAAATATAAATTATAATGCGAAATGTCAATTTTGTCTTTAAAAGTGGATACTGAATTACATTTGATACCCTTCACTCATTTTGGAAACCCTCTACAAATCCAAATCCAAACTTCTGCCCGTTGGTCGGCGGCGGCGGTGAAGATATTAGGCCAATGGGGAAGGAGAGAGAAATAAAAAAAAAAAGAGTAAGAGATTTGAAAAAAAAAATAGAAAAAAATAAAAAATAACAAAGAATGGAAATTTACTCCACTTGTCCGCGGTGGTGGCGGTGACAAAGATGTTGGGTTGAGGGAGAAGATAATGAAAATAAAAAATATGAGAAAATTGAAAAGATAGAAAAAATAAGAAACATGAAGAAGAAAAGAGGAAGAATAAGAGAAGAATGGAGAAAGAAAGGAGGATTGAAATAAAAATTGGGAAAGTTATAAAAAAGAGAAGAAGAAGAAAATGACGAAACTCTGCTAGATGGAGAAGAGATATCAATAAGAAGTATAAACAGTTAAAAAATAAAAATAAAAATAAAAAATTATTAAGAGTATATTAGTCATATTACTATTATTTTATTAATTTATCACACAAAGTACACATTTGACAACATTTTGTATTATTATATCATTCTTACAATCAAATAAAGTATATAAAAAATTTATTAATAAATCAATTCATATACAATAATTTATCATATTTTTTATCAATCATTTCTTATCATAACCAAAAAAGTAAACGGTCCCTAGGAAACATAGTGATTTCTTGATTGTTTTCCTTGTGTAAAAATAATTAATTTTGATTGTTTTCCTAATGTAAAAATAATTAACTTTGATTGTTTTCCTCGTGTAAAAACAATTAATTGAAAAATATGAATTTGTATAAATAAAAAAATTCAATGAGTTTACATCATTTTTTTAAAAGAATAATTATTTTATAAATCAATACACGACAGATACATACATTAGTATATGAATCCATATAATAGTTTATGGTGTTCGGAAAAGTTTGGTCATGTTGTAATCTAGAGCATAAGGATGAAGCATTTTGCCTTGAGAGTTTACTTGAAAACAAAAGATAGAGTGTAATTCATGACAATGTCTGCTCAAATGTGACTTCATGATGCATAAAATTGTGAATTTTAATGTTTATTTAAAAGAGAATCATATTTGACTAAAATATATTATGTGATACTAGTATAGATCAAATATATTTCCTCAAATTTATAGGGGAATTCTAGGGCTATATTTGAATTTATTTTTTCCAAAATATTTAAATTCTCAAAATGAAGACATATTTGGTTTGGAATAGTTTTGAAAATAAATTCTAAAAATATTCTCAAAAGGCAATCATGTTTTCAAACTCTATACCCTATTTTTCAAAAGTATATACTTCATTTTCAGAAAACACTCTCTACTTTACATTTGGAAATAAATAAATTCATCATATTTTCTCAAAATAAAATGTCAAATCAATCTATCCACTTAATTAGTCAAATGTTTGCAATTCATTCATCCAAATACTTGTTATTTCCACATATTGTCTTATGGTGGTACCTTCTCAAAATATTTTCTCAAAATAATCATGAAAATACTTCCAAACATAGTATTACATAACAAATTCATATGGGATGGTCAGATTTTCTGAACTAATAAATCAGGGAGCAAGTAGTTTTGAAATTTATGCAATTTCAATTTGTCTAAATTCTTTAAATAAATTGATCCGTCTTCAGAGCACTTAAATAAAATGAGATTAATGCTAAATATAAAAAAGAGAAAAAAATATACTTCACTAAATAAGTAAGATTTATGTTCATAGAATTCCACCTAGTGAAAAATTCAAATATATCATTCATTATATTAAAATATATAAAAATTAATTAAATATAATGAATAGTTTTAATCAAAACACACAATTTAATTAAAAAACTAGTATTAAAAATAAACTTATACATAAGTCACATTCAACCTATGAGCAATGACATCTTTACTATAGAAGTTTTGTGCCCTATAATCAGGGAAAATTTAACGGGCAGTACTCAAGGGAGTTTTGCAGGCGCTGTGGTATGAATAAAATGATAAAATAATAGAATTTTTTAAGTAAGTTTTTAAATTTATTATTTTATATCAATTTTGACCGTCAATTTTTAACTGTACGAATTTAATAATTTAACTTTTAATTCATAACGAACATGCGTTATAACCAAATTCACATATTGAAAAAAAGATATTTATATCTATTTCAACAAAGATTTTTGTTTTTATCGTCCACCTCCCTTATGCTTCAATTTTTGGCAAATTATTTGATGTCAACGGGCGGGTTTGGGATGGGTGTGACTAAACTCGAGATCCGCCCCACTCCTCTTCTATTTAGTCCTGGACCTGCTTCGCACTCGAATCCACATCTGACGAATTTAATTTGTCAAACCCGCTAGTAGTTGCAAATAGAGTTTCTATAATTTTCAAAATCTGATCAAAGAATAAGAATACAAACAATAAAGATTTTAAATTCTATCATATAATTAAAATTACTAAAAATTAAAGTTACTAAAAATTAAAGTTTTAGCATCATCAAAATTAATTGTAGCTCAGATGAGTAGTTAGTGTAAATATAAAGTAGTTTCACTTGTACTAAAATAAAGGGAGTAGTATATTTCATAGGGAAGTTTAATTAATTTATTTTACTAAAATATTATACTTTAATAGTATTTTTTTTACATGCTAATGACTTCTATAAATGAATTTTTGGAGCCTAAATTTGATTTAACGTACATGTTTTATTTTCTTTTTAATGTTGTAACTGGATAAAAGCTTTAGTAACTATGTGAAAACCAAATTTATATTTTGTGTAGTATTTAAATTTTAGTGAAAAATATTAAAAAAAATATTCTTTCTACTTTAAATAAGGGGTTTTATATTTAATTTGTTATACTTATTTTTTTTCTTTCTCTTTTACCTAAAATCCAAATATGGAATATTGCCTGACTTTGTGGGCATATGGAATTACATTGTTACATAAAATTGACTTTTTCATAAAGATTTTGCCTTTTCATTCTATTTATCAAATATGATACAGAAGCAAAGGAAATGACGGAAATAATGCAATTTCACCTTTTAGCATATAGACAAACTTGATTTAATTAAAATTTTTAGTTTGTCTTCACCATTTTTCTGCAATTTTCTCGCTTGTATTAGTTTTGATTTCATCTCTTTAAATACACATATTTAAACACAATATCTTGTGGAAAATCTTTCATACATTACCACTTACTAGATAAATAGAAAATTTGAGACATTTGTCAGCGAATGGTTGTATGATGAGATTTCAAACTCACAAACATCGGTGACTGTTTAGTTGGTTTGGATTGTGGAGTGGTTGTGAAGAGAAAGAGTGAGATGGTGGAAGGAGACAAAGAATGGGGGTCGGAGTTAGGAAGAGAAAAGGAACGGGGGCCGGAGTTAGGAGGAGAAAAAAATAAAAGAGCCAAGAAATCTTAATCTATTTATACTACTTATATTTGGGGCGGGTTTTCTTGGATCTGTTACTCACCTGAACCCGACAGGTAGACCTGATCACAGGTCAAGTCCAAACTGGACATGACCCGTGGCTGACTCGTGGTGAACGTGTCAAAACCCGTTGACCACGGGTCTGACCCGCGGAACCATAATCGGCCCGTGAATTCATGGGCCGATTACGGGTGCGAAAAATTCAGATTCGTGAATCGCCACGTCAATCCGGCGGTTCAAGAAAAAAAGAAAATAAAATGCAAAGTAGTCATTGCTAAAATGGCAACGGCTATGCAACGATCAAATGACAAATTTGCCTTTTAAATTTTTCTTTATATTTTTCTCCTATAAATATCCATCAATTCTTTATTTTCTTTATATTTCAACTCTCAAATTTCAATTATCTAATTCTCAACTCTCAATTATCTAATCTTAACTCTTAATTATTCATTCTCAATTTTATATTATTTTAATTATTTTATTAAATTTTTATATTTTATTTATTTCATTTTCAATTATTCATTATTCAATTCTATATATTAAATTTTCATCATTTATTAAAAATGGGCGGTTCAAGCAACAAAGGTAAAGGAAAGATGCCCGCAACTGACGAACAACCAAGGTTCAACATCGATTGTGAAGTTGAGTTAAATGATGAAAAGCAAACTCACTTGTATACTACTCAATAAACAATGAGTGATGCTCATACTTGATCTATTCCATCTCTCAAATCTTCTATTTTTACAAAATATTTTGATAAAATGGCACTTCTAAATTGAAAGATGAGAGCAAAGTATAAATATTATTCGCAATCTTATAAATTTCAATCGGATGCGGTTATTGATCTTTGAAAAGACATGTGGAGAAAAATAATTCAATAGAATTTGACATTGATCGTACCCAAACTAAAATGTCATCATTCGCATCTTCTGGTGTCGGTGGAGGCAATGATCTTTATTTATTTAAATATAATAATGTTAGATGTAGATAAAATTTAGTTAGAATTATTTTTGTTGAACATTTTAGTTTTAGTTTTGCAATGAATTAATTCAAACAACATATAATCCGACGGCTAAAGGTGTTTTATGAACCACACTATTACGTCATATAAAAAAATTATATAATAAATCTAAAAAAGAGTTAAAAGAATTATTAAATAATAAGAATAATAAAATTTCTTTATGTAGTGATATTTGGAGTGATCATTGGCAAATACATTCATATATGAGTATTACATGTTATTGGATTGATAATTTTTGGACACTTAAAAAAAATTACTGGCATTTAGAATTTTTGTTAGTCCATACATAGCGGCAAATATTTCATAAATTATATTTTTAATATTAGAATAATATAATTTAGTTAATAATTTTTTTTCAATATTATTTGACAATGTTGCAGTTAATAATGCTAATATTGATGATCTTAAAGTTGTATGTGAACAATCAATTGATGGTAAATTTTTTCATATTAGATATATATGTTATATTTTAAATTTATGTGTACAAGATGGTTTAAAAATTTTAGATAATCAACTTAAATCAACTAGACAAGCATTTTTTTTATTTATAAACGCATTCACATATTAATAAACAATGGTTTAGATTTTGTAAGGCTAACAATGTGATGTTTAAAAAAATTTCACTAGATGTTCCAATCTTTTGGAATTCAACATATAAATTATTAAAAGAATCTATCGACTATAAAGATTCATTATGTCAATTTGTGTACAAATTATTTCTACTATTTTTCATTTATATCCACATTATTGGATAATATGTCCAAAAATTTGTAATATTTTAGAAATATATAATGATGCTACTTTACAATTATCTAGTATTTAGTCCCTAACTTTTCATTTAGTATTATTAAATTATTGTAATATTATATCAGTTTTACATTAAAATATTAACTCCCAATATGAAAATTTAGTAAATTGTGCTTTATCAATCTATTGAAATGGAAAAAATATTACTTTGAAATTTTAGATATTAATTTAATTGCTATTATTTTTTATCCTAAACTTAAATTAGATGGTTTACAAGACTTGTTATTAATTTATTACAATACTTTAAAACGTAATGAAAATGATTATACTATATATATTAATAATATTATATTTAAAATTAAAACACTTTTAAATTATTTTTATAATGAATACAGTTTCAAATATGGTTCACAATCAACTCAAATTGATATATATAAAACTATTACTAGTAGTAATAGTTTTAGGCTTATGACATCACAACTTTTACTTAGGGAACGAACTAAATATTTTCGAAAATTCTCAAGTTCTAGCCAAGAACTTGATAGTTATTTTAATATTTTATTTGAGTTTAATGAGACAGATGATGATAGAGAGTTCGATATTTTGCGATAGTGGTCGCAAAAGAGCAAACATATCCAACTTTATCCGTGATGGCGAATGAGATACTTACTTCACCTGTTTCAACCGTTGCAATGGAGCAAGTCTTCAGTACGAGAGGCAATATATTGAATGAGAAATGCTCAACTTTATCTCCCTGAGAATTTAGAAGTCCAAACGTGTCTTGATAATTAGATCAAGGGCTCAGTACGAAAACAAGGTCAATCGGATTCGGAGGAAGATCAAAAGGAAAACACAAATGGAACAATGATGGGAACGGGTGAGAGTGATTGAGCCATGTCACTCCCTAAGGTAAGAAGGGTTAAAAGGTAAGAGAATTACGTGAGTTTTGATTCCTCTATACCCTAAAAAAATATGCAGGCAACTTAAATTTAAGTTAAACTCCATTTTTATTTTTAAAATAGTTTTTAATTATATAATTTAAAAATTTGCTAATATTTTTTTAAATTTAAATGCAATTTTTTTATTGAAATTTAAGTTTAAACTTTGAGATTTCAAGTTGAGCATCTTTTTTTTATATATTTATTATAATTATAATATCTGATACTTTAAATTTTAGATAATAATTTTTTTTCAAATTTAAGTTTAACTTTATTCATTAAGTTCAAAAATTAATGATATTTTTTTTTAAATTTAAGTTCAAATTTTTTCATTCAATTATATGTTTAATATTTTAAATACTTGTTTTTGTTTTACAAAAGTTACAATTTTGTAAAATTAATGGTTAGTTAAAAAGTTACAAATTTTTAAAATATAAGGTAAAAAAATAAAAATAAAAAAATTTCAAGAGTCGAAACCGTAACCGAAATTGGCCCGACGATTCTGGAACCTAGACCGTAACTGACCTTGACGGTTAAAGTTAAGGATTTAGATTTTCTTGAACCGTGGAACCAGAACTGGCGGTTAACCGAAACTGTAAACTCGGATCGTAATCGGCCTTAACGATTAAAGTTAAGGGTCGAAATTTTCTTAACCATTGAACCGACGATTCTGAACTGTGATCAGATCTACCGACAAGTCTAAAAAAATGAACCCACTACTCACCCCATTATCCATTTATTCAACCCATGGGTTTGTAACGGGATCGGTAAGCATCCCTAGGCAAATACTTCTCTTAGCACCACTTGGTGAAAACAAATACTAAAATTTTATCTATAGACTAAATACACACATTCCTACACTTAAAAAAAGAATGAAGTAAAAATATCAAATTAAAAGTCTAAGTTATATTTATTAAAAAAATAAAGAGTGCATATTAACTTTTGCATGTTTAAAATAAACATACAATTTTGAGATGATTAAACGAGACATTTTAAAATGTGTAATTCTAGAAAAAGGTTGAGATTTTGTTCAATAATACATAGAATATGTATAGTAATTTATGTGCGGAAAGTAATTTCAGTTGACAACCACTCCCATTTAATCTTTATGAAAAATATAATATGGTTGATTATATTAAAGATGGCCTTTTTCAAGTAAATTTAGTTTTTTTTTAATTGTGCATTTTGAAATTGTAAAGCATGTATAATTATGAATTTTATAATTATTTTTCACATGTAAAAAATTATTATTAATTCACACCCCCGTATCATTGAAAAGACCTTAACAATCACAATTTAGCCGCACTCATATACTTGTTTTTATTTTTTTTAAGAATTATGCATTATTAAAAATAACATCTTATAATTTATTTCTTAAAGTTCTTTAATTTTATTTCTCTCATAAGTATAGGGATAGGGGATTTTTGGTATTTCAATTAAAGCTTATTAGAAACTTTAATCGAGTAATATTAGCCAGAGACATTTGCTAAAAATCCAAAATTTTAGAAAAGGCAAACACCAAAAGCCATAATTTTATAGGAGGTGTATTTTTTTTCGGTAGGTAAGTTTGACCAGTAGATAATTTTAAAATGGTAGCTTAAAAATCCAAGGTTTAAATTGATACAAAATAATAAATTAATTTTTTAAACCCTAAAATACTAATAATTATATATAATTCATTGACTTATTCCTTGTTCTATTACTATCTCGTGGGTCGCTTCTACTTTATGTGGAATGCGATTGTTCAACAAATTAAATCTTACTTCTTTTTGGGGGACTTTTAGGAATAATGAAATTGTTATGGAGCAAATATAAATTCCATCCACGAAAAGTTGGAACAAATCTCATTTACCAACAGTTGTGGTACTATTCCATAATTAATGACTTCTTGATTAAGACCCGAGACTGTAGTATTCAACCAAACCCTAGCTACTGTCTCCTGCCTTTTATCCATGTTTGAATAAAGCTAATTGCGGTAAAATAATTGTTCAACCTAAAAATGCTAATTACTATTTATTCCATAATTGAAAATAAGAGATAGCATTACCTGCATAAATGAGAAAAAATAAAAATTAAGAGTTTTGATAATTTTTAAAGTCACTTTTGAACTTTTTTTACATTGATTTAAAAGAGCGTTGGGTAGTTTAAATTAACATTTTTTGGGTTGGACAAACACAATTATCGAACTATATGATTAAATTAATTATTTCAAATAACTTTTCATAAAAAATAATAATAATTAATTATAATATTAAAATCCAATTTTGTAGAATCAATTTTGTAGGCGAAACTCACCCGTCTCCCAACTACCATTGATCCATTTTGGAGCTTTTTCTTTTCTTGTTTTATTATCCTGAAATGTTAATATTAATTATGATAAAGATTATTCATATTTATTTTGTCATGTAATTTACTTATCCTTACCAAAGAATAATTAATATAAAATTGACATTATCACACGACTGTTATGTCAAACCAAACCTAATTGAAACCAAACTTTTCTCCCATTCTCAGCAATTATTATTACTAGAAAATAGACGACAAAAATTAAAGCGAGACGTTCCTCCGAATAAAATTACCCATGAAAACTCACAAGTAAACAAAGCTGCAAAGAAACCTTCAGTCTAATCATCTTTTTCCAATTCTCACAGCCATGTAACTTTATCATCCCTTTATTTGTAATTTCAAGAATTTAAGGGAAAACTTCCTAATCACAATGCTGTGGGCCTGTAATAACCTACGAACAGATAAAGAGGAAACCAAATAAGTATTGTTCACATGCTTATAAATCCTCACCATATATATAACAAGCGGTTACTATTGTAGAGAGAGAAACATAAGTATGAATATCAGGACAAAACATAGTATGTGTGCGTAGGGAGAGAGAGAGAGGGGGGAAAAGTACAAAGGAGGAATGTGGGAGCGGTGTAACTCGTAAGTGAGAAGAAAAGGAGGCTTCTTTCTTCCCAGAAAAACCCTAGCTTTATGTATTGTTAAAATTTGGCCATTTGGAGTGAAGCCATCATTCTTGCTCATGAGAATTGTGCCCCAGATCTAGAAACAGTGGTATTTGCTCTTAATATTTGTGGGTTCTGAGTGATAGGAAGGGTTGTAAAAGAGAAAAAGAGAGGTGGGCTTTTCTGATAGGGTGCCGGAATTTCTGAGTTTTGAATTTAGAAAGGTTATTTTGCAAGAAAGTTGAAGTCTTTGATTCTGTGGTTCATTTTTTCTTTGTTTGGTTGCATTCGGGAAGGGTTGTTTTTGTTTGAAATGTGCTGGTGGTAAATGCAACTGAAGGATGTGTATTTAGGCCTTGAGGTTGAAATGTTGAGGAAATATTTAAGCACATAATGTTTAATTTGATTATACCAGGATTTTCCTGCTTTTGAAGTTGATGTTGCTAGGCAGCTAGAGAATTGAATATTTTGTTGTTTGGGAAAAAATTCACTGCTTAGAAAGAATGTTATGTAGCTGTGAGAGCAAAGAGACGTGTGGTTTGTCTGAAACTTGGTAGAGTTCGCGGGTGTGCTTGTTTTCCTCCTTTCTGTTTTAATTTGATTTGATTACTATTGGAGATTTGCGCTGGAGTGGTTGGGCGTACCAGGAGGTGTCACCATGTCGTCCTTGAGTCGAGAACTGGTTTTCTTAATATTGCAGTTCTTGGATGAAGAAAAGTTCAAGGAGACTGTACACAAGTAAGTGCTTTTGTTGGTTTATGCCCTAGCTTTACATTGTTAATTTCAGCAACTCATGATTGATTATGCACTTTCCCCATAAAACACAATAAATTCAGGGAAACAAAACATTAGTTTTGTCTTGTGTGGGATATAATGTAAGTTCACCTAATAAAATAAGCTTCAGAATAAGTCTGCATTTGTTGAGAGGTGGTGGATTTTAGTTTATCTTTTAGCATGAAGTATAAACATCTGCTTACTTTGGACCATTGAATTGTTTTTCTAAGCCGGATAAAGAAAAGGAAATTGCATGCCTTATATACCTTATTCCCTTTGTCATAAACAACTACTTACATACAAAGGGAGCTGTGAAAGCACCTGTTTCTTGGAAGTATATTACATTATGGTTTGTCAAGGAAAGTTAGTTGGCTTTCGTTTCTATTATTTTATGTTGGAATTATAATACATCTAGGTTGGAGCAAGAGTCTGGATTTTTCTTCAATATGAAGTATTTCGAGGATCAAGTTCAAGCAGGTGAATGGGATGAAGTTGAACGCTATTTAAGTGGATTTACAAAGGTTGAGGACAACCGATATTCAATGAAAATTTTCTTTGAAATTAGAAAGCAGAAATATCTCGAAGCTCTTGATAGGTATGGTTCCTTTCAAAATTATCATATAATAATTTATGATATCGGTGCATATCCATTGATAATTGTTGTCTGCAACTGTCTGATTTTTTCAGACAAGATCGAGCAAAAGCAGTTGAGATCCTTGTAAAGGATCTCAAGGTGTTTGCCTCTTTTAACGAAGATCTTTTCAAAGAGATCACCCAGCTATTGACTCTTGACAATTTTAGGTAAAAATTAGGGTTTTATTTATATGCAGTTCTCAACCTCATTGCGGAATTTTTTTGGTAATTGTTTGTTTAAATAATTCTAGGCAGAATGAGCAGCTCTCCAAATATGGGGACACAAAGTCAGCACGAAACATTATGCTAGTTGAACTTAAAAAGCTTATAGAGGCAAATCCATTGTTTCGCGACAAGCTCACACTTCCTGCTTTCAAGGCTTCGAGATTAAGAACACTCATCAACCAGAGGTATGCGCTAGCTTTCATATATAAATTCTATTTGGTCTGCTAATCCTCTCATTAAAAGTGACGTGCTTATAATGGCATTGCTTTTGCTGTTAGGTTTCTTTATTATCTTAGCTTTTTTAGAACCTTTGTAATGATTAATGTTCGACCTAACCTTACCATGCCTGATTCTGTTTGCTGGGATTATCAGTCTTAACTGGCAGCATCAGCTTTGCAAGAATCCACGCCCAAATCCAGATATCAAAACACTCTTTACTGATCATTCTTGTGCTTCAAGCAATGGCACACGTGTGCCGCCTCCTACTAATAGCCCTCTTGCTGGACCAGTTCCTAAACCTGGTGTTTTTCCTCCTCTTGGAGGTCATGGCGTAAGTAGGATTGGTTGCCATTGCCTGCAAAATTAAGATCACATTCCTTTGGTCTCACTTTTTAAATTTCCTTTTTGAAGCCTTTCCAGCCAGTTGTTTCTCCTCCTCCAAGTGCTATTGCAGGTTGGATGTCAAGTGCTAACCCGTCTATACCTCATGCAGCTGTTGCTGCAGCTCCACCTGGTCTTGTTCAGGCACCTAGTTCTGGTCAGTTTTTTAAACTCTTGCCATTACCTTAGTTAGAATCAGTTAATGTCCAAAATTGAATGGCTTAATGAAATATGTTCTCCCCTGTTATTCTCAGCTGCATTTTTGAAACATCCTAGAACTCCTCCTGGTGGTCCTGGAATGGAATATCAGACTGCTGATTCAGAGCATCTGATGAAACGTCTTCGAGCTGGGCAACCTGATGAGGTGTTGGCAAATATATCTGCTGCTCCATTAGTTTGTTTGACTACATTTTGTGCTTCCAGAATCATTGTTTGACTTCTTTCTTGTAGAGAATTTTTAAAAATGATGCACCTCCATATTGTGACACTGTTATTTTTACTAGGTGTCATTTTCTGGTTCTACTCATCCGCCTAATATCTATTCACCAGATGACCTTCCCAAAACAGTTGTACGGAGTCTCAGTCAAGGATCAAATGTTATGAGCATGGATTTCCATCCACAACAACAGACTGTTCTTTTAGGTTGATCATTGATTGATTTCTTTCAGTTCTTCTCTTCAATCCTTAGTTTCTCTTCATTTTTCTTCTCTTTGAACAGCTCTTAATCTGTTACACTGCTATATTTTTCTACAAGACGAGCATAGAATTGTTGCTTATAGAATAGCTTGATCCTGCTGATCTTTGAGTATTTGACTGATTGTAATCATCATTGTAGTTGGAACTAATGTTGGTGATATTAGCATATGGGAAGTTGGTTCCCGAGAAAGGTTAGCACTTAAAACGTTTAAGGTTTGGGACATATCAGCTTGTTCAATGCCATTCCAAGTGAGTACTATTGGATATTAATGTGCTTGGCTCCTTCTATATTTGAAAATTACCCTATCATTTTCAAGTTTTCAGTTATTTTTTTTTTTAACTTTTGAGATTAATTAGTGCCACTTGACTGTTCAGGCAACTCTGGTAAAAGATGCCACAATATCCGTTAATAGATGCGTTTGGGGCCCAGATGGATCTATACTTGGTACAGAAAATTGTCATGTTACCAGAACACAATTAAAATTTTCAATTGTATGGTAATCGCTGATATTTGCTATATTTTGCTTTTGAAGGTGTTGCTTTTTCCAAGCACATTGTTCAGATATATACATATAATCCCGCTGGAGAGTTAAGACAGCATTTAGAAGTGAGAATTTCTTCAAATCACCCTCACCCTCTCTCTCTCTCTCTCTCTCTCTCTCTCTCTCTGATGTTGATCATATGGAGGTACTGATGACTCTTTCCAAAGTGTAGATCGATGCTCATATAGGCGGTGTTAATGATATTGCCTTTGCTCATCCTAATAAGCAGCTTTGCATTGTTACATGTGGAGATGACAAGACAATTAAGGTAAATTTTAGCTTCATAAAGTCCTGCAATGTGATGCTTTGAGTTTTTACGTGGACAGTTGTGTCACAGGTATGGGATGCTGTTGCTGGGCGTAGGCAGTATACGTTCGAAGGTCATGAAGCTCCTGTATATTCTGTCTGTCCTCATTATAAAGAGAATATTCAGGTAGATTATTAGCCTATTGCTTCCTGTTTTCTTCCTTACTGGAGTGCTTTTTCAGATGCTGAATAAACTTTGTAGGGTTTATTTGATATAAAATATGAGAGAGTGCAATCTTATTAAATTTTATCTGCAGTTTATATTCTCTACAGCCATTGATGGGAAAATAAAAGCGTGGCTCTATGATTCCTTGGGATCAAGAGTAGATTATGATGCCCCTGGACTTTGGTGCACAACAATGGCATATAGTGCTGATGGAACAAGGTGCTTTCAGAATCCTGCATCTAATATTTTTCCAAAAATGTGGTTATACCAACAAATTTAGCTTGGCAATGATGCTCCTCTATGTAAACTTCTCCTAAATTATTCTGCTTCCTTTTTTAAACTTTCTGGTGGTGCCTTAAATTTTCCTCACTATCTTTGCCACCATCTTTTAATGAAACCCATATTTTCAACTTTATATTTCGTTTAATATTCCTTGTAACCTTCCATCAATTTGGACTCAGGGGAGGTCCTTGCTCGGTGAAGCAGTTGATAATTTATACTTCCTTGAGGTGATATGGATGTTTCTCTTTTATTGGTTGGCAATCAGTTTGTATGCCACTTCTGTTTCAATTTGCCTTTACTCTGTGGGATGGATAAAATTATTTACATTATTGGTTGCCATCTGAATGGTAATCTGAGAATGTTTTTGTGGGAATTAGGGGCAAGGGGCGCACAAGTCTGCAAATCACGTAGCAGAGATGGAGTGCTCCATTTTTTTTATTGGAATGTCCATATTTAATGTCCCATTTCCTAAAATTGCAATTTTCTTGCAAAAATATTGTCTTACTTGAAGTAATGATGAATTAATGATGTGACACTAATTCCAACGACTACCTTTGAGGTAAAAAGTGTAAAAGATATCTAGAATTTTCATTTAAAACTTTATGCCATTTTAAAATGGGACAAAGGGAGTATACTGGTTTTAACATTGTAGTGCAGAAGTGCTATGAAATGGAGACAATATAAATTATTAAATCACTTGCTAAAACTTCTCTCATTATCAACAAAGATGGACAATGACATTGCCATCTTTTTGATTCTGTCTTTCTCAGCCCTTTTTGCCTATACACACTAAACTGTCACTGATTTGCAATTTGAAAATTTGATTTTGTTTTGTCTTGCTCTTCCTATGATTTACAATTTCAGTGACACTAAACTGTCACTGAAAGATTGTAGGCATACATTTTGATGCTACTTTAGCCTGGATATAAAAGTATGATACTTAGGCCCGGAAGAGAAATCCAAACAATAGGAAGATTGGTGAGATGATGAAAACTACTACTGTGAAGAAACAATTTTTTTTTTTTAAATCTTAAAAGACTTGAGAAATTTAATAAAAGTGTGGAATGTATGTAGGGAGTCTAGGAGTTAAATTAGGAAATTTACTATGAGCTACCTTAGGAAAAGCAAATTCTTTAGTTCAATAATATAAACATAATAACTCATGAATCCCACGACAGCCGAAGTGTGGAACAAAGACCTGCACTTACACTCCTGTTGTTGAGATTATAATCTTTCATTTTGAAGTTTCTTTTGTTGTGGCGCAATGGGAGCTGGGAGAAATTAGAATTTCTATAGAGGAATTGGTATGCTATTTTGTTTGAAGCAACACTGTACGGGTCAACTCATTAAATATGTATAACTTCTTTGGTTGTGGAAAATGTGCAAAATAAAGTGATCTAGCTGTCCTGGTGCACACTGTGTTAGTGGAGAAAAAACAATAAAACAAGTCTCAACTGACTGCCTGTACCAAAGTTGCACTGGTTGCACTTGCATTTTTGATTGGCTGTTAAAAGAGTTATGCAGAAAGGAATAATGTAAAATCTTATTTAAATGTCCAAAGACTTAATAATATGACATCCAGAAAATAGGAATTGGCTACAGTCTAGTTATACATCATATTGTTGTGCCAGCTCAGCAGGCTTCAAATTGCAGCTGAACAAGGCTGATGAAGAATATCAAATCTATATATGAGGAATTAGTATCCAACTTCAAGGTAAGGTTTGTGCAAGTTTGGGATCGATTGAATCAGGTCTGTGGTGATATTCACAATAATTAAAGTTGACAATCTAATTACTGGTACCCCTCTGAAAAAAATTGGTCAACTGTCTATAGAAAGCAATAAAATTATTGATCTTAAAGGAGTTGAAATGTATGCAGATTGATGTGAATATCTGGCCTTTTGATGATTTGAGCAGGCCTGCTAACTTTGATGTCTATACTATAGCTAGCTTGTGCAGTTTTAGTTCCTTAAGAAGTGTACTCTACTCAAGTGATTTTAATGACATGGAACCAGTTCAACCAATACGATTTGTGATGGATATTGAGACAAGAGACGAGATGAGTTATGATGATAGAGTTGACTGTGTCATGGAAACCATCTAGCAGTTTCTTTTTAAACTTCAATACATGTTAGGAAAATGTTGCAATCTGTATGTAACAAACAATATGGTGATGCGCGTGAGAGGCATACTTTGGATGACATGGTTACTTGGATTCTACTATTTATGAAGTATTCAAGATTTTTTCTCTTATATCGACTGCATGGTTTACTTGGTTTATTGGATGTTCCACTTTTATTTGTATTAAGGGAGGATTTGGTGATTTTTTAGCTCCTAGAGGCAAAATCAATAATTCTCTATCCTTAAATTACACGTTATAAATATAGACAGAGAACAGGGTATTATAAGCAGAAGTTGCTTTTTCTAAGATTATGTTTCGGTTTTTGCTCTCAGACTTGTCTAGAGAAAACTCTCTTTTCATTTACTTTGTTTTTGTCACTATCAAGTCAGCCTCTTCAGGTTAAAAAGTTGAGGGTCATTCTTTATTTATTTATTGGCATATTCCTTTCAGACTCTTCTCTTGTGGAACCAGCAAAGAAGGTGAATCTCACCTTGTTGAGTGGAATGAAAGTGAAGGAGCCATCAAGAGAACGTACTCTGGTTTCCGGAAGCGTTCTTTAGGAGTTGTGCAGTTTGACACAACAAGGAACCGTTTCTTAGCCGCTGGTGACGAGTTTCAGATAAAATTCTGGGACATGGATAATACCAACATGCTTACGTATACAGACGGTGATGGGGGACTTCCCGTTAGTATCTCTAGTATATGAGACCTGTACAGCTTGATGTTCTTATTTTCTGGATAAATTAAGGACCCCTAAAGTTGTTATGCATAATGCTTTCCCTGCAGGCAAGCCCTAGATTAAGATTTAACAAGGAGGGCTCCTTGCTTGCTGTTACGACAAGTGACAATGGAATTAAGATATTGGCAAATGCTGATGGGCAGCGCATGTTGAGAATGCTGGAGACCAGAGCATTTGATGGTGCTCGTGGTCTTTCTGAAGCAGTAAATATCAAAGTAATATTTATTTTCTTTTAACTTTTTGATGTCTTGTTCATATGTTTCTTATACTTGGGTTTTAATTTCTCCTATGCACCTTTTTCTACAGCCTGCAATTGCTGGTGCATTAGGTCCCATTGCTAATGTTCCTGCCTCAGCATCCCCTATCCTCGAACGTAGTGATAGAATTCAACAACCAATGTCCCTTGGCAATCTGGTAGTGTTTTCTGTTTTCATTTGATTTACTTTTCTAATTTGGTTTGCTTATTTCATTTGGACAAATCACAGGCCACCATGGAAAGCAGCAGGGCAGCTGATGTAAAACCAAGGATTCTTGATTCCACTGACAAAATTAAAAGCTGGAAGTTCCCTGACATAGCTGATTCATCTCAACTCAAGACTCTGAAGTTGCCTGACCCTCTCACAGCTAGCAAAGTATGATATGCAGACTATTTGTTGAAATCTGACATTTCGTCGATTCTCCTTTTTTTTCCGAAAGAATGTTTAATTGAACAAGAAAGATCTTAAACTTTTTCTATAGTGACTTGGTGCTTGTCTTGGTTAATGAAGAAAAATTCAATTTCATAATTCATGTTACTGTATTTTTTCCGGAAACTGCTTCTAATTGTCAATATATGCCATGATACCTCTTAGCTTGTGTGCTCTCATTTCCGTATCCTCCTTTATGTGTGTTTGGATTAACCAATGTAATGTACTGTAGGTTGTGCGGTTGCTCTACACAAATTCTGGGTTAGCTGTGCTAGCACTGGCTTCCAATGCTGTTCATAAGCTGTGGAAGTGGCAGCGCAATGAACGTAATCCCTCTGCAAAGGTCTGAATTTCAGTCTTTGTTTTCTTTCTGAGATGATGTCAATGGCATTGTTAAATTCATTTAACCTAAAGCTTTGATATGTATTTTCAGTCTTCTGCCTCTAGCATGCCACAGTTGTGGCAGCCTACTAATGGGGCTCTCATGTCTAATGACCTGAATGATGCTAAACCAGCTGAAGATTCAGTTGCATGTATTGCCTTGTCCAAAAATGATTCTTATGTGATGTCTGCTTCAGGGGGAAAGGTCTCCTTGTTCAACATGATGACTTTTAAGGTTTGTCAACATCTTCACATGAAATTCCATGAACTTTATCTTCATCGTAGGACTAAAATTACGTAATGGTTTTAAAAAAATTCTCTGATATTTAAGAAACTAATATGTAGTAATTCTGTTCAGGTCATGACAACTTTCATGCCGCCACCTCCAGCAGCAACTTATCTGGCATTTCATCCTCAGGATAACAATATTATTGCTATTGGAATGGAAGACTCGACGATACAAATTTACAATGTTAGGGTTGATGAGGTAAACTCTCTGACCTTTGATCAAGAGCGTGAATGATTTATATGATAAATCTAGCTGCTTATCGCATTCTTAATTGCTAATGAATGGGGGAAAAATTATTTCCAAAATTTTATAGAGTCAACAGCAAGAGTGTTGTTTCCTGTTAATTTTTGAGTCAATCTTTTGCGAGTCAATCTTTCATTTGAAGAATTATGAGGATTGGCTAAGCCTTTTTTTATTGTTCAGTAAAAACATTTAATGTATATTGATACTATTATGAAATTATGAATAGTGTACAATGGTTTACGTTTCGTGGACAACACTAACATCGTATGAGCATTGTAGTATGAACTGAGGTTAATTAAGTCAATAAACAGGTGATAAGAATTGGATTGTTGGTTGGACTGTTTCTGCCGCTTAACAAGTCTAATAGCACTAGGAAACATATATCAGGAACACATCGTCTAAAGCAAGGCCATTAATATCGTTTAGAAGGGAGTTTATCTTTTAGAAGAGATAATTATTGAAGGCAGCAACAAATAGAAATTCATAGCCAGAGAAGGACAAGAGAATAAGAGGGATAAAATCACAGTAGCCAATGGTTGGTGGACAGCTGGTTTCTTAGTTTTGCTGCTTGTCCAAGGTCTTTTGATATGTGAAGTTGGTAACCTCTGATTTTTTGTACTTACATCTTTTCTGGAGTATTATGTTTTACCTAATGACAAGGATTACTGTAATGGGAGTTTGATGCCAAATTCTTTTTGTTGCTATTACTTGTGCAATATGTACCTGTAATTTTGAAGTGTTTTCTGTCACAACAACCTGAAGTTCAAGTCATAATGGTTTAATCAAAGAGCAATCAATCAATCACAAATTAAGGAGTTTTGAGCAATACCTGAGCAGCATATGCTCTAGGAGGCAAGGTATTTAAATTGTTCAGATAAGCTTAAATGATTACTTTTCCCAAAACCATAAAAAAAGAACTAGAGAGTTGGATCTATATGAACTTAGTGCCCAGAGTTGTATAATATTATGAAACTTTTACTTTCTCAATAAACCAAAAAGCTTTACACATATCACAAATTTGCTATTATAAAAGTTGAGCTGTCTTCTTTCTGAAAGCACTTGGAAGGGAATGGAAACCCCATGATTCAGTTTTATTGTGTACATATGCAGGTATCAAAATGGTTCTGCCTATTGAGTTCATTCTGAAGTTCTTGAATGCTCATATATAACCACCCTTTATGCTACAAAATACATGTCTTATAACTCTTTATCTACTCATTGATGCATGACTTGGATCCAGGTGGAACTTATCCAAAATTTCATGCCGTATTGATTAGGCCACTTACTTGATTAAGATACGAGTATACATGATCGAACCAACATATAACTCAATAAACATGGCTGATTCACTTAGTGATATTATGGCCCAAGTTTTACCAAATAGTAGTTCTAGAATATTTGTGGGTATATATTTGTTTATTCTAGCTTACTTGCATTATGGGTGAGACTTCAATAGAATATGCATATGCTGTATCATTGGTGGGGTTGTCAAAGGAAAGAATGCATTACTTAAACCACTTATCAAACAAGGAACCAATATAACTTAATATGTTTTGTTAGAAGTAATAAAAATTAACTTGCATTTAGTCATGAAAATGTGAGTTTGAGAATGGGAAATAAAACACTCTAGTATACAATACAAATTTGGGCAAGGTTTGAATTCTTGTTCTTGTAATTACTGGGAATTAAACCTATTAAAAAAATGGACATATGTGTGCTAAATATTGTAGTACCTCAAAAGACACTAAGACATGAGGAAAATAGAAAGTCTATTGTACTCTATGACAATTTGACAAAATGATGTGCATTGTTTGTAGAGATGCGAGCATATGGAACTTTTGTGGGTTACAATAGGATGGTAAACCTGATATGATGCTTACTATCATTATCGTCGTTGTCATCATCATCATCATCATTATTGTTTCTATATAAATTTGTGAACTGGTGAGATGATTTTTTAACATGTAAAGACCAATGTAACCATTATGAAGATAGTAAGAATGGTAATCAAATACTATGTATTATCAATTTCATCTTTTAGGCAAGTCATTGTTTTGCACTATTTGACTGACGTTTTCATTTTTTGTCCAATGATTCATGATTTATATATGTTAAAATGAGTGCATTTCTATTGCATATCATTATTTTATTAAACAATTTAGCAAAGTTTTCAAACATAGAAAAGTAAAATATGACATTTAAACTTCTAATTTTATCTATAGTTTGAAGTCTGTATATTCTCTATTTTTTGTGAATTATATGAATCATTCTGTTAGTATTTAAGAGCCAAACATTAATCCAATTTTTTTTTCTTGTTATATTAGGGATATGCATGAATAAAAATTAATCTAGTGATGGGCATTTAATGAGTCAAGTAAATAGTCTAAATCTAAACTTTATCTTCTAAAATACAAAAATAAATTCACGAAAATATATTAACCTATTTAATTTTAACGTACGTATGTTTTACTATCTATATTATGTTCACCTACATATAAAAGCTTTATTTTCGCAATTTTACACAGTTTATCACAAAGATACAAGTAAGCATTCACAAAGATAAAATGAATATATATCTCATCAAACATTTAAAAAATTAAGAAAATTATAAATATATTTGATTATGTTATTTTTTTTTCAATTAAGACTATATCCTTATTTTTAAAGACGAGCTTCTGTAACTTACTTTTGCTTCAGAAGAATGAAACTATTCCGAAAAATATTAATAAAGAAATGCAATGATAGTAACAATTAGAAGTACACTGTACAATATTCTATTATTCACAATGGTCAGTCAAAAGAACTAACTTATTTTTTAATGCATCGACTTTTTTGTATTTACATGCACTCTAATATAAGCTCAGTATTTTTTGAGAAAAGAAAGTAAATATCAACAATCCGCTCGCAACGCGTGTTCTCTTTTTAGATTTGGTAAAAAAGTTGTTTTAAGTGCTTATAAGATGTTTTAGAGTCAACTTATTAGGTCTAACTAATAGCAAAGCGACAAGATTATGTTACCGAGTAAAAACATCTTATAATCTCTTAGAGCTTGTTTTATCCAAACAAATTGATAGTTTTTCTTTAAAAGATAAACCGAACACCTTATAAGGCCCAAACACTTTTTAAAAGCTCTGCTGGGAACTTGTACGACCTTAAAAGTAAGCTCAATCAAACACCATCTACATTCATTGTTGAAATTTGTATATTCTGAAGTTAAATCCAATGATATTCATTTTTTGACAGTCACATTAGAAAGACTGCCGAGACATTATTTTTCACTTGACAAAAACATTTCCTTTCATCCACCCTGCTTGTCTGGAATAAGAATAGGAAGACCGTGCTTTCTTTTGGAAGTTGGCTGTGTAATATGATTAATTGTCACTTCTGATGTGTCTTCTTCCTTTATTTTCTATTTGGCATTCCTTTATTACTGAGAATCCTGGACTTTCATAGCTACTGGTTAAGGTAAGCTTTTCTTCTAGATCTATGTTAGATATTAGCTATCATTTACTTTCAATCACAGTGACGCATAAGAGGGTTGAATTATGATATAACATGTTTTGTTGTCATTTCAATTACTTAATCTATTAGATCTCATCTGTAAATAATGTAGCCTGCCATGCTGTTGGTTCACTTGGATTGGTTTCCAGTTTTCTGATTGTTAACGTAGCTACTCTTCATTTACTAATATCTTAGTTGAATTCACTGTTTTCACACTATGCAATAGGTTAAGACCAAGCTCAAGGGTCATCAGAAACGAATCTCAGGGCTTGCATTTTCACAGAGTTTGAACATATTGGTGTCATCAGGAGCTGATGCACAGGCAAGTCTTGGCCATGTAGAGATTTTCTTTACCTTTATGTACACATTTCTAGATAAAATTTTCTGAGATATGGTTGTACTTTGAGTACTTTGTGTTATTTGTCACTAATATGTTTGCTGTTCAATGTTGATTGCTTCAATGTTGATTGCAGCTGTGTATCTGGAGCATTGATGGATGGGAGAAGAAGAAATCACGGCCTATCCAGGCGCCTCCTGGTCACCCAACTCCCCTGGTTGGAGAAACAAGAGTTCAGTTCCATAACAACCAATCTCATCTACTGGTTGTTCATGAAAGCCAAATAGCAGTTTACGATGCTCAACTTGAGTGTTTGCGTTCGGTGAGTCTCTTGCAAATTGCCTTTTTTATCTTCCAGATTACTATTGGACCAAAATTGTTCACGGTTCGTGCAACATCCACTATCTACTTTCCCTTCCAAAAGAGGTAAAGTTGGCTATTGTAAACCAGACCAATGTTTGTAAGTTCAATGCTATAGGAACACTTTTCTCTTATAAAATATAAAACCTCTACAATGCTGCAATCATATTAGTGATTAAAAAGGACTGTTAAGCATCACATGAGTTTCACTCTTTATTTTGGCAAGAAATGGCGCATTGAATACACTTGGATTGATTCTAAAATCCCATATTACCATGACAGAGGATTCCCTTGCCATATCAAGGGTGCTGAGGAAATTGGTAAAAGGAGAAACAGTGACAAATATCATTAGTCCTTTTACAATTGCCAAATTTCCCCACGTTCCATGGGTTGTTTATAAGAACTAGTTTTTTCTCCGAGCAACCACAAAATGAAAATTTCAGAATCACTGCCATGATTACAATCACAGAGCTAGTATAATATTTTACTTGATGGATACAATGCTCTCCTTCTACCTCTCTTATTGAGGTATTCATACAGTGCAGTTTAGGTGTCAACTAGGCTTTCATGCTGCCCAAAGGATAGTTCTTTAACTATACTTTCATGCGATTGCTAACTATTATCTCTGCGAACCAAAGTGGATGTTCGGCACCGTTGAAATTTTACGTTAAATCAATATGACCATCCGCATATTGTTACTATATGTGATTGGAAGCATATAACGGAAACAATACCTTAGACTGTATTACAAACTATTGTAAAATATTGGCACCAGACAATTTTCCTATCTGCAAATCAATGCAGCACATAAGTCCAGGACTTCACCTTTTCTTTTTGTCTTTCACCTTTCTTAAAGAAATTAGTTATTGATCAAGTCATAATTCCATTGCAGTGGTATCCGAGGGATTCACTCTCTGCTCCCATTTCAAGTGCTATATACTCATGTGACGGCCTGTTGATTTTTACTGGATTTTGTGATGGTGCTGTTGGAATCTTTGATGCCGACAGCTTGAGCCTTCGATGTCGGATAGCGCCATCTGCTTATATATCTGCTTCGATTTCCAGGTATGCAAACTGGAAGAACCTAATGATATTCAAAAAAGTAGTTTTTTGTTTTGTTTTCAACGCTTGGCACTTAAACCTGCATGCGTCTATTTTGTGGAGAATCAATTTCACATGTTGATGTCTTAGGATCACATCTGACCAATCATTATGGTTATTGGCTTCCTACCCAGTAAACTTGTTCAGCTAAAATCAATTGGCATCAAGCAGTGCTGACACTTTTATCCTGATTTCTGTTTGTTTTATGAAGTGGTAATGAATTTCTAACCTTGACTTGGCTGAAGAGTATTTTAAAACGAAAACCTTTTGTGCCCCCCTCGCCTCCACAAGGAGATATATTTATATACTCATTTTGATGACAGAAAAGGTTATTTTGGATATCTCCATCTCTTCTATTCTTCAAAATTTTCATTTAAACAATGTCGATTGCCGAATTATTTCTCAGCCGTATGACATCGACTTTTCTTCTGTAGCAATGGCAACACCTTCCCTGTGGTTATTGCAGCACATCCATCAGATCCCAATCAATTTGCGCTTGGCATGAGTGATGGTGCAGTTCATGTCATCGAGCCATCAGATGCTGAGACGAAGTGGGGTGGATCGACGTCTCAAGATAATGGGGTTTTACCTTCTATTCCCTCAAGTTCTGCTTTGAATAGTCAGCCATCAGAAACACCATCTAGGTGAAACTCTCAAGTAATACAAATAGTTTTCATAGGCTTCCAGTTTAGCCTACTATTGTAAAGTCATCTGTTTTCCCCATCTTGCTTTTGTTTTCTTCCAGAGTAAAATGAGAAGAGGGGTCAGTTGTACATTGTTGGTTAACCACATATTTTGGCTAAGCCCAGCCATTGTTGCATTTTCATGGTCCATATTTTTTAGTTGGTTCATGCTTTCTAATTAAAGTCTTAGATGCTAATCGTTTAAATATCTATCAATGTTCTCTGTGTGTGTGTGTGTGTGTGTGTGTGCGTATTTTGTTTATTAATTGCGCTATGGCTTTGGACTAGTAGCTGCCAAATTTTCTTCAAAGTTGGTATATATTCAGTTATTATTAGTTGATTTTGGTCAATTCTTATTGCATGATAACTAAAAAGCATGTTACAAATCAATAATTCTGTCTGTTGGATGTATTACGCTGTCTAATTTGCGAAAACCCAGAGATCAAATGAACATTTCCTACGGGACTTGAAAATATCTTTGTTGGAGTGGCTCATTCGAACTCGTAACTGGTGTATTGCGACTCTTTAATTACACTGCAGTGTATAGACAAATTCTGCCCCTCTGAGGTTGTTCCCTTTACATTTTTGTGCTAATTGGAAACTGCTTTCAAAGCATATGGCTTTTGGATCAGGGATTTGATGGATATGATGTGATCAAAAGATTAATGATCCAATAATTTAAGATCTGGTTATAATAATTTCTGAACATCCTGCTGTTTTTTCTGTTCTAATGAATCAGTTGTTCCTTGGAATTCCATTAGTGGGGCTTGTATGATTCAATTGCCTTAAACGACAGTTGTTTGAACTACCATACCCTTGTGGATTCTGTGGGAAACATACGCCATATAAAGCATCATGGCTTTCGGGTTAAGATTGTACTAGAATCCCACTGAATATATATGTTCCACAATTATAGGAACACAAGTTGTGCTCGGTGCTGATCTCAATTGTCTGAATTGACATGAATCGGTCAGCAACTTCTCAAGGGACTGACTGCTCTTTAAAGAACAGACCAATTTCTCTAGCGGGTCGAGTCAAACTACCAACAACCAACATTTTTTCTCAGCGACTTCTCAGAAATGGAAGAAGAAAGTGAATTTACGACAGAGAATTATGAAATGACTTGTTTTCTTTATCAAAGTAGTTGAGCTATGAAGCAGTCTTTCGTCTTCTAGGCCAAGGCTGGTTCAGAAGATGCACACAAAACAAACACAAATCTTATGCATATAGTAGTTTGAGAAATATAGAGTCAAACACCAATAAGAATATGCTGGGTCAAAAAATGCACACAAAACAAACAATAACACATACTACCCTACCCTACCCTACCCATCAAACAAAAACACATACTACCCTACCCTACCCATTATACAATAACACAAAAGCTGACGCAAATGTCAGTGGTTGGTCAAGAGTAAGAAGCAATAGCAGTAAAACCATTTATCTCGTTACCAATTCAAAGGACTCTTTTCCCCTGCATTAAATCTACTCTAAATATCATTCAGTCAGACGGGTCACAGATCCAATTCAGGTTCCACTCACTTTTCAGGTAATTAATATTATTTCCCATGCATTTTGATTTTGGCTCTCTCTCTCTCTTTAAATATTTTTTTTGTAAATTATAGAAAAAATAATGGAATTTTCTCGAATGCAATAATGGTTAATTAAATTGCCAAGTAGTGGGAAAATTTGGTTTATTGGATTTTCTATCTATTTTTCTAGGATGCTTGTTAAATTTCTGATTTGGTACTACTTATATATGGAGAATTGTGTGGTTTCAACAAATTTACTATATAAGTTTTATGATTCCACTACTATAAGTAGGTTTCATAGGATTGTTTAAATAAAATACTTATGCCGACCACATTTATATCAAAATATCATTTTGACTTAAATTGACCAATTATATTTTCGAGGGACGAATTTAAAAATGAAACGTAATTACAGGGATTAAATGTATAGTTGAGCAACTTGTACTTGTTCTATTATAATACAAATATGTTTTTGGAGTATAAGTTAAATATATGTTTCGCCATAAAATTTAAACTGAAAAGTTGCAAGAGTGATATGATTGACTAATTTTAGAACACGAAGGACGATTTTGCCAATGGTAATTTTTTTTTTCCAGCAGATCATACATATCTAATTTATTGTATTGGTGTTAGTATTACTAAGTGAAATTAGGTGCCTTTGGATTGATTATACACGATTATTAATTCATTTTATAAAATTATGAAATACACATTCAATAAATTATAATTTTACTTAAATAATAATAAAATGGATAGCATGAAATTTCTCGTCTTACCTCAACTCAAGTCCGCTCATGTATGCTATGATTTTGAGTTTTAATTGACTTAATTAAGTAATTGCATTCCTTTTCTTTTTAGTAAAGAAAATCTACACTAATATAGGATGTCAATAACAAAGAGTCCGTTTATGCACATTTTTACGGTCATTTTCATATTTTCATATTTCAAAGTTGATAAATTTTTCATTATATTTTTATGTAAAAATAAAATTATTTATTAATTAATTATGTGGAAATATTGACTTTATAGGTATAAGAATGAAAATATAAATGTATTTTTTTAAAAAAAATATATTTAATTATATATTTTTAAAAGATTAATTTATATGTGATAATAATGCCTTAATACAAAAATAATAATTTTTGGTCTATTATTTTGTGAGTCCCATTATTAAATTTTATTGAGGAATTTAATTTTTATATTAAAGTAATAATTTTATTTTGTGCGGTAACATAACAATAATTTTGAGATAGGGGAATGTATACAAGCTATAAAATAAAATCACAAATATGGTATTTGATGGGATTATTATTTAGTTTAATAATAATGATATTCTAAGATTAATTAGTTATTTAAATCGTATTCAAGATAATATTTGAATTTAATTTAAATAATAACTGACTTTTATTACTTTGTCCCGAACTTATAAAATGGATTAATAAAAAAAATAAAGAACTTCAAAAAATAAAAGAAAAAATAAAAAAAAGAAAAACCACTCGTGGAAAAGTTAGAAAAAAGGCAATTCCAAGTTCCAATTTCAGACAAGAACTGGAGTATCATTTTTTTACTTTTCAGATTTAACCCCTTTCTTTAACTTGGTAAATTCCAGACAGCCTTTTCGTCTGAGCTCATCTCCAATTTTTTCCCTACCCATCTCAATTCACAGTTTCACACGCTCCCCCCTCCCACATCTAGTCATAGATTCACTCACCACCACCACCACCACCACCGCCGCCGCCGCCGCCGCCAACAAACAGTAATGAAGACACAACAAACACTCCAGCACCAATCCCCGTTGAGAAAATCCCCAAGACTTTCTTCTGCTTCTTCTTCAACTCAACTTTCAGCCCAACCAAAACCTACACCCAAAACCCGACCAGATGATGCATGGGCCCTGTCATTGCATGTGGTGGAGCAGTTACCTTTGAAAATCTGCTATCCTTCTCATGAAGAAGATGAGTCCTTCCGCAGATCGTCAAGATTTACTACTAACAAGTACAGAACTCCATTTCCACAGAGCATCAGAAGCAGCAGCAGACCAAAAGCGCTTCCTGCATTGGTTGTATCTCAATTGAGGAGGTCTCCAAGATTATCTTCTACTTTATCAGCTCCAGCGTTGACTTTAAGAGATGGCAAGAATGTGGCTTCTGGAGAAGCGGGCTCGAAGAAACTGTATCGTTCTTCGGAGGATAAAGAAGCTGGGGGCCGGGTTGGAAAGAAGGCGAAAGTGGGTTCAAATGACAGGAGTCTGAGGAGGTCTTCGAGGCTGAGTGGGGGTGAAAATGGAAACTCAAACCCTCAACTTCTTGCATTGGCTGAACCGGGTTCTAAATCTGTGAGTAAAGGCTATTTGAGTGAGAAATGCTTAAGATCAAGAACTGTGTTAATGAATGTGGGAGATGAGAAAGTAAAGGTCGAGAAAATTTATACCAAGAAAAATGGTGGTGATTTCAGTATACATGATAAGTGCTTAAGGCCTCGTATAATTAAGTGTGCTTTGGTCGAAGCGCCTGAAGCTTCAGAGAAGAGAGCTGTGAGAAGTGCTTCTAGTGAGCTACCTTCAGTGCGGGGAAGTACTATTACTGAGAAGTGCTTAAGATCAAGAACTGTGAAAATGCATGTGGAGAACGAGAAAGAGAAAGCGGAGAAAAGTGCAGGTGATTTCCGCGTGAATGGGAAGTGCTTAAGGTCTCAAGGAACATCGTACGCTTTGATTGAATTGCCCCAATGCGGGGGTCAAAGCCCGAAACTTGAGATGCTTGCGTTGCCTGAGAAAAGTGCTTTTTCAAGCGAGAAGTGCTTAAGGTCAAGAACTGTAAAAATGCAGTTGCAGAAAGAAAGGGTGGAGACAGGTGCTTCTGTGAAAAGTGCTTCTGGTGTTAGGTTGAATGAGAAGTGCTTAATGTCTCCGAAAATAGAGTCTGCTTTAGATGAATTGTCTGATGCTTCTGAGAAAAGGGATAACGACAAATGTGATTCGGAGGTACTGAGTGAGACGTGCTTAAGGTCTAGGAAAATTCAGTTTAAAGTAAATGAGGATGAAATTGCTGAGAAAACAACTGATCCAAATGAAGGGCGGCATGCTTCCAAGAACAAATGTAATACAGAGAACACTGTAAAATCAGAGAAAAAGGAGAAGAGCACTGGATGCTGTTTTATAGGGGAGCCAATTCCAGAAGAAGTAGCTCAGAAAAGGTGGCAGTGGCGATATGAATTAAAGGTGAATGATTACTGAATTTACTCACAGAACAAATCATTATAGTCTATTATCCATTACATTTCATTGATTTGCTATTTAGCATGGTCAGAACACAGAATATATAGATATCATTTCACATTGCAATAATTGTTCGTTTGCAGGTGGCCTTCTTTGCCTCCAATTTTTTCATTATTGCTTTGAATTTTTCCCTTGCATGCATGTGCTGTGAGTATAGTGAATGAGGAGAAAAAAATAATCTGTTAAAGTCCTGTATTTTGTGGTCACCATGGGATATTTGTATGAAGGACTATGTTATCAACATAGATAATTTTGTTACAGAGGTCAGGTCCTTGATTTTAGATAATTCAAAAGCTATCCATGTTTATATAATCAAAGCCTTCCTTGGTCAGTGTCATTTGTGTTTCTGTGCTCTTACATTGATTGGTTTTACTCAACTGTGGAATACACAAGAAATCTCAGGAACCGAGGGACCAATTGGAAAGACAATGAAAGCCATACCATCTGTTAAGAACTACATAAATGAGAAGATGATTTCCATTTCTTCCCTTGATTGCAATTATGTAGTTTCCCAGGTTGCTTTCTCTTTTCATGCTACTGGGGCATGCCATGTTCCTGGAAGCTATCTTGAGTAGAGACTAAAGGTGCATAGAATTGAAAAAGTTTCAGGCTGAAGCATATCTTGACCAGCGGATTTGGGAAAGAGAGTCTGCACTCTGCAAGGATGTCTGCTAACAGCTTCATGGGTATGAGATTCAAAATGCTCATATTCACAGAGAGCTCATCCAATTTCCAAAGGATAACTAGAGTTGAATCTGGACAGGAAATATATCCCTGTTTTTCGCAAAAGAACAATTTAATTAGGAACATTAAGTGCCGGGAAGTATATGGGTGGGTGAAGCAGAAGTGCACTATCCATTCTTCTTTGGCCACTGGCCCCCCAATAAACTGTGGACGAGTGCCCTCCACATAGCATAAACATAATGTCATAGTTATTATTGTCATGGAATAGTTGTTAATTTTCTATTAACTATTGTTGCATTTTTCTGGCTCATTAGAATTGTCAAGTGATTGACATTTCCGTTTCTAACTTTGATTGATTTTGGACTCTGCAGAGCAAAGAAAAGGGCAAAAGCTGGAAAATAAAGTGAGTGAACCCTATGAACATATCTTTCTGGTGGTAACATATTGTGGCCCTAATCCTTTGTGTTTCACATTTTCAAGTGCCTCTGCATTCTTATAATTTGCATACTCGTTGCTACAGTGCTGATGAAGAAGATGAAATCATACTGAATGTGGATTGCCATTATGCTCAAGCCAAAGTTTGTAACTGTGTTCTGGATATTGGAGATTATGTATATGTAAAGGTAATTTTCATTTCATTTCTTACTTTTTGTTGTGAGCCAAGGGTTATAGTTCAGTCTTACACATTTTTTCCTTTTCTCTCTTGTACTGCTTTAATTTTTTGAGGCTGAAATTGTTTTTCTACATTTATGCCTTGAATTTAACTAATGGTAATCTCTGTGACTTCCCTGATTTTTATAAACCCAAACTCTAGGATAAGAGTTTCTTATGACAGTCAGCAAACACCGTTGGAATAAAAAAGTAAAAATAGAATAGAAAAGTATATAAAGTCAAATTTTGGTGATGTGGCTTGCTGAATTCTATTGCTACAGGCAAAGATGATGAATCCACTATAGTCAAGAATATGATGATTGCTCTTAATCCTCTCACGATTATGTCCTCTCTGCTATGTACTCCCTCAATTATAATAATAATCACTCAAAAAGTAACTAAAAGTATTTAGGCAGCGAAGTAGGTCAATTATCACCTGAAAAGCCAGATTGTTCTGGCTGGTATGCTATGCTTTACGTATTAAAATTGATAAATCACACAACCTGTGTAAATTTAAGCTGCGATTGCTCATAATGAGGGTCTAAATACAAGACTTCAAAGCACTTGTGATGAAAATAGTAATCAATGTTGGTCTTGAAAATATATTTTTAAAAACTAGGCATCAAATGTATCTTTGGACTACCCTAATCTTTTTCAAATGTGCTATTTTCTAAACTTCTTGGAATTTGGAGTCTTTTATTTATTTTCTCCTGCTGGATGGCAGCATATACATTCCAAAACATGGAAGTGGGTTAAGTCATACTGTACTTGATGAATTTCACCTTTGGTTTGATTATTAGATATTGAAATTTCTAGCCAACAATATGTGATTAACAATCACTCATCTGGCTATGCTTTTAACATTGCAAGATTGATGCCTAAGCAATTCCTTCAGGGTGAGGGAATGAAGAAACACGTTGGCAGGATCTTGGAATTTTTCAGAACAATGGAGGGAGAAGATTACTTTAGGGTTCAATGGTTTTTCAGGGCTGAAGATACGGTTAGTATAATGTACTCTGTTTCGTGTTTTGTTGCAGTAACATTTTATTTGTTTCATGGTATTCTTATCTTTTTACCTGTTTGCCTGTGGATTTCTTTTCATCAGGTTTTGAAAGATGCTGCTTCATTACATGACAAGAGGCGCTTATTCTACTCCACCTTAATGAATGACAACATATTGGATTGCATCATTTCAAAAGTCAATATTGTAAAAATACCACCTGCGGTATGTTACGTTTTGAGATGTCCAAACTGTGCTTTTTCACTAAGTTATCATCTTTATTATTTACTCCTTTCTGTTGCAGTTCCTGTAACTTTTTATTATTGTAGATCAACTAGTCTTTCTTCTCATCTCTCTTTTCCTTTTTATTATTTTCCTTCCTCTTTCTTCTTTTTTAATGTTTCTTTCCTTTTCTTTTTCCTTGCTGCAACTTTTGGTTGACTTTGCAACCTCTCCTCGTTGATAATTTGTTTGCCTTGTTCATACTGTAGCTATGCCTGAAATCAAACCCCATTAAGTCAGCTGCCTTTTATTATGATATGGAGTACTGTGTGGAGTATTCAACGTTTCGTACCTTGGTTACAGGTTAGTAGTTTACTACAGAGCAAGTTTTTTTTTTCAATTCTCATGGACTTGTTGCTAACTTCTTTATACAAAAGGAGTAAGTTTTTTGTCTGTAGCTGGCTTTTACATAAATCTTCCCTTAACAAAACTTCTAAAAT
Source organism: Paulownia fortunei (assembly GCA_019321725.1). Classification (NCBI taxonomy): domain Eukaryota; kingdom Viridiplantae; phylum Streptophyta; class Magnoliopsida; order Lamiales; family Paulowniaceae; genus Paulownia; species Paulownia fortunei. Next base: position 4,689,256 of record CM033122.1, on the reverse strand, counting down.
GGTCTGAGTTTGAAACATAGGTATAGCCTTTGCCATCCAAACTTCCAACTTTTGCAGCACTTGTTTTGTTTTAATTTCTGGGTGAAGTATCAGAGCTCAAATGGGAAACTAGATGGTAAATTTGGTATTCTGGTAAAATGTAACCAAATAGCTTTTTCTCTAATATTTTAAAAAGATCCAGCGTTCTTAGACATTGATGGGATCATATACTGTAAAACAATGGAGGAAGAAATCCTTGGATCATATACCGGATAAATGGAGGAAGGAATTCTTCCCAAAATGGGTGTGCCGTGGACAAGACCTCCATCTATATCACGTGTATGGCCATGTCTAACAAGCATAGATAACTAAAGTCCATGCTAATTGCCTTTTTCTCATTTTCTGTTCAAATTCTACAATATGTTCTTTGCACACAGTTAAAGCATGCCAAGTTTTTGAGTATGGGATAGAGTTCAAGTATGTAGTAATCTTTGTTGATGCATCGAAAATATCATTGAACAGTGAACCTGTTTAATTCCCAATGGTCTAAAGTAAACAATTTATACACATTTCTAGTTTTCGAGGCATCTAAAAGTTCATTTCTAAATGCTTGCAATATTTCTTGTTCATAATGAGGTAAATTTCAACAATGTTACTGGCTATACATTAAATGCAGCCACATTCTGATGCTCCTGGTAATCTTGATTACTCCATTTGTGTAGAAAATTTACATCTAAATGGCAAATACCTGTGCTTGAATGAAGTTTACTGTACTTGCTAATTTGATTTGTTAATATACTAACATCAATTGACATTTCAGAAACTTCTACAGAGAGCCAATCATTCTTGTTTGATTCAAAGCATCCTGACAATAAACCAATTACTTTGACACCCTTGGAGGTTTTGCCCAATTATGAGTCTTTGAAACCAGAATTAGCATTACTAGATCTGTACTCTGGATGTGGTGGAATGTCAACTGGATTATGTGTTGGTGCAAAACTTTCTAGAATAAATCTTGTGACGGTAATGATGAACCTTTGGCTTAAATTATAGTTCTTATCTTTAATCTTCTTTTTATCTTATTGATCACTGTAACTCATTTTTTCTTTTGTTTTCAGAAATGGGCTGTTGATTCCAATAGCTCTGCATGTGACAGTTTGAAACTGAACCATCCAGAAACCCATGTGTGTTAATTCTACTCCACTAATACATCCTGCTGAGCTTATTCCGTTCACCATGTACAGGTTCTGTAAATTTGAATTTAACTGAATTCTTCTGCAGGTTAGGAATGAATCTGCCGAGGATTTTCTAGAGCTATTAAGGCAATGGGAGAAATTGTGTAAGTTGTATGTGTCTGATTTAGAAAGAACACTTAAATGTGAATTAGAGGACCCTCCCGAAGCTGAAGGCTGTATGACTCAGTTGGATACAGAGGAATCTCCTGGAGAATATGAGGTCTCCTGTCTACTTGATATTTGTTATGGTGATCCCAGTGAAAGAGGAAAGTGTGGGCTACACTTCAAGGTAAATTATTACTGAAGAATCTTTTGGTATTATTTGATTTGTGCAATTAAATCTTTCAGAGTGTATTCCCTCAAAAATTAGTTTGTGAATTTGTGGAGATATGCTTCCTAAGCACATCCAAATATTCTGTTGCATATTCTTTTTTCGCAGTCTTTCGCTCCCCTTATAGCATATATCAAGTAGATAACATATTTATATGTATATATATATATATATATTATTGCTATTGAATGTCCTGTTTGGTCAAAGCTTTACCTCTCAAAGCACGTCTAAAGGTACGTTGGAAGGGGTATGGCCCAGATGAAGATACATGGGAACCGATTGAAGGGTTGAGGTGAGCTCTAAAACTATGTGTTCCAGCAGTTCCAGCGGCAGCACTTATGCTAATTAATTTATTTATAATACCACTTGTCCATGTATATTGTTTCAGTAATTGCCAAGAGCGGATAAATGATTTTGTTACAAAAGGATTTAAATCTAGAATCCTACCTCTCCCTGTGAGTACAATATTTATTTTTGGTTAAAATACCAAGCAGTTTTCATTGTTTATTGTACTTTCTGTGGCTAACCAGCTTGACTAACCAATTTAAAAAATTCCAGGGTGATGTTGATGTTATCTGTGGGGGCCCTCCATGTCAGGGCATTAGCGGCTATAATCGCTACAGAAATTTTGATTCCCCATTGGCTGATGAAAGAAACCATCAAATTGTGGTCTTTATGGATATAGTGGAGTTTTTAAAGCCCAGGTATGTATTGATGGAAAATGTGGTTGACATCATAAGGTTTGATAAAGCCTCTCTTGCAAGATATGCTTTAAGTCGTTTGGTGCACATGAAATACCAAGCAAGGCTAGGCACTATTGCGTCTGGTTGTTATGGTCTTCCGCAATTTCGGTTGCGTGTTTTTATTTGGGGTGCACATCCTAGTGAAATGTTGCCCCAGTTCTCACTTCCTACACACGATGTTGTTGTCAAATATTGGCCTCCACTGGAATTTGGGAGAAACATTGTTGCTTATGACGAAGGCCAGCCTCGCACACTGGAGGAAGCCATTGTTCTTGGTGATTCGATTTCTGATCTTCCAGCTGTTACAAACAATGAAATCCGTGAGGAAATGGCATATAAGAAGCCTCCAGAAACTGAGTTTCAAAACTACATAAGATTGAGTAAAGATGAAATGGCGGGCCTTGTATCAACTAGCGACTCACAAACAAAATATTCTGTTTTGTACGACCATCGGCCTTTACAGTTGTCCGAGCACGACTACTTGCGTGTTTGTCAAATCCCACGCAGAAAAGGGGCCAATTTCAGGGACCTTCCTGGAATCGTCGTTGGAGAAGATAATGTGGCTCGTCGTGATCCAACACGAGAGCCAGTGATGCTTCCAACTGGAAGGCCACTTGTTCCAGATTGTGTATTAAGTTTTGAACAAGGAAAGTCAAAAAGGCCATATGCAAGATTATGGTGGGACGAGACAGTATCAACAGTAGTGACTTTTCCCCATGTTCGTGCCCAGGCAATTTTACATCCTGAGCAGGACAGACTTCTCACCATACGCGAATGTGCTAGATTGCAGGGATTCCCAGATTTTTACAGATTCTGTGGGACAATTAAAGAAAGGTATTGTCAGATAGGGAATGCAGTATCGCTTCCAGTGGCACGAGCCTTGGGATATGCACTTGGAATGGCCTACCAGAAGGTAATTGGAGATGAACCACTGATGACGTTGCCGCCAAAGTTCTCTTCCCGGCTGCCTTCGATTGATGAAATGGTTGTCTTAGGGAGCTGAACACATAGATATCCATTCTTAGCCTATTCTTGTTGTTGACATGGTGCAAATTTGTGATCCGACAGTAGTAGTACTGACCTGTTACCAGGACAATTTTCATTTCTTTGATCATTGGACTGAATGATGAAGTGTGGTTAACCAAGCTTTGTCTTTGTCTTGATTAGACAGATATTGAGGCAAATGATGATGTTGTTGTTGTTGGGGATATTTAGTAGATAGGGGAATAGAATTGATAGATCATAATCTGTGGCTTTGAAGTGAGTAATCACTTTAAAGAAAGTGATATTTGCCTACACTATTAGTTGGCTGTCTGTCCCTATTATTAGTGTGTTTGTCGGGTTTTATGGAAATCACTTTTTGAATGCAATAACTATTTGAGATCTTCGAATACCAATTTCGAAAATCAAGAACTTGTCAAAAACAACATTTTTTATGGATTCATTAGTGTTCATATAGAACTTGAAATATTCTCTCTCCAATCATCAACACATTATTTCATAATAAAATAATATAATTAACTTTATTAAATTAGTGAAATTGACGAATGAATTAATTTGATCTATTGAATCATTGATTTATCAATCCAATTATAAAAACCGCAATATTTATAGAATATTTAGATGGTTGGATTGTTTCTTGCTATCACTGGTTTTAGATTGTCCTGATGCATAAAAAGGGGTCAATACTTAAATCATGCATTATATCCATTTGTTTCAGCACATCACTGGAACTGAGGCGTACCAAGGATTTTTAACGTCAGCAGCTGGGGGTTCAAACTTCAAAGGTTGTCTGTCGTGATGGGAAAACTGACAGTCTGATTGATAACTCTTTTCAGTAGGCACACATGCCTCTTCTTGTTTTTTTCCTTTTTTTTTTTTTTGTATATGTTTATGCACAGGATAAGATGTGGGCGAGTCAAAAGTTGGAAGAGCAGTAGTTTCATGGAAATACTGTGTTGTACGACTCTTAGATGTATACTTGTCAACATGTTTATACCACAAGATAAAATTATGAGGTTTGAAAATCTTAAATTTATAATATTTATTTAGATAATTTTTTAAGTTCTTTATTATTCACTATAAGCTATTAGGATTATTTAAATTCCTAGCTCCGAATTTCTTTTTAAATCCAAATTCCTTTATTTAAACACAATATTAGATACGTAGTTATTAACATAGTCTTTAACACGTCTTTTAGAAGGAATTAGAGCAAAAGGGATGACATGGAAGTTACAAAAACAAGAAAATTTTTTTGGGAAGAATTTATTTTGGGTAGTAAAATTATATAATTGAAGTAATAATTCATATAGTTAAAAGGAGTATAGTAGGATATATATAATTATTTAATTAAAATAATAATTAATAAATATCTTGAGAGAATAAAAATATTTTTATCAAAAACATCAATTCCCAAATCTATCTCATTTTTAAATGGAAAGAACTCTACTCTTGTAAGGAAGGATTGATTCTGTCTTACCGATGGCTATAGATTTATCCTCTTTGATTTAATGATAAAACTAAGAAATTATACACAAAGGAGAAGGTTATGAAAGATTCTTGAAATATTCCACCCTGCAATAAAAGAAAAAATTCTTGACAGGTGTTAAGATCCCAAATCGTGTAAGAGTATGAGTCCAACAAATTTTTAAGTCCCCAAAGAATTATTCTGAAATTTAATACAATATTGATGACTGAAATTCAAGAGATGGTGCCCATGAAAAAAGGCCAAAAAAAAAAAGAGAAATTCATGAAAAAACAATGGTCCATGAGACAACTAAAGAAATTGTGAGTAGGTTTACGCTAAGAATATTCTGCAATCACTTCAAATCACCCGTCGTTTCCGGACATCTCGAAACGTGTCCCTTTTTTTTTTTTTTTTCTCTCCTGTTTTTTCAATCTCTCAATCTACTTAAACTTTTTATGGGACGGACCATTGCTTCTTACATTTCACTTCCCAAAATCATTACTCAAATCAGTTCCTTATTATTAGGTTTTGGAATGAAGTTATGGAGCAATTACAATTATTTATATGATAAAAATTATCTAGAGTCATTACACATAATTGTGATAATTTATAATTTTGCATTCCAAAATCTCTAATGATTTTTGGATTAATAAAGATTTAACGGTCAACTCCTTCAAATATATAGTTGAGTTATAGGTTGGGGATAAAAAACAAATCAAATTATTCGATAACAATTTGAAATCGATTATTAAAAACTCGTTTGAACTCGATTTTTTAACTTAATAAATCAAATTTGAACACGTTTTTTTGTTCGATAATATTTAAAATTTTACTTGAGTTCGACTCAATCAGTTAAAAATAAAAAATACGTGTAAAAAAAATAAATTACTCGAATTTGATTCGTGTTCGATTCAATTAATCAAATCAAGTTTAAACATAATTTTTAAAAATAAAAAAAATTAAACGCGTTCGATTCGACTTAATTTATTTACACTAATTTGAAAATTGTAGGTAATAAATAAAAAAGGAGAAATCTCTTTCAACTTTTGGGCCCATTGGATTGTACCTAGCGTACTATTGGACCCTTCAAAATATTATTGGATCATCACTCTTACATGAGTAGTGGGGTGATTGTGTTGCAAATATAAATAATTGCATGGAATGTCAATAATTCAAGTTTATTTAATTTGATATATTATGTGTTATTATCTTATAAAATTATTATTACTAATGCTAATGACAAGTGAGAACTGTTTGATCTAACGGGGCTCTTCATTAATTTCACATGTTGTTTAACCTAATAAAGGAGTTTCGTTAATATTACTGAAATATACCTATGTGCCCTTATTCCTTCAATCATAAAATCACATCTATAGAATTTTAAATAAATTAATTAATTAAAATTTTATATATTTTTTATATTTATATTAATACTATTAAAAGTAATTGTGTTAAATTATTACTTAAGAAAATACATTATATTAAAAATATAATTAATTTTGGGACGTGCCCAAAAAAATAAGTTAAATGCACTATATTTGGAAGTTGGAATAAGAAAAAATATTATTATTATTATTATTATTATTCATTTTATTCAACAATCATGAGGCCTGCATGAATACAATGAAATTCCATATCCTAAAATAACCAACCAATGGCCGTCCCCGAGTTTGAAAGACGTGGCACGTGAGTACAGGAATATTCGTGTCCCCCCATCTGCCGGCGAATATTCCGTGCTGCCTTACACGTGTTATCTGACTCTGTTCCTCTGCACCACATACCACCTTACATCTCCACAACTTTCCATCACAACCGTCCCACAATCAAAGAACCACATCAATGAGCCGTCTAAACATTCGACTACTGGTACTCCAGTAGACACCGGATCAAGATTCTTCATTTGTTAACTATATTACGGCAATCATGTTTCTTCAGATTCGTCGCCGATTTTTCCTCCCCATGTTCTTTTTCTTTATTACACACAAAAAAACACCCAAATAGGATAAATCCAAATGTTCATGAATGATGCATGTCATGAGTGTGTGTGTGTGAGAGAGAGAGAGAGAGTGTATGTATATATATACATATAAATCTGTATGCATGTATTTATTTTATATTACAGGAACATGAACAGCAGTTAAAACTTAAATATCACGGGCTCGGTTAGTTGTTGTTAAGTAGTCTTAAGGAAGCTTGATCTCATCTTTTTATCTTTTTCCTTGTACATCATTAATCATAGATCCTCTTGTTTAACATTCATGCACTGCCCATTTCAATAACTTCTGGGATTATGATATATATATATATATATATCTATATATAATCCACCACTTTGTTCCTTTTCCCTTTTGCGTTTGAGCTTTCATGCTTTAGTGGCTTGAAATTCTCTACTGTTTTTATTTCCTTTGTCGAAGAATAAAGACAGTCTAGGGGCCTAAATAGAAAGTGACAAGCGGGAGAGAATTCTTGAGTTCTTTTATATATATATATATATATATGTACTTTTTTTAAAGGGTTTATGTGGTGGTTGTGGTGAGTTGTGGCGATGGAGAGAATGTACGGAGGCGGCAGTGGTGGTGGAGTTGGTGGGAGCGGTGGGGTGGTGATGACAAGAGACCCAAAGCCACGGCTGAGGTGGACTTCTGATTTGCATGATCGTTTTGTTGATGCTGTCACTAAGCTTGGTGGCCCTGACAGTGAGTCAATTTTTGCTGCTCTTTCACTTCTACTTCAATCAAATCAGTTCTTAGTGCGTGTGTGTGTGAATGTTGTTAAACCTCGAGTCTGTCACATTCTGTGTTCTATTCGTCAGAATTATGTAACTTTGACTTGAATTATGTGAAGAAATGCGTAGCTCTGTTCTTGTGATCAAGATTAAGGAAACCCTTTTTTGTTCCTTGTTATGTTTGACAAAGATGGGGGCATGTCTGAATTTCTTTAATTGGGTAGGTATGGTTTTGTATAAACAATTTACTGATAATTGAGAATTGATTGTCTCATTGTGTTGTGAATTATGCTAAATTGATGGATACGAAATTAAGCTAAACTAATTGTTATCATAAATCTGAATAATGTTCAGAATTGAATAAATGATGAGGAGATGTTGATTCCATCTGTTGAAAAGTACTTTTAGGCCCTCAAGATGCTCTCAGAGTCTGTCGATTACTGAAAGTATTAAGAACTAACCTATCTCCGTTCACCAATCACCAAGCAAAATATGGAGTTAATCTTCGTTGATGGCAGGTAACTGGTCAGCTGAATTAATGAATAATTCTGAGGCAGTGTGTGTCATTATTAAGGAATGAAAAGTAGGGATTTTTTGATTCTATCATTAAGTTGCTAGTCACAACTTCATCCAAAATCCAGTCAACCATGTAAAGTGCCTTCAATGCCCAAAGGATTAATGTACTGTGTCAGTAGTTCGTTGATCTTTGACTTAACCAAGGAATATATTATACTGATTAGAATCTTATTTCTTGTTATGCTTACTTGCATCTTAGTTTTTGTATCAGGTGCAAATTTCCTGAAAACACAGAATACTCAATGATTCAACTTTTGAATCTTTCTGTGTTTCCACTGTGATTCAATTTTAGTTTTGCCCTAAGATTGGAAGTATTATAGGTCTAAAGATGACTAGAGACTACACTGAGTTACAAAAGGATATAAAAAATACATAATTTGCAGTAAGCATCTCTGTTCAGGAATTAGAAATGGTTTCTTGTTGGATTGTTCATAGATTACTTGGTGCACATGCTATCAGATATTAGTGTTGATTATTCTCCAAGGAATCTAAAACCCTGGTGTACTTGTTTTATAATGGAAATGGTTCTGAATTTGCAGAGGCTACTCCTAAATCAGTACTGAGGTTAATGGGGTTGAAGGGCTTGACACTGTATCATTTAAAGAGTCATTTACAGGTACTTATTCGTTTGCACGGTTTTGTTTGTCATCCTAACTGACATTTCTTCTCATTATACTTGTTCATTGTTAGTGAGGGGATAATGTTTCAACTTTTGCTTGTTCAGAAGTATAGACTTGGACAGCAGCAGGCCAAAAAACAGAGTGCTCTTGAACACAATAAAGAGAACAGTGGTGAGTCCACTATGTGATGCTATTATAGAACTTTTCAACTAGCAGTTTGGCCATATGGGTGGAATTATATTTAGCCAAATTGTTTTCTCAATCTCAATTTGGATTGAACTGTTGGAATTAGATCTCACCTCCACATTTTATGTGTTCAAAAATACCAGAGAAAATCTGAAAAATGAGGAGCAATAAACATTAACTGTTTGAAATGTTCAATTCTATAAGATTTTTCAAAAGTTTGGAATGTTGCTGTTAATGATGAAAACAGAGAGAGAATCAAGTAATCTTAATTTCAGAAATCCATGGAAATCATCCATGCAATTAAAAGGAAGATTTACCATGTAATGAAGAGGAAAAGCTATCAATGGAGATCATGCATACAATTGAAAGGAAGATTTACCCTGTAATTAAAAAGAAAAGCCAATTAATGAGGGTTCCTAGAGGTGTCTATCCTTATAATTTTTTCTCATCCCAGAGTTGAAAAGAGAGTGGTGAAACTCTTGAGGGAAAGACCTTTTTTGCGTACTTGTGAATACTTGTAGATCTGCAGCACTCTGTGGATGTAGCCTATAATTACTTGTCTAAGATTTTGTTTTCAGAGTTTTCATTTCTGCTCTCTTTGTTGCAGAAGATTCCTATGGACATCATAACATGTATATTGCAAGCACAAGCACTAATTCGTCAAGCATGAACAGTGATCAAGGGTAGGTATTCTCAAATCAATTTGCTTTCTCTATTTTGTTCATTTAACACTTGAAAAATTCTCTGTTTACTCATGGCAGCTAAAATTCCTGAAGATTAGAGTACATGGAATGTGCCTGTTTGGTTTAAGCAATCACTGTAATAGTATGGTCATGCGAGTGTGCCTTAATTAAAAAAAATGTAGTTGTTTTTTTGAAATAATTTTGTTTGTTTACAAATTAATTTGAATATGCTGAACAGAGAAATTCCCATTGCTGAAGCACTTAGGTGTCAGATTGAAGTGCAGAAAAGACTTCAAGAACAGCTTGAGGTATTTATGTATAGGACTTGATATCATCTTTCTTTTTAGCCCTTATCTGGTAGAATTTGAAGAAACAGAATAACTCTGCTCCACCTTAGACCGTTCTTTAAATAGGTAAATTCTTTTTCCTATAACAGGTGCAGAAGAAATTGCAAATGAGAATAGAAGCCCAAGGGAAGTACTTGCAAGCAATACTAGAAAAAGCTCAGCAGAGCCTTTCTGCTGACATGAATCACCCTGAGAGTCTGGAATCTACGAAAGCTCAGTTAACAGACTTCAACTTGGCGCTATCAAGTTTCATGCAAACCATAAACGTTGACGATAGAAATGGAAATACTACAGATTATGGAAAGGTGCCTGAGTCAAATTACATTAAGGAGGCACAGGAAACAAAAGACATCAAGCTTAAGCTCGAAGGGCCTTCCATCAAATTTGATTTAAATTCCAGAAGTAGTTATGACTTTATTGGCATCAATGGACCGGTATTTGAAGCTAAACCGCTTGAAAATAGATGAAGATGTCTGAAATATAGCTGGTCACATTCACCCCTATATATTTTGCTGTATACTCTAGACTATTAACTTATTTTACAGTTGGAATTGTTGATGGATAGATTAGTGACTTATGGTTCAATTTTGTTCCTTTGCCTATTGTTATGAAATTTTCTTGTTTTTCAAATACTACACCTACTGGTTTTACAGAAAAAGAAAAGGGTTTTACCAAGAACTTTTGCTCTCTTAATTGACATTCTTGGGGGACCGTCATTTACAGTTGCACCAAATGTTGTGCATTTATATTATCATTTTAGTATAATCTACTTTGCTTCATATTTAAACTATTTTCTGAGTTTTATTTTGCTTATTTTTTTTTAAAAATTTACTGTTCAGTTTGCCTTTGAAATCTTGCTTCCATATTTTCAGCACAAGGTTTCAATATCCTGCAGGAGCCACTAGAGATTGGAGTAAATTGCATCGACACCTCTTTAAATTTTGAGATAGCACTTCATAATTGGTAATTAATGGTATGGGGCACTAATTAGCAATGTTAGTTGTCAAATTGCAACCAAAAATCAGTGAAAAAAGATGCATCAGTTAGTTGGAATAGTATGTGAAAGAAAAGCAGAGAAGGTCATTCATTTCTTGTTTTCTCTTCTATAAAAATGTAACAACAATTGACCAAATAAAAGAGATTTTTGACAATCAAGATAGGACAGGAAGCTTCATTCACTTTGTCCATCTCCAGGACAAAATTTATTATACTGCAATTTGCAGCAAGCAATACATAGTAAGTAGAAACTTTAGGTATATAAATTAAGAAATCATAAATAACGTTTAAAGTAATCTTGGATGCGTGTGTACTCAACTTCTGGATAAAGTTTTGAAGCTTCTTCCCCATCTTCCCCTATCTCAAAGTTTGTCAAGCATCCCTCATAGAAAATGTGATAGAAATGGCCCAATCCAACTTGCGTTACAAAGTCAGCACCTGCTTTGATTTCACAGTTCAAGTACATTTATATATATATATGAGAAAGGCAGTGGGAAGAAAAAGCAGCTGTTGGTAATATTATTTAGGCCAATGTTTAAGCTTATATATGTACCTTTGAGCCGAGCTAGGAAATCTTCTTTGGAAATCCTGATCTTCTCTAATGTCTTTCCTGTAAGCTTCTCCCATTTTTCGACTATCTCACCTTGACTTAGAATGTTTTCTGGTGGCCGCAGGTAGAGTGTCTTGTTCAAGGTACGAGGGTCATCTATCGACTTAATCGTGTACGTTGCTACGTCATCTTCATCCATAAAGACCGCTGTAATAACGTGACACAAACTTTTTTAAGAAACTATTTAGCATCCATAGCATTGTTGAAAACGCGAGCATTGTAATTACAGTCACTTGCAAGTGATCAAAACTCGTGATTTGAACTCTAAACTAGTTTTTGCCAATCACGACTAATGAGGTGGTCATTGCACGATAAGAGAAAAAGTAGAATATGGAAAATTAAGATGTGGTTACGAGCGGTAGTGTTTTTGCACCTTTAACATTTCCATCTCCATAGATGAAGACTCTGTCTTTTGGAGGAAGTAGAGTTTCCATCTGACAGAGATTGCCGACGAAGTATCCGCCGAAACAGTTGGCGGAGACGTAAGTGTGGGGGATGTTGGCTTCTTGAATTGCCTTCCTCACTACCATCTTCTCATCAAATGTTACCCTTCCTGGCTCAAGGGCATGTTCCATTTGTGCAGGATCCACACCAAACTCAGAAGGCAAGAAACGCTACAAGAATCATGCAAAAATTAACAAGATTACTGTTTCACTGTAATCAAACGTTGTCAAATATGAATCAACTATTAATTTATGTAACATTGTTGTCAAATATGAATAAAAAACGTTAATGTATTGAAATTGAGGGTGAAGCCAATAATTTTTTGGAAAACACTTGCTTATATAAAGCGTGTTGGACAGTTAAGAGTGTGTTATTGTAGTACGAAATAATAAAAAGTTGATGTTCGTTTTATGAACTTATAGGCGAAAGTCGTATATTATTGAAATGATATAACAAAGATATCATGCAAAAGACATAGAGAATTTAAGAAATAATCCAAAAAATATTAAAATAACTTTATACTTTTAATTTTTATACTAACTGACCCCAAATTCTACAAAGTACTATAATGTATTCCACCAGATCCAATTGTATTGGATTCTCCTGTTGCTCAAATTCAACACCGTATCCTTTTCTTTTCTTATTTTTTTCTCTTTCTAATTTGAATGCTTCAAAGTTGTATTAAATGTGTCCTTCTATTTTAATCGTATCTGTATCTTAAAAATATTACGAGAATGTTTCAAGAGAGTATAACGTATACTAAATCAGAACTTTTAACATTAATGTAACACAAAATTAAAATAAATAATCTGAAATATTGGTATTGTATCTTATAAGTTATAACATTCCAAAATCATTTTCATCAAAACTTTCCTTAACACGTGTCATTCCTTCTTAAAAAAATTGAAAAAAGAAAAACTTAGTATAAAAGCAAACATTTGACTTTTTTTTTTTTGTTGTCGAAACTCACAATAGAAACGAAACTTCATAGATAAATGTAAACCGATAATAAAAATCAAAGTATTGGCACCTTTATATTTCCAGCTTCTTTAATAGCATCAACAAGCTTCAGCTGCAGCAACAGGTTGTGGCTCCTGAAATGCACCCCCGACATGGCGCAAATCACCACGTCGACTTGCTTCACCGCTTCCACCAGGCTCCGGTGATCGGAAAACGAGCCCTCGATCAGCCGCGCCCCCTGCCGCTTGAATTCCAACAAAATCTGCAGCTTGTCTATGTCCAGGCCAATCTCCGGCCGCCGGAGAACGTATGTTGGGTGGCCCTCCGACAGGCTAGCCTTAACAAGCCTCTTGCCAATGTAGCCTGTTCCACCTACTACAAGAACCCTACCTTTCGCCATTCTGCCTAGCTAGCTCTTTCTTTCTTTCTTTTTTTTCTTTTTTTCTCTTTTGGCTTCAAAGTTTAGGCAACCAACAGTGCTTATATAGAGGTTTCTATTACCACCAAATGGCGTATGCGTTACTCATGAAAATGAAATAAGCCATAAATAAATGTATTATCTATAGCGGAGTTGGTTTTAATGATAGTGTTAGGTGAAAAGTTTTCATTATTATCGTTGCATTATTCTAACCAATATTTTAAAAATTAGATTGGCTGGCCGATGGGTGCAATCACAGTGATCGATCGTCCGTTTGAATACAAAAAAATTAAAAATTCAATTAAACTAGTGAAAATCAATTGTCAACAATTCTTTTTTAATTTATTTTTAAAAAATTTAAATTTAATATTTAATTATGTGCATATAATTATTTTAGTATTAAATTTATTGAATGTATTTTTTAAAACATAATAATTAATATATTATATTATTATTTTATATATTATAATTAAAAAATATAATTAATTTTTATTAAATTAAATTCAGTCAACATTTGAATCGGTTCGATGTCAATGGATAGGTCCTGTCCCAAGTAGCTGTATGACTTAAGGCCCCCTAAGTTGCTTAAATTGCAAATTTTAGCCTGTCATCTTCATGTCCGATATTTTTATATAGTATAGGACAATAATAAATAAAATAAATATAAAGGTGACGAATGTTAGGTGAATGCAATTTTTTAAATAAATTTCTCTATCCTTCTGCACTAAACAATGTGCTGCGGACTAATTAAAATTGGTAATTTGAGGGAGATGCATGTTAACATGTTAACTTTGATGATATTAGTAACTAATTTACTTTGTATTTCTCAAATTACTCATTTATATCCGTTGATTTTCAAATTAAATTGTGCGAATCATTGCCCGTGTACTAATATAGTTTTCATTATTACCGTCCCATTATTTTATATATATGGTATTATTTTTAAAATTGGACTGAATTAATCAATTCAATTAGGAATTGGAGGTTGATCTGATCTAATTTAGGATATAAAATTAAAAATTTAATTTGACTGGTTAAAGATCGATCAAACTGATCAAAACTAATTTGATCGATTTTTATTTTTTTATTTTTATTTTTAAAAATTTTAAATTTGATATTTTGTTATATTTATGTAGTTATTTAAATTTTATGTTTTGTTATATATTTTTTTAGGTAGTTATTTATTTAATTTTATATTTAAAATATATTATATAATAATTAGTTTATTATATTATCATTTTACATAATATATTAAAAAAATATAATCAATTTTCAGTAGACCAATCCGACTACCTGTTGAACCGAACCGATCGATTGAACCGCTAATCGTTAGTAAAACACTTTGATCATCGATTCAATTATGAAAACACCGATGCATGGTGTAAAAATACGCAATGTAAGAATTTTTTGTAGATATGAACTCCATAATATCCATCTTGTGCATAGACACATGACAGCAGAGGACGTACAAAATCGAATTCACCCCATTTCAAATAGGTTTTTATTATTACTAATGGATTGGGAGGTTTTGAATTTTTGTTTTCCCCGTTTAAATGTTTTGTTTTTTAAAATTTATTTTTTATATATTTTTATGATATTTTTTTATTAAAAATATTTTTCTTTAAAAAACTTTTAGTGGTATTAGGTCATTTTGCTACTAGCATCAACTTGAGATTTGGTAAAATTTATAAATGTTGGTCTGAGATGTCTTCCAGATCTCGGAATTTAAGAAGTTGTCAATTTAAAACATGTTGACTTTAAAATGAAATGACACACGAATTAAAGTAGTAATAATAATAATTATAATAATTAAAAACAAAAAACAATATTAAACCGAACAGAAACTCGCCAACCGTGCGCGTGGAATGCACAACTTAAGTGTGTGCGATCCAGTGGGCCTACAAAATTTCAACAAGTTTGGTTCTTGTGGGCATTGTTAGGTGGGCTGGATCACCTACTCTAATTTGACAAAGGATCCAATTCAATATTCTTCAATTTCTGCACATAATTTAAAAAAGTACAGATATTTCCTTTATTATTGTTATTGTTATTATTAGTATTGTTATCACTATTACTATTATTAGTAAATTATTATTATTATTATTATTAAAAATAAGCATGAAAACTTGGCAAATAGCAAAAGGCACAAAGCATAAATTTTTTCAAAGAAATTAAAACTTTGCTATTTTCATTCAAGTCTATAGGAAATTTTCAATTTTTCAGTGTTTTGGTTTAGAAAATTAATATTTAAGGATAAAGTTGAGGCTTTGAAATTAGGAAATTTTGGGTTTAAATTCTACTGGGCATTTGCCTATTTTAATAGTAATTATTAATTAATTATAAATTGTTAGTGGTTGTTAAAAGTTGATTGATACGTTGTTGATAATCAATATTTATGATGTAATGACATAACTACTTTATTAAAAGAAAGTGTAGAACTAACTTATGTTGACCATTGGTTTGGTTCATAGATCAATTACAGTTATGGTTGATAATCATGGATGTTGGTACTTTATAATCATCTTAACCACAAACTTACTGTACATCTCAATAAGTAATTGGGGTGTCAGATATCTTTTATTTAATTTTTACTTGGAAATAATGGAAATATGTGGAGTTTATCAAAATAAAACCAAGTATAATGAGGTGTTTTTTTTTTTTTTTTTAATTGATGGGTGTGAAAAACACTTTGCTAGAGCTAGAAGTCTTATTTTAAATAGGGGTGTAAATGTATGAATCGAATTAAACATATTATTTTTTAAATTTATTTGAATTTTTATTGAGTTTTAAAAATATTATTTGACTTTGATTTGATTGTTAATCGAATCGAATTTGAATGAATTTTAATTAAATTAAACACGAATCGAGCTCGAGTAAATTGATTTTTGTACACATATTTATTTATTTTTTCACTAATTGGGTCGAGGTCGAACCGAACTTTAAATCTTATCGAACGAAAAAATATGTTCAAACTTGATTTCTTATGTATAACGAACTGAGGTCAAATGGAGTTTTAACTATCAATTTTTAGTTCGAGTATTAAATAATTTAATTTATTTTTCAATCTTAAATAATCAAGTGTGTGTGTTTTCATCGGTTGGATGTCACTGTAATTAAATTCCCAATTGAATAAATACGATAAAATTTAATTAAATTAGGAAGGTTGACAATTTGAAATAAATGGAGAAAATATAATTTAGTGATTCCATCCGTTTAACAATCCAATGGTTTCTAATTATATATTTCATCAAATGTTATGCCATTCTATACATAATCCATCTATACTTATTTTTTAAATTTTAATAATATACTCATTATATTATCTATCTCTATATGAAAATTGAAATTTAACAATTAATGATCATAAAAAAATATTCATAACTACCAAAAATCCATTATCAATTACTATGAAAATATATAAATATACAAACTTTTAATGGGATTCGGATTTAAAACCTCATCATCTTAAATCAAATTCTAATATAAATCTTTAATTAAATTTCACATTGTTTTGTGTTACACCAAAGTATGACAGCAATGAGAGATAGAAAATTCAATGCAAACAGTGTGGGATTTCGAGATGTGTTGTGTAAGAACAAAGAAAGCAAAATGTGAACTAATTCATATCGTTGATTCTTCATTTTCTAGAGAAGATAATGTTTTGTCAACTATTTCAACAAATCAAATGTCCCCTCAATTTCCAGTTTAGAAATTACCACACAAGAAGATGGAATTCTCTTTTAAGGTAAACAAATTGATTGAATATATTACTGTTTAAATATATTTGATTTTTTTATTAAATTTTAAAAATTATATTTGAATTTGATTTGATTATTATTCGATTAGAGTTTGAACGAATTTTAATCGAATCGAACACAAATTGAACTTGAGTAACTTGATTTTTTTACACATATTTTTTTTTTTTCACTAATCTGAGTTTCAAATCTTATCGAACAAAATATTGCGTTCAAGTTTGATTTGTTAAGTTTAAAATTGACCTCGAACAAATTCTTAACGATCGATTTCGAATCAATTATCAAGTAATATGATTTGTTTTTCAATACTAATTTTCATCAACTCAAATGAACATACAGAGTTTTCATCAAATTCAATTGCTACTATATAAAGAATATTCAACTCAGATGAACACACGGAGTTTCATCAAATTCAATTGCTACTATATAAAGAATATTCAATCTTACTTTTTCCAATTTCATTATTTAAGAATATAAGCTGTCTTAATTTCAACCGGTTATTACAGCATATATGTGTGTGTGTGTGTGTGTGTGTGTGTGTGGTTTAACACGAATATTGATATAAGAACACAATTACAATTCGACATATGATATAACATGCCTAAATTACATTGCCTAAAAGTATGTAATTTTTATTTATATTAGAAATAAATATATGAAACATTCAATAATTTATGTAAAAACAAAAACCACGTCAGTAATGTTATGGTAAGAAGAAAAATAAAAATAATTGTCTAAATTGTACATTAAGCATATCATTAATGACTTTAACATAAAAAAAAACATAAAAATGAATATACATTGTTTCACAATCAAGGTTATGATATTTAATATGTTAAATTTTTGTATCATATATAACTTGTGTTTTATTATCATCGGACACGTATAATAAATACTTCCAAAATTATTGGACTCACGTCTATTCATTTATTTTTATTAATTTCCGGGACACATTTAAAAGTATTGAATATATATATCCAAAGAGTTTTCCAAAAATCATATCATATCCAAATATCCAAATATCCAAATCGGGAGCAGATGTCATGCTTCTAGAGACATGCAAAAATCTTCTAGGATTACTACAAATAATTTCAGATATTCAAGATGACACGTTGACTAATATCGATCAAATATGAACCAGAATTTCTTCGTGATAACAAAAGTCAGCCTATACATATATTTTTCCAATATAGTTGCAGACAATTTGAACGTATACCAGGTCAAATGATCATTACAACGTTAGAAAGTCATGCTGTTGTTAAACTAACTTGGTGAGGTTAACATGGAAACGACATGTGTGTGTGTGTGTGTGTGTGTGGTTTAACACGAATATTGATATAAGAACACAATTACAATTCGACATATGATATAACATGCCTAAATTACATTGCCTAAAAGTATGTAATTTTTATTTATATTAGAAATAAATATATGAAACATTCAATAATTTATGTAAAAACAAAAACCACGTCAGTAATGTTATGGTAAGAAGAAAAATAAAAATAATTGTCTAAATTGTACATTAAGCATATCATTAATGACTTTAACATAAAAAAAAACATAAAAATGAATATACATTGTTTCACAATCAAGGTTATGATATTTAATATGTTAAATTTTCGTATCATATATAACTTGTGTTTTATTATCATCGGACACGTATAATAAATACTTCCAAAATTATTGGACTCACGTCTATTCATTTATTTTTATTAATTTCCGGGACACATTTAAAAGTATTGAATATATATATCCAAAGAGTTTTCGAAAAATCATATCATATCCAAATATCCAAATCGGGAGCAGATGTCATGCTTCTAGAGACATGCAAAAATCTTCTAGGATTACTACAAATAATTTCAGATATTCAAGATGACACGTTGACTAATATCGATCAAATATGAACCAGAATTTCTTCGTGATAACAAAAGTCAGCCTATACATATATTTTTCCAATATAGTTGCAGACAATTTGAACGTATACCAGGTCAAATGATCAATACAACGTTAGAAAGTCTTGCTGTTGTTAAACTAACTTGGTGAGGTTAACATGGAAACGACATGTGTGTGGGGTGCGGGGGGGGGGGGGGGGGGTGCGGGGTGGAAGCAGAGATGCCGTACAATGGTGAGTTCCTCATCTTCATCAATAGTCATCTCTGCTACCAAACAACATTAAATTTTTTATTACAGCAGCGTCCTTTAATTTCAAGAAAAGCAAGGAAACTGTACACTTCGACTTCCCTTCACACAATGGTTACCCTTCCCAACCTATCTTGTACGATATCTTAACCTTTGTGGGTTTTTGGACATCGATATTCTAGATTCAATTCTTTAAAACTCTCAAAATTTATATTTTACATAATTATTTTTCAAGATTTACTACTCTAATGATAAATGTGGTATGAATTTTGGATGGTTTTACAGCGATAGATGATTCAAATTTGAAAGCAAATATTGAAAATCTCCTTGAGATGATTGATTTTGAGATTTCAAATTCAAGTCTCAAATATTTATTTATTTTGATAGTAGCAATATTTATTATAAGTGATTATGTGTTTATGATCTGTGCAACAACGAGTGACGTCGAATTATGAATTTCATTTTTTTTTAATAATCATTTGAAGTTATTTCTATTATTATAACAAATTTAAATAGTACTTAATATTATAATCATTTAAAAAATTTAACTCTAAATCCTTCCCTTAAATTTACATATCTTCTATACAAATTCAACCTAACATAAATTCACATTTATAAATTATTAATTTAGATTATTCCAAGTTTTAAAATGTACTCGACGTGGGACTGACGGATTTCGTACATCATTCCTTAGTTTCAAAGATCGTGCAGGATTGAATTTGAAGACACAAAAATATGTGACTAGACATGGTTATGTAGATAATGGAAATTGAACCAGGGTTTTTTTTAATTACTGTCTCTGACGTTAATTTGAATTGTGGGCCGTTTCTAACTTAACGTAGTTTGAAACTTGTGCATTGTGAGTTGATTTGATTTGAAATGTTGTTGTTAGTGTCGATGTAATTGCTCAGTATTCTTATTTTGGGTAATAAAAAAACCTCACCTTACCAGAAAAAACAATAAATAAATAAAAGAAAAAAATTTCGCCACCCAGGGAATTACATCTATAAGTATGCCAGATAAACTGCAAATACACAAACCTCAGAACTTCTTTTCGTTTGACTGTGTGTGAGAGAAAGAAAAGAGAAAAGAAGAGAGAGAAAAAAACCAGAAGAGGGATGGGAAAAAGCAAAGTGCTGATCATTGGGGGAACAGGGTACCTGGGTAAGAGATTGGTGAAAGCAAGTTTGGCTCAAGGTCATGAAACCTACGTTCTGAGCAGACCTGAAATTGGTGTGGACATAGACAAAGTTGAGATGTTAATATCATTCAAAACGCAAGGAGCACACCTTGTGCCAGGTTCCTTCAGTGACTACAAGAGCCTTGTCGAGGCTGTGAAGCTCGTCGACGTCGTCGTTTGCGCCGTTTCTGGTGTCCATATTCGGAGCCACAGCATCTTGCTTCAGCTCAAGCTTGTTGAAGCCATCAAAGAGGCTGGAAATGTTAAGGTATTAAAAATGGGCAAATTATAATGTAGTATTAGTTTGAGTTTCTTGTTAATGATTTTGTTATTTCCGTAGAGGTTTTTGCCATCGGAGTTTGGAACAGATCCTGCAAGAATGGAAAATGCCATGGAACCTGGAAAAGTCACCTTCGACGAGAAAATGGTGGTGAGAAAAGCCATTGAAGACGCTGGAATTCCTTTCACATATGTTTCTGCAAACTGTTTTGCAGGGTATTTTCTCGGGGGGCTTTGTCAATTTGGCAAAATCCTTCCTTCGAGAGAATCTGTGGTAATTCATGGAGATGGCAACAGAAAAGGTAAGTTGATAATATTGATCCCATGAAGCACTACTTTATCTCTTCTCAGAATGATTAATGTCTTGTATGACTTTTGATGTTCACTCGAATATTTTTAACTTAGGTTATGGAGTGATACTGTGTCTGCGCGGTGAACAAGAACATTTCAATTATTCATCAAAATACAAAAAATAAATTGAAAGAAATATGAAAAAAAAAATTCTCAAATTCATAATCTTTTTTTAGAAGGACCTATGTCAAATTCTAACATCAAAAAATTAAAAAATTATATTGAAAAACTGTAAAAATGACATGCTTTTCTCAGTAAAACTAAAAAGTGTCGTTCCGACCCTCCAAATGATGGAATTTTGCTAGAACTTCAAATTGGAGTTTTGTTTAAAAGGCTGTTTTACATATACACAAAACTGGTATATTTTTTTTTTTTCAAACAACTCCAAATTGAAGTTTTGCACAAAATGTCGTTTTCACAAAAAAAAAAAAAAATGGTACTTTTTTGTAAAAAAACAGATACGCTTTGACTTTTTTTGTCAAACAACTCCAAATTGAAATTTTGCTCAAAAAGGCCATTCCCAAAAAAAAAATGGAACTTTGGGCCTTCGAAAGGTACTTAGCCCACGATTACCATTTCATGTGCACTGCATCACGGAGTATTGTCCATAGTTTGATAATACATTAGTTGAAGAGCCGTCCAAAACAATAATTAAGGTGTTTTTATTTTCATTTAAAAAACTTACATAATTATAACAAAAGATTTCTATTTCATTACACGACTTTGCTAAGGATTTTAAATCCATAATTTTTATTTGGTCGATCAACTTTGCATTGTTTGACCATGTTTGTTGAGGTTTTGCAGCAATATACGTAGCTGAGGATGATATAGCCACCTACACCATGAAGACCATAGATGATCCAAGAACACTCAACAAGACACTATATCTTAGGCCTCCACAAAACATTCTTTCACAAAGACAAGTTGTGCAGAAATGGGAGAAGCTGATTGGAAAAGAACTCCACAAAATTACCCTCTCCAAGGAAGATTTCTTAGCTTCCATGAAAGGTAATTTAATCATATATATCTATATTACTACAATTTATTCAAATTAACTCATTTGATAAATTTATCATAAATCTAATAAAAACTAATTATTATATTTTTTATTTCAATTTGTTTGATTGTAGATCTTGATTATGCACAGCAAGTGGGATTAAGCCATTACCATGATGTATTGCACGAAGGATGCCTGACGAATTTCGACATAGTAGAGGAAGTAGAAGAAGCGTCCCAACTCTATCCAGAGGTCAAGTATACGACAGTCGAAGAATACCTCAAACGTTATGTATAGTTCGATTAAATTTATTTTCTGAAATAAATTATGTAATACAAGAACACATGACGCGCGTATGCAATAAAAAAAAATATATTTTTAATTATTTAACATCGTATATTCTACTTAAGTTATGTTTTTGACCTCCATAATGTAATTTTTTTTTAAAGATTAATTGTGTGAATTGAGTTGGTAGTTGGTAATTGGTAGAATAATATTATCAAAATTAATTATTCCATCTTTAAATATAATACATCATTATCACATAATCCAGATGTTTATTTTCGCCAAAACCCACTGAGCTTCTACGTTTGACATGTGATTTGGGGGTGTCCTCTGAGAATCAAGGAATTGATTGAATATTGTTCTAAATAGATTAAATTAGAATTTTTAATGGATGTAAATTTATATGTTAAAATTATGCTAATTTTTAAATGTGTAACTAAATAAGAAAATAGAGTAAATAATTTAGGCATTGAGGATTATAAATAATATATTACTTATTTAATAGGAATTATAGAAGGGGACCTGATGCCTTTGAAATTTATTTTGTTTTTGATATACCCAGTTACCAATAGGGGTATTCTTGTTATTTCATAGACTAATTAACTAAAGGGTAAATAATAAAGACAAGAAAAGTAAAAGCCTCAGCTTGATTCAAATTGCAAACATACTTACAATTAGTAGTACACAAATGAGAATGTGTATTTTTTGTTATATTAGTTATTGTAGACGGAAACAAGTTTAAGGGTGAATTTCAACTCTTTAACTTTAATCGATATTGTTGGTTAAGGGTCAGTTCAAGAGCCCGAGGTTCTGAGCCCAGTTAGCCGTCATTTCATAAATCGGTCCTTAATTATTATTATTTTTAATTTAAAAATAATTTTTTTTAAAAATAATATTATTAATTAAAATTTAATTCTATAAATATATTTTTAAAAAATAAAAATAAAAATAACTTTAACTTAAATTTAAGTTGTCGTGTCAACTAAATCATTCATCATGAAATCGATTACGAGTAGATTTCGATTCTAACCTGATTCATGATCAAGTTTAGTGTAAGGCTGGTCAGCCAACAATGAACTTGCTACCAGTGTTGGTGATGAGTATATACCTAGATTTTCCCAAGTTACCCTTGAAAAGAGCCTTATTTATCTAACAAGATAGGATCCAAAATCCGAAATTCATCTTTCATTTATTATATTCTGTCTGTGCTCGATTCTAAACTTTTAGAGATGAAAATATTAAAATAATAATAATTTATTAACTTTAAATGATATTATTGTGTGCTCTGTTCTATATATATATATATATTTATTTATTTAATTTTTTAACCGAAAATGGCACAAATTAAAGATATTAATAAGCGTTTGGCCTCTAAAAATACATTTTTAGAAGGAAAAAGTAAATTAGAAAAGAGAAAAGAATTATTCCATTACCTTGAAAAGAAAATAAATCTTGCATTAAGATTTTTGCTTGGTGTTTCATAAGATATTTGATATTTATCCGAATGACAGTACTTCTATATGCTTAAACTTTGTGTCGTAAAAAAGCATTAGAGGTGTTAAAAATTTGTTCGATGAAAATTCATCGACCCAAGAGTTTGTCTGACGAAAATTCATAAATGATCATCCGACATTTAAATTAGGTCCGGGACATAAAGAAATATAAAAAATTTGAGGACAGATTATTGCTTATTAAATTACGTACATTTTAATGATGAATGATGAGAGTATTTAGTTGTAAGTTTAGATTTTATTACATTAATGAGTTTAATGTAAACATTATAGTTTAATTTTATGTATTGACGTGTGGATCTCACAAATTTAGCCATCAAATTTTATTTTTATTTTGCCTCATAATTTAAATGAATTTCTTTTAAGCACTTTATTTTTCTTAACCGAAATATAGATTAGTATGAACAAAAATGAAGTCTACGGCGTCTTAGTCAAGCCAATTCCTGTCTCTGTTCATCATTATTGCCTTTTGAAATTTTTTGTTGAAAGATGACGAGCATGGATGCCTTTTTCCTCGCCGTGTTGATTGGGGGGTGGGGGCGACAAAACTTATTGTTGAAAATGAATATTTGTAAGTGAGATTTACAGCAGTTTTTCTAGAATTAACCTTTCTTGCATTTCAAAATTTATTTATTTTTATCCAAAATTCATATATTAAAATTGATGACCCAAAAATATTTAGTTAGAATTAATTTATATTAAACTAAATAACTTTAATATTCAACTCTTCGCATCAGTACATTCTTGTACAGAAATGTCATCTATTTGTTAAAAATGACATTTTTTTTTGTCTTTGCATTTTAAATTTGTTTCTCATTGTTTTGATTCAATTTCATAATATTTTATTCACATGAATCTAATTGATATCATTATTTTTATATAATAGTATGTGTTCTCCTCACCATTCAAATTTTAATATTACATTTATTTTTTGTTCTACCTTCACGATGTTATATTAAACAAAGACAAAAAATGATGCTTTGGATCAGTTAGCTAAATTTAAGTCAATTTGCTCGCTTTGGATTTCTTATAAGCAATTTAATTTAATAAAATTGGTGGTTTTTCATTTGTATATTTTTTTTGTTTATTATTTAATATTTATTTGCATTTTATTTTAAGTTTTGACTTTTTAATTGAATATTATAATTTTTAAAAAAAATTATATGAATACCATAAATTATAATGTAATTAAAAAATTGGATAAAGTTGCTACAGAAGTTAGCAATTTTATGTAAAATTTCTATCTAGTGTAGCATATTTATGCTATATTGTAATAATTATTTTTTAAATAATTATTTATCAGTGATTGATTGGTAATGATTTAGTTAATAATTATATTTTTTAAATATTTTAATTAGATAATTATTAGATAATAATTAATTAGTTTAAACAAAGATTAAATAATGATAAAGTCATTAAAAATTAATTAAATAATAATGAGATAATTTAAAATTTTAAAAAATAATTTATAATATTATAAATAATGTTGTACAATAATTATTATATAAAAAATAAATTTTTTGAATGTTTAACACAAAAAAACCATCAAAAAATATATAATACAATTTATAAATATTTAACAAAAAAAATTTCTAAAAATGTCATCTAGTGTCACAACGAGGTCGATGTCGATGTCTCTTATCTCTACATCTACTTTCAGCAACAGGAATTTCATGTGTTTGTTGTTGTTTGTCATCATCGTCATTTGTAATATAATTTAAATTAAAAGATTGACGACCTGATAATGTGATGGAGCTCGACTCTCCACAATTGTAATACCCACTATATGTAGGTGAATATGGTATATAGAAACAACAAACTTTGAACGATGAGTACTATATCCTGCTGCCATGTAGATGAGTACCCCATGCCAATATTAGAACTAAGTAGTGTCGAGAATGACTGCTTGTATGGCGGCATACTCCAAAACGGAGTGAAAGACTCATTTAGTTGTGTCTCGTGAGGTATGTAATAATCAGCAATATTGTTTATACTATGAAATATAGGAAGTGTCGAAGTAGATGGACCTCCCATATCAGCTGTAGTATATGGACAAAAGATATCGTAAGACGTAAATACATGACTAATAACTGCAGGTGGACTCCGATAAGTAGATGGACCTGCCACATCTGTCTCTATTGCACTACTATTTCTTCTCATCCCCGTACGTCGATGAGCACTTTGTTCTTGAAGCAAAGTTGATTATTGAGGAGCCTCATAAATTGAATATCGATGACATTGAAAGAAAGGTCTGACCTCAGCATAAATCTCATCAATAGACCTCCTAAGAGGTTCTCCAACATCATTATCCTCATCGACACTCACCCTCATTCTTTCAATTGTTCCTTCTTAAAATACAAATAAATAAGTTTATTATTAATTATCAATATTTATATAATTATATAATAAAAATAAATATCGCCGAAGAGATATGTACAAAAGCGCACCAAAGCAGCCAATGTAACTGTATCCAAAGGCTAATATCCCTGATGCATAGGCAAGTGCGTAAGAGATAAAAAATGGCGTGTAATGCGATCATACCATAATAAATATCCATCTTCAATACTGTTAGCTTCAATACTATAAGGGGTGGATACAACCAGTGCATGTCTATTTGTCCATTGAGCTACATAATGCTGGTGATAAAGAGCCCAATTTTGAGAAGAGCGTCTCATGCGATAAACATCGTGTAATGTCCCATGATGCATAGGTATATCTGGAGGAATATACTAAGTCATGCCGAACTGTCACATGTCAAATAATATATGAATGACACGATAATATAGTTTGAGATCAGGATCATCATCATCATCGTCAAGTCTCCAAAATATTCCAACTCCATGTCTAACCGATAAGATGTTATCTACAAAATCCAAAAATACATCATCAGATCATTGATATGCCTGTTTACAAAGAACTGTCATATCGCGGGGACTATAAATTGTAGGAATGTCCATCCTGTAATAATAATAATCTTAATTAATAACTCAAGTTGTGAAATAAACATATCATTCATAATGATGTACAAAATTTAAATAACTGCATAAATTAAACAAGTCAAATCATGAATCATGTGGTAAACAAATCAAATCAGATGACAAAGATAAAAATTACAAATATCATATGTAATAAAATTATCTAACAAGTCATCGACTAGTTTTCACGAAAATAATACAAACAAACAATTATTTATATTAGTCCATAACAACATCATCTACGTTGTCGACTAGTTCTCCTACATTATGATGTATCGCCCTGTTGGTTTGCACAATATTGTTGTCTAGCTCGTGTTTGAGGCCAATCTATTTCGTTCAGGATTCGAGTAGTAGTATCTCATCCACGATGTTTCTGAACTTGCAAAGATGGATTGTGGCACAATTCGAAATATGGAGTGCCACAATAATTTTCATCTGAAAAATGGCTCAAACGTGCCACTATATATGTCCACATAAGAAGTAGTCATGTAGTACGATTTTATGAACATTGGTGGGTTAATCCCAAAATGTCGACAAACTTACATTGCATGTGAGCATGGAATTCCAGTGTGCCTCCACCATTCGCATGAGCATTCCGACAACTTCAGTTTCACAACGTGTGTATAAATATTTGATGATTCGGCTTGACGCGTTATTACCGAAGCAGATTGCTCGGTGTAATCAAACAAATATACAATATGGTCTATGGACTGCTTCTGTAAAGTGTCATATTATCTTAATACTTCATTGGGCCACGGCTGGTTCTTCTCAATCATTTGACGACCCTTGATGTACGATCCAAAAAATATTTTGCAGGGCAATGAAATATCATCCCAACAATAGCAGTGATTGGGAGACATCTAGCACATTTTAGCACTCCATTAAAGCACTTCGATAAATTTGTTATTATTATGCCACAACGTGAGAAATGGTCCATTGAGACTTATAAATGTTATCCAAATATGTGAATGTATCCTCACTGAGACTCTTGATCTGTTCTATGATATTCACGAATTGTGTAGGTCTCAACCCTGAAACAACATTATATGCCATGTCTTTTAACTTGATGCTTTTGAACCGCTTGTTAAAGTTTGAACACACATGCCTTAAACAGAAACGATGCACTCCACGATTGGGCTTAAAGTTAGGTATGTATTCAACCGTTGCAATAAGACCAGCGTGTCGATTAGAAATAAAACATACACATTCAACACTTTGAATAATATGTTTAGACAACATGTGAAGAAACCATCTCCAAGATATAAAAGTTTTTTCATTAACAACTGCGTATGCAAGAGGGAGAACATGTTGATTTGCATCTACCCCAACAACAACCAGCATCTTATGCTTGTATTTTGTGTAAAGATGAGTTCCATCAACACTTATAATTTTGCGGCAAGGCTGGAATCCATCGATACATGGCTTGAAAGCCTAAAATACATATTTCAACATCTTGATTTTAGGGTTTTCAGTGTTAATGTGATTCCACTCGATAATGTGCCTAGATTGTATTTTTGTAGGGCTCCCATGTACTTAGGCAACTGTCTTACAGAACTCTCTCATGTTTCATAAACATTCTTACTCGCCCTTACCAAACTATGTCATGCCTTATGGTATGAAATTTCATACCCATATTTGTTCTTAACTGTCTGCTGGACATACTTAATCTCAAATGTAGGATCACACTGAACCATGCCTGCAAGTAATATAACAATCATGTTTTTGCATAGGTTACGATGAACTACGAACACTGCATTCATCAGACACGTATGAGGGCCTCCATATTTGGTGATTTGTCATAAATCGAGCTTATCTTTGAAACCTACTCGAAGCCCCCAACCGCACCACGATCCCAATATGCTATGCTTGCATTCGACCTTCCATAGTTTCAGTATACTCTCAACCACTTGATATTCGCATTTTGCGATTCGCATAGAGAAATCTTTCACAGCAGACTGTAAATTTTTTTTATTTTTGAGGATCATATCCTTCTCAAGTTCTTCTTACATGGAATCATAAAATTTTATTTTTTCGAAATATCAATTGAGCACCAAAACTATCGATCATTAGGTCGAGTAATTTATTGGCTGATCCGATATCCACAATTTCTGCATATGTACTTTCAAATTAAACATGTTGATGTACTTTAAAATTAACTTTATAATTATTAATTTAATTTTTTGAATTTTAAAATACATATTTTGAACAAATGCATTCACAAATAATTATTTATTTTCATTAGTTAGTTAATTATTATTTTATTATAATAATTAAAAAATTTCTAATAATTATCATTCCTAATTAACTAAAATCATTATTCATTAAAATTAAAATTTATAATTACTAATTTAATTTTTTGAATATTAAAATATATATTTTGAACAAATACATTCACAAATAATTATTTTCTTTAGTTAGTTAATTATTATTTTATTATAATAATTAAGAAGTTTTTATTTATTTATTAATATTTCAATTGTTGCTTAATTATAATTTTCAAATCATTTATCAAATAATTGAAATAACAAATATGCATCATTACATACAATATCTAAGAGTATGATTATAATCATTTACACATCTCAAATCAACTAATCAGCGTACTAATTTATCAAGTTATTATTTTTTCAACTAAACTACGTACAACTACAATAATACAAAAATTAAATAATTTAGATATAATTAAAGTTTCGTACCTGTATTTAAAGTTTATCAAAGTTGAAATGCTTCTCGTTTTTAAAATTAACAACCTATTAAATACATCAAAAAATGAGAAATAATAATAAATTTTAAATTATTAAAAAAATAAAAATAAAAATAAATAATGTAATTATTCCTTTGAAAAAAACAAAAAAAAAGAAAGAAATGGAAGATGGTGGTAGGGAAAAGAAAATGAGAGCCTCAACGGAAGAATGGAAATGAATATAATGTTGGAGAAAAAAAAAATAGGAATGAAAGAAATGAAAAGGATGAAAGCAATTCATAATGGCGAGAAAAAATGAGACTAATGGGGCGAGTTTTAGTCAAAGCTGCTTGCTTTGCTGTTTGCTGCAGCTGCAAAGCAAGCAAAAGGCGTCCACTTTGAACACCAACTGCATAAAAATTTAATTTTTTTATTTTTATGGTATTTATATATTTTTTTTTAAAATTATAATTTTCTATTAAAAGAGCCACTTATTTTTGTAAATTTATTTCACTGCATTATATATTTTTTTCCTTCTATTTTTTTTTAAACCAATATATTCCTATTTCTAATTTTTCAACACATTAGTTTATTTTTAGTTCATTATGCATTACGCCTATTAAGTTAACCCCCAACCAACTGACTTAATTTGAAAATAATACAATTATAATTTGATATGTCTTCAATCTGCTCATATGCAATTAATTTAAATATTACCATCAAATGATATTACATATCCCTATTGAATTGAAATCTCTTTTAGCAACGCAGATTTTATTGAAATATTATTCATCTATTCTCTTTATTATAGTTGTGACTTTTTGGTCTAGGATTAATTCTAAATATTTTAGAGGATTTGTGGATCTAAATATTTTCATCTTACTAAATAATTTCTTTTTTACTAAATAGTCCCCTACTCCTCTTCTCTAGCATAAATTTATTTTTCCATAACTAACCTTTACTTGTTATTGAGCAAGAATACTTAAGTAAGTGTATGAATATCTTTTCTTTTGAAAATAAACATTTGTGTAATTCGTACTTTTGTATATAGTAAAAAATACAATTTGTAAACGCGTTTAACAATCTAAGTTGTAATTCATTTTAAATTGTTCGACAAATTAAAAATTCAGTGTTCTATAAATTCTAATAATTGGAATTTCTGGCAAAGATAAAATCAATTCTTTCAAAACTAATTTTATAAAAATTAATAGCACTAAATTTAATTCTAACATTCAAGTCATATTTTAAAGAAGAAAGAAGCATATATATATATATACATACTGTCAAATAAAGGATGCAATATTAGCAAATTAGACGATGACCTCAAATATCTATATCAATTATTTGTGCCACCGACAGAATTCTTTGTGGCAGTTAAGAATTTAAGAAGCGTCCACTTGAATTATTGGCCAAAGGACCACTTTAAACATCAGCACGCACTAGGCAATTTCTACGTTTGACATCAAAGGCCCACTTCAAATTTGTAAAGATTTGATATATCAAGACTTGCAGCAGTTGCTTCCACACCTCCCACTCATAGTAATCTTCTGATATTCCAAATTACAATCAATTTTTATTTTTTTTTCTCAAAGTTGCTCTGAATTTCGATCAATTCAGTATGGCAGAGGCATTCCTTCAAATTGTTCTAGAGAATCTGAGCTCCTTGATCAAAGGGGAGATTGGATTGATTATGGGTGTGGAGGAGGAGATGAAGAAGCTTTCCAGCACCCTCACCACCATCCAAGCTGTGCTAGAAGATGCTGAACAGAAACAACTGGAAAACAAGTCAATACAAAATTGGCTATGCAAGCTCAATGATCTTGCCTATGAGATCGATGACATACTTGATGAGTCTGCAACACAAGTCTCAGTATTGGAGCACAGAAATAGCAAATCAAGTCGTTATAGCTTGAAGAAAATTCTGTTTCGACGCAAAATCGGAAGAAGGATGAAGCAAGTTACAGACAAATTGGATGCTGTTGCTGCAGAGCGTGAGAAGTTTCATTTGCGTGAGATGGCTATAGAGAGGCCACACGAGGTCGCTGCCACACGTGAGACTGGTTCCATTTTGAATGAGTCTGATCATGTTTATGGTAGGGAAGAAGATAAAGAGAAGATTGTGGATATCTTGGTGAACCATGTCAGGGACAATCAAGAAATCTCCATCCTGCCCATAATTGGTATTGGAGGCCTTGGCAAGACTACGCTTGCTCAACTAGTCTTCAAAGATCAACGGGTAGTCGAGCATTTTGACAAAAAACTTTGGGTTTGTGTCTCTGACAATTTTGATGTGAAGACTTTGGTCAAGGCTATGATTGAATCTGCAACTGGGGTTGGAAGTGCTTCAGATTTAATCCACTTGGATGCTTTACAACGCCGCCTTTTGGAGTTGCTGAACCAGAAAAGATACTTGCTAGTATTGGATGATGTTTGGAACGAACATCAGGAGAAGTGGTCTGTGTTAAGAAATGTTTTGGCATGTGGCTCAACTGGCGCTTCAATTATTCTCACCACACGCCTGAAAAAGGTCGCTGATATAATGGGAACACTTCCAGCCCATTACTTGACGGGTTTGTCGGAAGAGCATTGCTGGATGCTGCTCATGGAGCGTGCATTCGGACAGGAGAAGGAGGAATATCCTAACCTCGAAGCCATCGGGAAGCAGATAGTGAAGAAATGTGCCGGTGTGCCTCTGGCTGCTAAGGCGCTTGGAGGTCTTTTGCGATTTAAGAGGACAGAGAAGGAATGGATTTATGTGCAAGAAAGTGAAATATGGGATTTACCACAAGAAGAAACTTTGATATTGCCAGCCTTGAAATTGAGTTATCATCATCTTCCTTTAGTTCTGAGACAGTGCTTTGCTTATTGTGCAGTCTTTCCCAAGGACTCAGAAATTAATAGAAACGAATTGATCTTTCTATGGATGGCTCATGGATATATTTCATCAAAGGGAATATTGGAAGTGGAGGATGTTGGTAATGAAATATGTAATGAGCTAGTTTTGAGATCCCTCTTGCAAGATAGCCAACATGCAGGGTCAACCTATTTCAGTATGCATGATCTTGTTCATGATCTCGCCCAGTCAATCATGGAGAACAAAGTTCCAGGAACACAGGTCGAAAGAAATGTTAGAAGTGCATCTAATAGCAGAATCCGCCAGGTAAATTTGCGAAAGAAGTTCGTGGCATTTCCTACGAGTAATCAAACCGAGATGGACATGTCTTCCATCTTAATGAACTTTAGTCGTTTGAGAATGTTAGATGCAAGTTGGACAGGAATAAAAGATTTGCCTTCTGCAGTAGGCAATCTGAAACATTTGCGATATTTGAATTTATCCCACTCTGAAATTCGTACTCTACCCGACTCATTATGTAGTCTTTGGAATTTGCAAATTTTGAATTTGGATTACTGCAGAGTGCTTGTGGCTTTACCTAAGAATATGAGATACTTAAATAATCTCCGTCATCTTTGTTTGGAATCATGCACATCATTGAGTGAGATGCCCTCTAAAATTAGAGAACTTACTCGCCTTAGAACATTGAGTCTGTTCATAGAGGGTCGCAGTAGAGGTAATCAACTTGAGGAATTGCAATGCTTGAACCTAGGTGGCAAGCTTGAAATTCGTCATCTGGAGAGAGTGGAAAACCCTTTGGATGCAAAGAAAGCAAATCTTGCTGAGAAAAAAAACCTTCGTCATTTGAGCTTAATATGGCGAGGTAGCAATACATCCAAATTGGGGGAAGATACTGATGATGAAAAGGTGTTGGAAGCACTTGAACCTCACCCAAATCTTGAAACTTTATGGATAAGCGGCTTCAGTGGTAGGTGTTTTCCAGTTTGGATGACAAATTCAACTCTGGAGAAAGTAGTTGAGATTCATATAGCGGATTGCCAAAACTGTTTGCATCTTCCACAACTGGGAGAGCTACCTCATCTTAAATTCCTGAGGTTAAAAAATCTAGCGGTGGAGTATATTATTGAGGATGAAGTTGAAGATGGAAATCCAGTAAGTATACAGTTCCCATCTCTGGAAACACTTCATTTATATTCTCTCCCAAATTTAAAAGGGTTTTTGAAGGAGCAAGGGATGAGAGAAGTTTCCCCAAATCTTCAAGACCTAGAGGTTGAGTATTGCTCTTCATTAATATTGCCACCACTCTCATCCTTCAAACTTCTGCACACACTGAGGTGCAGTAGCTCAACCCTGGCTTCATCCTCTAATCTGGACACTCTTACTGATCTTACCGTGAAAATTGACAAGAATATTACATGTATTCCAGTTGAGACGCTGGAAAACCTCTCTAATCTCAAGTCGCTGAATATTTCTCAAGCAAATGACCTCTCTGTGCCAGAAGAAGGGCTGCGGGCCTTAAAATCTCTTACTGAATTACGGATAAAGAAGAGTGAGACACTGACGAGTTTGCCTGAAGGGTGGTTGCGACACCTCACTGCTCTGGAGCAATTACACATATATAGCTGCCCAGAATTCGTAGAGCTTCCCGAGGGGATTAAATACCTCCACTCCCTTAAATTGATCTTCCTCGCTGATCTTCCTAAGATGTTGTGCCTACCCAAAGCCTTACAACACCTCTCCTCACTGCAATCTCTAGAGCTAATCGACCTTCCTCAGCTGAATTCACTGCCAGACTGGTTGGACAATTTTACATCCCTTCATTTTCTATATATTGATAACTGCCCAAAGCTTGCATCACTTCCAGCTAGTATCCGAGGAATGGCAAATCTGAAATCTCTCTGGGTCGAGAGATGCCCAGAATTGGAAAGGCGATGCGAGAGAGGAAAGGGGGAGGACTGGCACAAGATAGCCCATATTCCCACTCTGCAAATTGGTTGGTGAACCACTAATTATCAGCCTTTTCTCATATGGTACGCGACATCCTACAGGTATTAGTTCTTGTTTTTCTTTAAAACAGAAAACAGAAAAAAGAGGTGATTTTGGCCTCCCCCGGGTCATAAGAAAAAGAAAAATGCTTGAACGAAAAATTGCAATTTATTTATTGATAGTGATATCTCATCAACTTAAAAAAAAAAAAAAAAAAATTATTAAATTGGAAAAAAAGAAAAAAAGAAAAGAAAAACTGTTTAAATTTCTATTGTTTTCATTTTAACTACAACTATATTAAACCTTTTGAATGCATTCACTTTGGTCGACAGGGTTTTCTTCCCTGATCATCAATTCCTACATTATCTAATCTCTTAATCATCAATTGGAGCAAAACATGATTTCTTTTTGGGTAGCTTCACAAAGTTTATCCAATTTGTTCGAGTTTTAGTCACCAATTTTCTGTTTTAAATCGCAGCTGCAGGACGTCTGCTTCAGCACCGATTGACCACATATTTGTGCTTTTCTTCAGCACCGATTACAGATCATTAAATTACTTTTTTTTTTTGTAGGTTACAATGAGGTGAATGTGCATGCAGGATATTTTGTAAGTTGAGATAATTCCCTTGCTGTGATGATTGAATGGCAAAGTGATATTAATGTAAAATATTTTGGTAATTATTGTTGGACAAAAATATTTGAGTGGTTGAATTTTTCTTTCCATTTGGCTTTTTTTTTTTTAATCTATTTTTTTTCTTAATTTCAAGTAATCAAGTTTAGGAGGATAGTTTTTCGAGATAGATTAACTAAAAGTTTAAATTAAAATGTTTTTTGAAAAAATGGAGGCTGTGCGAAAATTTTAGCTCATAGTTATTCATCCAACCATAATTAGCAACCACGATTGAAGTTGAAGGAAAATAAAAAATTAAAAGAAATGTTAAAAGAAAGACAACACATGACACGTGTCATTGTTTGGTTGGGTTTGAGTAAAACCCTTGGGGGAGCATGGAATAAACCCTGACACAGCCAACAATGAACTTGCTGCAAGTGTGATAAATATAAAATTACATTTCCCCAATTTACCCTTGAAAAGAGACTTATTCACTAAAATGATAGATCCGTGCTTTTTTTTTTTGTGGGTTTGACCGGATCGAGTGACAGGTCTTCTAACCCAAATGCTCCACAGTCGACCTTCTAGTACGACATGACCCAGGAATATCCAACAATAATGAAATCTATAAAATAATATGTGCGGATCACATGAGCAATCCCCCCCTATAAATTACTCATAAGTAGTATGGTTAATTGGTTCTATCTTTATTTAATCGATTATGAATTTAAGTATCAAAAAATTTTAATTAAAAATTATAAATGTTATTCAAATTCAAGTCACCCCTTTACTCAAAATTTGAATACTTGCCCTTAAAAAGAACTGGTGATCCCTTTTACTTGGTAGAATTCATGTGAAAATTCATTAAGAAAAGATTGAGAAAGAATGAATTGAAGGTCATAGAAGCTGTAATTCAATATTAAAAAAATATTTTTTCCACCAAACACATACTTTCCCATACTTGTACAACTTTCCAAATTGATTTTTAAATATTTCCCCCTTTTTCTATTAACCACTTCCCAATAAATCTTTAAACTTTTTCACCTTTCAAAAGCAAAACCAATTGCAAAGACTTCCTCCCCAAGTAGCAGCAGCCTTAGCGCGTGCTATGTGGAATGGCTCTAATAATTGCTTAATAAAACCAATTCATTATCTTTCAAGTTTAGCCAAACTATTGTAGATTATCAGTGTCTATTATATATAGTTCTATTTTCTTTCATGAATATAAAAAGTTAAAAACCATAGAAAACATCTCACCCTTTCTCACATCATTTTGATGTGAGAATTGAAATACATCGAAGACAAAAGTTATCCAATCCTTGGATTCAAAACCAAGTCTGTCTGTCAGTCATTTACTCCGGCCATTCATCTATATATGCAACCAATTCATTACACTGACTATGAGACGGAGTGGCCAAGAATTTCACACAAGCAATCAACTGAGAGGCATATCTTAGGACGCTTTTTAATCCACGTAATATTCTGCCTTCTTTGAATGTTGTATTGATTGAGCTTGCTTTTAAGCAAAGTTGTCATTCCAATTTTTAAACTGAGTGATTTTTCCTTTTTTTATGAGTAATGACACTTATTTTCAAACATCATCAAAAACATACATTAATCCTTACATAGTCACATTGAATTGTT
Source organism: Paulownia fortunei (assembly GCA_019321725.1). NCBI lineage: Eukaryota > Viridiplantae > Streptophyta > Magnoliopsida > Lamiales > Paulowniaceae > Paulownia > Paulownia fortunei. The sequence continues at coordinate 4,652,687 of CM033122.1, read as the reverse complement.
GTCTTAATTTTTTTAAGAGATCTATGGCATTAAAATTCAGCATATAAAAGTCCTTGTTCCAGAAGAAAAAAGGGAGGGTGAGCGATACTAGAAGTGCAGCAGGCACATGAAGGGCAACGCTGATGTATATACATACATCTATGAATTAATAAATAAATGCTAAACTGATCAAGATGAAGTAAAATCAAGACCACCGTTTCACTGCATAGGACTCAATTATCAGGAAAAATAGACCTCTCTGCCATTCAGAGAGCTGAAGGTATTAATGAATGCAGCATAATATGTATTTCATTTTCGAACAGCAGCAGTAGTAGTAGTATTGCCTGTGCAACTGATACCCGTTATGTTTTGAGTGAGTCTGAAGGATCTGACTCCAGCACCGGCACAATAGCAGATGATAATTCTATATGAGAAACTCTGACCGCACCAATTAGCCGCTCCGGCAACTCATCAGTGCTGTTCGCCTGAGCAGTGCAGCAATTTATACCATTTCATAAGCAGTAGGATCAACCAAATTCTCCCTTTTGAAAATTTTCATAAAATTGTTCCATAAAGAAACACACAACTTATACTGAGATTCTGTAAACCTTAACACCTTAATGCACACGCCATGTTCACAATCCAACTTTGACCCACATATGCAAGTACACCATATACCGGTAATAGTACTAGTTTTTTTTAAGAAAAAAAAAAAATATTTGTATGTCCTTTAACAAGATGCCAATGATTATAAAGATATCCTCTTTCCCAAACTCAATACAGATTTCTCAATAAAATATAAGGAAAAAAATGGTTTTTCTTTGTTCTTTTTTACTAGCTCTTGTTCTTTACCATTAAAAGTTACAGAAGTTCATAACATTTAAAATCGCTAATCATCTAATGCCGATGAGCCTAAATGAGGATTTCCAAGATACTTTCACTAGCTGAAACAAGATGACACATAATGCATCCATATAATGTTACCACTTGCCCAATATGTGAACATAAACACTTTAACTTACAGGCAATTACATTGCAAAGACATTCCTATGTACTTTTGCTTCCATTCTTTGCAATTTTTCTTCCAACTTTACATATATGTCCTTAGGAATATTCTAGACAAAAGTGAAAACCAGAATTTCTTACCTAGAAGTGAGATTTTAGATTAAGCAGACACACGAGATATCATCAGTTGAGATTTAGAATACCTGTACAAGAAAAGCCATGTCAACCACAAGTGTCGTAATAACGCCAATTACAAGCCCCAGGACTCCATTTGCCACAGTGGAAGAACCAATATCAACGTCAATCTACAGAAAAATAAGAAACACCAACAGAGTGGTGATCTCGGTCAAAATAATTAGACCTTCAACCTGACTCTTGCTCTGGTGCAGATTTAAGTATATGTTGAAAGAAATACAAAAAATTCCTACTTCCAAGTACTTGGGACCACGGATATAGTTGCAATCAACTGCCTTCCCTAGTAAACAAGGGGTGCTGCCAACACTCTGACGTACAATCCAAGAACCCTACATGATTCATAATAGTAATAAAAAGTCAAATGTGAAAATTGATTACAAAGAAATGGGAAGAAGAGTTTCAAATCTCAGTAATCGGCACGAAATTCCTAGTTCCAAGTATTTGGAATGCTGATACTTCTTAAAATATAACCATCTAAATGTCAAGGCCACAAATCTCAAGAGTTCACATGCCTGATGCATAAGGGAGCACGCCATGCAATTTAAGGGCAACGGTAGGAAGTATTCTAACATAAGATGCAAGGATCTGACCTCAACAGAAACTCAAAAATTATGAATGAATGTTGGTAGTATCTATAGACGGACAGAGAGAAAGAGAGAGGGAAGCATACATCATTGTGGAAAATGTAGTGGCATAACAGGCGTCTAACGCATATTGAGCCAAGACAAGAACAATATAAAGAAAAGATATGTAATCACTTCTTAGCTGATTTTGGGGAATCTAATCTAGATAGCATATGAACCCGATCAAGCACTATAATGATACACTGTGCATAAACAAAAAGGAATAACAGGACAAACAAGCATATATATATATACACACACACACACACACATATATAAAGATGTAATTACTTCTTAACTGATTTGGGGAATCTAATCCAGATAGCATATGAACCCGATTAAGCACTATAATAATATACTGTGCATAAACAAAAAGGAATAACAGGACAAACAAGCATATATATATATATATATAAAGGATCACTAATATCTCATAAATGAATCTACCAAGTAAAACCACAAAAAATAAATAAATGACAAGAAAACAAATATGACCCGAAACTTATTTTTTAAAAGTTGCATATCATAGGCATGGACTCCGGTTAAAAATCGGTGCACATAAACAACTTACCCACTCTGCTTACTCTAAAAACAAAGGAGAAAGCGAATACATGTTTTCTCCTTTTTCTACTGTCTTTTCTTTCATGTTGTGACATATTTGCGTAGAAGATATGCCAAATGGTTACAGCACGAACTATTAAGTAGGTTTTCACTAATGGTTACAGCATGAACTATTCTGTAGGCTATTCTTGATCTTTAAATAAAGTTTTAGAACAATGACCTGAGATACAATAGAACCAACCCCAAAAAGCAACCATATAACCAGCAGCTCAAGCCACCTATTTTATACTAAACTTTAAGGCTATGTTTGGTCCTTGGATTTTAGTGAGGAAAACATTAAGGAAATTGTTTTCACTTCAAAAGATAGTACTTCGCGCTTTATTTTTTGGTAGTTTTCCTTTTCCTTTTCTTTTTCTTCTTCAAAATCTGAAGTCCAAACATAGCATAATCCAAAGGTGGAGAAAAGGAAAAGATGACAATGGCATTAATTAGTGTTAACACAACTAGAGAACACAAAACATATTCAATATTATGTATGTATATAGAAATGCATACGCAGGTTTAATTGAAAATCGCTGTGTACAAATAGTGCTGCCCAGTAATTGTTGCAAAAAGTCTTAATCACTAGCGGCAAGAAGTATTCGCATCGAAAGGAACTGGTTCTTAAACATTTATTTATCATTAGGCATTAATAGCTTTATAAAAGGGCACTACAGTTCTCTTACAAAAAGGGGAAATAAGAAGAAAGATACCTTAGGTACTGATGGAATAAGCTTCAGTCTACTATTGCGGAACTCGTCATCCCCATCGACAAACCGCTGCAAGAGAGATCCTGGTACTAATTCCTTAGCCACAAAATAGAACACCATGCTGTAGTGCGTCGATCCAGGTACCTAGAAGAGTGAATTTTTTTAACGTTCAAACCACCAGATAAAATAACTAGAATGGAAATTCAGCCACATAATCAACTCACTTGCAGATTAAAAACAATAGAGAAAAGTCCTCTATCTGATGCAACCTGAAAAGCAAACACAAACAATGTCATATGTAGTAATTCAAAGTTACTATGAAACAATTTAAAAAATAATCAAAATGCAAATGAGTATTTTTTTGAAAATTTTGTATGATCAGAAAGGAAGGCAGATGAACTGAAAGGAATGCAGACAACCGTAAAGAAACTTACCTGTGCTGCACAACCACTGCGTCTGGCAACATGATCCATTCTTTTCGTATCTTTGAACCAGTCTACGGCAACAAGATCCATAAGGTGTTTACCTGCAGGAATCTTCAAAAATATGTTGCAGAAATTCTGTAAGATTAAGTCAAGCAAATTTAGGCTGCCTAAAGTGTAACCAGATTGTATCCGCACTAAACCAGCAAACTATTAATCACCTTTGATTTGTCATAACAGAAACGCTTGCTACGAACTCTGAAGTTGTTTCCATCAGATAATGTCCAACAGTTGCGAGCCTTATCATGATCATCATGGCGAAGGTTACCAGAGAAAAAGGACAAGTCTATTTGGTCTTTAGGTTCTTCTTCATAGGCTTCAATTTTTAAAGAAAATTGCAAGTAAATTGCAGTTTGTATCAGTTAAAAGTTTCCATATCAGTGCAATGAATCATTGAATTCAATATCTACCAGTTCTTTTGTCTTGAACCTCAATGGTAGATGGCAGAGCCTGTAAATGTTCATTCAAATGATAACAAAAAAAGAAAACCAAAACAAAAGTATAAACCTGAAAGATATTATAGAAGCACAAGGACAATAAAAACCTCTTGATCACCGCACTGAAGATCTTCATCTTCATCAGAGTATTCATCCATCAATACGGCATTTCTATTTGCTGCATGTATTTGATCAAGTGAAGGACTGCGATGATGAACAGAAGATGACAGGAGCTTCTGACTCCTCTTTGAAGAACTGGATACTGATGTCATATTGACCATAACAGGAATTCGGGGAGCCGCGGTCCTTTCATCAGTTTGAGAAAAATATTCTCTCAATCCTGTGACAGTAAAAAACCTGAAAACATTCATTACCTTCGAAGGTAACACCAAATTTACACAGGACTGTTAACTGAGAAAAATATATCTGGGTCTACAAAAGAGAAATAAAGCACAACATTGTCTATAATACCAGAAGGAAAAATCCAGCTTTAAGTCCATATTTGGTATCTGCAATTGTCAATGCTAGACTAATTGTTCCTCCTAGAATCTCATTCTACTGAGAGCAAGAAAAATGACCATTCTGATTTTAGTTTTTGTCTGCAACTATGGAACCTACATGTATGAATGATTTATGAAAAAGTCACCACTACCACTATCCCCAACCTAGTGACTGTTATGCCACCATCCCATCCCATATTAATAGTCTCAATGTCAAAATAAAACCAACAACCAAATGTCAGAATATTACAATATCCTAGATGATAAATCTCCCCATCAATTAGAAGTCCAAAAAATTCCTCAACATAAATAACTCGAAAATGATCCTTGAAAAGACTCCAACTTCCATAAAGAACATAGTGGAGGCAGAGGAGGAGAGGACAAAGATGGAGGAGATGGCTAATAGTGGCATCAGAAGGATGGGATGAGGAATAGGGACAGGGGAAAGAGTTGACAGAGGATTCAACTTTGACTTGGATTTTGATGCTTGTGTGTAAAATGTATAGTATGGGAGTTGACAGAGGTTCATTTACAAACAATAACTTAAAATCACCAGGCTGCTTGGTAGCACTATACTTGGACAACAGAAAACAACCACAAACAATTACACTATAGGTCAAACTCAGAGCACCAGTAATGTAGATAATTTAAACTGCACATAACATAGAATAAAAAATGGGGAAAATTACAAGTCATGCCAATGAAACGGATTCTGAGGAGTTAAAAACCTAATACACCCTCTATCAAATATGTCAGGAACATATAAGCGATAACATGGTGTCAAACAAGCTTTTTCTTTGTCCTCATAGAACTGTTGCCTTTTTTATATAGGAAGTGATATATCCAAAAAGAAAGTTATATTAATGATTCATGAAACATATTGAGGAACTAAACCAGGGATCTGACAGCTGCAGGAACCCAACCGATTAATTCTCAATTACTTACACCAGTGCCAGTTTGGTAAAATTGTTCAACTAAAATGAATATTGGAGAATGGTTGCGGAAGGGAAAACCATGTCATTATTTAAATATTAAAACATTGTCAAAAAATTATATCCAGAAATTTAAAGGAAAAAACCTACTTTATCTCAAGAATTGTAAAGCAAACCATAAGATCTCACCAGCAACGCTGTTTAACATCTGAAGGAGACAATGTTGCTGAAATGATGAAATATAACCCACTCCCCAGCCTTTTAGATCAATCTGAATAAGATGCTGAACCTGTGTTCTGGGCCTCCCATTACGAGGTTTCAGAGGTGAAATATTGTATCCTCCACCTAAAATGGGTATCAGGTGAGCCTTTCAGCATGGCTAGAATATATAGTACAGATTATAAACAAATTTACTCATCTGGACAACAGAGCTTGAAAAATAATTTAAGGAAACTGTTATATAATATAGCATTAAAGCTAAGTTGAATTTACTTTCAATATGAGCTCGCACAAATCCAGGTTGGGGACCACAATTCTCATGCTCCCTAGAACGAAATAACACAACTGCACAGTAACAAATGTGAAAACAAGGAGAGTTGTACACTGGAGAGAAACTAAAATGCACAGCAGATAAACAAGGGAAAGCCCACAAACATTTACCATAACTCCCATCATCATTTCGACGCCAGTAGCGTACATAGCAGAGGTCACGAGGCCATACAAACCTGTAATTGTTTAGAATAGCATGAATGACACTTGATGACACGATATAACATCCCTCAAATTGTACAAATGCATTTAAAGAATACACACAACTATGTTGGTGATTGACACTTAGTAAATAAAAGCAAAACTAAGAAATTGATCAAGCCTATCAGCAAAACAATATCAGATATCAAGGGCATAAAAACTAAAGGCCCCATCTCCGGTGGTGATTCTGTTGCACCTAGAGCAAACGAATAATTTATACCCCATTTGCACATTAATGTCAAAGTAATGGTCAGTGAAGTGAACATAAACACAGAGAATACCAAATAACCATAACAAGAATTGACCAAAAAAGATCATATTCAAATACAGTATTATCAAAAAACTGCTTTGTTTTGCAATTCCAATTGCTGAAGAAACAGTATGGAGAAAATGCAAATATTAAAACAAATCAAAAAAGAAAATTATGATAAGGACACATTACACTGGAAACCAATCTAATTGAAGCCTGTGGTATAGTATAGCTGTATGTCCATCTACTTCTTCAACTAAGCTACCATACTGGAAACTGCAATCCCACCTACATGCATAATAGACTTTTGTTAAAAGTGAATAACAAAGATTGCAGTTTTAATCTATAAATTGTCTCCGAAACATGAATTGTGCCATGATGTATTTTTCTCTCCGTTTGATTCCACAGAATATGATTTAGTTCTCTGCATGCTGCAGTGTAAGAATATGCACAAACATAAATACTGACTGAAAAGGAAAGATAAAAAAACTTTTATTAACCCAACAAAGAGATTCAGACTAAGAAAAGCAATGAAAGTTTATTTCATTATCAGAAATCTCCTTGAAGAACTTATATGAGGTATGAAAAACTAACAATAATCTCTTCCTGCATCAGCGGAAAATAACTTTTCAAAAACATTATCCATCACAGATCACTTTCAACATGTAACAAGAAGTGTAATAATTAGGAATTTTCAAAGTAACTGCTGAGTCAACAATAAAAGGAACCTACTCGCATCGCGTCGCATCCATGCTCATTACTAGTTCAAATATTTCTTCACAGGTAGCCTCCACTACCCCAACAGCTTTCATTGCTCTACTACAGCTCTTTGGCTACATAAATAAAACTATATGAGGAATACACCCCAAAAAATCCATGTCTAGCTACGACATTTGAACAGTACAGCCAAAATATTATATGTTCTTACAAGAAAGTCCACTTCAAGAAGCTCCTCAAAAATCCGAAGACCTAAAAACCCACATAAAGAAAATGAGAAATCAAGATAATGCAATATTATAAAATTCACATTAAGAAAATTATTAATCAAGATCAATCCAAACTTATCCCACATATTATCCCAGAGGCCAACTACTAAAATGTTCATAGGTTTCATCCTCCACTCCCTCTAACAAAAACTAACATAAATTAGGAACAGCAACACACCATTTTGGCACTGCAGAAGGCGCCAATACTTTCTAGAAAATGCCTGATTGTTAGAATTTTGATTAACCAAATCAGAATCTAATTCCTTCGTCCAGTCAAAAACAGACTCAGGGGGCCTGCCACATGAAAATTAGTAGTAAAATTTCAGTAAGATTACAAAAAATCCAAAGAATCCAGGAGGGCGTGGTAACAAATTTGAAGACCATTTCCTATCGTTGTTCTGCGTGACAAATTTGGATGAGAATCATCTTCATCTTCTGCAGCACTAAACCTGCAGCAAAAAAAAAAAAAAATAAAAAGATCAGGCAAAGTTAAACAGATCGAGCATCAGATTTCTCCAAAGAAATTAAGAGCTGCAGCAGATCAGGATGGCAGCATGCATTGAAGTTTTTTAGCTTTGCAGCAAGATGATTATATTTGTAGGGAAGTGATAAACCTGATAAACTGTTTCAAAAAGGTCACCAGAAAATGTTCCAAATGTATGAGAAGACTTGGTTGAGAATACAATTAATTGCAACAGGAACAATTCTGAGTAGGCAATACTACAAGTATCATTAAGCAACACTGAAGAAGCATTTAAATGTGGGTCATCAATATAAAAATATATTCTCTGTACTCAATTTAATAGAAAACATTGAGATATTAATTTGAGTTTAGTTCTGTTTCGAAGCCAATGTTGAGAAGAAGAGAATGTATGATAGACGAGGAAGAGAAATGAAAAGAAATAATGAACTATCTCACAGCCTAAAAGATCCAGACTAAACAGGAAAGGACATTTTCAACTTTCTTAATCCCAATTCCATTCATTTTTCACAGAAGCAATAATAATTGATTCACATGACTACCAAAATAAGCCTAACTTTCAGAGTTGTTAATATTCTCGAAATATGATGACACTAGTATATGTAGTAATTCTTATACTTAAAGCACTTTTGATAAATATCCCATACTCTATCCAGGATACGACATTATGAACTTCAATATTGACATCACAGACCTACCAAATTCTGAATTGCTCTCCTGAATCACTGAAACTATTTGAAGCGACCCTCTGCTGAGATCCCAGGTTTAAATCCTAATGGCTGCCCTATCCCTGAAATCCTCATTTCCAATGAATTTTAGCTACATAAACAACAAATATTCTGCATTTTATCCAAGACCAGAAAGACTAATCAGCAAAGCAATATCTTCACTGCTATTTATAGCTATTCCCTTATCTTGTCAAAGAAGGTTTGTGACTCTTCTTCAGACCACCAAAGTTACATAAACACTCCAGACCCAACAATTAATGGCCTTTCAAGCATCATTCCCTTTCAGACACAATAACGCAACTCCACAATAAAACCACCCCTCATATCTGTGAAATTGTTCTTATAAACTTTTTCTTAAAGCTTTAGCGAAAAGGGAAAGGAAGATTTTACTAACATCTAGAAAAGCAAATTACTGAATGCAAATTAGCAGAATAAAATTTGTCTTTTGCACATTTTGACCTCAGATTATTATTTCTCAACAGCTTGGGTATAAAATTCTTCATTAATATTGGCCAAATATTACTTACTGGCTTTCGTGGTCTGATGATGAAGCATTTCTCCCATTATCCATACCAGATTTATATTCAAAAGAATGGTATTTGTTACCATTAGTAGCTTGTGACTCTTGATGCTGCATGTCAACATCATCTGTCAGTCATTTGACTAACTAAAACACACATTCAAACAAAAGGTAACTTTATGGCATGTGGAAAAGGAATATTCACTTCCAACAATGGTATAATAGTGAATACTGGGAGGTGACAACAAGATAAGAAAACCTGGTCAATAACAGATTCAATTTTTTCTTTCCAAATGAGTGCCTCCTGAATGTTGAAAGCTGCCATCTGGAACAAGGAATATCAATATGTAAAACAAGTTGAATTTCCAACATAAAAAGCTTGAAGGCAGCAATAGGTTAAACAGAAAATTAGATGAGAAACCTGAGTGAGCAGTGTTTCAAAAAGAATTCTCATGCTTATGAACAGGCTAAGACGCATAACCTGCTGTAATTCATCTATCGTTAAATTATCCATAATAATTGTCGACTTTATCATCTTTCTTATGTTTTTTAAACACTTGGGGCCAGAATCATTTCTTATTAACATTTTAAGATTGAGTATCAAATGAGCTAGAAACATCAAGGTCATTCCTTTGAAGAAGTGTGCCAAGCAGAAACAGCCTTACCCTGTAAATATAACTCTTTAGTGTCCCTAATACAATTTCTTAGCAAATGATGTTCATAAAGTACGCGCCTCATCTGGTTCATTACATACTATAATACAACCAAACTGCTTTATCCAAGTAGCATTATGTTCATCAATATTCTTTTTGCTGAGAACGTCTTATGTAGATAGTAGCTTCAAGTGCTATTTCACATTACCAAAAGACTTCTTAGGGTGTCATTGTTTTTTAACAAATTAAATGACCAGAAAATTATTAAGTGCAAAAGCAATACCAGAAATAAAGAAAAATGCAATAAAAGTTCAAATTCACATAAATTGACACAGAAAATTAGAGCAAATGAGAACAAAAGCTCACCTTAATTACTTCTAGGTAAATGAAAACATGTGCGAAAGTAAATTAATTGAGGGAATATCATAAACGAGGATCTCTTCCGCATGTATATTCAAGCAAAGGCTCCTCTTAATTACTTCTATGGTTCATAAACATGTGTGTGAATAATAATATAAAAAACAAGATCTCTTATGCACGTGCAAGCAATTAATTTAAGTTAACCAAAAATAACAATTGGAAATATCACTAAATGCAAATGTAACGCACCGTAATTCGATGGTACTTCTCTTTCTTGTTGTAAACAGACAGAACGTAAACCATCTGCCAAAAAGTCGAAGCTTGTAAAAATAAAGGCACTAGCAGAAAATATGTGTGAACTGTTTTTGTCATTAGAAAATGTTCAAAACATCAAACTATTACAGACATCTACAATCAACTCTACTTCATTTTATCAAAAAATGGTCAGCCCAACAGCATAAACTTGGTGCATTCATGCCAAAAACAAATAACAAGACTGAATGCCCCAAGGAACTGGAGTTTTAGTTTCAGAAAATGGATAAAAAGCAGTGCTTTTCACCAATATTACTATCGAGCCAACAAAAATAAGCAGCATTCAGATTTGTAAACCTAGCGGCAAGGAAACATTTACACCAATATATGGCCCCACCTGGAAATAGTAACATCAGACGTCGATGTAGAATAAATATGTTAGTTGTAGCCCAATGTGCTGTGTCATTTTTTTTATTCCAAGGAATCACACAAGTTAATTATCTTCCATTCACTTTCACCATTCTATATTGTACGAATTGAGATCAAAATACTTAATACAAAAAAGTCCGGATATATTTTCACTCTCCAAGTAATACTAGAACTAAATTGGATGTGATTAGTCGAGGTAAGGGCTTTAGTGCAAAAACATATAACTCTAGTCATATGCATCTAAAAACTAAGAGAACTAAGAGAGCTCATAAACTAAGAGAAACTTTGTAGCGGGCTCCGCAGCTTTTAGTTTCCAGCCGCCAATCCAATTGTTACACACTCATTTATAAAGCATAGCTACTTGTTAAGGTGCTTACATTAACATTATACACAAAATTTATATATTTACCAACATTAAAACCTATCAACTTAACTTTGAACAATTCCTACCTCGCAAATATTGACTCAAGCCAAACCCTTGAGTTATAATCCATGATACTAACTAGAAAATAATATTTTACTTTCTTTTCCTTTTTTTTTAATTTTATTGGATATATCTTCCTAGTGACATCCTCCTCAACTTTTCTCTGGCAAATTGCAAGGAGCCAACTTTTCATGTCCATTCCCTGGCCCAACCACCTAAAACAGTACCATGGCAAAAACCTTAGATCTTCAATTGATTCTCTTAATGACCAACTTTTCTCCCAATAAAAAAATCATATTTATTATTGACGCATCTCCTCCCCTACCAATATTCAGCAAGGATCAAAAAATCATAAACAAAGTGAAACATATTAAGAACTAGTGATGTCCTTTTAGCAAAGGAATGGAATTTTCCAATATGAGATCAACAAAATGAAGTATATGGGGATTATAATGTTCAAATAACTTATGCAAGGGTAAGTTGAACAAGATCATCCAAGAAGTAATGGACCACTCTAAATTTGGTCAGTCTAATTAAAGAAGAAAACAGTAATTACAACTTCAATTTCGTTCAACCAAAACTAAAAATCATAAAAGATACAATTCAGCAAGTGGAATAGAAAGATAAGAATCGTCAATCGTAGCTCACATGTCCATGATGAGTCTTCAATCCCCGGTCCTCCACCCTACAGTTTCCATCTATAAGAAGAGTCTTGGTCGGCACCTTACCACGTAAGAAGGAGCAACACAAAAAATTATTTTGCAACACTTGTGGGCAATCAATATTTAAGCGCTAAAATGTCCAATGCTTATCTCTAAAAACAGAATATATAATTATATAACTTAGAACCATATCAACTAGATCGTAAAATTTCCTTTTGCATTTGAACTGCATTAAAGAAACCATTTCTACTTGATTAATTAACATATGCACCCGTCTTAGTAGAGAGAGAATAAATTCGTAGCTCCAACCCCGTAAAACAAATATTCAATATACAGAGGAAAGAAAACTAAATAGAAATGACATTTCTAGGCATTTACCACATTGTCTTGGGGCTTCTTCTTGTAATACGCCAACAATCTAGACTCCAGCACAAAATACCGCATGTGAATAAATGATCTTCCAATCTTCCTGCGTCCATACCTGACCATCCATCCTTCATACACCACCTTCGAATTTGACATCTCCCCCCAAATTTATACAACTTCCCTCAAAATTCCCTCAGTCACTGTACGTTTTTCTTCTTAATCTCGGAAAAATATTTTTGTATGCTCCTCGAGGTTTCAGCAAAAAATACAAAATTTACCGGAAATTCCGGAAGCTCAGAACAAATCTTCACTTCCGGAAGTTTCACAAAACCTACGCCGCTTCAAATGGATCAGTCACCGTTGAAGAAAATGGAAAAAGTTCCGATCTTTAAAAAACGACGATAATTTGAAGAAAAAACCCAAATCGCTCAGTCACAGAATCAGTCTCTCAATTCACGGAACACTTCAAACTGAAAAAACCAATCACATCCACACAAAATTGACCACAATTCCTCTCCAGAATCTCACGAACTGATCAGCGATCGATTCAAACACCACGATCTGCTTCTGCAAAACCCGAAACGCCGAAATTCAATCAGTTAAAACGAGAAAAAACCAAAACAGAGAGAGAATTTCCGCGTGCAAGTGCAAGACTGTGTACGCCTATATATACAGACAAGCACGTCACATACGAGAAAAATACTGAGCATATATACAAATAAAAAGGTGTACGTGTAGAGAGAGAAAGAAAGAGAGAGAGAGAGAGAGAGAGAGAGAGATTAGAATTACATTTGTGACGCTCGTGTTAGAATCTTCACAATTCACTACTTCAGCAAATTAATACACGCAAATCTGTAAATAAATGTTGACGTGAATGAACGAGCGTGTGTATTTATGCGAGTGTCAGCGAGATAGATATATGTGTATATATATATATGTATATATATATATATATATAGAGAGAGAGAGAGGGAATAGGGAGGTTTATTTTACAGCAAGTGTTCTGAATTTTCAAGCCACCGAATTATATAAGACGCAGTAGAAAACGCCGGCAAGTTCAGGGAGAGTTTGAAACGCAGAGGAAAAAAGGAAAAAAGAAAAAATATATTTATTTTTTTGGGTTTTCCTTTTGGCCTTTTTGGACTTTTACTTTTTAGGTTGGAGGGGGAGCTGTGGGATTACCAAAAGAAATGATTTTTAAATTGGGATCTGGAAAGTGGAGTAGGGATAAGACTTATGGAATATGGAGTGCGATTTTTGTCTTTTTTCTGGGGGGTTCTTTTTTTGTCTTATAAAAGGTGCAAGAAAAAAGATGAATAGGAAGTATATATATTTAGAGGGGGGGAAAAGTACACTATTTCGGGTTCATTTTATTTTTATTTTTATTTTGTAAATATAGTGAATTTTTTTGGAATGAAATATATATTTGGATTATTGAGTTGTGAAATTTAACCAACTGAATTAATAAATTAATTTGATATTTAATATTTTTTTTAAAAAATAATTTACTTGTATAATGTTTTTATAGAATATTTGGGAGTTTTTAAGAAGTCTTAAAGTGTTTGTTAAAATTTTAAGAACAAAAGTTTGTAAATATTAGAATCGAATTAAATTTATTTAAAAAATAATAAATTTCTAATTTATTTTAATTTTTTAATAATTTTTTTTAATTTTAATTATATTAATTATAAAATTATTATTTATCCAAACACTTCAAATATTTATTTATAAAATAAGATCTAACATCTTGTATACTCTAAAAATATTTTATAAAATATAAAAAAATTTAAATAAATTTAACCAATCACTTTCTTATAGAATGAACACCTCAAAATAGAACTAAAAAAAAATTATCTAGTTGGAAAGACAAATAATATTAAAATTGTGATATTTTGGAGTTGCATTAATTAGTTAGACTTGGCAGAAAAGGCAATGTTTGAAGCAAAAATTGAGCAATGAGATTTCGACATAATCAGACAATTACCCAACCATAAATCATTATACTATTAACTTAATTACTACTTCCAACCATTTTTTTGGTATGCATCCTGCAATTAGTAAAAATACCAAATTGTGTCAAATATTAATGCAACCTTTCAAAAGTTAATTGTCTGAATCACCAAAAGTGACAAGAACTTTATAAGCCATTAATAAGTTGTTTACAATCATTAGAAAATGACTCCAAAATTAATCTCTCATCTTAAAAATAATCAAAATAAATTTATTTTACTACTAAATATTTGGACCGTATAATGATATAATAATTTTAATATGCACTGAAAGTATTGCACCAAAGTCCATCCAAATATATTAGAAACATATATAAATTCACAAAGAAATTCATAAATTTTGAACCAAATCTCATACGTTGTTGAAGCGAAATTTTATAAGTACTTCCAAGCCAATGGACCACAATTGTTTAAACTGAATCCAGCTTGTGGAGATGCACAAGAGCAATGATTGCATGTACATGTGAAATTTGAAATCAGAAATTTTTAAACCTCGCACGTTCTATTGTCACCCTCTTAGTGCAGGCAACCCTTTTACTTTTTGTATTTTTTTTTATTTTTTTCCTTTTTCTTCCTTATAGGTAAAGAATTAAAATAATACTATTATTTAATTAAAAGGGTTAATCTCATTTTACCTTTTATATTATTTTTAATTAAAAGAGGATAGATTTTTTTTTTTTTTTTGTTTTTTTATTGCATCATTTTGCTCTCTTTAATTCTTCAAAATACTTTCATCATTAATGTTTATGAATATTGAACATATTCTTCCAAATATGTCCTTAAACAATAAAAATAAATACAAATAAAGAAAAAATATATATATATAGAAGAAATACTCCTCTTACACTCCTCTTTCCCTCCCTTCACCTCTTATTAACTAAATCATAAACTTTACTTATATAAAGATTAGTTGTTACTCTCTATATGCATTTGATAAGAATTTGATATAAACATGATCGTGTTAGACCAATTCAAATTATATGCAAAAATTTGAATTTTGATTATTTCAAATTTTAAGTTGAATATATTTTTATAATTGAATAAACATGAATCATGTTTATATTCAATAAATGAGAAAATAAAATTGTTGAATGAGTATTTTTTTCTTCTTTTTTTTATTTTTGATAGATTAGTTGCAATATTATGAGGGGCATATTTGAAAGATTAGGTGCAATTTTTATAAACAATTGGTGATTGAAATATTCTGAATAATTGATTTGGGGGCAAAGTAACACAATAAAAAGATGGAGGGGTACTCTTCGGATTAAAGAGAGTACAAGGAGCCAAAGTACAATTAACCCTAATTAATACTGATTAAATCTCTATAGCTTCTTCTGCCCTAAAGTCCAAACTTGAATGATGAATGCTAACTCTTTGGATTTAAATGCAATTGCAGCTCAAATGTTGGCTACTTTCTTACAAATCTAATGATGTGTTTTAATCCGATAAACAATATGTATCAGGGGTAAAGGAATTTATTTTTTTCTGATTTAATCGTCAATAGTTGAAATATGGCTTTTATTCACCATTTTCAACATATGATGTTAGTAAATCTATATGACCAAACATCACATGACGTTTGTGTAGATGTTTCAACTATGTTCGTAATATTTTTAGTATTAGACAATATAATATTGAATTCATTAGTTACGTCGGACGTGATAATACGTATATAGAGAAATATATAATTTTGTCTCAAATCCAACAAGATTAGTACTAATATTAGTTGAAAATAAGGATGTCATATTAACACATTATCAAAACTTAGTGAGAAAATATCAAAGATTATTACTTTGATTTAATCAAATCCAACTAATTACATTGAAAATATAATAACACTTGTTTTATATGATTAATTACTGTCATTATATTATGTACCAATCACAAGACATATATAATTTATTTAGATTTAGCTAAACCTGATTTGAGCTTATATATATATAAGTAGTTAGACTATGTTTTTAATTTCTGAAAGTTATAAACATTGAAACTATCAACATTCCACACTTTGTTACATATGATATAATTTAACCATAAAGAATAAGACTCCCCACATAGAGCACAAAAAAATATTTGATGGTGTATTGATGAATTAAAGTGAAAAAAAAAAAACAAGGTTAATTGATGAATAACAAATGATCAAAGTTTAGTCACATCGTGTGATTGAAAAGGCCAAAGAATTCCAATTTTGCTTCATATCATATTGGTTTAGATTTGGTTGGCTCTTACGAATCTACAATAAAAATAAATTATTAATAATAAATATTAGTCCAAACGATAGGAATACAAAAAATGTATTAAATAGACAAACTTTATTAACTTTATTCTAATTTGAATCTGATTTATTGGCTACTTCAAAAATAAATTAACATAACCATAATTTTTGTTAAATCATCCATGTTAAAAATTTATAATCGAATATATTTGTTGGCAAAAAATTTAACGACGTTGTCGTTTAAATTTTATTTATTTCATGTTGATGTTGTCTTATTTTATTTATTTATTTTTTTTTTTTTGAGAGATTAGGTTTGGTCAGGTGGTTTGCAGAGAAAAAGGCGAGCTACATAATACATATATGATGAAATTGTCAAAATAGTTTAAGATTTAAGAGAGACTTTGGAGAAAAACTATTGTGAGCGATATGATCAAGATGAAAGTCAAAGAATTTGCCTCCAAATTCAAAGTAAAAATTTTCTTTGTAGAATTCCATAATAATAATATGGAAATGTATCATACGACACTTTTGGATGGAATGCTTCAAATGCATAAAAGTCTGAGGAATTTATAATCATTTTTTTTTAAGAAAAATTATCAAATTTCAAATTATGTGGTCGTAACTGGATGATTACTTATAATTTGATCCAACAATTGGTGGAAAAAATAAAAGATCAGTTACTGAAGGGAAATAGAAGTTGAAAAGATGAGAATTTTCTCAATTTTTTTCTATATAAAATAATAAAATTATGTTTGTTTTATTCAATTTTATTATTTTATTTTTTATTTTTCAATTTTTAAAAATCCAATAGGCTAAACTTATAATTCCATTTTTCCAAAACTACCATCATTACACATAATTCATAATATGTGAGTTCCACATAATTCTTATTATTACACTTAGTCATGTTTTTAGGTTTAAAATATTTCAGCATGGGCCACCACTAAGAAAGATAAATAATATAATAATTCAATTTTTTGAAATAATATAATTTTAATATAAAATCAAATACAATCTGATTTTTCAACACATATTTTCGTGTAAGAATATACAAAAAATATATTTAATCAATTATATTCTCATTTCGAAGCTATATATTTCAATTTTATATTATTCATTTAAATATTTTTTTAATTTTTATACAAAACCTAATACAAAATTTAAAACTCATTGAAAATATTGAAAACTGAAAATTCATCTTGAAAACCAAACCCAATGATCCCAGAATACTAAGAGGTAAAAATTGTTTCAAACAAAACAAACAAGCTAAATCTCGATAGATAGTACCACCATTACAAAGCCATAATACCCTTTTTTTTCTATGGGAAAAGACCTCACCACCTAAAAAAGTGACAAGTAGCTAACAAAAGTTTTACGCAACTTATGTTATTGTCATTAAAGTAGTAATCACCTCGTTGATTTAAATGGGAAGGGAAGTCTGGGAGTTTTTTTTTTTTTTTTAAATAATCTTATTTTAAAACGTACCAAAAAATCAGATAAAAAAGAGTATATTTTAACAAGTTAACCTTCCATTATTTTTCATCTCACTTTGATTTAGAAAGTATTGATTTATTAACTTATTGTGCTAATAATTTAATAGCTTCAATTTCTCCTAATTGATCATCCTTATGAACAGGACAGGCAAAAGTTCACATGAATCTTTTTCATGCAAACGAAAAAGGTGGTAATGAAACCCTCTTACCACCACGTGGTGTTATTGGTGTAGTAGTGCGAGCGGTGTAGACAAGGAGAGAGTCATAATATACAGTTTTTTACATTCAATCATGTCTTTATAATTGCCATCTTTTCCAACCTCTTCTTCCTTTTCAGGAGGTTGACCCCATCTAACTTTCAGCGATCCCCATTAACACAAAACTGTACATCCACTCACCCCCCTTGAAAAAATTCTACCTTTTTTTTTTTTTTCTGGGAGTTTGCTCGCAATCATATTAGAAGCAGCAGAAGCGTTTAATCTAGACATATATGCTGGTATCTTTCTTCTTTTCAGCTTTCGTTTTACACAGAATTTTTTTTGAAAATTATACGTGAAATATATGATTTATATGTTCTAAAAGCACTCAGAGAGTGTTTCTTTGCGTATCTTTATCTACTTTTTGGATATTGTGTTGGAATTTTGGTGGGTCTGAAGGTTTTGACATAGCTGTGAACGGAAGAATAATAGACCCGTGCTCGTGTGTTGAGTTTTGACTGCTATTCTTATAAACTGTCTAGCAAGTTGTGTTTCTAGCGTTGAGTCATTGATCTCACTTATTCAGTCTCTCATCCACTAGGTGTGTGCAATTCTAGGAAAAATAGCGCTGGTGATTCAGCGAGGGTTCTTGAAACTTCACACTTGACAGTCTTCCCATATCGTTTCTTTTTTTTTTTTTTTTTCCTTTTTTGCTTTTATGGATTCTGTTGTGTTAATTGATCAACAAAATGTTTCAATAAAAGACTGGTAATATTTCTTTAAAAAAATTGGTATGTTAATAAAATTTGATGCAAATTTCTTTTACAGGTGGTATCAAGTTAATTTCTGGGAAATCTTAAGGTCTCTCTGTTTTTATTGTTATTGTTAGTTTTTGTATTGTTATTTGTGGGAAGTGCAAGTGAGATAGAATAGGGAGCGAAGGAAAGGAGTAGTACTGCTACCTAGGAGGAAAGAAGAATTGGTCGCGAAGAACGTTCTCAGGAATTTAGAGAATCAGAGAACAGAGCAGTAATCAGAAAGCGCCATACTTAATTTTGGTGGTACTCTGTAAAGATATTAGAAAAAGGGTGTTTCTTGCTTTGGTTGCTAGTTCAGTAGTTCCCAATTCGGTAAAAGGAGTTAGGGCAGTGATCTGAGAAAGGTGAATCTTGGTCCTGTTGAAATATCCTGAAGAAATAGCATTAATCAAGGAATCTTGATCTAGATATAGTTGGGAAAGATGGGTTCATTTCCTGGACATGTGCTTCCAGGGACATTATTTCTTGTTGTTGGAATGTGGCACATGTGGTGCTCTATAGTTAGATATGTGTCGAATCCTAAATCGTTCCAGGTCAGGGTTTGGAACCCGGTTCCAGGTTTTGATGGGAGGCTTAAGCACCTGGAGCTCTATGTCATTGCAGTTGGAGGCTTTATTGATCTGTGCATAGAGTTTCTGTATTCAACCCATCTCAAGATTTTTGTTAATGGAGTCTTGAACCCTTCTCACATGAACAATTTTGAGCACTCTGGAATGCTACTCATGTTTTTCACCTTTGGTGTCATTACACTGCTCTCTGAGAAGACAAGGTGAGTCTTCCTCTTTTGTGATCTCTGTTATATTTGTTTCTTAACTTAGAGCAGTGTAATGTTATCTTTGAATGTGATATATGAAGGCATATAAAAGGTAATCTTCTTAACTTTGCATCCCTAGCTTAAGTACAACTTTTAGCAAGTCCAAGTTTAGCCATTCATTTTCTATTGAAGTGGATTCAATAGGAAAATAAGTAAATATTAACTGAATTATGTATTAGAAACAAATATTAAGTGACAGATAAGTGATGGAACTACTAAATGATGCTGTCATATTCATTACGTTTCATTTGATATTCCTTTCCTTTGTGTTGATGAGGTGGACTAATAAAAGAATGTGGTGTCTAAATACAGTTTTACATTTTCCTGGTGACTCTTATTTTGGATTTTGTTACTTCATATAACAACTGTTACTCTGCTGTTTTCTTTTTTCTTTTTAAAGTATACGTCTATTATTTTTGTGACAGCCGACACCTAATGGTAAAGTGCCCATTGTATGAGTCTCAACTTGAAAGATTGATACTCTGATTCACAAGAAATGTAGAAAATCATGCATTAAATTTCTAAATTAAACCTTTTGAATTGGTGAACTGTGCCAAATCAGTTTCAGATCTTTCTACTTTGCTAGATTGACCGAAATCCCTGGACTGGAGTCCTATCAGCTTTCTGTTTGAAAGGATGTTAACTTAGATTTGTTTGGTAGTAAACATGTCTCTGTTAGATTTGTTTCTTAACTTTGAGAGCCTGATGCCTGTAATAATCGTTTAGCTCGATTAACATTAACATTTTAGAGAATTAAATTAGTTAACTTAGTGCATTTGACTCAACAATGCTGGTTCTGAGCTCTGTAGTGTAAGAAAAAAAAGATGCAACTCTAGCTTCAATATTTATTTTCATTCGGTTAAAGTTCGAGATGATACATCTCTTTATCATCCTGCCTATTTATCATTATTTCATTGTTTATTATTAGTATTAATTATTTCCTTTCAATCGCTGAAAGAGCCCTTGTTCCTTTATCAGCTTTCTTCCATTGCCTGAAGGAGCTTTGTGCTTTATTGCTTCAGCAGCATTCACTGCCGAGTACCTTTTATTCTATTTTCACTCAACTACCCACAAGGGCCTTGAGGGATATTATCACCTTATCCTTGTCCTCCTTATAGGCCTCTGTATATTATCAACTATTGCCGGAGCCCTCATGCCAACCAGCTTCCCAGTTGATTTATGCAGCGGAATTGCTATAACACTCCAAGGCCTATGGTTCTATCAGACTGCATTCACTCTTTACGGTCCAATGATTCCAGATGGTTGTTTGCTCCAGGGTAATGAAATTACATGTCGTTCAACGGAACATGAAGTCAACGGTGAGTTGCTAGCTAATTTCCAGCTATTCGTTCAAGTTTTTGGTGTTCTTGCTTCCGCGGCTGGTGCATATATCTATGCAGAGCCCAAATTCGGTCGCGCTGCTCTTGCAAACTCTCATGCTCCCGAGGATGGCTGAGAATGGATCAACAATCCAGGCCAGTGCTGACTTTTTTTTTTTTTTTTTGACACTTATGAAGGAGGCATATAGAGTTATAGACACTTTGCTAAATTTTTCTTTCTTTTCTTTTTTTTTTTTTTTAAATTAAAGTTGATATTGGTTGTTTCGTCAACTCTCCTCCCCTCTAGATGATTTAAACTCATGATCAATTATGTCATATAATGTATAGATTACCTTATCTCGTTGATACTTTGCTCTTTGTTCTGGCATGGCTAGTGGTTATAGGTAGTTTCATCCCTTTTGATACATTTTTCACTATCTTTGGTAATCATATGTAGTTTTGCAGATGTAAATCATGTCACAATTAGTGTAGTTCAAAATAGTGATATGATACTTCACCAAGAGTTGTATTGGTATTAAACTAATTCTGGAATATAAATATTTCCAATTGGACTCCTCTTTTTTCAAAATTTGGTGGACAAAGTTCAACATAGAATAAAGATGTCATTAATATTAATGACATATAATTGTGACATTTTGTACGTAAAAAACTATTAATTTAGCACTTGAATTTCTTTTTTCTTACATCAATTGAAGGTATTTGTATTGCTGTATATATCTTTATATGGCCAATATATATAAATATATACACGAGAATATACAAACTTTTAGAAATAAGTAATAATGATTTTATGTTACCTAAAAGAAACTGTGCATACCCGTTGAAACTTATTAAATTCTGCTAAAATGTTTTGGAAACTTCGATCTCACTAACTTTGTGATAATTTTAATCTGAAATTATTTTTTTTATCAAAACCAAACAATTTATCATCTTAAAAAAAAATTGTGCACAACAATATTCATTCTGCACTATTTATTTGACTAGTACTCAAATAGGGTTAAACTTTTCCCAAAATATGTACCTAGTACCCCTCCAAACCAACCTCCACACAACCAACTTTGGCATCAACACTCAAGCTTGAAAATACAGAAATTCGAGAAAATAAAATAAAACAAAAGGAAATAAAATTTAGAAAAAGAGCAAGATCCGTTTTTGAATTTGTGAGGGGTTTGATGATATGATCATTTATGATAAATTTTATTTATCATTGTATTGATTATCTATTACTTGTAAAATTATAGTGTATTGATATAATATAATTTAGAATAGAAAATTAATTACAATTTGATCAAACAAAAACTAATTTAAAGCCATTAACCATTTAATCATTTAAACATATACAAATAATTGCATTCTCCAATTTTCCTGCCGCTCCCCTGGGAAAGTCGGCCGCGTCCCCAGGCCCCAACAATACTAGGGAAAGGAAACGAAAGGAAAAGAAATTACGATCACCTTTCCCGCTTGGGCGAGTTCATTTTTTTCCTTTCTGGAATCTTGCCTACAAAGCCAAGACTTCCATGTCACCGTCATATTTTCCCTCCTATATTTAAATTTATCCCTCATCATCCATCATCATACCCTTTTATGTTCTATATTCTCTCTCGATCTCTCTCAGTTCTCTTCTCAAAATGCTTCGAAAGTTAAACTCCAGCGAAAACGTATCTTCTCGTTTCTTTCTTCTTATCTGTGCATACATGTGTGGATTGTGATTCTTTTATGGAGTTGTTAGTTTCTTGAAGTTTTTTTTTTGTTTCGTTCTCTGAATTTGATTTCTTTTGTTTGGAACTTTGTTAAAAAGATTTCATACATGGGTTCTTGATTTGTTTTCCTGTATTTTTATTTTGTGTGTGTGTGTGTTTATTTTTTTGGGTTTCTGAATTTTATGTTGGATTAGATCCCTCGTCCCCCCAGTGAGTTTTCTTGATTATGTTTTGTTTTTCCTTTTTGATTCAGTAGTAATATAATATGTCCGTTCAAATTGCTTTGACAGGATTTGATATCCACATCTTTTGGTCACTTTATAGAACTCCGCAGAACAATTATTTCCTGAATATATAACTGAGTTTCTTGCATCATAACAGAAATTTCATGTATGAACTGAGGCTTGAACTTAACGAATATTTTGTTTTTTTCTGAAATGGCAGTTGGACAGGTTCATACCAAATCGATCCGCTATGGATTTTGATTATGCTCATTATATGCTCACTGGTGGCGGGGTCGAAAAGGAAGACGCTGGACCATGTTCTCCGTCCAAGCAACTTTACAGGAAGCATCTTGCAGAAATCTTGAACATGAACAGAACAAGAATCCTCGCTTTCAAGAACAAGGCGCCGCCGTTTGCAAAGAATATTCACGAGTCTTGTTCACCTGCCCGGCAAACTAAATCGGTTAAGGAGAGAAGACATATTTCTCAGGCAAGTTTGAAGTTTCATATTTTTGCTTCAAATGATCTGTTATTGTTGATTCTTGCTAAACTTCTATTATTATCTTATTGTTTGATTAACAGTCTCCAGAAAGGACTTTGGATGCTCCTGATATCATGGATGACTTCTATCTAAATTTGTTGGATTGGGGTAGTAGTAATGTTGTTGCTATTGCCTTAGGAAATTATGTGTACTTGTGGGATGCCTCTGATGGTTCGATTTCTGAACTTCTCTCGACTGACGATGACATTGGACCTGTGACAAGTGTCAAATGGGCACCAGACGGCAAACACCTTGCTGTTGGCTTTAATAATTCTCATGTCCAGCTGTGGGATTCTTCAGCTGTTCGACTGGTACGCTCTTTCCTTTCAATTTTTACATTGTATTAATCATTTGTTTTCAACGATGTTCAATAGTTTCCCTTAGGTTCGTGTCAAATTCCCATACTTATTATTTTGTGACGCATATGGCGGTGGTGAACCTGGCATGCTTATGTTTTCACTACATTTCAAAGATGGATTACTGCATTGCTTTGGCCAGCTCTTCCGTACTTTAGGCACCATTGATAAGTTAGCCTGGTCTTTTCTCCATGCTTGCTTCACATGGATTCTTTGCTGTTGCATTTTGTGGTTCTCACTGATCTTCTATGATTGTATCTAAGAGTATTATGTTCTACTTTACAGTTGAGGACTCTTCAAGGAGGACACCGATTAAGGGTCAGTTCACTTGATTGGAATGATCACATCCTGACAACTGGAGGAATGGATAGTATGATTATCAACAATGACGTGAGAATACGATCCCACAATGTTAGCACATATAGGGGACACAGTCAGGAGGTTTGTGGTTTGAAATGGTGTTCCTCAGGCCGACAATTAGCAAGTGGAGGGAATGACAATTTATTATACATATGGTGTGTTTCCATGGCCTCCTCAAACTCTTCCAATCAATGGCTTCATCGTTTGGAGGACCACTCTGCTGCAGTTAAAGCTCTTTCCTGGTGTCCTTTCCAGAGTAATCTCCTTGCATCTGGTGGGGGCATAGGAGATCAGTGCATAAAATTTTGGAACACCAATACTGGGGCATGCTTGAACTCTGTTAATACTGGTTCACAGGTTTGTTCCTTGCTCTGGAGCACACATGAAAGGGAACTTTTGAGTGCTTATGGCTTTAATGACAACCAGCTCACTCTTTGGAAGTACCCATCCATGGTTAAGATTGCAGAGCTTTATGGTCACACTTCTAGAGTGCTAAGCATGGCTAAGGTATTGATGAATTAATCATTTGATTCATATTTAATATTTTGTGTAGATTTATTCTGGATTGTTCATAACTGATTTTCTTGTTTTTTCTTCCTGTCACCTGTTTGTTGCAGAGCCCAGATGGCTACAACGTCGCAACTGTAGCTGGTGATGAGACACTACGATTCTGGAATGTGTTTGGGACTCCGCCGCTTAAAAAGCCTGGAACTGAGAGGAAACAAGAGCCTTTTCGTAACATACCCCGTATCAGATGAAGAATTGGTTGATTAATTGCCAAAATGCAACTTGATCAACATTGACATTGGAGTTGTAATGTGCTAGATCAATTGGACAGACAACTTGTAAATGGTATAAAGAAGGTAATTTTTATTCAATTATTAGTAAAGAAAATGTTGAAGATGCTATGAAGAAAGTTTATCGCGTGATGTATCTAGCGAAATTGATAAAGAACATATGTAGTACAGAATCAACATTCATATGGAAGTAAATTTTTGAAGTGAGTCTTTTTCTTAGCAGTTGTCTAATTTCTTCTCCTCAATGAACATATTCAGTATGCGAGTGTCTGTTGACTGTGTTCTTGAAATGGTGTCTCATTATAACCCTTTTGAACAGCAGAACGAAATTAAAACCTAAGAATTGACATCATTTCCTCCAAATTCCGAAGGTTAAAAAGGAGTGCTAATCTTTTAACACCCAGTATAATTGCCAGAGAAGATGGAGATGTAATCTGTGCATAATGGAGATATGAATGGCTTTTTATAATCATATGAATTGCAAATTTTATCACTTTTTTCTGACATGCATGAAGAAAGGGAATTTTACATGCAGAGAACTAATCCATGAGAAACTGCTTGTACATATGGTTAGCAACTTCACTCGCCATGAGAATAGTTGCAGACATACACCAAATATGGAACAGAATGTTTTGCCAATGCTTTGTGACTTTGAGGGCATTTAACCATAGTACATCCCAATGAATAAGTGAATCTAATTCCCCCTCCTCCTCATCAGACCCATGAAAGAATAAATAGATACAAACTTGTCTTGGCACTAACATAAACAAGAGGTTCATGGTATCAAGAACACCAGCAGCAGAGTTGTTACAGTAAGATGGTACAATTAGCTGCAACTAAGATCTTTACTGGGAATTTCAAGCAAACACTTGTTTTATCTCTACATAAGATCAGTTCAATAAGCAAGCACGAAGCATGTTTAATAAGGGACAATGGATTCTATGAGCTCTTGAAGTGGAGCAAGTTCCTTCTTGTCAATCAGCGTAAATTCCTGCACAACACACTTAAAATTTTTTAGTTACTGAACAATATTCCAATCTATTTTAAATATTCAACAATTAGATGCAGCAGCAATCAGGTGCGGATATAGAAACATCAGTCTTAAATTTTAACTTTCTTCTCCTTCCCCCCCTGCATTTTTGTAAATTTAGGATATCACCCAGTGATTACCAAAAATTGTCATATCCTTAAAAATATGAATATGCTGAACCCCATAGGGGGTTCTTCAGAATTGTGTGAAACACTGACACCTTTGGGAAAGAAATCTGAAATTTAAGAACCATCTTCCTCATATATTTTGTTCATCTTCCCTCTTTGGATAATTGATTGCATAAATTTCAACATGAAAGCAGCCTTCTTGATGACCAAATCGGTGAATTGTAACATCTATAAGAAAAACAGCAACTTCTATATTTAAGTGCAGTAAATGCTTTTTTAGCGGTTCATTACTGTTGAAGTCGTAACCAGCTGAAGTTCACACTTATGGGGCACCAGTGAGGTGCTATACAAAAATCAAGATCCAACAAAGAGATTCTTAGGGAACAGGAAACTAAGTGATTATGGCCCTACGGAACCAAAAAATTATAAGACAAAAGCTACAAATCTGGCTAGACATACTTCGATGATCTGAAAGATTGAAGAAGGCGCATTTTGAAAAGAATATGACTACTGAAATCTGAAGAATCAGATAACTTACACATGTAAACAGTATAAAATGCTTGAAGCAGGTATTTAGATGGGCCTCCTCCTTAAGACTCACGATCTTCTGAAAATGAGAGTGATATATATGTGCATATACACGGAATAGACGTTTGAATATAGTCTTCACAACATCCCTGAAATTAGAAGGAAATGGTGTGCCTACAAACATTCTTTTATCAGTATTATGTGCCAACAGAAAACAGAATGAGAGAAATTGTCAATGAGAACAGAGAAATATTATCAACATAAAAAGCTCTTTCACCAAACTGGCTGATGGATATGCATTACCAACAAACAAAGATGTTTTAGACAAGTTTTTCCCCCGGAAGATAGTAGGTTCAACCTATATCCAAGTAAACAACAAAGTTAAACTGAATTGGAAATCATCATTACCAAGCTTTTGGGGAAATAGGGACTCATCATCCAACTGGGTTTCAATCCAGTCCATCAAATATTCAACATATTTAGGAGCCGAAACTTCAATAGGTTTCTTAATTTGTACGCCGTCTGCCCATCTGTACTCATACCTGCAAAATATTTATCTTCAGGTCAGGAACAGTTCTATGTTATATATTTTTCATTTCTTAGTTAAACCATTGGTTTTGTGGTACACATAAAGTTAATAAGAATAAAAAATAGAAAAATTAATAACTACATTAATATCTAAGTTGGCACAGCAGTACTGTATGAGTTAGCTAGAATAAAACTGGAAGTAATCGCCACAAGATCTGAGGTACAGAAGAGGTCATAATTATCAAGAAAAGGAATTGGGAACTACTTATAGATCATATCCACTATATATTTGCACTAACATCAAGTTGATGAAGTTATTTAAAACTTTCTTTTCTTTTCTAGTGTCTAACACGAAAAAAGCACCTGTACTCTGGCCATTTTCAAAACATAAACTAAAGAAAATTATAATCACTCTGACATACTTAGGGCCAGCAGACATTGTAGGGCAGTTCTCTGGCGTACAGAACTCTGTGAGGGTGCCATAGAGAAGATTCACCTGGTTGAAGAAATCTACAGCTGGAAATTAAAAATCAAGCAGCTTTTTCAATTTTGATTCTCAGAGAGAAGCTAAAAGTAGCAGATGAGCAAATAAAGGGTACAAAACTAGCACATAGAATGCATCAGTAATGTTGACATCAAATTATTATGGTGTATCGGTTTATGCATTCGTACATGTTATTCAGGACTATATCAAAAGACGTAATAAGGAGCTACTCATGGCATCATATCTTATATAATCAATAAGGAAATAACCTTCTAAATAATGTGAAAAAACAAAGAAACACGCGGAACTAAATAACATTTTTTATGTCTGCTTGCTGCTTCTGCATGCTAATTTTCTTCCCAAAATCAGTGAATCAATGTGTTTATCCTGTTTATGTTTTTTTTCCACATTTAATATTAAACCTAACGCAAAAGGCAGACTGGGAAAAGAAGAACACTTTAATCAACATGCTGCCATGTGAAACCAAACAAATGTGCAAACATATGCACACACGTGCAGAGAGAGAGAGAGTACTGTTGACAGCAAGCCATTCATTGATATCTTCCCCAGGAGGTAGCCTTACAGCTTCTCTCAAGTTCCCACTACCTAAAGTGGCATCAATATGCTTTCTCAGCTGTGCGCCCTGCAGCGTATAACCATAAAAGATTTAATGACGCATAAATAATGGCTACTAAAATCAAGTACATGTATACTGCATGCAGAATTTGGAGATAGAGCACTCAAACAGCTAATATAACAGGAAAAAGATGAATTTGTATCCCCCATCCATACCTTTAAAGAAATGAATCAAGGCAGATGAACCAATTTACCAAACTTTTGTATAATTTAGCACCAGATCTAAATGGTGATAAAGTAAATAGGCAAGAGCAACGGAAAATGAATAATAAGGAGAAGAAAGACGGAAAATGAAAGGAATTCTCCCATTTCCCAATATGTGCCAACACATAAAAAGAAAAGAAGAAACATGGAATTCTTATTCTAACTGTCCAAAATCAGGTTTTCCCACTTGGTGCAGCATCATTATCCAGGGGAAGTGAAGTTAAAATTACGGTTTAACATGTAAAAGACTGGTCAGAAAACATTATCCACTGCATGAAGTCAAAAGTTTGGAAAGCTTAAGAAATCAAAACATGAAATATACTCAACATCAGAGCTCTGAGTTTCACAGAATGTTGAAATAGTGTCAGTTCATGCCAGGAGAAAGCACAAACTACTGATATAGTATTCTTTAGAAATAAAATGTGCCAGTGTGATTCATCAAGCTGAAGTTTGCTACAACACAATGATTGTAAAACAGAAATGAAAATCAAAACAACTGAGATAGCAGCATATGTTTAGCCAGCAACAAAATCCACCTTACTGCCTGATGGAGCACTTTTTTTAGGGCGGAATGTTCTTTGATTCCTGTTGAAAAATAGCAAACCAAACATTATAAACAATTAGATAAACTCCATAAAAAATCTTGCTGAACATAGTTTTCAGTCAGAAAGATATAACTGAATGAACTCAATAATAGTATTTGAAACACATATCACAGAAGCATTTACAACTAGTTCAGCACTATATGACTTAAGTTGTAAAGTTTTTCTCAATGAATCATGAACAGCATGCCAAATAACTTCGTATTCTTTATATGAAAATAGTCCATGGTATTTTTCAGCTCCTGTTAATAGGCCATGAATTTGATCAGTTTATAAGTTAATATAACCAATATCATAATGGGAGAAAGAAATATGGAAGCAGCAGAACATATGTTAGCCTAGCTTTGACAGCAACCCTAACAGGTGTTGGGTATATCAAAATACAGGGGAAAATTTATACGTATTGCATATCTCAGTACTGCACTCAAAGAAAACAATAAAATCTATCACATCCAGACTCCCACTTATACACCATTATATGAGGCATGTATTTAATGAACCAAACTTCTCATGAGACTTCAATTCAGTATAAGATAACGCCCAGAAGTCAAATATCGACACTTCATCATGTTCACTCCATGAAAATATACATGTTTGACAAAACTGATACTGGGAAACATACTCCCAACACCCTTCTCCTGTCAAGAATATTGTTATATAGCAATATGTGAAAATGCTTATATTTTATACACCTTTCTTGTCCAATAGTCCCAAAAAAAAAAAAAAAATGGAGGTAAAGAAGAAGAATAAGAAGAAAAGTTCATTCTATTATTCTTTCGAAATATTTATTGTTATTAAATTGGGGATATTTCAACAAGAAAACTTGACTTTTAAAAGGATAAAGGGTAGCAGTTTAAGGGCTAAACTCGCAGTCACAGTCTTATTTTTAGCTCAACATGAAGAGAGTTGCACAATCTAATCACATTTTGTTGACCTAGGAAGTGCTATATTAATTAATCAAGCAGTAACTTGACACATAAGATGCTCAACTCAGACAGTAGATCTGAATTTCAAATAACTTCAGTTGTATTTGATCTACATCTACATAAGTGCTCCAGGGCTGAGCCAAGGCAAGCATATATTTTCAATTTCTGTGATGCTAGATCTGTCCCTTAGAGTGTTTCATGCATACCTACAGAAAATGTACTCAGATTACAGCATCTGAGTGTCCACTTGCAAGAAAAAGATATAGATGAGATTTATAACTAAAAGATGCCAAAGAAACCACTGCATAAATGAGAGCATTTTAAACATTCGATTGCACAGTGATTAACAATTGCTATGAAACATCTTATAGCAAACAATTACAGCGACTCAAAAATTGATAGAAGACATAATTGGGCTCAGTGAATAATGGCCCTGACTCCTGCCACATATATAAACTGTGTTTCAATTCCCTTTCTTCAAAATCAACCATCAGTTAAAGCATTTTCGTACCATCAAAACTTAAACTTTCAATTCCATACCGCACAACATACATCAATGGCTATGTCAGCTTCAACCAAATAACAAACAAAAAAAACTTTTTAACCTTTATTAGATTCACTTCATCATGCACCTCTTTCTCTATCAAAAATATATTCATGATATTTCCATAGAAGCACCCAAAAAAGCATAGAATATGCTAAAAAAAAAAAAAAAAACCCAGATGACAATAATTAAGAAAAGGCAACAAATAACAAATTAACAAAAAAAAAAAAAAAGAAACCCTATACAAAAAACAACAGATCTGGCGTAAAGCAATCAAACAACAATAAATTACAATCATATAGAAAGTCTTTTTCAGGAATTTACCTGCCAAGGCCAAAGAGACTCATGGCTGTTTACAGAGAGAGAGAGACGATGAAAAAGCGGGGATTATTTACACAAAGGAATATAGTAATATTTGTGTATATATGTATAAGGTGGGGGTTGCGGCTGACATAAATATTAGTGGAAGTGTCGAAAAAAGCTGTCGAGCACTGACTTGGCGTCCAATCATAAACAGAACAGCACCAGGTAGGTGGGCAGGGGGGTGGTTATGTTATTAATAGGTGAATTCTTGATTCTCATTCTTTTGTTATGATTCTTTTGAAGTTGACGCGGTTTGATGAATCATGACACGTGGCTTCCTCAAACTATGTCTTGTTTTTCTTTTTTATTTTTTTCCACTTGAGTGGGTAGGAAAGAGACATAGAGAATTATGTATTTATGTTTTTTTTTTCTTTTTTAAATCGATTAAGGGTATTTGCTAAAAATAGTAAGAGTCAGTTTGTCAACATTTTCAAAACTAATTATTATTATTTAAAATACATTTAGCTTAGCCACAATTTAACAGAAATCTAATTTATTTTTGTTTTAAGGCTTTTTAATCAAAGTTAAAAATTTAAAAATGTCAGGTTTCTTAGATCTATGGATGTCATCTTTAGATTTATAATTGTTACGTAGGACCCACACAGTTAACATTTGACATAATATTTTATTATTTAAAATTTATTAATACTTAAATAATATTTTCTTTTTCAATCCACATGATGTGACATATAAAAAGTAACATAACCCGCATCAAATTAAATTATCTCCACAAAATTTGATTGACAATTACCTGTAATTGAAAACAAACGGGGCTCTAACTTCTATCAATAGTTAAAATATCTAAAAAAATATTTAAAACTTTATACAAAAATTAAATGGGTGAGCTCTTTCAAATAGCAAATCGACTTAATTTTTTTCGTTGGTTTGACTGGGATGATGTGCTTATTCTATCACTTATCAAACAGATATTTTACAAGCTTCAAACCTTATTTTACTCAAACAAATTATCATAAATTACTCTTATATTTGATTCCTTTAAATTTTACCAAATGCCCTCTAAGTTGTTGAGTGAATTTATTGTTAAGAATATTAAAAAAATTCGAGTTAAATTTGAATCAAAGAATATAATTAGGATTAAATGCTCAATCTGATTATTGTGTATATTGTTTTTAGTAAATTTTCAATTTGATGCAAAAATAGTGATTAGAGTTTCAAAAATAACATATGAAATTTGCAATTTTGATGGACTCGTATTGGGATATGATCCTATGAATTTGGGCTGGACCAAGACTAACCTCCAGGATACTGAAATACTATTAATTTTTGATTGACCATCTATAATAGGACGCTGCAGCCCATACGATCAAAGCCCAAGTTTGCTTTCAGTTAAAACTAAAACTAGGGTAGCCCTTACCCCCGAGGACCCTAACTATGGCTGCTACATGGTATTTTTTTGTATCCTCATATCCCATTATCCCTTAAGCTATATTTGGATTTGTTTTAGGAATTTAGAGGGAAAGTTATTTTGAGGAAAATAATTTGGGATGAACGTAATATTTGGTTTTGTTTTAAGGTAAATATTACTATAAATATTTGTTCTTATGAATTTTTGTTTGGTTAGTATTGTCCAATTAATTTTTTTTAATGTTATTATTGTACTTTTGAACCTAAAAAATAAGATGATATGTATTTATATTGATATAATAATTGAATAATGATACAATAAGATGATATGTATTTGTATTGATATAATAATTGAATAATGTAACGATATTTATGTATAGTAAATCCTATTTTGTTTTGGAATAAAAATGAAATTGTTTTGATGAAACAGAGAAAACAATTAATATTTTATTTCGAAGAAAATAAAATAGCTCCTCCATAACAAATCAAACATAGCCTTAGTTACTCTTCTGCCCTCTTTGCCGTCTGTCTATCATCAATTCTTTTCGTGTCCATGTGACATGGTGAACATAGTTGAAAGTACAAGAGATGAACCTCTCCTCCTATCTCATTGTTGGTATCTGGGAAGCAACAAATGTCAGAGAGAGAGACAGAGGTTGTGGAAAGGAACTCAATCGATTCGCTTTGTGAGTTCAAAGAAAGGCCATCTATCCCCACTCACCATAAACAAACTTGGAACTATGAGAAATTATATTTAATGCTCATGGATTACTGGAAGGTTAGAGAAACTCTTGAGCCCATTAAATGGAATTTTGCAGTCAAAGCCCCTAGCAAACATTGTCTGCAATGGACTCAACCTATATAAGATCTTTTATGGCTATGTTATGTCTCAGGTCTCAATATTTGGTGCATTATTTAGATAAAAAGCAAAGAAGGCCTATATAAGATTAGTGGGCATTTGGTATCTTTTATTTTAATTTGATGTTTCATGATCTATTTCATTTCATAAATACACACTTAATTTATGTTAAATACATATTTAAGAAAACATTATACATTTACTATGCATGTGTAATATAAAATGTAAAATAAAATACTAAATTAAAATAAATGACATGCTTAATATATTAGAAGAGCCAAACCCCTAACTTTGTATTAGGTCCTGCTGTAATAGCCAAGAGGAGATAAGTTCATCATAGCCGATTCTCCTCTGGCTAAAATTTGATCCATTGTTTCTTGATGCAAAGTATTGGTTGGATTTTTGTTTCCCACTTGGAATCTCAAAAACTTAAGGACAAAGGTTGCATGCAGTGGTCATCATACCATCACATGAGGTGTAACATCATTGGACCACCACCACACCCACAAACCCATAATTTCACCCCAAGGGCTCCCCACCCCCACAGCCCCCAACCCCACCCAATCCCATGTTGCCTCCCACCGCCACCCCATGTCCCCTATAATATCAGCACACACATAAACCAGTATAATCTCCTCTCATTAAAATTCTTCGAACACCAAAACCCCACAAAAAATTCCCCATTAGCCAAGAAAATGCCCCCATAGTTGTACTTGTAAGTCACCAACACTCACTTCTATTAGTTTCAGATTGTCACAGTCTCTCAGTGTACTTAAAAAAATAAATCCCAACTTTTTATTTTTCCTCTACCAGCTTTAATCCGCCTTCTCTCTTCTCTGAAGTCTATCTCCCATGTTTGGCCAAACCCTAGATCTGTCCCCCTGTAGGTGAATACATACTCTGTCCTTCTCTTGCACATACACTGCAAGTGTGTCTCCGTGTTTAGTGTATTTTTGTTACTTTTTTCCGATGTTCTTGAATTTTTGTGACCAGCTTTTTCCACCAAGCACTTAATAAACATGTGTAACCTGGGCAGTTTTTTTCTTTATTTTTCCTTTTCTTTTTCCGTTTTGTGGGAGCTGCTTTTCAGGGAAGTGAGAAAACTTGCATCTTGAACCCCCTTCCCCATCCCAAAAGAAGAAAAAGAAAGGAACAAAGAAAGAAACTCAGGCTCTAAGAAAATTGTTTCTTTGCATGTGTATATATGTTTGTTATGGTTATATGTTTGCTGACTGTAATTATGTTGATTGTGGATGCAGATTCCGAGGGAAGTGGAAGGAGGACTATATAATACTGAATTAATTTGGGTCTCGATTTAAAGAGGGAAAAATAAAAAAAGAGTATAATTAAGAGGAGGAAAGATGAGTGGGACAGCATCAACATCGGTGGCGGTGGGGGTGGGAATAGGGGGAGGAGGGGATGTGGGGTATGGGGGTTATAGGGCACCATTCACAGCAGTGCAATGGCAGGAGCTGGAGCACCAAGCCATGATATACAAGTACCTGGTGGCTGGCCTGCCAGTCCCACCGGACCTCGTGATGCCCATTCGTCGCAGCTTTGAGGCACTTTCTGCCCGTTTCTTCCACCATCCTTCATGTAATCATCTCACTGTTTTGCTGTCTGTCGTGCACACTCATGCACGGGGCGCTCATATGAATATGCATATGCACAAAATGATGCTAAGTTGCTAACTAGTGGATACAGTCGTGGTATGAAATAATCTTGTTAGTAAAAATGTGACTATACTCCAGTTGATTGACTACAGATTTCTTTTGAAAACTTGAAGGCCTGCCTATGATTGTTGGTCATTGGTGGTGCCACGGGTTAATTTGATAGAGCTTTTAATAAATTTTCTAATCCAAAAGTGCTGATATAACCTACACTTTATATGTTTTACTGTGGTTTAGGACCTTCTGTTTGTTGCTAGTCTTAATCTGTAAATGATACTGTAGGTGCTTTATCTGGTTCCAAGTTGGTGAGCTCCATGCTTAGAGCACAATCTGAAGTATGTTATGACAAAAACATTTATCTTTTGATGACTCAGCTGATAAAAAAAATTGACAAATAAGGAGACTAATTAGAAGAATCTACCAATTCCTGGGAATGAATTTATGAGCTAGTTTGTTGGAGGATTGATCTGTTACGTGATGGTTTTCGAGAACAAACTCAGATATGTTAGAGTAATAAAAGTAATATTCAGTGGTTTGAAGGAAATGCGTGACATGTGATCGAGGTGTGAGTTGCTTGTGCTTAATACAAACCTATCAAACTGTGAGAACCTAAAATTGGCTATTCATCGTGCAGTGGGCTACTGTTCCTATTATGGGAAGAAATTTGATCCCGAGCCTGGGAGATGCCGGAGGACGGATGGAAAGAAGTGGAGGTGCTCCAAAGATGCACATCCAGACTCCAAATATTGCGAGCGGCACATGCACCGAGGTCGCAACCGTTCAAGAAAGCCTGTGGAATCCCAATCTACTTCGCAGTCCTTGTCGACTGCGATGTCGCACATATCTAGTGGGTGCGGTAGTAACAGTGGAAGCTTCCAAGGTAGTGGCAGTGGAAGCTTTCAAAACATGCCATTGTATTCTGTTGTTAGTTCAGAAGGATCATCTTTTGGGAGCAATGTGACAAAGCTGCAGATGGAACCTATCTCCTATGGGATCGAGAACAAGGAATTCAGGTGTTTTTGTTAAAGCTTTGTCAATTATCCAAGTGTTCCTCAGTTCTTACTTACACACTTGAACTGTTATATGCAACGGAAAAATCATAGCTTTTCAGAGTAGATAGGAAAAGTGTCCTAGTTTCGTTTGTATCTCCTTTGACAAGTAAGAGCCAAAATAATAGGAAAGGAAAGATGATCT
Source organism: Paulownia fortunei (assembly GCA_019321725.1). Classification (NCBI taxonomy): domain Eukaryota; kingdom Viridiplantae; phylum Streptophyta; class Magnoliopsida; order Lamiales; family Paulowniaceae; genus Paulownia; species Paulownia fortunei. Next base: position 4,616,438 of record CM033122.1, on the reverse strand, counting down.
TTCACTTGTTTGCAAGTTTTTAGAGAAGGGTGGGGGTGGGGGTGGGGGTGGGTGTTTGTTGTTATACAAATAATAGAGAAAATGGAAACTTCCAAAAAATTTCCTTGCTTAAGAGATTTAATTACTTAGTATATTGAAAAGTTTAGACACTAATTAACTATTTACTATATATGTCATGATTTCTATAAGGATGTGATTTGCTGTTGAACCTTTCATAAACAGTATGAATCCCATTTTTCAAGTTTCTTCGTTTCCCCAACTTCCAAACAAAGTGGAACCAGAATTTGCTCTGAACCTTTTTCTCATCCAGTAACTCTCAAAACAGAACTCCTGAACTAGAATGAAAGGAAGCAGGATAATGTGCGAAATGTTGAGAAAGCCCCTTTATTTCCTTATGTTTGTGTAACTGACTTGACTATTTTGTTCTTTATAATATCGAATCTGGGACTACGAGAGAAAAACCAAGACTTACGTTACTGCATTGATGGGAATAAGGAAACTAAAACAAGTTAAACTATATCCCCATTTTGTCTTTAGAATTTGTTTGATTATCGACAAGAGGATAGAATCTGATATAGTTCTTTACACTAGTAGAAACCACCGACACCATCTTCTTTCTCTGAAGAATTGTTTTATAACTAGTTAGCCTTAACCACCTAATTTTTATCAACGTTAAAGTACTACACTCATCTCCCACTTTCAGCTGTTCCCAGAAAAATTTCCCTAATATATTCTCTCTTTCTTCCATCTTTGGCATTGCTCATTGACTTACCCTTTTTGTTTGGTGAGCTGACACGATGAGCTGTTTGATGTAGCTGGGAAATTAGCCTTGTGGCCGTAAGTGATCTGCTGGTGCTTTGCATTGTTTTGACCTTTTTGTCTTTGTGTTTGGCCTCATAAGCCTATAATGCCCGTATTCTGGATGGAAACAAGAAGGGGTCTCTTCGGTAGCTTCTATTAGTATGCTGGCTAATTGTGAAGTCCTAACAGTTAAAGGGTACTAATTACAACTTCCAATTTTTTTCTTCTCTTGCAGTCCCAAATTGCAGATTATTTTTCCTCTCCAACTCCTCCCTTCCCATCCTATTCAAACACATAAACGCCTTTAAGCTCCTAAATATTGGATGAAATTTCTTTTATACTCTAGGTCATTTATTATATTAACTTCGCCCCCAACTTCTTTCACTATGAAAGAATACAATATTCTGCATTCCCTACTCGTCTCAAACAAGAGAAGAAACAGTAAACAAGTACAAATTTATCTCTAGATATTCAGATATGTTTCTTATGCTGACTTAGTTCTTGAATTATTTTTAACAAACAATACGAGCAGCCAGGTACTCTGATCAAGTTTTCACATTACAACAATGGCTAGTTTTTCCCCATCATTCGTCTCTCCACTTAAAACAGTACTAGTTATTTGTTTCAAAATTTCAGTTTTAGTATCCGGGTCTGGAATGACTGTATTGGATGCATGTTGCTAGAAAACTCTGACCAGATTGAGGACTGGTGGAATAGGTTGATTGCTAATCCGTCCAATTTCTCATTAAAATTAGACATGCAATAGCAATACTATCATTGTTTCAGCAGGTAAGGATTTATGGAGTTAATGGAAAAGGCACAAACTAGAATATGATTTGACATTGTATGAGAACCAATATTCTCATCTGATACTAAGATCCTTTCTTTGTGCTCACTTTTATTGCGCACACTCCATTTCTGTGGCAATCAAACTTTTGCAGCTTTTTTGACCTTTACGAAGGATAAATACTAAACCATCTCTTCTGAATGCCACGTTATTCCTGCCAGCTTATGTTTTTGTTTAAGAATTATATGTAGCATGGTGTTTGGACTTGGAATGTTCTGAGATTCTCGAAGAAGCATCTTTATATCTTTCAGATGCATGTATCAATTTCAAAATTCTAAATCAGACAGGCTTCTTTATTTTTATATATTTGTTGAGAACTTACATCACAACTTGACCTCTTATAGTTTCTTCGTTAAGTTATTAGTTTCCCCTTGTTGTCAGCTTCTTCATGTAGGTTCGATTTTCTTAAATAGTGGATTGAATCTCTGTCTAGGTATTTATATCTGTTGGGCTGAATATGTAGCCGTATTGCAGTACATTAAATTCTTAAGGTTCAACAGCTCATTGTAATGAATCATGATCCATCTCTCACTTTGATGATTTATTCCAAAATTTTAAATTTTCTAGACATTTTATGTGGCTCTCAGGACATGAGAAATAATGCATTTAATGCTAATAGTCTGACTTAGGGAATTACTAAAATGCAACTGGAGTAGTCATAGAAGTTGAAGCTCTGAGTATAGATCTGAAAGCTAATTCTTGAGCCCTTCGAAGGTTCTTCTGTATGCCTGGCCATATGAATTCTATTCTCTATCTGCTATTTATTGGTTGCAAAGCATTCTATCTGACATTCTTAAAGACAATTGTTTATTTGTGAAGGCTTCTAAACACTGTCAACTTATAGAATGGTGAAGGCATCTTCATGGAAGACATATTGTCCACTTGAATATTGTTACCTTCACCAAGCTAAAATATTGATAGATTGGTGGTGAGCCGAGTTTGATTGATCTTTACACTCCTAAACTGTACCTAATATCATTATATACCAGATCCAATAAGGCGATCTCCATTGCCAGGTCATTTTTCCTGGAGAATTTTTTTTTTCTATTGAAGCTTACTCTTATTGGCAAAATTATTATATAACCAGTCCAATTTATGCTTATATGTCAATGTTGCCTTGGCTTATGTCTTTTAAAATATGATCACTATACGTTTCTCATTGGTTACTCTAGTTGGCTTATGCTTAAGTAATAATTGTACGTATTATACTTTTAGTTTTGACTGCCACCTAGTTTTGGGGATGTTGATGTTGAGGCGGACTGGTGGTGATCATTTTTATTTGCTTGCACAATATGGTTCCTCCTTCCAATGTCACATAGTTTCTTCTTATAGTGGCACAAAAAAAAAAAAAAAAACAGTAGTTTTAGTGCATGTCTATAAATTAGCTGCCCAGTCCTCAACCTATTATGGCTGTGCTAAGTATAAACAAGGGTGGAACTTGGAATGTTACTTTGGGTGCCCGTATCTGATGTGAGTTGGAAGGTAAACATTAACTATAAAACTAAGTTAAGTCATTCACAAACCCCAGCCCCCCCACCCCCGCAATAAAAAAGAACAAGATAAAAGAGACTGAAAAAAGGTTTTTAATTTAATGGTAAAGGAAAAAAAAAGAACTCAAGATTATTAAGTATTTCTTAAAAGATTTTTAATTGTACGTAAATTATACTTTTAATTTTGATTGCCAACCAATTTGGTGGGGATGTTGATGTTGAGGCAGACTGGTGGTGATCATTTTTATTTGCTTGCTTGTGCAATATTGTTCCTCCTTCCATTGTCTCATACTTTCTTCCTTTAGACACAAGTAATTAGTGCATGTTTATAAATTAACTGCCCAGTCCTCAGCCTATGGCTGTATAAACAGGGGTGGAATTTGGACAGTTGCTTTAGGTGCCCGTATCTGATGTGAGGTAGAAGTTAAGTCATTCCACACACACACACACACACCCCTCTCCCCCAACCCCACCAAAAAAATGAAGGAAAAAAAAAAAAGAAAGAAAGAGGAGGCAGAAAAAAGGGAGTGAAAAAATGTTTTTAATTAAACTGTGAAGGGATGAATGATATAGAACAAACAAGGATATATATTCAAAATGTAAACTTTCCTCAAAGTTACGGTCTTACTCATTCTTAGAGAGGTGCTGTATGGTAATCAACTTCACGTTTTCCTTTTTTGAAGTATTTTCATTCCTAAAATGAATGTTTCATAGGGTCTATTTTTTGCGAGCAGGTTTTGAAATAACTTCTCTTCTAAATCTGAGTTTTCAAATGAATTATACAGGGCAGCTTTCTAGTCTTTATATTAGAAGGTTGTAGTGAAAAATGTTTTCTGTAGGTCATTTCCTTCTTTGGAGAAGCATACTGACATTAATGTTTTGAGAAATTGTATTTACTGGGTGGAGTTTAGTGGCATTCTATGTGATGAGATCATGAACCTATGGCCATTGACCATCACTTTCAAGCAGAACGATACTCATATATTTCATTCTCTCTCTGTGCCACTCTCTGTCCTCTCTATCTCTTCCTTTTGCTCTCTCTCTCTCTCTCTCTATATATATATATATATCAATCTTTATTTACTTAGAGGTGCAACTATGAAGAATGAAAGTACAAGACTATGTGGAGCTATAATATTGATTTTGGTCATCATCTGGTCCACACTAAGTGACAATTATTGGAGTTTTTAATTGTCTATATCCTCTGCAGCTGGGTTCAGCCAGATCTCAGTTGCCTGTAAAAGTTAATATGTTTTCCCTGGTTGGGTGGGAGTTGGATACATACTTGTACTTGGAGAACTTGTATACTTTAGAGAACCTAAATAATCAGGGATCAGATTTTTCCCTATTTAACATAGAATAATATACTTCTACTCTCCCCTTAAAAGTATGTGGAGTTACCAGCTGATCAATTTCAGGGTATCATTTCTTTATGGTACAAGTTATATTCTAAAGATTGTATTTCCAACTGGTCTTGGAATTGGAAAGCTTTAACAGGTCACACGACCTAGTGCACTTTACATTGCCATCACTGTTAGGCAACCTAGTTGAATTGGAGGTAGTCTGCCAAATATTTGTAAGTTAATAATTTAGGAACCATTGCCATAATATATCCAACCTCAGGAGGTACACATTGCCCGTTTCAACCTGGACAAAAAAGGTTTTTTTCCCAAGCATCGCATCAATCGTCACTCATGACTGCCTTGCATAGAGATTTGGTTTCTTATTGGTGCATATTAAGGTGGGGTCTTCAAGTGGGGGACCAGTTGGGAGATGATTAGAAGTAATAGTATAAGGACTGAATGATAAATGATGATTATGAATACAAGATTAATTTATGTTGTTAGGTGGATTTATGCTGAGATATAATGAAACATGCAAGTACCTAATTTCTGTTTGTATTTAAGTGAAACTTTCGGAACCACACAGATTGAATGAATTAATTTTGATAAACAAAATTGTTTTAGTTTGTTGGCTAGAATATAATTACCTTGTTTGTGGGCATCTAGCAGTTTTCGGAGGGAAATGGTTTTTTGGGTTGATTTATCAATTCCAGTCGATGAGATCAAATACTTCAAAGCTAACTGCACACATTTGATCTTAACCTTGGTGAACGAGACACTGTTCTCTCTTGATATGTAACCTAAGTTGAATATACAGGTATATTCATGGACTGACTCCTGATGCTGATGGTCATAGTTTCTCTCCAGAAGCTTCTGCAAGTGTGGGAAGTCTGGGTTTAGGCTCCAATGCAGGAAGTGGTACATGGCGACTCATGCCCTCTCAAGTCTCTTCGAGCTCCTTGTTAAAACAGAAATCTGATTCCCAGTTGCTGGGCCCTTCCTCTGCTCAACAAAATATGCCTCATGCTTTTGAGCCTATAAATGCTACCATGTCAAGACAGCGGCAGCAGCACTGCTTTTTGGGGAGTGAGATTGGTTCACCAGGCCCAGTAAAGCAGGAGCAACATCCAGTGCATCCTTTCTTTAGCGAGTGGCCTACAACTAAGGAATCATGGTCCACTCTGGATGATGATGATGGTTCCAACAAAAATATTTTCTCCTCTACCCAGCTGTCCATCTCAATTCCAAGGGCATCTTCTGATTTTTCTTCAAGTAGTGCTTACTCCCCAAATGGTGAGTTAAAAGAGTTCTAGTTGATCAAATTCGGCTATGATTGTAGCAAACTAGGATACCATAACTCCAAATTACTAAAGTTTAGCAAACTAATTGTTACTTTTGGATTTGCTGACACACAGATGCTTGAAGGAAGATGACTAGAATAATAAAGCCAATCAGTCGCTGCTGCTTGCTGATTGATGGTGTATCTCGAGGACTTATGTGCTTGTATTAAATTCATGTACCGTAATAGTTGTCGACTTAATGTTTAATCCTCTGTCATTGGCATTCAGCATTCTCTTAAGTGAACTCAGTATGTTGTAAAGACAGATGCCTGCTCGAATTCAGCATCTTGAATAAGTGTTTTCTACTCGTTTTGGCCTGGAGCTACCGCCTTCTGTTTTGTTTAAAACTATTGACTGTAATAAAGCAAATAATTTTTGAATAGTCCATCCATTCAAGTATTCATCCCTTGATTGGAAATGAACTTTTGATTGGGGTTTAAGTTTCATTCACGATGTCTGTGCTGCTTTCTTGGTGGTCCTGTTGGTGTTGTGGTCTCTCTGATTCTTCGCTTTTTAACGTTTGTTGTCCTTGTGGAATGCAGCCTTGTTCGAGTCCAAAGTTCATGGCTATTTGGACTAAGTGAGAGTCCAATAAATTCTTGCATCTCATGTTACAAGTATATGTTTTTGTTTCAAATAATCTAGGTCGGGGATAACTGTAGGAGGCTACCTGAGGTTTATTTGGTTTAATTATAAGTAGATTCCTCAGGTTTTTGAATTTACACCAATCTCTCTTCAGGGTCATTTGATAATTCTAATATTTATTAAATGGCTCTTTTGCTCTTCTTTGGTTAAATTACACAAACTTTCCTTAAGGTGTCGTAAAATTACAACAATCTCTCTTAAGGTTGGTTAAATTATAAATACTATCCTTAAAACTTTCTTTTTCAATAAGTCCCACTGTGATTTATCCAAGAAAATCTGTAAACTATTAACTATCCCTAACATTTGTAGACATTTTTTTTATGCATGCACAATACAAAACGCCTACATTTAAATCAAATTGATGATATTACATTTGAATTTTTTTTTTCACATCCTCATTTACTAACATCATTCTCGATGTCAAATTTAAAAAAAAAATAAATTAACATCTAAAAGTAGAATTTTTGGATTGAGGTGCTTGTTAATTTTAAAATGTTGAAGATAAGTTGAGAGTAAAATAAAATATAGTTGTGTAATTTTTTTTTGAATATTAATATTTGCTAATTTATTAGAATGTATTTAATTACAGCACGTAATTATAAATTTTTATAGTTACCTAAAAATATTATATTTCAAAGAAAGTTAGTGTAAATTAAATAAATCTTAGGGAGATTTTTTTATATTTGGACAAAAAAATGGAAGTTTTTGTAAATTTGGACAAACTTCAGGGTTCAAAATATGTTATTCTCACAAATCAATAATAATGTTGAGGGTAAAATTGAAATTTCATTAAAATTCTTGATTGGCATCAACTTTTTATGTTACGAAAAACAACGAACAAGGTTATATACGTAAGATGACAACTACTGTTGAGGGATGAGTTATATGCAATTTTACAAAGATATGTAGATCAAATTTTAGAGGAGGTTTTTGTAATTATTTTTTTAGGTTTATAGTTGAAAAATGAATCAAACGACTTAATTTATAATCTATTGCTAAAAACTCATTACAAATATATTCGTTAAGCAAAAGAAATAAATTTTAATTAAGATTTAAAAATAAGTTTGAATTAACTTGATTAGTTGAAAAATAATATATATATATATAAATAATTATTTGAACTCATAAAAGCTCGCGACTCCAATTTATTTATTAATTAATTGAAGCTCAAATTCAATTTCAAAATTGATAAAAAAATCAAACCAAATTTTATTCAACTTGTTTGGATCTGTTTATACCACTTTTCATTGCTCCAAAAAAAAAAAAAAAAAAGCTTAGAAGCACGTGACCCTCTGAACTTACATTTATAGCATCTCGCCTTCAATACCATTTTTAGATTAATTTTTTATTGAAAAATCTTTTCATTAGCAGCTATCATCTGTCATTTTCCCTCTTTTAATACTAAGAAGACAAATAAAAAATTTCATAATATTTTTTAGTTATTATTAATAATAAATATATAATAAATAATAATAATTTCACTGTAAAAGAGAAATATGCAAGTAATTATGAACAACAACAATGGAGAACATGGTGGTTGTGTGACGAGTACAGTGATTGAAATTCAAAAACGCTTGTTGATGAAGAACTTTTTGATTAAAATTTGAATTAAAAAAAAGGTCATTAAAGAATAAAATTTCATAATAAATATAAATTAAGTAAATAAAATAGTTTCAAATTATTTTTATGGGTAACGTGTAAAAATTAGGAAGATAAGTGACATTTACCCAATTATTACTATATCCAGTCAGTTGTTGTAGTCACAGAATAAAGGAAAACGTCATTATCCTCTGTTACACGCCTGTACTAGGCTACTGGAAGACTCTGAATTGCCAACTCGATGTTCTATCACTGTCAGCTTTTTTGGTTAGGTACAGTGCTTTTTGTCCATTATTCCCATTTTGTTTCCTTTTCTCTATGATGGTGAAATGAAACTTACATTTCTTACGTGCAATCATTTGATTGGTATTTCATGCAGAGAATATCATTATTTATGCACCACTTTGTAGGATGGGAATCTTTACAAACCTCACCAATAAAAGATAGAAACACGGAAAAAAATAAAAATAAAAATATCATTTTCTTTAACAAAATAAAAAATAAAAATAAAAATATCGTTTTCCTTAACAACAATGTGTGTTTCTAGAAAAAAAAAATATTAATTAAGTTTGGATGGGACAAAATTATTTTCGGATCCTTGAATTTTTGCATAGCTTTGGATTCGGAATAAAATATTTATGGGATAATGAGTTTGGCATTGGGTATTTTACTTCATAAATTTTAGTTTTCAATTATTATCTTTAAATGACAAAAAATAACTCCTTAACCTTAGTTTAGAATTTAATTTTACATAATTTTTATTGACTATCAAACATAAAAAAAATTAATTTACTATTTTTTGGATGAGATGGTATTCGAGAAGTTTAGTTACAAAATACTAAAATCATTTACTTTTTAAGGTGGAATTAAACATAATTTTTAAGTACCCCTTTGATGGTTTTTCATTTTAAAAAAAGGATAAAAATTGGAGTGTCAATAGATATTTTTGAGGAATGTAAAAAAAATGAAGATTTAAAATATTAATAAAAATTGATGTACCAACGTATAAATAGATATTTTTAAATATAAAGAAAAAAATTGAAACAAAAGTATAATATAAATATATACGTAAAATACAATATCTATGTTATTTACGCATTAATTTTAATTTTTTTTCTTATTTTTAATTGTTGGGGAGTATTAGATATATAGAAGAAGTTTCCTTAAAAAATATATCCTATGAAGTCTGGTGATTGTATGAGAAATCAAGAGACTTTAACGAGATTTTGAAAGAAAAAAACAAAACCCCACCGACCAAATTGTCGGATGCTCGCCTGTGAATCCAAGCAATCCAATTGGAGAACTCTATTCTCGTGAGAAATCAGTGGGACGAGAAAGATTACTTTCAAAGAAGCCATTAAGAAAATTCAAAGTCGTCTCCAATTACTCTGTGCGCTTAATTATATTTTACACGTTCTCACATATAATTATATTTCAATAGAATATTTTGTTAAAATTTTCTTACATAAATCACGAGTCACGTTGTCGGTACCTTTTGTCTGGCTTTGCCTTTTGCTTTTTGGCCTTTTTCTCGCTCTCTGTACCAGACCTCTTCCACTGCCAAAAGGAAGAGAAAAAAGGTTTGTCGTTTTCATGGTTCTGAAAGTTTTCCAGCGATGTTGGTGGAATCCTTAAACAATTTTAGACCTTCATGTTAAAAGGGTTCTTGATTTTGTGATTTTCCAAGGACCAAACCACTTATATATTTATAATGTTGAGGGAAAAATGAGCATAGATATATATATGTATATAATATATGGAAAAAACATATGAAAATATCCAAGATTGCTAATTTTATCGTATTTTTTCCTTTTCTTCTTCTTCTTCTTCTTCTAAATTAGGGACATGACTTTTTCGTCCCCCTGTTTTTCCACAACGTTGGTAGGGCACAGTTTGAGTTCTTTGTAATTTGCAGTAGTGTATTTTGAATCTGATAATTACGGGTGGAAAGAGACCCCAAGAGTTTTTCTCTTGTCTAAAAGACTCACGCTTTGGTTGGTTTCATTTCCGTTCAACCATTTTTCTTATCCGAAAATTAAAAAGCATTTGCTATTTATATTTTTTAAAAATAATATTTTTATTCTTCAGGAATTTCAATTGTCTATTATAATATTTAAATAATTCTATATTTTATTATATCTACACTAATTATAACAAAATATCTTAAGTTGAAAATAACTTCCATTAATTACAATAAATAACATTAAAAAAATATTTATATTAAAAAATATTCTTAAAATACATCGTATCATTTTTTTTTAATAAAACATTCAAACATATTTTCATTCTTTACTCATATTTTCTTAAAATTATACTACCAAAATTCATTCTTTAAAAATATTATTTTCAAAAACAACTTGAAATAAAACCAAACAAGGCTGGAGGTTTCCTAGAGTTAAGCCGCCATACCATATAACAGATTAAAAATATACATTGTACTCTTGAGAGTTGAGACTTGTACATTCATTTAGCGTCAAGCAATTAATTTGGATTTGTGTGAATTTATAATTCTTGTTTGTGCAACCTAGGGTTTTAGCCAATGGACAAGAATAAGATTGCAGTGGGAAATTTGAAGACTTTATTGTCCTCATTAAATGAACCCCTATCTTGTTCTGCTATTTTGTCATAGCAGCTCCCAATCTTGGCAATCTATGTTGTTTTTCCTTTTCTATCTGTTGCCAAGAACTTTAGTAATTTGTGGAACTTAATAATGTGTCTTGAAAACCATAATATTGTACCACTCTTTCTGATTGCCTTTTCCCATTGGGATACTTTATTTGCTGTGGAATAACAAAAAAGTTCTGATCATAGGCCATCAAAGAATTAGTATTGTAATGACAGTGCAATGTACAGAATTTAAAAGGAAATTAAGAAAATGGATGCTCCATTTTGGGATGTAATCTTTTTCTGAAGACTTTGGTGTGAGCAATGAGTATCTGTCGAGAAAAAAAGTTGATCCAATGTGCTGTACAATATGGAAATCAACAGTCAAGGTTGAATGTGTTGTTAACCTTCCAGTAAAGTGATACTATTGCAATCTCAAAAGTATCCAATTAAAATTGGCCAAGATAGCATCAGTAATGAAGGTTGTTTGTCAAAATATGCTGATAAAGACATGAAAGCAGCAGATCATGTGGATGCTGTTATATGTAGCATCAATAATTTGTTGTAAGAGAGTACCAGAGAACAAAGAAAATTATCAGTGCAAAAAAGAACCATCACTTGAAACTTTTGAGAATTTCTGATAAGAAAAGATGGCTGAGACTGCTGTAGGGATCTTGAAGTTCACCATCGATCTCATTCTTCTGTCACCAAGTTTCGACTTTGGAGGAGTTCGCCACCAAGTTTCTAAGATCAAGCTTGAGTTAGAGAGCATGAATTCATTCCTGAGAGATGCTGAAAGGTACAAAGATGGAAATGAAGGGTTGTGCTGTTGGGTGACTCAAGTGAGGGATGCAGCACTGAAAGCTGAAGATGTGCTAGATGAGTTCTTGTATCATTTGTACAGCGTGAAACGAGGTGGGTTTGTGGGGTTCCTCCACAAAGCTGTTATTTTTCCCAAGGAGATTTGGAAGAGATATCTTACTGTAAACCAGTTGAAGGAAATCAAACATGAGATCAAGGGAATTGCTAAGAGAAGCAAGAGATATGATCTCAGTCACATAGAGGAAGATCCTATCTTTCATCACTCCCTCAACTACGCACAAAATATTGGAGAAACGTCCTTCTTTGTAGAAGGTGCTGAGGTAGTAGGAATCGAGGAAGAAAATGAACAGCTGTTGAAATGGTTGACAGAAGGAGAGAAACAGCGGAGCGTCATATCCATAGCGGGCATGGGCGGTTCTGGAAAGACAACCTTAGCTGCTCATGCCTACAACAGCCATGCTGTGAAGACATCTTTCGACTGCTTCGCATGGGTCTCTGTTTCACAAAATTACATGATTGAGGACCTTCTCAGAAATTTAATAAACGAGTTCTCAAATGCAAGATCGGATTTCCCTTCTGTGACCTTAACCACGAGAAATTACAAGCAGTTGGTGGAGACTCTGGTCAATTTCTTGCAGGATAAGAGATACATAATTGTTTTAGATGATGTATGGAGCAACATTTTGTGGAAGCAGGCAAGTGTTGCCCTTCCAGATCATAAAAATGGAAGCCGAGTAATAATTACAACTCGAAAGGAAGACAAAGCATCTTACCCTTATGGGGCAGGAAGCCACGTCCTCCATTGTAAGCCACTGGCAAAGGATGAGGCATGGACCCTCTTCTGCAACAAGGCCTTTTGCAATGAAGCTAGTAGCTCTTGTCCTCCAGAGCTCGAGGATATAGCTTGGGAATTAGTTGAAAAATGCGAGGGTCTACCTCTTGCAATTCTAGCGCTAGGTGGCCTGATGGCTTCTAAAGACAGGTCAGAACTAAAATGGAAGGAAGTTTACAACAGTTTCAGTTGGCATATAAGCAACAATTCAATGCTAGATGAAGTAAAAACGATTTTGTTGCTTAGCTTCAAAGATTTACCATATTTTCTCAAGAATTGCTTTCTGTATTGTTGTCGTTTTCCCATTGAGCATTGGGTTGGAGCAGGACGACTGATTAGGATGTGGATGGCTGAAGGATTTATTGAAGAAAGAAAAGGTCTGTGCCCAGAAGATGTAGGGAAAATCTATTTGAGAGAACTCATCTCCAGAAGCCTTCTTCAAGTTGAGAAGCATAACAGTTTCTTGAGGCCTAAACTCTGTAAACTGCATGACCTGATGTCGGAGCTAGCACGTTTCGTGTCAGAGAGAGAGCGCTTCTTATCTATCTGTTATCCACAAGATTTGGAAGTTGAAATAACAGCACGTCGTTTATCCTTTCATGCTATTGAATCAACACTTCAGCTAGGCCATGATATGAGATATGTTCGTTCTTTCTCTGCCTTCAATGTTAAAAATCAGGACAACCTTCCCATGGACAATCTTTTATTGAACTTCAGATTGCTAAGGGTGCTGGAGTTACTTGATGCCCCAATTGATTACCTACCCAGAACCTTGGGCAAGTTGTTCAATCTGAGATACTTGGGTTTGAAAGGAACTAAGATCTCTGAGCTTCCAAATTCTGTTGGCAGACTTCGAAATCTGCAGACCCTTGATATCAGAAGAACACAAGTAAAGGTACTTCCTAAAGAAATTGGCAAGTTGCGTAAGCTGCGGCATCTTCTCATCTATGCGTGTCCTGATGAGGAAGGATTTTACTATATAAGGGGACTGAGAGTTCCAAACTCTATAGTGAAGTTAAAGCAATTACAAGTTGTTAATTGCATTGAAGCAAATTCTGACATAGTGAGAAAAATTGGGGAGTTGTCTCAACTCAGAAGACTTGAGCTGACAAATTTGGAAGAAGAGGATGGAAGACACCTGTGTGTCTCCATTGAAAAGATGACAGGCCTTCACCACCTCCTTCTAATGGCAAGAGATGAAAATCAGTACCTCCAAGTGGAGCGATTATCGTCCACTCCTTTAGTCCTTAGGAAACTCACCTTGGCAGGGAGATTAAGTGATGTTCCAGGGTGGTTTGGTTTACTTCGCAATGTAATACATTTACACTTGCACTGGAGCCAATTGACACAGGATCCTATTCCATGCATCAGTAAGCTGCCAGTTTTGGAGCGCCTTACTTTGATTAATGCATGCAGTCACGACAAGAAGCAACTGTGCTTCAATGCAGGGTTCTTGAGACTAGAGGATTTATATATTGGTTATTTTTCTGAATTGGTTGAGATCATAATCTGTGAGGGAGCGATGCCAAGTCTTGTCCGTATGAATCTACATGATTCTGCCAAGCTGAAGAGGGTTCCTCAGGGAATTGAACATCTCAGTTGTCTGCAAAGGCTACACCTGAAAAATGTATCAGAAGAACTCATTGAAAGCATTCATGGAGAAGAAAGTGTTGACCATTCAAGGGTGAAGCACATCTCTTCAAAAATTTATGATTGACCATCTTGAGTGATTTGTGGAACTTAATAGTTCAGTATTACAGGTATTTTCTCCTCCTTCCTTTCGCCATTAGACTTGGAAGAAACTGTTGTGATTTGCATTCATTCCTCAATATTGCCCTGTTTTTGTCAAAGTGTTGCATTATGTGCTATATTGATGTTGAACTATATCATCATTTGGTTTTTATGAACTAATGACATTTTTTAAGTTCACCGCAGCAGCAGTAATTATTAGAATTTCATGTTTTTATGCTGTTGATGCAGATGAGATTCTAAATAGACGGGTTATAAATTTCATTAGCTTCAGCTAACAAAATCTAACCTTTTCTCAACTCATGCAGCTCTCCTATCGTTACGTGGATTAAATGTTGGCAGTTGAAGGTCTTTTGAGTGATGTCTCCATCTTCTTGTGAACTAATAAGGCGTTAGAGCCCAGAGATTAATTGTCATATTTTTCTCTTGTCTCTGTTTTATTCTCGTATTTGTTTCTTTGTTTATTTTCATTTTTCTTTGTTTCCCATTTCGTGTTCTTTGGTGTCCTTGGGTTTCCTTATGAGTTATTGGATGCAAGTGGATTGTCTTGGCTTAAGGTAAAGTTTAGTTGATAAGAAGGATGTAATTTTGTTTCCAATTTGTACCAGGTTATGCAAGTTCAAACTTTCTTGGTATTGCCCATTTTGCTCTTACCTTTTCCTTGTTGCTTTCTGCAAGATTATGGCTTGCTTGGCTATGTAGTTATCCAACGGCACGGTAACCCTTGTAGAAGAGAGAAAACTAAACCATACAAGGTTCTATAATTGTAAAATCTTAGTAAGCTGATAAAAAATGTTCGCCCTATTTGCAGGATTATTTATCTAGTGATATAGAAAATGGTCAAAATCAGAAAGCATGAAGGTATATCATGCCCTTGGTATATTGTAAGCAAATTGCAAGAATAGCTTATGATTCTGTGGCAATCTGAAGCTGCGTAAGCTGAAACAGCACAAGTATCCAGTTTGAGCTCAAATTTACTTGGTCGTTGAACTAAGCTGCTCGTATGGAGATCCAACTAAGAAACACGAATCTAATTCTGCAGATCAGATAACTCCAAAGAAGTACGGCAACTGCACAAACTCATATAATACCGAGAACCCCAGGCCCAATGGCGTAAGAATCCAGCCATTCCTGCTTGGCAAAAAAACTTGGTACTAGCAAAGTTGGAAATATTTTTAATAATTTAATACGTCATTGTAGTGATAAATTTGAAGCTAAATATTTTAAATTTAAAATAATAAATTTATTAAATTTATTTAAATAAACTCATGACACAATAAATTTTAAATTTTTAAATTTTTATTAAAAATTATTTTTTAAATTATTGTGATGAATTTAAAATCCAACTTATATAAAGTAATTTGAAATTATTCTCTCAAATACTCTTTTCAAAATCAAACGTAAAATTGTTTGAATTTCAGACTTCGTGAATCACTTCATCTTACTTCATTTACTGTATTTCCTGCATCATTAATGTCGTATGATTATACTAACAAAATTATCTTAGACTACGAGGGTAGATCGCTCAGCAACTTCAAATGCAGATGTGTTCTTAATTTCCTATATCAAATAGTTGCTTACAGCAATAGTAACTATGAAAAACCCTATGCTTCAACATGATCCAAAAATTTGGTGATACTTTTCTCCATAAGTACAGCAAAGAATTGGAGAGGAGCCTTTTTCTTTCATAATTACAGAAAGATTCGCCAGTAGAATAATATATGCAAAATAGAATTAAGTCATTGAGCAGGTCTCGGTATTACCACCAGAAGGGGTACCCTTTCAAGGGTCCTCTAGTCAACTCTTCAAACCTGGTGTGAGTACCCATAAAAGAAACTTCTGAGCTTCCCAGGTGAAGATGGAATAAATCTCAACGGATTATTAGTGCATATGAATGTATTTAGAAGTGATTGCCACATGAAATTTATTACCCCACATTCTGTGTCATGTCCCTTGCACAATGGTCAAAAGTTTCAGATAGCTTCAATAAATAGAGCAACATTCTGGTGAAAATGAGATTCTCAAAGATCATGCTATGCCACTCCGAAGTTCCAAAATTAGACACTCTGTTACTACTATCCTAAGCTACAATAGCAAAACAAAAAAAGTTGAGCTTGCAAGTTAGTTTATGCCAAGCTTTTCTTATCATTTTAAAAGCGCCAAAACTGGCAACGACCATAGCAAAAAAGGGCTCCAGATATTACCAAAATAACCTCGAAGAGAGAAAAACTAGTTCAAAGATAAAAAGCATTATCTAGTCAGAATATCAAAACAATCGCATAATGGACAGTGCATGTGAGGTTCAGTATAACTCAATTACAGGCTACTATGGACAGTATCACAGAAAGAAACAAGAAGATGATTATGATGATGATGGAGAGTACTTAATTCATTTTCTCCAAGAGAAGGAAATAGTATACAAAGCTTGCAAATAATAAATTATTTTGGCATACCTCTATCCGAAGGAAAGAAGCACCCATTGACTCTTTGTAAACAATCAGTAATATGTTTAGTAGGGGAAACCAACATACTTTTCATATCAGACAAATCTCTTATATTATCTGTCAAACTGTCAATCTTGAAGCCTGAAAATGATGCACGTGAACTTTGTTGTACGTCGGAGATGTGTGTTCTTTTGTCACCCCAGCCATCTCCTGCACTACTTCTGTTTCCGAGTAGACTTCCAGCTCGTGCAACATCTAATGCACCTCTTCTTGTGACCATAAAAGCTGCCACAAGCATCAAAGAATTATGCAATTAAGCCTACAGTTGTCGGTGTAAGAAATAAAATTCCAACGTCATAATTTAAACATCACACTTGTCAGCTGACAAATTGAAATTGACTTCAAATATGCTATAATAGAAATTTGTCAGCTGACAAATAGAAATCGATTTCAATATAAGAAATATACCACTATGAGGGACTGTAAAAAGGTAATTGGCTGGAAGACCAATGCCGACACCAAGCAAAGTGATCCCAACATTAAATCCAGCACCACACCCGGCTCCAACATAGCCAATTACCTCAGGGCCAAAGCCAGGACCCCATCCTATTCCGCAACCAATGCCTACTCCAATGCCCCAAAAGGCTCCATACGTTGGATGCACTAGATTCCACCTCTCATATCTCCCCAAAAGACTCTTTATTATCATTTCTACCTGAAAATTCAAACAGAAAACGGTAGAAATGTAAATAGAGTTCAAAACAATTGGGCGAAAAATTCACAAATTAGTACTATTGTACAGGAAGCATATTTACCATTTAACCTATTGCTGATGGAATACAGGAAGTTATTTTATTGTCTTAATAAATAAATAATCGGGTTTCCCGTCAAAAAAAAAAAAAAACAACCGAAACCAAAACTTTAAATTTCCAAAATATTACAAAAACTATAATCATCACCATTTCTTTATACGAAGTGTGATTCATGTACTGATGTACATAATAAACACATGTCTAGATACAAATATATGCAATCGCACTGCCACACACATGCGGACAGCCAGCATCAAACACCTTATGCAAACGAACAATTAAAATCACATTCAGATGAAAACTCGTTCAAATTTCAACTCAAAACACAACAATACGGAAAATTCAAATGCAATAACGACATCGGTTAGGTGATTGATTGGGTACTGAATCTACGATAATATCATCTGGAAATCGTAAATGAAAAACCTGGAATTGCAGGGTCAGGTATTCATGCGCTTGAGCTGAGGGAGTGTAAGCTTCAAGTTTTCAAGCGCCACCGCAAAATGGTGAAATGGATAACTAATGGAGTAATTTTTAGTCACTACCCTACTTAAAATTTGAGGCTGAAGATGGCCTCAGAGAGCATGGGCCCATTGCGGAGGCCCCTACTTCGACTCTGATTGGGCAAGGGTGGTTACGTGTCCATTATAAAGGTTAGGATAAGTGATGGTCCCAATCAAATCCATTTGCACTTTCCAAATCTATCCAAAGAGCTGTAGCAGTGCAAAGAAAAGGTAGTATATTATTTAAATTTGAAAATATTTTTATCAATGTTGTTGGTTTTTGTACTGATTTTATAGATTTAATACCACCTTAAAATAGTATTAAATCATGTATATAGTTAATAACTAGTAATATCAATCATATTACATTAGACCTACTAATTACTGACCTCTTATTCATATTTAAACATTCAAGATATTTTAGAAGATGAGGTGAATTCATTCCATTTGGGACAGTTAAAATAATATTTTAGATGAAATTCTATTTTTTGTCGTGGGCAATAACATTTAAACTTGATTGGATAAACCGTAGTCAAACATTGATGTGATTGAATCTGTATTGATGCATTACTTCTATTTGTATGTTAATTTTCTTTTCTATTTAAGGATTATTGAAGTTTTAATAGCCTACTAAATTTTAGTATATTCCTATACAATTAGATTTATTTATGAATTGTTTATCTAAAGTTGTTAATTTCCTTGATTTTTTTTATGGTGTTAAATTTGATTACTACATAGTTCAATTTTGATTCAATGGAAGAAATGACACATTAACTATTAGTTATGTTATCACAACTTTATTACGATATTGAACAGTTGTTACAACATAAATAAATTTAGATCAAATATTACTTTATACATCAAAAACACATCATAATGGTTGTATTGTTACCAATATTAGATAGTTCAAAATTTGTCACATTAGGCAATAAGTGATATTATGATATAATTTTATAATAAAATAATAAAATGAAACTTTTTTTTAATCAATAATTTAAATTGAAACTGTGGGCACCCCTAGGCTACATGTTATATTCAACCAACCAGGCGTCATAGAATGTCCACAATATTGCTTGTCACGATAGCTTTGCCCGTCCACAACTTTTCAAATTTGAGAAATTTCGCGCCTCTATAAATTCCCCAAGTTTCACATTCTTCGAAAATCAATCACAAAAAGACGGCAAAATTCAAAGAGAACAAGAGATGAGAAAGAGATCAACAAGGAAATCGTCAGCAGCCGCGCTTCTAGCATCACCTCCTCCACCGCCGTCGGCTACAGCGGCGGCGACAAGGAGCTCCACTCTATCGCCGGAGGAGTCTCCTGCAGTACAATTCGATTTCAATCTCAATGGATTCGCCGATATCGCTACGTCCTTGAAGAGGAAGAGCAACAAAAACGGCGGTGCAGGTGCATCGGGGTCCAAGCGGATGCAGCCTACTGGATTCTCTCCATCGCCGCAGCGATCGCTGAAAAGTGTAAACACGATTTCTGATCTGAAGGATCTGGCATCCTCTAATCTGGACTCCATCAAGCGCCAGCTGGAAAGATCGCATTCTGAGATTTTGAAGGATATTGAGGCGTCTCAGTGTCGCCTTCAGAAACGTTTCAAGGTTTTTCTCTCTCGCTCTAGAATCTACATATATATGACATTTAAGTGCAATTTGATTGGTGTAGATTGAAATTCCTATATTGTTTCTAGTTTTTGTTTTATTTGTAGAACATTAAGACGTCCTTAGTTATTTTTAGTTCTAATTTTAGATTCTGATATGATTATCATTTATGGAACTATTAAATGATTTTATGTGTCATTCCTTATTTCTGGATTTGCCTCAAGTTCTCTCGCTTTACCTTAAATTATGCATGCATGCGGCATTTACATATATGTGCACAGTAAATCTAAGACTTAATTAATATGCCTCATATTTGTTATATCTGTATAATAATTACGAGTCCTCAAATTTTTTTCATGCTGTGATTTGATATTAATCTCTAATATATACTTAATTTTTCATTTCTGATTCTTAATTTGTAGAATAAAGCATTCATTCAGTTTTTTAGTGAAGCTTTTTCTGATACTCCTCTTTTTGAATTACTGTTTATTTACGACTTCTGTCTTCTTCGGGTAGTTTCAAGTTAGTCAGTGCGAGTGCACATGCTGCATGGGAATAAAATGTTGTCAGATTAGTACAAGTAGTGATGCATGATGTCCTAATTATCATTGTCTTACATTATGCTTAATTTCTTGATCTTTGTTTTGAAGTGTAAAAAATTATGTATTGAGGTGCATAATAAGTCATCTACATACTAGCATTTCTGTGCTTAGAATGTTGAACTTTTTGTGAAGAATTTTCTTAGATACTGTGTTCCAGAAGAGCAAGGGACAATCGGTTTAGCATTAGGCAAAGCGTCTTATTGTTGCATCATATGTCTTGCTGTCTCTATTTGGAATTTTGGACTCTGGAGGGAGAGCGGGTCATTAGTTTTGTTTATGGTTTTTTACCAAACAGAATTGAACAATAAGAGGTATCCTGTGCCTTATTATTAAATTATGCTTAGTATGGATGTGTTTTTATTATTCAAGGAGCTATGAAAGTTTGAATTTACTATACACCAGTAATGACGGAAGCAGAAACTCAAGTTGCATTGAAGTTATTGTCTTGTATACCTGTGATTGAACATCACATAAACACATTGGATTGCAAGAAGTTTGATATATTATCAGAATATGTGACTATAACCTTCATTGGAGTGTCAGGAATTATTCACGGCTTGAGTTAAATTAGAATGACTTGAGTTCATTTTTATTCTTTAAAGCAAACAGTTTTAGCTAAACACGGCCTATAGCGTATGTCCTTATGGAGGTTTATCATTATTAGTAGATCTGGACTTAGACCTTGGTTAGGTTTCGAGGTTTATATTAAACTTGATAGACATCTTTTCTTCTCTTTTTGCTAACTTCATGTGTAGGACCTAGCACTTGCCATGTGCCAAAAGCTCATTCCTACGATATCTAACATCTTGTGCTTTCTATATTAGATGTTCTCTCACAGGAGAAAGTGTGTCTGCATCTTTGTTTTAACAGATTCAGACTCAAGCATGTCAGCAAGTAATGGATGAGGCAGAGAAAGAATATAAGAAGATGTCTGATCGAATCAATGAAGGTAGAGAGGCAATGAAGGTGGGTACCTGATTGGTTACTTTGAGAAAAATATTCTAACTGGCTTATAAGTCCCTGCAGTAACTGCTACTACAACCATACATTCATCTTATGTCTTGACATCTGTCCGTCTAACCTGTGGATTTGTTTCAGGCTTCATATGCAGAGTTTATAGCAGAAGCACAGACCACTGCATCTCGTCGTAAGTTTGTACTCTTTTACAGGAAATCATGTTGAGTCATCATTTACTCATGTTTGACAAGCAGCTGAAGTCCAACCATTTTATGTCTAGCATGTATCTCTCTCACATTTTGTTGTGTATTATGTAAGAAACTCCACAAAGACCATTGTCCTCGCCTAGCATAACCTTAACACATGCATGCTCTCACGCACACAAATAGCACTCACTAGTTTCGAATGAGAGTCCTGCAGTGCTGCATATCTTTTAGGTCTGTATGTTTAGGTAAGGTACAAAGTGAATTGTTGACATCGTATGATGAACAAAATAAATTCCTTCAGCCTGAAGAACTATTAATTTTGTTTTTTCTTGTCTGTGTGAGAGTTTCAGTTTGTAAAATATCTATCCCCGAGCTTGCAAAAACTTCTGAGAAAGGCATTGCTTCACTTCAGAGCCGTTTTGGGATCTCATCGACTGCAGCTTGACATACTTGCTGGAAGTTTCTAGGTAAGGAGTCTTTGTAGCTTTCTTGTCATGTCATGATGGTTGGTAAAACTGTTGTAGTTGTGTTCAAATCCGTTGGTGCTAGCTTGAATTGGAATGCACTCCTCTTTTTGTAAATACGAGTTTTTAAATCCTGAGCTTGAAATAAGGCATGTGAAATTCATACAGCTTCTATGTTTTTCGTACCATATATAATCTAGTTATTAGATGGACTTATATAAAAGATGTCATGAGATAATTTGGTTTAATGTGATAAAAATTTGAGGTAAATAGTTTTCCCCATTTATCACTAACTATAGTTCATTCCAGATTAATTAATACCTTTGTTGGTCATCTCATTCTCTGTCTAGAATAAGTTGAAAGATAAAAATAGCATACAATGTTTCCATTTTATTTTAGCTGTCACCGGCCCCCCATTGCATATTCCAGATGAAACCACAGTGAACAGTCTCACCAGCGGTAAACCACTGGATATGAGAAATAATATACTCCTGGCATAGAATGAAGTCCATGTTGTTACTATTTGTGCGTTAAAATACATTTCTGATAATTAAAATGTGCTTGTGTGCAAATTAACTCGAACTAGCTGAAGATACCTGTCATAAACAAAACTTGATCGACAGTAACCGTTGTATGCATTAAGTTCGTGCAGACATGCCTTTTGACAGGATTCAAATGCATAGGTTGCCGGAAATTGTATAGAGAAGCCATCTGAGAGTCCTTTGCAAGCTTGCAGCAACTTAATGCATCTCCACCTGCAAGGCTGAGTCTGTTAAAACTTTTTTGTTGCGATGGTAAATGACCTGCTTCTTATATGTGCAGTGGATAATAAAAGAAGAAAAAGAGATTTAGATAGTCATTCAGCTAATAGTCATAACTGACAGTACAAATTAGCTTCCTGCTTGATTCCCTTAATCTGCGTAGGTTATAAGAACTCTTTTGACTTGTTAGAAAAGTTTTCTATACTCGATCTCTCAGAAGAGAGGTAGGTGTTAAATAATGTCAGAAGTCTGTTATTTTGTGGATTCTGAATGTGGTACAATAGTATTTCATTTACATTTTTTTTAGTTTCGGTCATTTACTTGGAGATACGGGATTTGGGTTATAGCTTATCCGAATTCTTGAGGGGTATCATGGTAAATGTACGCTACACCCAAGTGGATAAGCTTCTAATTTACTAACAATTCTGAGGACGCCATTCGCACCAACCATTTCAAAATACATGCAACTCAAAGGAAACGCAGTTGGGGGCAAATCATGGGAATCTATACCTATGCAAGAGCACCTCCTTTATCATTGCCACCTTCATTAACCTCAATCAAACACAGAAGCCAGGTCCCAATCCCTTCACCTATATTGTCCAAGAATCGATTCCACTTAATATACCTTAATCCAGTTTCAGCCACTTTAAATTCTCCCAAAGCTTTTGGACCCACCCCAAAGAAAGTGAAAAAATCCAAGAAATCAAAGACAAATTATGACAGCGAAGAAGAAGAAGAAGAAGAAGGGGAAGAAGATGACCGAGAAGAAGGCGTTATTCCAGAAATAGTGACCAACCGGATGATGAGCAGAATGGGATTTTCTGTGGGAATCCCACTTTTTATTGGGCTGCTATTCTTCCCATTCTTCTACTATCTCAAGGCTGGATTGAAAATTGATGTTCCCACTTGGGTGCCCTTCCTTGTGTCGTTTATCTTCTTTGGGACTGCCCTTTTGGGGGTCAGTTATGGAATTGTGTCCGCCAGTTGGGATCCCCTAAGGGAAGGGTCACTCTTGGGTTGGAATGAGGCTCAGAAAAATTGGCCTGTTTTTTGGCAGTCAATCTGGGGTGGATCCAAAAAGAAGTAGGATTTCCTCCTAGTGTTGCATTCTGCTATGTTTTCTTTCTTATTCTTTTTTCTTTTAATTTGTCAAAAAATTTACCTTCTTAATATTTTTATGTTGATTCTATATGTTCTACTTGATAGAAAGGAAATCTTGCTGAACCGAAAAGTTGATATACTTCTTCGTAGTCACTTAACTTTTTCACTCAATCTTATTCAGATTCGTGGAAAAGGTCAAAAGCTAGAACCACTGAAATTTTAAAATCTTCATACAAGGAAATAGCAGAAATTGCTTCGTCAAACACAAAAAGCTAGTAGTCTCTTGTTGCGAAGCCTGGTAAAAGCAGTACAATTTGTTTGAATATGATGCAAAATGTTGCTTAATTGCGTTTAAGAAGGGGGATGGATGGGGAATGAGGACAGTGAATTTAATGGTAAAAAAGAGGATGAAAATCAACTCAGTCGATCATAGACGATATGGGAGTATTGAGTTCGCATAAGACTCCATTTATAGGCTCTAAAAGGACCAAGAAAGAAATGATCTTGAATATCAGTCCTGATTTCTTATAATTGATATTCTATTTTAGAAGTACAACATAATAGTGAACTTATGCAAATTAATTCTTGAATATAATGTAATTTTTATTTGCTACGATTTCTTTCAATTACAAATTATATTCTCAGATCATCTTTAATATTGAAACTTTAGTGTCAAAGGATATGTATTACGATATTTTTTCTTCCCCTCATTTTCCCTCATGACCAACATGCCTCTAAGAATTAAGAAATTACCACTATTTTGGGCTTGCCGCATCATGTTTTGTAGCAAGAGCCCAACTAGTCTTCTCAAGTATTATTGGGCCTTGATTTGCATTGGTATACTTTCATCTTACATGAAAAAGTTTACAGACCTGAGTGGCACTATTCATGCCTTGTACAGTATTTTTAGTTACATTTAAACTTTGCGAAGATCAACTACAAGCTAATTCAAAGAATTAATGGCCCCAGTGTATTATCTGATTATGGACCTTCTGGGCGTTATGTTATCATCGGCTGTTCCATCTTGTTGGAAAACTGGGCATAACAAAATCTATAGGCCCAGCAAGAGATTAGACTCAAAATGGATTTTAGAGTTTTTTAAAATTCAATATATATATATATATATATATTTAAATTTAAATCCTGAAACAGGGAGAAAGGGATGAGGTGCGCCTCTTATTTTTTACTCGTATCATATTTAGATGTAAAATGTGCTTTCTTTACATTACAGGCTTAGACTAGAAGATCTGATATATTGTGAGTCCGACGAGTTGGGTTATAATAATTCATGAAAGAGATTATCATATTCCCACAATTCAATTATATGTGAATTCAAAAAGCACCTTTTCATGGTTGAAAAAAATTTCAATTTTCTCGAATCTTTTTTTTTTTAAACCGTAACTTTTTTAAAAATTGACTTGGAGTTAAAGGTCCAATTACTTGTATCCCAATCCTTTTAAAAGGATTATGCAAAACAAACAAAATTTATGTAATTCTACTTGTGAAATTCATGTATTAATAAATTAGTAGGCCATACGCAATATTTTGGATATGTTTAACAGAAATATCGAATGCAAGTATAACTAAATGCAATTTTGTTTAATCATTAAAAAAAATAATTCCAAATCTTAGATTTGAATTTGTGAGCAAGACATGAGTTTATGAATGTCGCTATAATTTAACTGTTATATCATCGATATGGATAAATTTAACATAGTCAATGAGAAATAGTGTAAAAAATAGTCCCTATCCATAAAAAGCAAAATATGTTATATGGAAAAAGTGGCATTTCATTTTCACCCTTCTCTACTTTAAAGTGGTGCAACTAATATTCTATTTTAAGTGGTTATTTAGGTTTATATTTCACAAAAAGTGAAAAGCTTGCGATATTTAACAAATACAAAAGTTGCATAAAAAAATGCTTAGAAGATTTAAATATTTATTAACAAAAATAAAAAGAGATGATTTGTAGTATCCAAAAATGGAGTGAGATGTACTTGCAGCTCATGAAAAAGCACAAGGGCAAAAAAGTACATTCAAACTCTTAATCACAAACAAGATAATAGTAATACTCTCTCTCTCTCTCTTTCTGATTGATTAACTCATCTCTTCTTTTAACAATCCTTAGCAGCAGCAGAGTTTTGAACTTAGTCTGAAAAGGAAAGCATATAATCAAAGCAAATGAAACCTTGGGAATAGGGAAAGAGATTGAGAGATTGAGATCTACTAAGTAACTTTACAGGTTGATGATCGATAATTGGCTTTTGTAATCAACTTTTCATTTCTTCATGTTTACAAGCTACTACTACAACTATTTTGCTAACAACAAACGAACATTCCAAACGTTAAAAGAAAGTCTAATCTTCAACAATTTGCTTTTCATGCATGCTTCCCTAACCAACCTTTACGCCTTAAATATTTATAATATAGTATAGATTGTGTGGGTCTTTTGTTTATTATTTGCCTACTTTACATTATGGGATGGTGCGAGCTTCAAAATTGCTTTGCTTAACCATACACAAAAAGAAGAAGCTAATTAAATAGATTTTAGTTCTTACAACTTACAACAACAATAACGGTTATATGTTGTCTCCTTCCAACATTCTAATTTAGAATATATTGCCGGATTAAATGATTACTCGCTAATGAGATTTTATTTTAGTGGTGAAGTCGAGGTTTCAAGATTTAGAAATATTAGATTTACGTTTCACTATTGTGGATATAAGTCTACTGTATAGTAATTTCTTGTGTTAATATTTGTATTTTGATGTAATTATTCGTGCTTACGTATATAATCGTTCTCGTATAAAAAAATAATTACACGGGTTCAAATATTCGTATGAACCATTGAATGATGCTTGTGATTGATTATTTAATAAAGAAATGAGCTTAAAAAAATGCTTTCACTCTTGGGCTTGCTTCGACAAATTGTTGATTTGCTGCACATTTAATTGTTTATAAACGTACGATGTGATCAACGTATAATAAAAAGTGGAAGGCAAGTTTATAATTATCTTAATTAGCAGCCATTATCCATAAACATGATTGGTTAATTAAACAACGGCCATTAGCCAATCAATTTTGAATTAAAGGCTGCCTTAGTCAAGACATCATAAAGGTTGCATATGGCCTTCTTACCTCATAGTATGACTAATAATATACAACAGTTCTTCTGTATATGTTTGTGTATGTATAAATATATATAGATATATTTACTGGGCACGCCCGTTTGGTAGATCTGCGTAAGAAGCAGATAAAGAAAGAAAAGATAGGAGAATAATACAAAAGTTTCATCATTCACTGATTGATTTGGAATTGTTGGATTTTGAACTCAAAAATTAGCTTCCAAACAGGTGCAAACAGATGGGAAAGATGAGAAGAAAGCTTAAAATGAATGAACAGAGGGAATGGCTTTGGACCTTGACTATGCTTTTCTTGCCTAAGAAGATCTTCTTACAACTGAGAAACCTCTTTTTTTTTTTTTTTTCTAAGAAAAAAAGTTTAAGCCCTCATACCCTGCCACGTGGCCAATCCTAAATTTGTTTGAGAGAGAGACACAAGGTCTAAAAAATTCATAACTTGAAATGGGATTTTTTTTGTGTCTCGATATTCCAAGCATATTTCTTTGCTTAAAGAGATGAGAGGTTAGCCCCAGGAATAAAGCTAAAAGGACAGACCACAACTGTTGTTAAAGCTACTCAAAGCATATTTGTTCATATTATTCTTGCCCACAACTCTACTCTCAATGACTATGTCACCATCACTTATCTAGCAGCTCATGTAACACTTCAATTTACTACCATATATTTTGGAACTGGTCAAATTTCGATGTGTGTTACAAGCACGGGCGCCCTAAATGATCGTTTCAAAAGTTAAAATATCTAATGTCTATATAAATTATTACTCACTGACAAATGAATTTAATTTTTTCTTTTTTGTTTTTCTATATTTTCCATTGACTCCCAACAAACCCCACAAGATTTCTGTTTTTGACACACAAAACCCAAAATCCAAAATCCAAAATCCAAAGCTTGAAACCTTGTGTTGCTCCATAACACCTTTTTTTCTCCAAGGTCATAACACCTTTTTTTCTCCATGGTCAATTGCCAAAACACAGCAGGAAAAACAACAAATGAAACCAGTGCTGACAACCGACAAGAGCAGGTAACACCTGAGGGTGAAAAATGGAGGATCTCTGCCCAAGGATTTGTAATCAGTGAACTGTCACGGCCGGTACTCAGTTGAAAAAAAAAAAAAAAAAAAGAAAGAAACAAACAAACAATTGTTGTTGTGCACGTACAACATATATACACTTACTTCTTCTGCTGTTGCTGCGTATGATTCATTTGATTCTGATTCTGTGTGTGTGTGTGAAGGGGAAATTGGCATTGCTTAGTGGTGAGGTAAGACAAAAGACACGTAAGAATCGAGGGCTGTCTATGGCTCTATTTAGAATCTTTCCCATGCTTTTTACAGAAGTTTGAAAGATGGTAATTTGCTACGTTCCAATTACGATTTTTTTTGTGTACTTTGATTATGTAGCCTTGTCATCATATTTAGCCTATATAGAGAGGTCAAACTAGGTTTCTCACACACACACACATGTGTGTGTGTGTGTATATATATATATATAATTTTCCATGAAATTTCGCCTAGTGTGTGTGTGTGTTTTGTTTTTGTTTGAAGTGGAAAATTTAAAGTTAACCAATGTTTTTATATGTTTTTATGTGGATTCAACCGTAGGTCCGACTGATCTAATGAAAATATTTTTTTTTTATTATATTATATAAAATTATAATATAATAAATTAATTTATATATATAAAATAAATAAATAATTATAAATTATATTCAATAAAACTCAAAATTTAAATAATTACATACATATAATCAAATATTAAATTTAATATTCTTAAATAAATAATAAATAAAAAATAAAAAATAGTTCTGATCGATTTGATTAATTTTTTTACCGATCTGGTGGGATTTTTAATTTTTTGTTTCTATTCCAACCGTACTGACTACCAATTAAATATTAAATCAATCCAATTCGATTTTCAAAATATTGCATTAGACTGCGCAAAACCTATTTTGGGATCTAAAGTTGATTCCCCATAACAAAAGGGGACGGAACAAACAAGATTTTACTTTTATCTACTTAAGTTTTAAATCTTAATATTTGATGTGTTTTTAATTAGTTATTTATCAGTAGTTAGATGCAATATTGTGTTTGACCGTTTCACTCAGCAAAAAAATGTAGATAATTATTAATCATTTCACTATTTTATTTTAATTTTTTTTTCAATTTCACATGCTTAATTTGTTTTAGTGAAACAGCCATACTATGTCATTAGTTCTTATGATTAGTCAAAGTGTCTAATTTCGCACAAATTTGTTAATGAGGACAAATTTTTTATCTACAGTTGACTAGTTCCATTAATCATTTTTGGTTGAAAGTTAAATTTTTGAATACTATAGTTAAGTAATTCACAAGTCAGCAATGATCTACAAACCTACAGGAGAATTTCATAATTGTCAATAATTATCATGTTGTCAAGAGATGAACCAAGAAATGGGCCTAGTGAAATTTAATATAAATCGTGCTACAAATAATGAGTTTTTAGGATATTTACTTTTTACCAATTAAATTAAGGCTCATCTACTACGAAAATTACTTATGAAATGATTATTACAAAGACATTGCAATTTTCCATCTAAACTAGTTCACGCACAACTGTTCGATTTTTTTTCGAGTTTTAAAAATTATATTTGAGTTTGATTTGATTATTAATTGAATCGATTTTGAATAAATTTTGATCAAATTAAATACGAATCGAGTTTGAATAACTTGATATTTTCACACAATTTTATTATTTTTTACTCATCAGGTCGAGTTCGAATCGAGTTTCAATATTGTCGAAAGAAAAAATGTGTTTAAAATTTGATTTACTGTGTTAATAAACCGAAGTCAATCGATAATTAATCTCGAATCGGGTATTAATTAATTTGATTTATTTTTCAACTCTATTAATGCAAATATAATCTGAATGAACTTGTTGGGTAATAAACCCCTTGAGTTTTTGCTAGTGATTTACTTATTTTACTTGTCCAACCACATCTGCATTAACACACTCTCCATGCTAATTTAACTCTATTCAAGAATTTAGATAGAAATTGAAAAAATATAAATTTTATATTTTTACAACATTCCATTAAAAATAATGATTAGTTAAAGCTGCTGCATATTATTTTAATTGAGAAGATAATTTAACAAAAATACTTTAAAAAATAAAATTTTATTTTAAAATATTCTAAAAATAATAAATAATAAATTTAGAACAAGATAATATAAAAAAAAAACATAAGCTATTATACATTAAAAAAAAAGGAACAAAAACTGTGAAACAACAAATCATGATTTGATTCCTTATCAAAAATAAAAAGATAAAAAAAAAAAATCATGATTTGATCGCTCATGATCTTTCAAAATCAATTGCTTAACTCATGACGCATTTAGCACACCAAAATTAAATTGGAACCATCATTGCTACTGATCCAATATGTTAATTTCCATCCAACCAGAGAAGGACACGTGTCATTCTTACCATGCACTCGGCCACACAAATTGCTTCATCTAGACAGCTCGGCCCGCTCTGTCCACCCCAGTCACCACCAATTTTGCAATAAAAATTGACCCCTAACTGCGAATGTCCATTAAAAAATGATGATGATGCAGCTGGGTACAACATGGGGAGAACAACGTACAACTCTTGAAGCAGTGCTCGGTGTTTGGTATAATTTCCGTTAGATAACGATGGGAGATGACGGCGTCACGTCCTCTATAAATACCACAACAGAACGTCAGACTTGTTCTCTTTCCTTGTCTCTATTCCTCATTTTTGTTTCCATTTATACACAAGAGAGAAAAAGAAATATTTCACACACACTCATCGATACATATATACATATATATATATATATATGTAGTTATTTCTTTTCTATACATAAACGTCATACCTGCAGCCAAGAATAAAAAAAAAATCCCATTTTGGAAGACAGGAAGAGCTCCAAAACAGCCGCCGGCGTGTCTCGCCGGAGAATATTCTCCTCTCAAGATTTGCTGTACCTTCAATCTGCATGCAAGAGGAGAATATTTTCAGTGCTCATTTAGAGATTCAATTTGATCATTTTGTGGGCTGGTTTGCTGTTATTTTGATTGTTGGGATTTTTCAGTTCTTTTTCCTTTTTCCTTCCCCTCCGTGTTCATTGCTGCAATGCTTTGAGGAACGAAAGAAAGAGTTCAAATTCATAGCTTTTTGCATCACCATTTCAAAAGGGCATCTCAAGTTTTGCCAAAGAGGTAAACAAACGATGATTTACATTCACTTGAAATCCTAATCATCTCTTTGTACATTGATTTATCTTTGACAGAAACCATAATCCATTTGCTCATTTTTTTTTTTTTTGGTTTTAAATTCGTTTCCATTAGTTTTGGCAAAAGGTTTCCAAGATTCCGATTAAGTTCTGACATCTTATATCTTTTCTTGTTTTTGTGTGTTAAGGTTGTGAAGAAATAGAAAGAGAAAGTAAAGAAGGTGGTGGAGTTGGGGTGGCTGGCTTAGGTAAGTCACTATCAGTTGTATGAACAGTACGGATTCGTTTTCATTCCTTTGTCTGAGTAAGCATTCACCAGCAGCTTTCACAACTCGACAATTCTTGCATTCATTTCTACAGCCATTTCTGAGTTTCCTTTTCAACCATTTCCTCCTCTTTTTTTATGGGTTTTGAATATACATTTCCATGGATAAATAAATAACCACCAACTCTACGCTTTGGAATTATTCAAGGAAATACAACAGGAATGATTGTGCTAGGAAGAAGGAAAAAAAGAAAAAGGAAAAGGAAAAAGAAAAAGCGGGTGATTATTGCTGAGTTGGGTTTTTGTTGTTGATATTAAAAATTTTGTCAGAAAATTCGGCAGAAAATCTCCATTTCTATATTCTTTGTGTACATTAAAGCGGGGCACAGAGCAGGCCACTTTGGGATTTTTGCATTCAATTATTGGCCCTTTATATTTAACACACACCTACTACTCTTCTTTCTTTTACTACTTCCTCTGATCCCGAGCCCAATTTCCCCTCTCTCTCTTTCTTTCTTTATTATATATTTTTGGCCTTTTGTTCTTGCATTCTTAGGATTGTTTGGTTGGAAAAGAAGTGGTTGGCTGATTATTAATTTTGGGCATGATTTTTTAATATTAAAAAAATCTATAAGCTTCTTTTGTTTTAGTACACTGTTCTTTCTTTTATCAACTGATTATATATAGTAGTATTAGTTAGGTGTGATGCCAATTTGCATTTTTGAATTATTTTTTAAGATCCCATTTTCCCTAATGTCTTAAAAAGCTATTATTTGAATGTTTGAAAAATGTGAATTAAGCTCCTCTGTTTTGTATTTTTTCTGTATTTATATGTGAAATGGAAAATGGCAGTAACTTCTTGACATATTCATGAAATTGTTAGGATATTTTTTAGGAAATTCTTGCGCCGATTCTATTCCTAAATTGGCTTATTTTCTCTTCCAACAAAATATAAAACATTCCATTTTTGTTTTCTTTGTAACTTTTTTTCATTTTTGGGTTCAAATATCAAGAATTTATATTCATTCATTCCAACTAACGAACTTGTTATCTAATCTTTTTAAGAAAGAGATTCACACTATTCATTCAACTTAATCCAAATATTTTATTTCCTTTGCAGGTAAAAATAGAAAATAGAATATAAAAAGAAGAAAAAGACAAGTATAGTAGAATAGGAGGAGGTAAAGATGTTGACGTGTATTACGTGCTCAAAGCAAAGAATGGAAGATGGCGGAGAGGATGCCCCGCGTGGGACTCCAAGTACGAAAGACGCCGTCAAAAGCCTGACTACGCAGGTTCTACTCCTGCCAACCCGTCTCTACCCCTACCCCCCCGCCCCCCCCCCATGGGCTATTGTATCTATAGGTTCTATTTATACATGCATATATAGTAGAGACTAGTACGTAGTATAGCATTATAGCAACAGTGTAGTATTTCTGCTTTGTTTCTTTTCTCTGCCAGTTTCTCTTTTTCCTTCTCTATCCTTGGGAAATTTCTACTTTGAATCGAATTTAAATGAACCCCAAACAAGTTTATACGATCAAAGATATAGTTTTTTCCCTATTCACTACTCTGTTGCTTTTCCCACATCCAATGTTGGGGCCCACTCTGTGCTTCTTTTGTGGGGCCCATACAAAATTGTGAATCTTGATTTTACTGTTTGGTTATGGGTTAGTACTTGTACTAGGTCTGGGTTTAGCTTTTGTCCTTCGTTTGAACAAGTGGGGGTTAGGAAAGTTGATAGGATGGAAACTTTTGGGCAAAATGGTCTTTTAATGAGATAAGGTCAAGTGCTTTCCATAATAAAATGAGTGAACAATTTTTTTTCATTTGAGATGATTTGAAATATTGGTCTACAACTTACTCCATGTTAATTAAGAAAATTATTGGAGATATTTATATAAGAATATTCTTATATTGTTACACATAGTTTAATGTGTTTTGAGATTATTATTTTTTTTTAAAAAAAATCATAATATAAATACTTGGTGCATGTATAGATCAATATCACAATCCTTTTCAAGTCATTTACTAAAAAAAAAATTCATTTATTTCTTTTTATTCTCCCCAAAACTATGGAAAACGTTTTTCTTTACAATACACCATTCTGTTTCCCTCCTCTATCCTGTCAAACCAAACACACAGTGTCTGCCTAAACTTGAAGATGACTGTTATTGGAAGGCCAGTGCAAAGGGCTAATGAGGCTTTTTGAGTGGGGCACAATTTGGGGGTAGCAAAGACAAGGACTTAAATTGAAGGGGACATGGTCACGCCACACCTTGGATCATGTGTCCAAATCTTGGTCCCAACATGTTTGGTCCTTCCCTTAATTTCTCTTTTTGCGGTTTGCCATATGATCTGTTCATGATTTTTCCAAAAAAAAATTAAATATATAAAAAAAGAAATCCCATATCCAACATTTCTATATTTGATAAAGGGACATTTCAGGTGTAATGAAAATCTCATCTTATCATGTAAATTTCTAGTTCCAAAAGTTCATTGAAGTGACCATTCTTGATATCATCCATAGCACTATTGAAGGGCATTTTTACCTTTTTGCCGAAATCTATTATTCTAATCTGACTAACATTAGTTTAAGTTCCTGGGGTCCTCTTATGTTAATTAATTTCCTATAGGCACGAGTTGTGGATGTGCTATACATAAAGGTCCCCACTGCAACAAGTTGCCATGAGAAAATTTATTTGGCTAAAATTCTTGCCACTCCATTCTATGATAGTTTATATAATTTTTCTCTTCTTTTTATAAGGCATAAGTTGGAAGGGTTCATTGCATTGGGATCGCAGAGGGGTTCATATCATTAATCATAGTCTGGAAAAAGCAATGCATGGCCCATATAAACCTATCTAAAACATCAAACTTTCGGAAGAGGATCAAATTTAAGCTTAGTCAATATAATGATTCCATTTGTAAGGCAAGAATTGCTACTATTCTATAATTTGTCTGCAGTTATTTGAGAGAGCTCACCACTGTGCTAGAAAGTTTTTATTCACAAATATCTTGAACTTAGCAGGCAAATCAGTACTTTAAATGGAAAAAATAGTCATTGGTCCTAATCCTTAATCTTCATGGATTTGTGAGATTATTTGTTGGGTTCTTTAATGAAGAAATGTGAAGGTTTTTGGGTCAAGTCTTCTTGTGGGGATCTTGAGAAAAGACAACACTGCATGTGTGGAAAAGACTCATCCTTGACATGGCCCACAGTTGAATTCCTGTCCTCTCCAATGTGCTACAACTCACTAAAACTGGAAATGAAGGACTTAAATAGTTGGGTGGCTTAAAAGTACTAATGCAGTCAGATAATTAAAATTTATCAACTGTATCAGATGCTTTCGACTGCAAAAAAGCAGCTATTTAGCCTATTTTTGTGTACTGCAAAGCGCAGTTAAGAGTCAATGGCACTACTATGGCAGCCTTTCTTTTAATGCAAAGCTCTGCATTTTGAGGGGCTCGTCTAATCCTAGTTGCAACTGAGCTAAACAGCTTTAGCCAATTGTTTATCAAATCTGTAGACACAACCATTAGCTTCAGGCTGCAGCTGCAGCTAATATAGCAGTTTCCTGGGGGCCTGGGGCCAAACGAAGAACTTTTTTTAGCTGTCCAGGGGTGTAGACTATCAAGGGTTGCTTTTTACATTGTCCCATTAGTGACAGTCCTAGCATTTGTACTTAAAATTTGAGGTTGACATATCTGATTACTTATTTTGAGAAAACTTACATTTAATAAGAATATAAGTGTGATTATACACAATCTCAGCTCAACAAGATGTCTGTAAATTAATCTTTGTTATGAAGATAAACAGAATCTGTATTTGGAATCAATCAAGTGATTCCACCCAACAGCTTTAAATGTTACCTACCGGCACACCTGCCTTTGATAAGTGTTCTTCTTGCACAATGCTATCAATTTGTCTGTGCCGCAAAATGCTAAGGCAAACCCGATGTGACTTCACTATATGAGATGTTAGCTGAGACTTCTCACGTCCTGATGTATTGTTTTGATATGTTAATGTGATGTTTTTTATGGACATAAACGTGTTACATCAATATCAACATGTTTGATTCCTTTTTCTACTTTTCTAGAACAAATTGAGGTCTATACTACTGTTTTGTACTTGGCGTTGAGTATAGAGATCCAGATTATTATTGAGCTAAGCCCAATTGGAAGTGGTGAAGAGGTTTTCTTGCCAAGACTGAAATTTAAGTTTGAATTTGAACTAAATGGTGTTTGGTTTCTGCTATGGCTTTTTCCCTGGAGTTCGGAAGTTATGTAATTTTACTTTTTGATTTGATGTGATCTTATAATTAATCTCTAAACTTGCCAATTTTATTTTGCTTCTTTAATCCATTGAAGCAGTGATAAATTCAGCACCTTAATTAAGATATAGCAGAGACCATGAAATGCTCTTTCAATTTCCCTTATTTTTCTAAACCTTCTCTGAGATAATGTGTTTGCACAGCTTTGAATGAGGGACAGATTTCCAAGTTCTTGTTGTTTACCGAGATCTAAACTGGCCTGATCATCCTAAGAATTATTTTTCTTGAGCAGATCAAGGATATGGCATTGAAGGTCTCGGGAGCTTATAAAGGCAAGCCTGGTCAGACAGAAGGAAGCTTCAAGAAAGGTCAAAGATCGTTTTCTGACTTTGATACAATTTCAGAGGGTCCATACCCATATGTGCAACCAGGAAGCTCAAGTTCTACTCCAGCTTGGGATTTTACAGGCACTGGCCATCGTTCTACTCGGCCTGACTCAAGATTTACTACACTTAGCGGTGACCGGACCCCTGGTGGACTAGAATCTATCTCAGCCCAGTCTGGTGAAGTGGTGCTAGAAGATGAAGATGAACCCAAAGAATGGATGGCCCAAGTGGAGCCTGGTGTTCAAATTACTTTTGTCTCTCTCCCTCGGGGAGGGAATGATCTTAAACGAATCCGTTTCAGGTACCTATTACAATAGTTTATGTCTGAGCAGTTCTCTATTACATTATCATGTCCATACCTAGAACAACTTCCTTGGGAATACAGCAACGGTAAGCAAAGCGGTTGCCATTTAGGAACAAATGTCTATTTCTTAGCCACTCCTCCTACGATTTTTAACTCCTTGTTAACTTGTCCCTGAAGTCAGGCAATTAATTAGTGATGTTTGTATTTATCAAAATCTTGCTCTATATCCCAAGAAGGGACCCTTATCCTGCTCTAGATGTGCAGTAAACCTGTTCTAGCACACGAGAAAAATCAGGTCCTATAGCCACCTTTAATATTGACAAAAGGCAACCTTCATTTGATCAGTTAAAAACACGGACTACCATTGCCACATTTTCGTATGATTTGGATGAACTCGGCCTAATTGAACCCAATCTGTTTTCTGTTTTATGAACTTCAATTTTAATTGACATTAATCCAAGATCATGTCAACTTAACATGTATCTGAAGCCGGGAGATATTTAACAAATGGCAAGCTCAGAGATGGTGGGGCGAAAATTATGATAGGATCATGGAGCTATACAATGTCCAGAGATTCAATCAGCAAGCTCTCAACACTCCTGGGAGATCTGAGGATGGAGTATGTATCATTTATTTTCTCAGTAAATTATTACAAACACCCTTGTTGAAGTACACTGCCTAATTGTCTGTGAAGTATTTCCCTTTCAACTACGTCAACAATTATTCGCGAACCAATGCAAACTCTTTACTTGCTATTACTGCAGAGGGACTCAACTTACTCCAGGCTTGGGTCTGCCAGAGAAAGCCCTAGGATGACTCCATCACTGAACAAAGAGTGGACTCCGAGGTACAAACCTTCTGGAGGTAAAGACTATTTCCCACCAGAAAATCTTCATGGTGGCAACCAAAATTATGGAGTTGGCTCAAGTGCCTACCCAACTGGTGGCCCAAAGGGTGAGATGTCATCTATGGAAGCATCAAGGACAACAACCTCCTCCAGAGATGAGGCTTCAGTTTCTATAAGCAATGCAAGTGACATTGAGTCCGAGTGGATTGAAGAAGACGAGCCTGGTGTTTACATTACCATCAGACAACTTGCTGATGGCACTAGAGAGCTTCGACGTGTCAGATTCAGGTAACTGAGGCCCACTTATAATGCTGGTCCTTGTTGTCACAACTGATCTAGTGCCTTTCTTTCAACCCTTTGAAGTTGTTAATAGTTCCCAAACTTTGTGTCAACAATTTCCATAAATTTGTTCATATGTTTCAGCCGTGAAAAATTTGGGGAGGTGCACGCGAAGCTGTGGTGGGAAACTAACAGAGACAGAATACAAGCTCAATATCTTTGCTAGTAAATCCGATAACATTTTCAATGGAACAGTGGAAATTCCATTTGAATGGAGATCTTCCATTTTGGCTGAAGCCACGTGAAGGTGCAAATTCAAGAGGAGTGAATTAACCACCATCATGGCTGCAGAAAACTTGGACACCGATATTATCTAACTAAACAAATTTCAACTTACAAAATGTGCTGCTTACAACAAGGGCATATAGTTTCAAGCAGAGGTTTCATTTTTCACATGCTGCTTTGTTCTAGGTATTTTATCGCGGTCCATACCTTGTTTTTTGAGAATTATGTTAAGGCCCCGTTCCCTCTTCCTTTTTTCCTATTTTTCTGGTCTAATTACTATACATGATCATGGTTGACATTTCATTTCATGATCTTTCCCTCGTTGAGACCACCTTTCTGAAATGAGCAAATTCAGCGATCACAAGCTACAGATGCAAGATTTGATTCTGTTTTCCTCTACTTGTATATGCACAAAATTGATATTGGTTCTATCATGAAATATTCTCTCAATGCTGCCTTCTTCTACCAATTAACACTCGATACAATTAAAACGAAAAAAAGATTTTAAAACTTCGGAAACTAAGAGTACTAAATTATGTCATTTGTGTGTATCCAAATACACAATGAAATGAAAATAAATGGTCAATAACATATTCAAATATCGAACAAAATATATTATTTAAGAAAAAAACCCTCAATTAGAGTTGGTAGATGTGAATAGAATTGTAAGAGTATAACATCAAAATGGGTTGATATTGGTACCCCAAAACATATCAATTATTAAATAAAAAGAAAAAAACAGACAACATGAAATTAGAGTGTCTAGTGCCAATATCAATTCTCCCATCAGAATGAGAAATTCAACACCATACTTTCAAGTGGCTCTGGACATCTTGGGCAGCTTTCAAACTTGTAAAGTTTTTATTAAGTGTTTTTCAGAATGAGAAGCAAGTAGTCTAATGTCAAATAACAGAATGAAATGGACCAAACAAGATATTTATACAGCATCAAGTCTAACAATTGAAGTAATCTCAAGTATAATCACCACACAGGTACGCTTTGATTGCGTCAACCAACACTTGAGACAGCCTTACCAACATCTTTTACTTGAAAAGTTCCATGGACAGCCTTCTCAAATTCGTTATCTCAAAAGCAGGCAACGAAGATGATTTTAAAACACACTATGTTCCAGCTTGACAACATTTAAATGTGAGATTCTATATAACAAACTAGGTACAACGGTTTTATGCCTCTCTTATACAGGTATAAGGGCGGCATAGACGGATCACATTTTTATATTTGACAATTTTTGGACTTGATACAAATTTTATTTCCTAATTTGAAACTTCAATTTTAACAATGGAAAAATATAAAACATAGAACGCATAATTATATCATTCGACAGGCTAAACAGTATATATTAATTAATCAACTCTTCCCATTAAAATCCAAGCTTCAAACATAGCCTAATTGGCTAATGTTATGTTACATATATAATTCATACACTGCTTTCATACTTTTATTTCCCATGGTTGGAGATTGGCAATCGCGCACACAGGTGCTGAAACGGTGGAGCATCCAAACAAACCCAAGTAAATTTATTAATTAAAAAGTAAGACAAGACAGAAAATCAAACCCAACATAAAAGAACGAGCATCGGAATCAACCGATGTTATTAGGACGCAAATTTCTAGAGCAGGCACACGATTAAGATGGAAATAACAGAAACAGAGGAATTTGTCTAATACTTATAAATAACAGTACAGTCTTTATCCCGCCACCTTCCTGATATAAGCTCTTCCAGGAATAACTTCTTGTGATCGTCCAAGGAACAAGTCAGATTGCCCATGCCATCCTCCAGCCTTCATAGGTGGAGGCACAGACGGCTTTGCAAGAGGCCTATCAGAGCCCACTGTCATGTTTGATAACTTCTCAGCTGCATCAGATACACGTGTTTTCCCCCAGTTACCAGCTGCTGTCACATAAGTAATCAATCATCACATAGTTGATATAATTGCACAAAGTGATCCAATCACATGCAATTTCAGACAGGTGCACTCAAGTAAAAATGGTTTTTCTCATCCAAGTCTACAACATTTTCATAGCACAGTAGATAAATATCTAGCAAAACCTTAGTACAGCTACATATACTATACACTAAGAAATATCTAAGTGTAATAAACACTAATAAGTCCATCGATTTGTATACTTTTAAGTATCGATCAGCTGCAATATGAATACATTATCAGCTGAGATATCTCACAAGCAGCAATATGAATACATTCTCAACTGAGATATCTCACTAGAAATAAAATAAATCACTGGCACTACTCAAAATTCCCAACGTGAAACCAATATGTAAATCATGAAATAGATAAGTATACTTACGTGGGCCATTCATTCCAGGTGGTCGATACCTTGGCTGTTGCTTAACATAGTTCTTCAGGTTCTTGTCATTTTTAGTCAAATCCTGCCCGCCTCATTATAGGATGAAGTGAAGATTAGGAAAGGAAAAAAAAAAATATATCATATGGATTAATTCACACTTGATACTATGGTCGCATGCTCGTAAAAAGCATACCATATAAACCAAGGTACAATTGATATTCCAACCTACCTGATTATTCATGTCCAACTTCCTTTGCACACCTGGGTAGAGAATAGAACTAGATCATAAACTGATGCTTTTTAACAGATATACCACCCAAAAACATAATTAACATAAAGTATTTGAAACAAACATACACACACGAGAAATTTTTGATTCAATCAACTTAGTAGAGAGAACAGAGGCCCAAAATAAGAATAAGGAAACTCCATCCCTCACCCCCAGCATTATCATATCTCACAAACACCCATGCAAAAGTACGTGTTTTTCAATTTAAATGGAAGTTCCATAGCTTAGCAGGCACTAGCTATGGTAACATACATATGGATATTGAATAGAAAAAAGAACTTATAGAACTCAAAACCAACAATCAGCAACTACGAAAACATTTATGAGACTCTATACCTGCACCCTGACATGCCTGTGGTTTGGCACAAGAAAAACTGTTTGTGGGCTTTGGGTTCAATAAACTGCCCGGGTATCTCCTACCACAATTTTGCTCCAAAACTCCCCTTGTTCCAACTGCAAGAACTCAACATCTTAATGCTCTATTCCCTTAATATTCATCATCAAAGAGAAGTAAAGAGCAGAATTTGCAAAGACTAACCAGAAGGAGGTGTTCTAACAATAGCAGCTTTAGAGCGTAGAGATGGTGGAACATAAAAGCAACTCTGCAACATTATAAAAAAAATAAATTGTTGTCTGAGATTTCTTCAGCCACATTGGATGTACATTTGTTCTTATCAGATGTTTGCCAGATTAAGTAAAAGTTTTCTATTAAAACCAATAGACAGCCACCTGGAAGAAAGGATGTTGAAGGGCCTCCAAGGCTGTCGGCCTCTTGCATGGATTCCACGAACAAAGGGACTAGAATTTGCACAAACAGGAAAAGGAACACATAAGTTTTGACCATTGAAGAAAAGGTTATTCCAAGACTTCTATCAGAGAGAATTACATCCAGGTATGAGAAACTTAAAGAAAAATTACTTACTGTGATAAGATTGATTGCATCCTCACTAACACCTGGTATCAACACAGAAAGATGGACCCCAGCAACCTGCCAAGTCATTAGACATGCAGATAAATATAAGAAGATAGCCATGAAAATTATTCATGAAAAGAAACAATTGGTCATTCAACAAAAATATCTAAATATGAAATCGGCAAACTTGAAAAAGGATAAAATTATTAATTGAAGTGCAATTATCATTAGTAATGAACAAATTCAAACAGCCTCAG
The DNA here is from genome assembly GCA_019321725.1 of Paulownia fortunei. Classification (NCBI taxonomy): domain Eukaryota; kingdom Viridiplantae; phylum Streptophyta; class Magnoliopsida; order Lamiales; family Paulowniaceae; genus Paulownia; species Paulownia fortunei. The sequence goes on along the minus strand of CM033122.1, from coordinate 4,575,105 downwards.
AGATATGCATCAAAAGGCTCATCACTATTTCTTCAAAATCAAAATACCTCGAAGCTTTACCAGTTTTCAACTATTTTTTCAAATTTCTTAATGTATAGATAAAGAAGCGTGACCACATATACTCAAAACCCCATATCAAGAACATAGAAATACTGCCTTAACACCACATTTATCAGAAACTAAAGAAAAATGAAACACTCACTTGTGGGAACTGGTAATTGATGGCACTAGCAAGTTCAAGACCCTCGGTCCATTCACTCTTGGTTGGACTGCCTATTACGCAACATATCTTGTAAATCTCGTCAGCCTCACTACACCATAATATAAAAAGCATATCAAGCGCCTTCCAAATTGTCAAAAAGGAATAGAACTTAAATAAGAGTGTGTAATGTGAAGAATATTTCACAGTATGAGCACGCTCTTGCTTTGACAGGGTAGAGTATGAACACACCCTAACAAGCCAACAGTCCTAGTAACATAATGTAATAGGGAGGATGCAATATTGAACAAGGATATTTGCCATCAACATCTAAATATAGAAAAGCAATAAATAAAGGCACTTCTCAAGGACTATAATTATACCTCGAACCTGGAAATAGAGGACGAAGTGTGAATAATTCAGCCATTATTGCACCCATTGCCCACATGTCTGAAAGAAAAGAGCATATAAACATCTCAAGGAAACAAATCCTGAAATAGTCTAACAGCTGTTTTATCATCTACTCACCAACTGGAGGACCATATGTGGGAGACTGAAGTAGAACTTCAGGGGCCCGATACCTACAAAATAAACATTGTAAAAAGCCTGGAAAAAATAGAATGGAAGTAAACAGAAGGCGAGGGAGATAACCACTCACCAGCGGGTTGAGACGTATTCAGTGAATGGAGGTTGAGAATTGATCTCCCGAGCGAGACCGAAATCAGCAATTTTTATGACATCCTTTGATACTAGCAAGTTCTCTGTTACAAGCATCAACAAATAAACACATAAGACATGCTGACCATTTACAAGCAAAAAAAATGGGCAAGTGAACATTTAATAACAAATAGTTCACTGACAATATGCACACTTCAGTTAGCAACCAGCACTAGAATCCAATAATGCATTCATCAAAAGTGATTATTCATGCACAATTAATAAGGAAGTTTATACTAGAACAATTATAATATAACAAAATTGATTGCAGAACTCAGAATAGGAAAGCAAAAAGGCAACTCCAGCCACTGAGGACATTTACCAAAGCATCCAACCAACTAGGTGAAAAAATTCTGAAAGAATTAGAATAAGTTCCAAAATATGACACAGATCACAGTCTTAAATCAGATGCTGGGCATGATTATCATATCTACGGTCCTCACTTAAATTGTAGAAAATCATAGCAGCAATAACCTGGCTTGAGGTCACGATGGAAGTATCCTCGTTGATGTATGTAAGCCAGACCTTGAAATACTTGGAAGCACCTGTTTCTCACTTCAGCTTCTGAAAAACAATTTCCTCTGTCCTTCATAAGCTGGTATAGATTGCATTCCTGAAAAATTAACACAGAACATGCACTTAAAATGAAGAACAAACTTCCAAGAATGCAAAGACAGGTAGGGAAGCAATGCATACCATGTACTCAAACACAAAGTACAAGACATCATTTTCCCTAATAACTTCCTTGAGCTTTACTACATTCGGATGGTTCATTTTCCTCAGTGACTGCCAATAAGAAAAGCGTCATTTATCATGCATAAAAGTAAAGCTTATAGAATCAACCAAGAGAGAAGAATTTGGTTACCTTCACTTCCCTGAGATTTATACATTCTTCCCACGAGTAATATTTTTTCTTCATTTTCTTAATCGCAACCTGTGCAAAGTAATTCATTAGATAAATGATAATTTCAGATTTCGCAAGTTTTCAACTTTAAGAGATCAAAAGGAACTTTATTCAATTCAAAAAAGGATGAATATATAAACTAAAGTTATGCGTACCACTTCACCAGACTGCTTGCTTAGAGCTCGCCAGACACTTCCAAAAGTGCCATTACCCACTTCTTTAATGACCTTATACCTGCATTGGCCATTGTGATGCTGAATCCACCAAAAAAGAAACTAACGGTATTTATAAAAACATGAAATTTCACACTATTGCACCTTTCCATTCCGGCGATTTCAACAGCTTGTGAACACTACTTATTGGAAAACGAATGAGTGCAGAACAGAGATATTGAAGTTTTTATATTCTCTAAGTGACTGTAAACAAAAACTATTAAAAGGCCTGGCTGATTCAGCAAAATCCACCATTAATTCTTCCCCTGTACTTCGATGTGAGCAAAACCAACGAGATTATGATGGATGGGCTTCACAGCCTTATTCATAAAGTATACCAAATCAGAGACTTTGAAACAAAGACAAGGAGGTGGAACTGCGGTACTATAGAACATCTTGATGCTGATTGACTAATAATGTTGAGCTCTACAAAATAGACCAAGGCAAGACATGGTCAACCAAAGCTTCCAGACAATATTCTCCACCGCAAAAAATACTGAATCTGATGCAGAACTTTAGTCAACCAAATGCTGTCGTCAACAGGCCATCAGGGAGAAAGCAAAAAGATGACTGATATTATAAACTACCACTCTGAACAAATACAGTGCAACAGATATCTAATACTGAATGACACAGTAAACTTCCTTTGTATACTTGCAGACTTCAGTCCTGCAGTAAAAAAGGAAAAGAATTTCAAATCACACTGGGGCCATTAACTTATACGAATAGAACAAAATTACCTACTCTAATAAAACGACTATAAAGTACCTCACACATGATTCCAAAGGATCTGAAAACGGATGTTGCATCAACAATGCACTATCAACAAATAGAGTTGCACAAGAAGATTAACAGTGTAGCCAAAGTAACAGCAAAACAATGTCCAGAATATATTGATTTATGCAACTCACTTGTAGATGTGCACTAAAGATTCAACATCTATTTTATAAGAAATACGCATTCAGCCTCCTGTACTGATCACTTAAGAGAAGCTTTCCACTAAGTGCAATTGACAAAGGAAACAAGAAGAAAATCTCCAAGGATGAGAAATCGCCAGTCAAGAACTTCCTGGAATGAAAAAACCCGGTGCTGGTAGCAATCCGACCAGAGGCAAACTTGCTCCATGTCCTAGATAATATTAAGCCTTTTAAATCGAAATGTAACACAACCTGGCAGCATAGAGAGGGAAAAAAAAGGCAGTGAGATACGGGGAAACATGTAACAGAAAAAACAAAAATAATTAGATTCTGGTATAGTGGATGACAATAAACAATTAAACCCACAAAATATAATTAACATGGATATGAAAAAGTAAAATACAGAGCAAATATAAGAGAAATAAATTCCAATAAGAAGTCCACATTGCTGCTTCTCTCACATAAAGCCAAAATTTGTGAAAATTTTCAATTATGAAAAAGCACAGTATACCATAATCAAACCCACTACACCAAACCAATACTCACGACCAGTAACCTATTCATAAAAAACATCAAAAACAAATCAAATTCCCACATAAGATACTCCTTTAATACTTGAGATCAGAACAAAATCCCAGGCAAATGAATTTTCAGATAGTAGCAGAAAAACAGTAATGAAAAAAATGATTCCCATCTATAAAGGCGAGATTCACATATATCTTTAGCATCAACAAATAATAGGAGAAAATAATACATATACCTCAACACAAAACCGACCCCAAGTTAACCAATATAATATTAATTATTTTCTTAAAAGGTAATTGGTTCACACACAAACATTATCCTCAATTTTGTTTCCCAGATAATTTCCACTCAAACATTTACCTAAAAATTCAAGAAAGAACCTGAAAACCTAACCATTATCCAAATCCATCTAACCTCATACCACCGAAACCCCCAAAAAAACAATGATAAAATTACAAAAGATCAAACCAAACGGAATAACACCACAAATTACCAAAGTCAAACCATAATATCATAATTAACAAGAAAGAAAGAAAACATCGACACAAAATCATTCAAAACTTTACCCCAAAATTAAACCAGAAACCTATCCCAGATCTCTGAACATCAATCCAAAAACCGGCACAAAATCAAAGCAGATCTAATCACATCACACTAATAATCGAAACAAACAAACAAACAACAATGAACAGTGCATAGTATTATATATATATATATATATATAGAGAGAGAGAGAGAGAGAGAGTAACACAAAGCGAGAGAAGGGAGCTTACCGGTAGAGGAAACGGCATAACCTAAGGAGAAGAAACCCAGAGATGCCACTCTTTCTCTCTCTAACTCCCTCCCCTATTATGATTTTTTTGGGTTCGTAGCCACCTAAAGAATATATTTGGGGTTTTATAATGATATGATGATGTGGGTATGATGATGATGTGGTATGATGGATGAGGGATAGACATAAATGGTGGGGGTGTAAATATGACAGAGATGCGAATCTTGGCATTGCAGACAATAAAAAGGGTAAACAAAGATGAAAATAGTTCTCCCCACGCGGAGAAGGGAATCGTATTTTTCCTTTCTTTTTCAAGTAATTAATAATTTATTCGTAAAAATATGTTAATAATAAATATTGCATTAATATAAATTATGTACTACATTTTTATTCTTTGACGAATTTGGAATACCCGTATTTTTCAAATATTTAAAATATACATAGTAAAAAATCGTATAATATTGCACTCTTAAAGAATACACTAAAAGTAAATAATGAAATTCAAAATACAAATTTAATTGAATCGCACTCTATTAATATACCAAATATATTAATCTTAAAGTACGTAAATCCTCTTATCCTATGAGTAGTTTTGTAGGATCTTAGACAACTCAAATCACTAAATCAAAACCCAAATCAATATTTCTTTATTGACTTTTTGGTACACTTAAAAAAATATTAGAAAAATCTAGCAGCATGATAACAATGGGGATTGCTTTAACCATTAACAATTGAATTACCATTATTTTATTCTCTTTTTTTTTAAGCTTGAAATCATAAAAGTGAAATTTTGTTGAATATTTAGGTGTAACTGGGGCTCTCATGATTATGTACTGGAATCTTACATTAGTTTTTCACCAACTATATATGCTAGAATAAAGACAATCTACCAAGTAGAATCTTATACAATTGAATCCTAAATCTTATCCAAGTAGATTTTACAATAATGGCAAATTAGCCGGCTGCAAGCAACGATCAAGTCAGAAAATTGATTTTGATTAAAAATAATAAATAAATATATATTTTTTATTATACAGAGAAGATGAATTTTTAAATTTTATAAAATTTTATATATAATTTTATTGATCCGCCCCTTGCTGCAAGGAATCTCAAGATTTACATGCGGGATTATGTCTTCAAACACACACACACACACACACACACACACACACAAAAAAAAAAAAAAAGGTGTTCCTTTCTTGGGCAAAACAATAGGCAATCCGATAATTGAGAATAATTGGTGTTTAGTGTATGATTTTACTTTTCAATTATTTATTTTTTATAGTTTTGTATGGACGAAGCATGAGAACGAAACGGATAAATAATAACAAATAGATCTACATACGACGAGATTAATATTAGGAAGTATGGTGTAATTTTTTCTTAATTTGTTGAAATATTTAGCGGTCTTAATCCCATATTGTGTCGCTTAAATTGAATTTCATTAATTCTTTTTATTGATTATTTTTCATCGTGTGTATTTTGGGATTATAAATTCGCTAACATGAAGAAAAAACATTTTTTTTAAGTTTGTTTGCATCAATAAAATAGAATCATGTTGTATTATCATTTGGATTGAAGCATTTGCAAAGTTTTCTTTTTTTTTTTTTCTTTTGATTACACATAAAATTCGATTTTTTTTATATAAAAAAAGTCACATTTTGTTTTTCAACATCTTAAAATCATAGTAATTACTACTAGGTTGTATTATAAAAAACAAGAATTGAACTGTGTGCACTTCTAAACTCACATTTATCATTATTATCTCACTTTTTCAATTCCTTAAAAATTTATTTACTTTATTTGATAAAGTTGGATATATTAATATATCCAATATAGGTAAATGTTTATTTCTGATGATAATAACCATTATAAAATTTCAAATTCGATACAATTAATAATTTTTATAAATAATTCATCCCCCTTATAAAATAGGATGAAATAATTACATTATTTTATTTAAATATATAGAATATATTTTGACAATAATACCCATGATTTTAAATCATATATCGCAATTTAAACTTAAATTAATTTATGATAATTTTTAATTAATGATAAATTAGCTAAATACAGAATAATCAATATAATTATCGATCAAAGTACACATTTGTTAATAATTTTTACTAATATATCATTCAAATAATCATATCTCATCATATTTTTTATTAATCGTTTCTCTTCCCAACCAAATAACTAAATAATCCTAATATTATTATACCATCCGATTTTCCCAATTTCCCAATTTTAAGATTGAAACGCAAACTTCTTGCGCACAAATTATCAAGACACCTAATCAGTGTAAACGAATGGGACAGCCCTAACCATTGCATTACCATCAAGGCATCAACAATGCCTACAAATTTTAATAAAAGTTTAAAACTGTACTATAATTTCCAAGATTACTTACTATTATTACATGGGAGCATCCCATGTGACAAGAAACACACCATGGAAATTTAACTATTGCCAGCCATGTTCTCATTATTGGCCACCTATAATAAAACAAAAAAAAACATGGCCTCATACAAATATACGGTGAGAAAAAGACTATTTATCAACCAAAAAAGAGATAAAATGGTGTGAAAAAGACAACAAAAAGAACGAATAATATTTGTAAGTTGTAATTTTTGAATGTCACTTTATAAACTCTAATCACTAGTGGAATAAATCTTACATCCAATCATATTTATTCAATTATGATCGTCAAGATGACACCTAAACTGCTGAACGAGACATGAAGAAAAATCAGTTACATTATCAGGTTCTGTTTGGATTGATAAATTTAAAGTAAAAAATTTTAAATTTATAATAATAAATTAATTAAATTTATTTGAATAATTTGATGATACAATGAATATAAAATTCTTAATATTTTATTTTTGAATTATTTTTTAAATTATTGTAATAGATTTTAAAATTTTCTTATAAAAAATCATTTAAAATTATTTTTTCAATTTTTTCTCTCAAATTTAAATACTTTCATTCGAAATGTAGCCTTAATTCATTTATGAATCATCTAAATTGTGTATTTTTTTTATTTTGGATTGTTTTTTGTCAATCTTCATAAGTTGAATGAATAAAGTGATCTATTGGAAAACAAGTACGGTAACTTTGGTACGAGGGAATGGAGGCAGTAAAAAAAGTCTATACCACTTTTTTTAATGCTATCGGGAGAAATTTTTATTCCGACTGAAGTGAGATAAATTAATAATCATAACTAAAAAGGAAATATCGCTTCTAACCCCCAACCCTCTACCAAAATATTTGATTATGGTACATTTATATACATATGCTTAAATAGATATTGTGTATATATATAATATAAATATGGTTATAATATGTTATATATATATAAGAGTAACAAATATTAATACAATATATATTTATAATATATGTATAAATATACATATATCATTACATAGATACATGTTTATATACATCTATATTGTAGTTAAATAATAATTATATTATTAGCCAATATGCATAAACTTTTATGTTTAGGTATAACTCTATATATTGCAATCGTTTATACAAAAAGGATATATTAGTAAAAAAATAAAAAATAAAATTATTCGATCTAGTTAAAAAAATTATTCGATTTAGTTTTGTATTAAATGAATCAAATAATAAAAAATACTATCATGTCACGTTTTCATTTCAATTTATATATAGAGTCAAATCGTGAAATGGTAAAAATAGAATTACATTCTATATCTTTATGATCAATCATTATACTAAATATATCGATACAATTATACTGATTATGTGAATTGGATTCGTCCAAAGTATAAGTTTTTTTAGAATTTATGCCTTTTTTTACATCAATTGTGAATCTTTTTTTATCCAAAAAAAAACAAAAAATAGGACAGAATATCTCAATCATAGTTGCACCATATAGGCTATGGAGATTGAGGGAAGAACAAGGCTTGATATATATATATATATATATATGTGTGTGTGTGTGTGTGTGTGTGTGTGTAATGAAGTTAGGTCATGAGATGAGAGGGTTGGTGGGCATGCAACCACATCAACTATTCCATCTTATCCCATACCTTTTTTCTTTTCACATTCAGCGAATGGAATTTTATATTATTGGTGTTTGGGCATCTCAAGAAAATGAAAAAAAAAATAAAAATGAATTGGCAAAATTCCAAAGGATGTGGTGGTGTTTGGTGGGAAGATGAAGTGTAATTGCAGGTTCCTGTAGCGGCGCCACGACAGACAAACGCAAGTGCAGGTGTTTAATATAGGGTGGTGCGGCGCCAGATTGGATTGACCTACGAACTTTACATCATCACGCCACACGGTGCGGGGAAAATTCATCCATTTGTTCGGTTTTACTTTGTTTATTATGTGGCTTTTTATAAATACTTCTTCCTACTTTCTTCTCTTTTTTTTGTGCTTTTTTATTACGGAAAAAAATTGAATTAATTATAAAAACCACCATTTAATTTGATTTATATATAATAAATATAATTCTAAATTTATAAATTATAAATATTTCGTTAATATTGATTTTTACTTTGTAAACTAAAATTTTTATTTTCTATTGAGTAATAGTTCGAATAAGTCTTGAATGGGCCTCTTGAAAACTTGATGCATATAAATAATTTATTTTACATCTTTGATATATATATTCGTATTTAATTTTAATTATTGAATAAATAAAATTTTGATGAATGATTACTTAATTTCTTTTCTTTGAGTTATTATTTTCCCCGGTCTATTAATAACCAACTGGATTTTTCAATGTATAAAAATACAAATTTCAATAACTTTGGGTACTCTAACCTTTCCCACCATAGTTTTTTCTATTTTTAGAAAAAGTATTTATAAAATAGTGATAAAATTCAAATGGTATTTTTCAGTGTTTTCATAATTAGATTAGTAATCAAACTGGTTAGTAGTTCAATCGATTGTATCGATTCAACCACTTATTCGATCAGTCTAATGAAATTAACTATATTTTTATTATATTATATAAAATTATAATATAATAGATAAATTATTATGTATAAAGTAAAAAATATAAATAATCAACTAAAAAATTCACTTAACAAAATTCAAAATAATCATATGCATATAACCAAATATTAAATTTGAGTTTTTTTAAAAAAATTAAGAAAAAAAGTTTATTAGTCTGTTTGACCGATTTTTTGGTCGGTTAAACTAGTTTGATTTTTTTTTTTTTTCGCACCAAACAGATCTGATCGACCATCATTTTGTAGTTTGGCCGGTCGAACCGATCAATCCAGCCCGTTTTTTTAAAATATTTGTGTTTTTAATACTCAATGGTTATTTGTAATTCATATATGCAAAGAGATGTTTTTTATAAATAGATTAAACTTCAATAATAATATTTATAATTAACCCAAAAAGTATTTAGTCTATTCCACTTCTAACAAATTATATAAGGAATATGAATGTGCCTGTCTTTTAATTGGACGCTTTCTTTGAATTTCTTTGAATTTTGAATAACGTCATATACAATTTAATTTCTTAATGTGATTAATTTGGAGCAATTAATTTTATTATTATTATTAATTCGTAAGGTTGTGTATCAAATTGTCCAAATGTTAATAAACTAATAAATTCCTCAGTGGCCCAAATTACAACAAATGTCCAGAAACTAGACCCAAATCCACCATACAATGGTTAAACAGATTTGAACGGGCCGACCCACGACCCAGCTCATTTTCTCTGGTATTTTTCTGCCCACGTATCTGTATGAAGAAAATATAGAAATAGTGGACAAGGGAAGAACAGAAATCACACAATACAGACTTTGAAAAGTCTATTTAAGATTATGGATCTTCCCACAGGAAGCAAGTTTCGTTTACAGAGCACGATGATGATACAAGCTAACCATAGACCAGATTTTAACCAGTAATTACATCACTAATCCCTGTTTAGCCACTCTCTTTAGGGGAGCTAGGGACTGACAATAGTAGTTTTTTCCTTAATTTTATAAAAATTTAAATTTTGTATAAATTTATTAATTTTTAAAATTTGAGTCTCATAAAAACTAAAAATATTATTTTATCTATTATTATTATTAAAAAAAAAATCAATGTCATCTTATTTAATTTTTCTATGTCCATCCCTATACACTCAGTTATTCTAATTGCTAAGAATACTCGATAAAAAGGTATAAGTACTTTTATATGACTAGATGATTTTTTTTTTTTCAAAATATAATTCTCAATCCAAATGCCTTATTTGGTAATAATTAATACTAGATCCGAACCAAACCCCATTTACTATTAGCATTAATTATTGGGTGATTTTGTTTTTTTTTTTTATTAATTTTAAATTAAATTATCACGTATAATTTTACTAAATATTAATTTTAAATTAGAATTTTGATAAGTAAAATTAAAAATACACTTTAGAGCAGTTATGACTTATGGGCAGTTGCAAGCGATTTAATAGTTTTAATCCATAAAAAATATAAAATCATACGATTTGAAAAAAAACATTTTTCATGATATTAGAAAAAAATAAATTGATATAAAAAAATATTCGAATAATAACAATGAAATATCTTTAAAATAGAAATACAAGTATAAATTTTTTAATACTATAAAAGATACAATATTTAGTATAAAGTGCACTATAGAAATAAAACGAGATAAAAATAACAATTAATATTAAAAAATACAAAAATGAGTGTTTGAAGTTAATATTTGAATATTGATTGAAGTTGATCAATGATCCATTGAATAATTAATAATATTAAGTAATAATTAATAAACATAAATACTAAGTTGTAGAATCTATTTATCATTTTGTTTTTTAATGATTTAAATTTCAATAATTAATTAATAAATAATAAGTTTAACTATTTAATTTATACTAGAGGTTGCGCTTACCTTGCGGCTTTTTAACTACCATCGAAATTTTTAATTATTTTTTTTTTTTAAACCGTTGTCGTGGGAATTTTCATTAAAAAATTTTTAAATCATTGTCGACTGTTGACGAATTACTCGTTCCACGGTAAGAGCAAATCATCTCGTGCCGGTCGGAGGATAAATTAGGAAGACTTCTTTGAATCCTTCCTCCATTGAATAGTCGACTCAGAATTGATATGAATAAGGAGAATTCGACTCTTTAATTAAAATAAAATATTGTGATGGTCCGAAAAAATTTTATTAAATTTTTTAAATTATTATCGTAAATCAAAGTTATCGAATGGTCAAATGATGCAATACGTTTTTCGACGATTCGAATTTTTTAAAATTGTATAATACGAATTTTTTAAAACTCAACGGTCAGCCCTGGTTTACCATAATCAGATGATAAGAGAGTGCTGTTTGTCCAGTTGCCGCTCTTTACCCCGTCGTCAGGATATTCTTCAAACCCTAATCCCCCGTATTCAGTTTCCATTTCAAGCACGCACCGCAGAATCCCACCATGAAGAAGCGGAGAAGTGGCAGAAAAAATCAAAATCAAAGGGCAGCACAGGAAACAGAAAATGGGGTGAGTGATTCTTGCATTTCGGCGCTCCCCGCCTCTTTATTACTTGAAATCTTTTTCAGACTCCCAATCGTTGTTGTAATGAAATGCAAGTTAGTTTGTACGGCATGGTATAAGCTCCTCTCTGAATCTAATTTTACCGATGATTATCGGAGAAATTCAACCTTTACCCACCTCTTGCTTCCCATGAATCGGAGAACTGCTGATTCAAGTTCTCAACTTTTGTATTTGCTTGAAATTACTGAAAATGGAGATTGTATTCGGAGACCCATTAAGCTGAAATTACCTGGGTGGGTGGAAAGAAAGTCATCTGAATTTGTTATTGGCTCGTGCAATGGTTTACTTAGCTTATCACAGTGTAGAGTTGGGGTTGAAGTTATTTATATAAGCAATCCGCTAACGGGAGAGTGTATTGGACTTCCTGAGCATGAAAGAGATCATGATGACAAGAGCTTTGTGCTTTATAAAATTGGTTTTAGTCCATCTACGGATAAGTTTAAGGTGCTGAGAATTGCCTATAAAACTTGGAATGACTCTAGGATAGAGGAGTGTGAGATTTTCACGGTTGGAGTTGATGATAGATGGAGACGTTTGAGCAATCCCTTTACAAGGTTGTGTTTTTGGGCTGATTGGATTTCTCTTAATGGAGCTTTTCACTGGATTCTACAGGATAATGGTTCCTTTCGAATATCCACCTTTGATCTTGCAGAAGAAAAAGTTGGTCAAATTTCACACCCTCCGGGCCTGGTGCTAGATTTGAAGACCATGAATTTGGCGTTATTTAATAACCAGCTCAGTCTTGTTGACTTTTCCGTTCCATCTCAGGTTACTATATGGACATTGAAAGAGTGTGCAATCGCAAAGTCTTGGACCAAAGATGTGATCTTGAGAAGTTGGTTTCCCTCTGGTGTGCATATTAATAAGCTTGTTCCAGTTGAAAAATTACAAAATGGAGATATACTATTTAGCGATTCTGCTGATCTCATCTCCTTTAATGTTAAGCTAAAGAAGTGTTCTAAAATTGAGGTTTTTGGTATTCCAAGGATGGCTTCTCGTATAATGACTTATACACCAAGCTTTAAGTCATTTAGGGAAGCTGTAATGAAAGGGAACTTGAGTACCTTGTATGTTTAGTTGAAGTAGTTCTGAATCACTTTTTTATAATGGAAGGGCGCTGGAGTACAATGTATGTTTAGTCGCAGTAGTTTGAATCACTTTTTCATCAGGAGCTACGTCTGTTTCTTCTGGTATCACTCTATTCTCTAGATCCACTATGCTGCAGTAATTACTAACAGTAATTTTGTTATTTTTTCTTTTTGTTGTGTGTGTCCAGGTGGGGGGGTGCAGAATTAATATAAACTGTCGAGGAGCATTTGTTTTTGTTTTCACTTTGCCCTTCTGTATGTGTATCTAGGATTGCATAGTTGATTGATTCCATAGCTTATTACCATATAGTTTCTTTCTGCAAGTTGTGTTTGTTATTGATGAATTCATTTGTCATGGTTTTTTATTTTGTTTGTTCAAGAAATTTCTTGATTTGTTAAAAATGACAGAACAAATAGGGACCAGCACTTGGAAAGAGTGAGATCAGAATGAAAGATGAAAATAATTTAAAGTTGAATGATTGTTATCATAGTGACATCTGGGTATTTTTCGAATAATAACTCTTCTTAATCAGTAAAATATATTAGATTACGATGGTCTCCGTTGTAAGCGGATAGGAAAACCAAATAGCTTTATTCTGGGTATTTTTCCAGTTCTACTTAAGAGCAGAATTAATGCAAAACTTTATTTTCCAGACGTCTTTACTCTCTGCCTTTAGACCATTCACGGTGATGGAGCTTGGTAGCTCAGCTTTAGGGTGGGTTTGGGGGCTGGAGTTGGGGAAAGTTTGCAACTTTTTTGTGTCATCAGTACCTAGGGATTTTGCATTTTGGCCTTGCTCTCTTCACCTATGAGAATTTATTATTTTGGAGCAGAACAAGTGCTTCCTTCTATTGCTATGGTCATGAAGAGGGCTTGCGAATTGGCAAAAGACTTGGGGGGGGGGGGGGGGGGGAGGGCAGCACAAGTTAATGTGGAAAAGTTTTTAATGTCATAGCAGTTTATATTTTAATTTCAGTAGCCATAATCTGATACATTGATAAATTCTTTCCATAGTGTTCGCATCTTCTTTTACGATGATATATTAAGCATGTTACCTGTGCCATCATTCACTCAGCTAATATATATGTGAATAGAGGAATATGTTCAAGGATATCTAAGAGCTTCTATAATGTGCACTGCACCTCCCTTTCTTCTTCATATGTTATTTGTTTGAATTGTTCTCATTTATTTGGTGCTATATATCACATTATATTTTGATTTTATTTACTAAGTGCCTTAATTGAACTTAAAGATCCACCTTGAGATGCGTGAAGCCAAATTTTTGTGGATAATGCATGTAATCTCAATCTTAGTGTGACACCGCTGGACAATCTTATCCATCAAATTGGACAAATAATAGAGGCAAATAAAATAAAAAGGAAAGGAAAAGGAAGAAAACCAACTTCTGGAAGTAATACTATGCACTCTCATATTCATGAGGAGTTGCATCTACTTATGGTAGTTCTTCTTCTGTTTTTGGTGAAAAATAATGCTGAAACTTGATCAACGTAATGCACCTGTTTGTGAACTCATCTTTTGTTCGATTAATCAATTTATATTTTCTTTGATGCACTTCCTTTGGATACAAGTGCTTACAACATGCTGGAATGTCCAAGCTATTTCTGACATTTATAGAACCCTGTTTCATCTTGAGCCTAATGGTCAAAATAATATCTTGCAGTTCAAAAACCATGTCTCAAGAAGGCAGCTTGGAAGTTAGAATATGGTTGTGGTTGCTGTGCAGTGGCGAAGGACGTTCACCAAACGGTTCATTTTGATTTGGCCTTGGTTGAGTCTCATTTACCAGCCGCTTGATCAGATGTCCGTGTTGATTGCATCAGGGAACATCAGTAGCAGATTGAGTATGCTTAATGAAAAACTATATATATCGAGATTTCATTTTGTTAAGTGATAGAATCTCTGGTATGAAAACTTGATTTTTTACCTAATAAAATTCGAGCTCCTGAGATTTTTGTTTTTTTAACCTAAAACGAATTTATTTGTCTTATTTAATTAGGAGAATAATTATAATTATTTCTTTAATTATGATTTCTTGTGTGACTTTGTTTCAATTTCCTCAGCTCCTTATGAAGCGAAAATCACTTATTCTTGATTACATTACGTGCGAGGGTTGTAAAAAAATGGGTTTGTTTGGAGTACGACTTGGGCCATCCAAATAACTTCATCCATTTTGGGCCTACCTGGTCCAAAGAGACCATTGATTGACATTAAAAATTTCCTAGAAAATTCATAAAAAAATTTGTATCCAAGACACTCGTTTCATGTTTATGAATTACAATTGGGCTTCTTGTAATGATAAATTAGTCTATCAAGAAGAGGTACTTCTTCCGTCTAATTAACTTAATCTATATGTATTTCTGTGATTTTAATATTCCGTGTAATATTTAGTAGTTATGTGGTATGGAAATTCTTGCTCAGCAACTGACTTGTGGGTACTGGATCTTATAGTAGGTTCAATTTAATTTTGTGATTAGAATTAATTTCCTGAAATAACTAGGATTTGATTGCACTAACTGATGCAATATCCAATTTTATACTAAGCGAATTATTTATTTTCCATTTTTACTACATATTTCAATATTTTTACACATTCAAATCGATTTTTTGTACTAAAATAATTTTAAGTCATGATTATATAGGATATATATTTGGTAACAAACAAGTTCTCTCTCCCTCCCTCTTTCTGTCAAAAGAGTTGGTAGAGTTCGGGTCAAAATTTTGGAACCCATTACAAAACTAATCCAATTAGAATTGCTTTTGAATTGTCCAAACACTATAAATAATATTTTATAAAAAAAAAAATAAAAATTAGATTTTTTGATCAACATAATTTTTTTTAACAATTTCAACTTAAAATTACTTTTGGATCTTTCAAAAAACAAGTGAATATTTGGTAAAAAGAACTAAAAATTAGAATTTCTAAAGAATCACAATATTTCATCATATAATACTTTTAAGAATAAGCATGATGGCATTATTATTATTTTTTATATAATAAATCAAAAGACAATAAATATATAAATGAAATAAACCCAAAAAATCTATGAAAAACCCATTCAGAAAAGAATTCTATGTCAAATACATATAACCCTTCCATTCCTATATATTCTAGGTCAAATACAGATAATCCTTTGATTCCTGCCTAATAATAACAGCGTCTTCTTCCCTTAACCCTATTCTATTCTCAACTCTCCTCCCTCACACCCTAAGGTGAATACTGAATCTTCGTGATGGAGCTTCCGACTGATTTGGTACTAGAAATATTTCGCAGGCTTCCATGCAAGGATGTCTTGAGTTCTAAGTGCGTTTGTAGAGCATGGTACAAGCTCCTCTCCGACCCAGATTTCACCACTACTTATGCAAGAAATTCGCCCTTTACCACCCTCATTCTCACCCACGGCTATATGGACAAGTCTGTTTTCTTGCTTGAATTTGCTGCGGATGGAGAGCTTATTCGGACGCCCATATTCAAGCCAGAAGTACCCGATTTTGTAGAAACAGATTTAGATTCGAAACTCTCTATTATTGGCTCATGCAATGGCTTGCTATTCTTATTGCTTCGTAGATGTTACTGTGATCGCCTGGCTGAAAAAGTTTATGTCTGCAACCCACTTTTGGGAGGGTGCGTTGCACTTGCAGAAGATAAAGTAGTAAAACAACCATGGGACTGTGTGGAATATAAGCTTGGCTATGTTCCGTTTACTAACAACTTTAAACTCCTGAGATTTGTTTACCAGGATAATAAGATAGTAGAACAAGCTAAGATTTTCACTGTTGGAATGGATGATAAATGGAGAAGTGTGGAGGATCCCTTCACCTGCTGGGTTTCTTGGTGCAAAGGCGTTTCTTTCATGGAGCTTACCATTGGGTAGCTAAGCATGAAAACCTTGACTTGATATGTACTTTTGATTTCGGGGAAGAAAAAAGCAGTGGAATTCCAAAGCCCCCTGGCCTGTTGCAACTTTCATGGGAAATGATGAATCTGACAATATTGAACAATCGTCTTTCTCTGGTTGACCTTTCAGATTATTCACAGATGAGTATATGGACAATGGAAGAGTATGCTGTTGCAGAGTCATGGTCCAGAAACATCCTATTAAGATGTTGGATTCCATATTATATGGCTACGCGGCTTTCTCATCTTTTTCCAATTGCAGTATTACCAAATGGAAACATTCTATTTTCTGATAAGGCCAGCGACAGGCTCTTCTCTTTCAGTCTTGAGAAAAAGCAATGTACTCTAATTAAGGTTAGTGATGCTGATCGGATATTACTCACGACGTATGCAAATACATATGCTCCTAGATTTTATTCACTCAAGGAGGATGAAAGTGGAGGACAATATTGGAACACTCAGAATGTCTGGTCGAGTATCCTATCTGTTCTTGTATCAGGGGTTTTGTTGGTTTTGTGTGTCAAGAGGTTTCTTGATTTTGTTTATGAATTGCTGCAATAGATCACATAGGATAATTAGCCTCACAAGTTTATGTGGCTTGTTTGCTATTAGGAAGTTGTCTTATGTTTTTGTGTATTTTCAGGATTATTTTTGCCCAACTTTTTGCTAGATTGATGTTATTATATATATTGGTAATTTATTCATTGTTTTATCCTTAACATTTCTGTGTGCACATGTGTTAATGATTAAATTGTTTATTGGTTCTATTCATAGCATAGTGCCACATCATAGAGCTAGCACAACAATTAGAAATAACAAATGTACATTCAAGAGTTATGACATGTATTTAATATTGTCGTAAAATTATATTTGTCTTCGTACGACTTTTAGATTTATATCAAAGAACAGTGGATTTTGAGAAAATATTAGATTTGACACAGAACAAAACCTAGGAAGCTCATTATGGAAGAAGTGTGGAGGAACTAGATATTGAAAGCACTCTACAGTCCCCCATTTATAACTTCCTTGAGTGAAGAAAAACTTGGACTATATGTGGTTGCAAATGGTATAGCCCCTTTAGCCTCACAAAACCTCAATCTCATCTCTTTTAAGAGAAGAGACAGCCATTGCATGAGGGCTCCAATACTAAGGAAGAATCTCCATTTGATAGTTCCCGAGAATGTTTTCATTCTTTCGGGTTAAATGAAAAACTCCCAATCAGAATTAACAAGTACTCCCTCCATCTAATATGTTTTAATCATATATATAGTGTTGTTTGATTCATGAAAATGAAGTTGTTCCTCGAAAAGATAAATAGCTACATATCAGGTCCTTGTTAGATAAATCATGGGCAAGAGCTTATACTTCATGAAGGCAATGGAACCCTCCAATTGCTCATGTTGACTTGTGTGAGATGAACCTCCTGAGGGAGAAGATGATATTTGAGGTTGAGGTTTTCAAACATCTTCTTCAACTCAAGGAGCAGCTCCGATATTCGAATTGTCCTATCTCCATAGTTTTGATGGTTGATGGTGTGTTGAACACATAAAGCCATCTTCATTTTATCCATGTTCTCGATTTCCTTCACTATCACTGAATGTTTTGGGTTCCAGTATTTTGGCTTGCTCTCAATGTACCTGTGTTCAAGAAAAAACATACAGGATTGTAGGTGTATAACACTTGAACAATTGTAAGAACAAGTTTGTCAGGATCGTAAAATTCTTGCCCTAACTTGATATGTGGTAGACCTCAAGTGTGTGTGTGTAATGCATGCCAAAAACAGGTTGCAGAGGACCCATCCAGTTTAGTTGTGCAAGATATTTTTGTCATATATGCATAAAACTTCAGGGAAAAACAGAGAGGGTATGTAGCTTGGGATTCATACGTTTGTATTGCTTTCTTGAGTGCAATTATAGTCTCCATTGGTGTGGAGACGTCGATGGTGAAACTGATTCCATCACACATTTCTGGGCTTCTGTAGAAGTTACTGATTGGCTTTGTGATCAAGACTGAATTAGGATAGTAGATTTTCTCGTTGTCATACCTAAGGAACACTGTGGTCAATATGTTCATCTCTTCCACAATCAGCTGCATAACCAAAGTTACAAAAAATTATGTAAATTGCACGTATAACTGTTAATGTAATAGGGATATATTTTGATAAACTGTTACCTGGACATCATCGATTACACAACGATCTCCTATATCAAAAGGATGCATCACGAAAACAAAGACAATTGACTCAAACACAGTCTTGCACATGTTCTGGAAGGTGAATCCCAGAAGTAGGAGTTGAGTTAGGATGAAAGCTATTACTTTTGTGGAAGCCAGCCCCATCACCATGAGGGATTCCCCAATAATAATCACACTGACGATGGCACTGGCTAGTTTGTGAAGCTGTTGCACTGCTGTCTTTGTATCATTTAAGGAATGTGCTAGAGATTTTCGTTCGTAATAAGCACGTACCTAGTGTTCACAAAAGGAATACTGATGAATCAATCTATCACACATGAACTGAATTCTTACAGTTCCTAAAAATGTATGTTAACTGCTGTTTAGTTTTGTATTTTTTTCCAGTCTGCATGTCTCTGTCTCTGTTCTTCATTTTTCAAAGCCATTCTTTCACTTTATGGTGTTCTGTTTTCTGTTATGTAGTTGAGATGGTTGTGTAGTGACAGATAAAAGGCAAATGAAGGGCTTACCACCCAATTTTTGAAGGCAGACTTTGTGATCTTGCCAGTCTCCAGGGCACCTTCAAAGAGTGGGAATATAGTATGAATCTCAACTCTCTTCAAGAATCTCATCAAATCTTCCTCCTCAATGTACCTTCAGAAAGTAACCAGCAGCAAGTGTCAAAAGCCAGTAAGCTAGCTATCCAATGTTCATATTCTTCAATCTACCAGAATATCGATATTTTTCGAAATTTTATACCTAATGCAATATGGATTAAACTATAAAGCAATTTCTGAAGAGATCCTGGGAATGCATTCACAAACTAAACTAATTTATAGAGTCTATTGCTGTAGTAATTATTCCAGAAATCTCATGCCCCACTCGGCCATTTGTCACTAATAAGGCTTGTTTTGGCTCAGTGATATGAATCAAGCTCAATGTTAAAGGTACAGGGTAGAGGTTTATTAAGATTAAACCAGAAGTTTAACTCAAGACTGAAGCTTAATCTTGAGTATATTTCTTTTAATTCATACTCTACGCATTCAAATGCAGAAACAGTACCATATGGCTCCTTCAGTGAAAATAAAACATGATTGCGCATACATCCAATGCCTTATACATGTAGATGTTTTTGGAACTTTTCATGAGTGATTAAGTACAATGAATTAGACATTTTATGAAATTTCTTACCAACTAAAATTAATGGATAAACACACTCTCTCTGTTCCCAATTCATTGCTCTTTCTCATTGGAAGACTTAAAAAGTTTTTTTAATTAAATTTCAAACTATAGCATGATACCCACTTTCAATCACAACTTTTAAGGATAATAATATAAATTATATAATTTTTTTTAACTTATTTAATTTTAATCTAAAATTCTGTACACAGACAAATATAATTTTTTTGAATGAATTGAACGAAATATACTCAATTCATCTATAATCACTGAATAATAAAAAAATAAGTGATAGAATTCAACATTTAATTGTACTTAATATAAAAAAATAAAAATAAAAATCAATAAAAACGAACATATAACACACGGTACAAAATAATAAAATAACATTTGATTAAACTTAAGGTAGAATGTTGAAAAATTCCATCAAACTTTAGTGCGTTGGCCAAGATTTTCAGTGTAAAAATGAGTGAAGCACAATATGCGATCTTGGTGTGACCCCCACTGTAACTGGTTGCTGTCTGTATTGGTCTCACTGGTTATTTGGACAAACACTGAATCTGAAGTGGCAGAAACAGTATGAGAACCACCTTTAAAAGTGGGAGTGTACGACTTGTACGGTAACGCACTAATAGGTCTACCTCAAATTCAGATAAAAAGTAAATGAAAAATTGTAATTTCGATTTTTGTTTTCACTAGTATAGAGTTTTTAAATAAAATTGAAAAAAAATAAAAAATTATTTATCATTTTATATTATTTATTTTCAAAAGTAGTGATTGAAAATTATTCTGAAATTACTTGGTCCTGAGTGGTAGTGCTACATGGCCTTGATATTTAGGGTTTCTCAGGATATGTCACCATTAGGTGTTTTGTGACGCAAGATGGCATAGATGTAGGTGGTTTGTCAAGATTCAGAGGCCCCTTGTCAAGATTTTAGGGACCAAAACTCGAATTTTGTCCTGAATCTGACTTTGATAGGTTAGGACTATTAAGTTTATTTTATAAAAATTAAACATAAAGGGTTATGAGAGGAATGAATTTTGATTTAAAATTCACCTCAAATTTATTTAAAATATTAAAAATTCATCTCAAGTCAAACATTTGAGTATGGACCGTTCAGTTATCATCCCTAATATAGTCAAGTTGAAAAATGCCCCATAAAAATTAACTTATGGAAAGAATGTGTTGGCTTGTCCTTGTCTAGCTTAGATAAGCTCTTTTTCTTTTTGTTTTTCCTGTAATTTGTATTTAATAATTGGTGATACATTGAAAGTGAATGCAAATGTATTATTATTGCGATATTTGCTATCATTGAGTTGTCGGCATATATGTTGCTAATTACTAATAACGATAATGCATACATAATTTTTTTGCCACAAATTTTTAATATTAACAATTTATACGTAATTTTATTACTATTTAACTTGAAAACTATTATTGTAGCAAAATAAAAAATTATTGTCATTTAACACACACACATATTATGACAATTTTAATACAATGACTAGACAATGGTGAACTTTTTATTGAATGATAAATAAAGGAGAGGCAAAAATAATAATAAGCTTTTACAAAGTGGAATTCGCATATGGTCACGTTAATGTCGAAGATTAGGATGTGCGCATGCCAAATAAACGACAGAGAGGCTACCAACTTGGTAGGTTCAATGATGAATTATAAGCTATCATATTTCATGTGACTATTTCCACTTAATTTTAACAACCCTATCGATATGATAATTGCTCATGATTTTTTTAGTTATATAGTGGAAAATGTGTCTGAGGAATATATTAAGAAAATAAAAAATTTAATAGCGAAAACAATTGTATTGTACGCATTCTAGTAGTCATTTAAAAGGCAACATATAAGATTGTTGTATGTATTAGAATAATAGAATGGCTTATGTGTTAATGGTTGTTGGTTTGATTATATTAGTAGCACACGGTTTGAATTTTTTGTTATAATTTTGTATTATATATCATAAATATGTATTATATGTATAAATATATATTTTAGATCAATCATATATACATAGTATGCATATATATGTGATATGCAGTACAAAATATAATACAATATTATAATAAAAGATCTCATTTAAGTTGCACATACGTGTGTATATTACCGAGTCTTTATATCATACTAATTAATTAGCTTCCTCTTGTCGTAAAATTGGTATTATGAGTTTCTTTAGATTGAACTATTACATATTTCATTCATATCTATTTTTCAAAGATATACTTAGTTAACTTTTTATGGCTGTTCCGATGGAATACTACAATGGTTTGCCAAAAATAATCAAGCTCCTTCCAAAATACTTACAGAAATAATATTAAAATATGTTGAATGAAGAGAATATATATATACATGGATAAACAGAAAATGGTTAATTTTATTCGCTGATTCGCTAAAAAAATAATATATATATATGGATAAACAGAAGTCGATTTACTTAACTAATTAGTATCAAGATTTTCTACATATTGTAATTAACATTATTTTACCAATGATAACATGCTTCATATTTGGAAGTGTTTTATTTTATTTTATTTTATTTTTAAGTCCCAATACTAACTATTAATTCAGAGGTTAAGATTATTTTTCGCAGTTGATTTTATAGTACCCACAGTCAAGTATTTTAAAAGAGAAATCACTTACTTGGCATCGGGTTTAGCCACATTCTTGAAGACCCTCTTGCCACAATTCCTAGCATCCCATTCACTTGTAATCTCAGATTTGGTCCACCCAAATTCATCCACGGTTTTTGAGACAATCGTTAATCCAAAAAACCTCACATAATTTACCAACTTTTTTACTGTCCATACAGAAGTAGTGCTTTCCATGCTCAATATTTTCAGCTTTTCAATGTCTATCTTTTTAGTTCCGAACCTCTTTGACTTCGACAAAACCTTAGACTTCCTCATCTTCGCTGGGAGCGACTTGGATACTCCCAAGTTGTGGGATTGGGCCTCCTCATCCATGGGCGGCCCTGAGAGCGTGTCCAACACGTAGTGGTGAAACACGCTCTCCTTCATGCGGTCAAAGTAGGTTGTGATGTGGAACGACGATGCTAAGAGTTTGACCAAGACGATCTTGATGAGCCAAATGGTGGCGCCTATGAGCACTGCCACTAGGGTTTGGAAAGCTTTTTCTAGCAACTTGTTCTTATTGTGTAGCTTGGCATTGAATATTAAAGTCCATGAGAGGAGGACAAGGCCTAGCCAAACACAATTTTGAATGATATTTCGGAGTCCATAAACGAAGTACAAAACCTTTTCGCGTAGCATGAAGTTCCTTTGGATGCAGAAGACGATGATTCTGATGATCCATTCAGAGAAAAGGCGGCCACTAAAGATGACAAGAATCATCAAGAACCATCTCCACAGCTCAAGGCCACAATTGAGCTGGTTCTTGAGAATAGGGATTGTGAGGGAACAGACCAAGCTGGTGGATATCATGATAAAGAGCATCCACTCAATAAGAATCCTCCAGTTGATTTTGAACTTCTTCTTTCGGGGTCTTTCCTTTGTGTTTCCTTCTTCGTCGTACTCTTCCTCATCACGACTTTCCTCGTCACTGTCGCTGGGAAAACTCTGCAAGGGTTGGAGTTCTCCAGATTCAGAAATGAACTCTTGGTTAATGGGAAGAGAGAACTCGACGAATCGAGCTTTGGGTTTTGAGAAGCTCAAACGACGTAGGGTTTTGACTGTGGAAGGGGGCTGGGGTGGCTTGGTGTCGGCAAATAGGTTGTTTTTTGGCTGTGTTTCAAGGGAGTGATTCTTGGGGTTTTGATCATCCCTGAACACAATCACATGATCAGAAGTTGGTATTTCCATGTTTTAACGGTTTGTAATGGCTTAATTCTTCTCTCAAATTTGTGTGTGTTTCATTGTTATCATCTTTGTTCGCTATATATCGAGACATGGATGTGGGGTTGGGCGGTTAAAGATGGAAGAAAAAAATGAGAAAAGGATGGGTGGTACAAGCTAGAGCCAACATTGAAACTGGATTGCATGAGTATCGATCTAGTGGGTTGTCGAGCTCACAAATTAAAGGTTTAAGCACACACCAATAGATTATAGTGGCAAAGCCGAAGGGAATAATTTTGAAAATATCTTAGGGTTAAATATATTTTATTTTGTATACTGCATCAATTACCCTTATTTTTCTCTATTAATAAAATTTTCAAATATCTCCTAAGACAACAAATATTATATTGATAGATAAAAATATTTTCAAATTAAATAAAAAGTTAAATTCACTTTGTTCCATCTCTTATAAACTATATAATATTTTGCCCCTCTACAATTAAATGTCAATTATTAGATCTCATAACTAATTTTATTAAATAAATTAATGTTTAATTAAATCTAATAAATAAATAACAAAATACAATAAGTCACATTAAATTTAAAAGAAATATATCACAGAAATTAATTGATAATATATAATGGTATAAATAATTCTATTACATAAGGTGGGCATTTGTAGATCAAAAATATTAATGAATCTAATTTAAATATGTATTTATTTATATGTGAAAAAAAAAATTAGAAAATAAAAACTAAAAAATCTTATAAAGTATATTAATGCAATTAAGAAATCTTGAGTAAAAATATATATAAAAAAAACTAAGAGATGTTTTCTAAAACAACATATATATATATATATATGATATTGGTAATATAAATTTATGTGAGATAATTTATTTAAATTTAATGTGCCTTCTCTATATTATCAAAATTATATTTTGCTATTTATATTTTTATGTTTATGTTTATTTTTTCCATGTTGGAATGGATGATAAATGGAGAAGTGTGGAGGATCCCTTCACCTTCTGGGTTTCTTGGTACATAGGAGTTTCTTTCAATGGAGCTTACCTTTGGGTAGCTAAGCAAGAAAATCTTGACTGAATATGTACTTTTGATTTCGGGGAAGAAAAAAGCAGTGGAATTCCAAAGCCCCCTGACTTGTTTTAACTTTCATGGAAATGATGAATCCGACAGTATTGAACAATCATCTTTCTCTGATGACTTTCGGATTATTCTCAAAAGATTATATGGACAATGGGCGAGTATGCAGTTGCAGAGTCCTGGTCCAGATACCTCGTTTTAAGAGGTTGGGTTTCATATGATGTGTGGCTTGCTGATCTTTTTCCAGTTGCAGCATTACCAAATGGAAGCGTTCTATTTTCTGAAAAGTTCAGCGGCAGCCTCTTCTCTTTCAGTCTTGAGAAAAAGCTATGTACTCGAATTAAGGTTAGCTATGTACTCACGACGTATGCAAATACACATGCTCCAAGATTTTATTCACTCAGGAGGACGAAAGTGGAGGATATTGGAACACTCAGAATGTGTGGTCGATCATCCTATATATTCTTGTATCAGGGGTTTTGTTGGTTTTGTTTATGAATTGCTGCAATAGATCACATAGGATAATTAGCCTCATAAGTTTATGCGGTGTTGTTTGAGTTGTTAGTTCCCGGGAATGTTTTTGGTTTCTATTCATTCTTTCGGGTTAAATGAAAAACTCCCAATTAGAATTTACATTTACTTCCCCTATCTCATATGTTTTAATTATATATGTGGTGTTGTTTGAGTTATTTAGTTCCACAGAGTATCTTTAGTTTCTTTCATTCTTTGGTTAATTGAAACCCTCCTTACGAGTATTAACAAGTAACAACTTTTGTGCTTTGGTTGGGAAGAAGTAATTATTTTCTTGTTGGGACCATTTATGCCTAAGTTGATGATCTTTCATATGAATTTCCTAAATGAGATTCATGGGCATGTTTCTAGGTTGATGAAAAAATGGACTACAAGGTCTATGTCAGGAGGAATAAGCAAATCAATGCAGTGTGCTGGAAGACAAACTCGACCATTTTGTGGACGTTTTCAGGACAGAGTTCAAGAAAAATCTACTTCAAGTGATAATCACACACTGTGCGATGATTCATGAAAATGAAGTTCTTCCTCGAAAAGACATATCAGGTCCCTGTTAGATAAATCATGGGAAAGAGCCTATACTTCATGAAGGCAATTGCACCCTCCAATTGCTCATGTTGACTTGTGTGAGATGAACCTCCTGAGGGAGAAGATGATATTTGATGTCGAGGTTTTCAAAGATCTTCTTCAACTCAAGGAGCAGCTCTGATATTCGGATGTTCCTATCTCCATAGTTTTGATGGTTGATGGTGTGTTGAACACTTAAAGCCATCTTCATTTTATCCATGTTCTCTATTTCCTTCACTATCACTGAATGTTTAGGATTCCAGTACTTTGGCTTGCTCTCAATGTACCTGTGTTCATGAAAATCATACACGATATTTATTCTGTAGGAAATGCAAATAACACAATGAACAAATGTATGAACAAGTTTGTCAGAATCGTAAAATTCTTGCCCAAACTTAGGTAGATCTCAAGTGTGTGTGTGTGTGTGTGTGTAAGGCATGCCAAAAACAGGTTGCAGAAGCCCTTTCCTGTTTAATTTTCCAGGTTAATTTTCTCATATATGCATAAAAACTTCAGGGAAAAACAGAGAGGGTATGTAGCTTGGGATTCCTACGTTTGTATTGCTTTCTTGAGTGCAATTATTGTCTCCATTGGTGTGGAGACGTCGACGGTGAAACTGATTGAATCACACATTTCTGGGCTTCTGTAGAAGTTACTGATTGGCTTTGTGATCAAGACTGAATTAGGATAGTAGATTTTCTCGTTGTCATACCTAAGGAACACTGTGGTCAATATGTTCATCTCTTCCACAATCAGCTGCATAACCAAAGTTACATAAAATTATGTAAATTGCACGTATAACTGTTAATGCAATAGAGATATATTTTGATGAACTGTTACCTGGACACCATCAATTACACAACGATCTCCTATATCAAAAGGATGCATCACAAAAACAAAGACAATTGACTCAAACACAGTCTTGCACATGTTCTGGAAGGTGAATCCCAGAAGTAGGAGTTGAGTTAGGATGAAAGCTATTACTTTTGTGGAAGCCAGCCCCATCACCATGAGGGATTCCCCAACAATAATCACACTGACGATGACACTGGCTAGTTTGTGAAGCTGTTGCACTGCTGTCTTTGTATCGTTTAAGGAATGTGCTAGAGATTTTCGTTCGTAATAAGCACGTACCTAGTGTTCACAAAAGGAACACTTATGAATCAATCTATCACACATGAACTGAATTCCTACAGTTCTTAAAAATGTATGTTAACTGCTGTTTGGTTTTGTATTTTTTTCCAGCCTGAATGTCTCCTTCTCTGTTCTTCATTTTTCAAGGCCATTCTTTCACTTTATAGTGTTCTGTTTTCTGTTATGTAGTTGAGATGGTTGTGTAGTGACATACACATACAAAGGCAAATGAAGGGCTTACCACCCAATTTCTGAAGGCAGATTTTGTGACCTTGCCAGTCTCCAGGGCACCTTCAAAGAGTGGGAATATAGTATGAATCTCAACTCTCTTCAAGAATCTCATCAGATCTTCCTCCTCAATGTACCTTCAGAAAGTAACCAGCAGCAAGTGTCAAAAGCCAGTAAGCTATCCAATGTTCATATTCTTGAATCCAGCAGAATATCAATAATAATTTTTGGAATTTTATATCCGATGCAATTAGGACAAAAATATAAAGCAATTTCTGGAGAGATGGAGTGAAATCCAGGGAATGCATTCACAGGAGTCTATCGGTATAGTAATTACTCCAGAAATCACCTGCCCACTTGGCCATTTGTCACTAATAAGGCTTTTTTGGCTCAATAATATGAATCAAGCTCAATGATGAATGTACAGGGCAGAGGTGTACTAAGATTAAATCAGAAGTTTAACTCAAAACTGAAGCTTAATCTTGAGTCTATTTCTTAATTTTAATTCACTATTTTAGAGACAATAATATAAAAATACTCAAAAATTTTATTTTTCAAATTAATATAAGATTCTGGACATAATTAAATAATTCTTGAATGAATCATGTGTAATATTTTCGATTCATATATGAATACCGAATAACAAAAAAGTGAGCGATAAAGTTCAATAATCATCGATAAGTTGAATTTATCATACCTGATTCATTTTAGAAAAATATAATAAAATTTAAGCTAGCATATTTAGAAATCCCATCAAAGTTTAGGGGGTGGGTGGGCCAAGTTCTACTGTGTAAAAATGAGTGAAGCACCATATGTGAGCTTGGAGTGACGCCCCCACTATCAGTGGTTGCTGTTTGTATTTTGTCAACACTGAAGTCTGAACGGCCTATAATGGCGTGGGGTGGAATTCTTGAATGGTGGGATAAGATGACAGAAACAAAGGCCACCCACAAACAGCATGAGAACCTCCTTCCAATCTAGTACGATTAACATATTATTAGGTCAATTCTAAGTTTTTTTATTCAATTTGATATTTTATTTTACATAATATATATAAATATTATCATCAACATACACACGTGTTGATAAAATGAAAAATAGATAGAATACTAAATTATAATGTAAGGTCGTAGGACTGGACTCCCTTCTTCTTAATATTATAATTTTGAACTTTTGGTTTCACTTATATAGAATTTTAAAATAGAGTTGAAAAATAAAAAAAATAATTCTTTCAAAGTATTGAATGAAAGAATAATATATTCACTTAAATGCAAGAATAGGTCTTCAAAAGTATTATTTAAAAAAAATAAAAATATTTTATTTTTTAAATATGAATTAAGATGGAGTACGAAAGTGAAATCCATATCAGCAAAACAAAAAAAATTAGATGTGATAGTGAATTCCAATCCAATGTCTGAGAAATTAATGTGGTCCTTATGAGTCTATCAGTAGTGCTACATGGCCTTGATATTCAGGATTTCTCAGGATCTGTCCATCTCCTGTGGACTGCACCATCAGGTCTTTCGTGACGTAAAGATCACCTCAATTTGAAAGAGCCCCTCCCTAAAAATTAGCATATAGAAAGAATTTTTTGGCTCGTTATTTTCTGTCTTAGAGAAGCTCCTTTTTTTTTTAACCTTTTCTTTGTTGTAATTTGTATATAATAATTGGCGATACAAGGAAAGAGATGGCACAAGTATATGTGCCGCATTATATGTGTCAATAAATATTATTATTAATAATAATTAATACATAATTTTTGAGGGACAAATTTTCAATAATGATAATTTATAAATAATGCTTTATCACTCTTAGACTTACAAAAATTATTATTGTAACAAAATTTTTTTTTTTTTATCACTGAACATAATCAGTTATTTTGTATTGCATATTTTGCCATTAAAATTCTTTTTTTTTTTTTTTTCTAATTGAAAGTGACAATTTTACTATGTTTAGACAATGGTGAACTTTTTATTGGATGAGAAATAATTAAAGGTGAGGCAAAAAAAATAATAATAATAAAGCTTTTACAAAGTGGAATTTGCATATGGTCACGTTCTGAAAAAGAATGTCGTGCGCGTGCTAAAATCAACGATCGAGAGGCTACCGACATCACAACTTGGTACGTTAATTCAATGATGAATTATGAGACTACCATATTGTATGATCTTTTCTAGTAAGATTCATGCAAATGCCCATGCATGTTAATAGCTCATGGCTTTTTTTTTCATAGTCATAAATAGTGGAAAATGTGTTTTGAGAGATAAAGAATATTATTTAATAGTGAAAACAATTTGTCTTGTACGTGTTCCGTTTGTCGTTTTAAGGCAACATATGGATAACTTAAATGACGTATGAGATGAGTTTGTTGTACGTATTGGAATTATATAATGGCTTATGTTTTGATTAATGTTGTTGGTTTGATTATGTTAGTAGTGACTATGTGTGTATATTGGGCTGCATTTACACTAAATCAGAGAAATAATCAAGTTAATTTTTTAATGCCTGTTCCGATGGAATACAAGAATGGTTTGGCATAAATAATCAAGCTCAATCCAAATTACTTGCAAAAATAGTATTACCAGAAATGACATGCTATTACAGGGATAACATGCTTAATACTAATTAATTTTCCTAGTTGATTTTATAGCATTGATCAAAGTCAAGTTTGAAAAGAGAAATCACTTACTTGGCACCTGGTTTGGCTACATTCTTGAAGATCCTCTTGCCACAATTCCTAGCCTCCCATTCACTTGTAATCTCAGACTTGGTCTGCCCAAACTCATCCACAGTTTTTGAGATTGTCGTTAATCCAAAAAACCTCACATAGTTCACCAACCTCTTTACGGTCCATGCAGAAGTGGTGCTTTGCATGCTCAGCTTTTTCAGTTTCTCAATGTCTATCTTTCTGGTTCCAAACTTCTTTGACTTGGACAAAACCCTAGACTTCCTCATCTTAGCCGGGAGTGACTCGGATACTCCCAAGTTTCGGGAGTGGGCCGCCTCATCCATGGGCGGTCCTGAGAGCGTGTCCAACACGTAGTGGTGAAACACGCTCTCCTTCATGCGGTCAAAATAGGTCGTGACGTGGAACGACGACGCCAAGACTTTGACCAAGAGGATCTTGATGAGCCAAATGGTGGCGCCTACGAGCACTGCCACCAGGGCTTGGAAAGCCTTTTCGACCAACTTGTTCTTCTTGTGTAGCTTGGCATTGAATATGAAAGTCCATGAAAGGAGGACAAGGCCTAGCCAAACACAATTTTGAATGCTCTTTCGGAGCCCATAAACGAAGTACAAAACCCTTTCGCGTAGCATGAAGTTCCTTTCGATGCAGAAGACGATGATTCTGATGATCCATTCAGAGAAAAGGCGGCCGCTAAAGATGACAAGAATCATCAAGAACCATCTCCACAGATCAAGCCCACACTTGAGCTGGTTCTTGAGAGAGGATATTGTGAGGGAACAGACCAAGCTGGTGGATATCAAGATAAAGAGTATCCACTCAATAAGAATCCTCCAGTTGATTCTGAACTTCTTCTTCCGGGGTCTTTCCTTTCTGTATCCTTCTTCGTCGTACTCTTCCTCATCATGACTTTCCTCGCCACTGTCGCTGGGAAAACTCTGCAAGGGTTCGAGTTCTCCAGATTCAGAAATGAACTCTTGGTTAATGGGAAGAGAAAACTCGACGAATCGAGCTTTGGGTTTTGAGAAGCTCAAACGACGTAGGGTTTTGACTGTGGAATGGGGCTGGGGTGGCTTGGTGTCTGCTAATAGGTTGTTTTTAGGCTGTGTTTCAAGGGAGTGATTCTTGGGGTTTTGATCATCCATGAACACAATCACATGATCAGAAGTTGGTATTTCCATGTTTAACTGTTTTTAATGGCTTAATTCTTCTCTCTAATTTGTGCGTGTATGTGTGTGTTTCATTGTTATCATCGTTGTTTGGTATATATAGAGACATCGAGGTGGGGGTGGGGAGGTTAAAGATGGGAGATAAAAATGAGAAAAAAGTTGGGGTGGTACGAGCCAAGGGAAACATGTGCTAAAACTCTGGATTATCTTTCCGAAAGGAAAAAGAGATATCGCCTAAAAATAGAGCGAGGAACATTGAAACTGGATTGCATTTTTATCGATCTAGCAAGTTGTGGCGCTCACAAATTAAAGGTTTAATCAATCACACACCAATAGATTATAGTGGCAAAGCGGAACGGAAGAATTTTGAAAATATTTTATTCGCATTCAAAATCCACAAAAAAAAAAGAATGAAATAATATTGAAATTAAGATACTCTTATTGATTTTAAAAACATATTGTAAACTATAATTTTCGAACAATTCAATTAAAAATTATTTTCATATCAAGCTATGAAAATAGTATTATATTAATAAGAAAACTTATTTTATGCTATCACTATTTGATATAACACCAAATATAGTAAAATGAAGCACAGTAATCTAAATTCCTAAGAGTTGAAAGTTTGATGTGAAGGACATAAACGGGTAATTTAAAGAGTCTTTTCCTGGAAATTGGGAATTTCTTGTTAAGATTGACCTATTGAGACTTGAGGAAGTTCCACCTTAGTTATGGTACTTAGGTACGTGGAGCTTCACAAAACTATGCACTTGAGTTAAAGATAAGGTCACATGGTATTTAAATAAAACCAGAATAATCATCTTTCATTTCCCATGTTTGTTTTATGATTAATTAAGTGGGCATAAAAGAGCTGTGTTGGAGAGCATATGCAACAAAAAATGTGTCATGTTAAATGATTCCTCTATCTCAAATTAAATATTTTTATTTTCTTATGGTATTTGTAAATAATATTTTATTTTTTAAAATAGTAATCATTATTGAAGTCCTCGCTCACTACACATGTTAAAACTTAACAGGGGTAGGTTGATGTGAAGGGACTTATTCTCATAAAAAGAGAAAAATTTATTTATATGGAATAATAATCATATCCCATCAATATATAATTATGATATAAATTTTTTTAGGTTTGATATGTAAATAGTTGATGTGTCAAAAGTGGATTCTTCCACACCACTAGCTCGTGCAACTCGTTGAGTCCCTTCCAATATGCAGAGAAATAACACAGCTTTTTCCCATAAAAATGAGAATGTCTAAAACTAGAATGTTGTTCATTTACCATTGTGCTTGAAAAACCTTCTATCTATGGTTTGAAACATGAATCAGTTTGTGTTAATGAGGTTTTGTAAAACTGGTATTCCAAGACCAAAAGGTCTTGATATCGACTCCTATTAATTAATGTGGGCATTTTTCTATTAATACTTAACATCTTTAGATGTAATATATTATGTAAACATGATGAATTAGTTTGTATAGTCGAAGAACTATGGATAATAATGCCCACGCAACTTTGAGATGTTTTCTAGGAACTAAATTCAGTGAAATCTTTAGTTTCTAAGATCAAAATTCAGATTTCGAAGTCATGTCGGTATGAACACATTCTAAATTCATTAATGCTACAATTGACTGCTAAAAATCAGTTGAGGTAAGAGACCCGCGTAAGGTTTAGATGTTCTGCAGGGACAAAATTCAGTAAAATCCTGATATTCTAAGATCGAAATGGAGATTTTAACAAGCACGGTAGGTATGAAGAGACTCCAAACACTTAGATGCTACAATCGCATTCCTAAATTTTAGTTATTAAAGATATAAACGAATCAACTCGAGTTAAATATGATATTATTCAAACTTTATTTCAATATTATGTATAATTTGACATTGTACTTGAGTTTGTTTTGTTGTTAAAAAATTAAAATATAAATAAGATAAGTCGCCTTCAAGTAAGTTGATATTTTTATATATAGTTTATTACTATTTTTATTTAATCGAGCCCATCTAACTCAACCAAAAAAAAAAAAGGTGTTCATATGTGACTATCGTGTTCAATGATTCAAAATTTAAATAAGATTTTGAGGATTAATCTTGAAAAACTTGGATGGATGCTCGTCCCTACCAATTATTCGTGCAATCGTGAATTTTATTCATGCATCAAATGACAACCTAACATTAACCAAATGAAAATCAACATAGTATAGATCTTTGCTACAACATGCGATAACCATCACCATCTAAATTTGTACGCGGGCATCAACATCATGAACAAAGGCCTCGTGAACATTCATGCATCTACTGTAATATTCCAGGCATCGATGTTCAATGTATATGTGTTTTTGTAATTTTTGCAACCACAACCATTTTCTATCATAAAAGTTTATCAGCTCTTTTCCTTATTGAAGCAACATATTTCTCGCACGAAACAAGACCACTGTGATTTTTAAGTAGAAACACTGCCAATTTTGTCCATACTAAAGTTGTAACGCATATAATACGTGCAAAACTTGAACATAAGAATACACCTTCACTTAGTTTTTGTTTTTTCATTTATTTTCCATTTTCATTATTCTCAGGTGCACTTTTAATTTTGCATTAATTTTTGTGTGAAAATAAAAATATGTATGGATGCAGTATAAAAAGATTAACTTTATAAGATTTGAAAAGATATTTTAATGTAAGAGTAATAATTATTTTATATCTCATGAGTCAAATTATATAAGTTGAGCTGAGAAATGACTAGTGAATTTATTCTGAATCCCACTATAGATGGTGAAAATATTATTTAATTAGTTGATGGATATTAATTATTTTGAAATTAATAAAATATCATATATCAAACACTAATTATGCGAATTCTACTTTTATTAAATTAAGTGTTTAAATTTCAAATTGACAGGTAAATGAAAGAAAATATAAACAGGTGATAATTTTATTTAAAAAAAAAGTGAAACAAATAATTTTTTTATATTTTAAATAGTTAAAAAAGCCAAAAATAGAAAATGCAAATGAAAATAAAGGAGGCCCAAATCTTTCGAGTTTGCTCGTCCCGACTCGATTAATAATGGTTCGGATCCTTTAAACTTGGGCTGATACATTGTCGGCTGAAAACGAAATGACAGGTTCACTTTCAGGAGAGATAGGAACTCCAACTGCTGTAATTGAACTTGAATTTTATTTAGAAAAAGGGAAAGAAAAAGAAAATAAAATACAAAATATTATCATTTAAAATAGAAAAATATTCTTCTCACTGCTTTTTACGTAGTGTTCGTCTCAGCCCTTGTTCGCACAATATTTGGTCTAAATAACGAAGAATAACGAAGATTTGAACCGTCTTCGTGAGCTTCAAAAGAGTATTCCAATAAATAAATAAAAGCTTGATAAGGCAGCTGTGACTTACAACACCCTTAACACATTTCACAGCTTCAAGAGGGTGAAAAAGGAAATGAAAAATAAAATACAAGAGACAGAGCATAGAGCCTTGCAAAGAATATATTATTATATCAAAAAAGCACTAAAAAACTAGTAATAGTAACCTGGTTATTGGATCTCCCAATTCTTCTTCATTTGGAAGATTTGAACCTCAAACTTTTACTCAACAAGTAATTCTCTGTGAGTGGTATAGAAAGAACTTCTCTTCTATGGCTGGTGGTATGAATATAATAATAATAATCTCTCATCTCTACATGAACTTGTACTTCCTCAGTATCATCTTGAACTTTGCTTAGAGGAATACCACAGTTTTTTCTGGCAAATCAGTATCTTTTCCTGTTCTACACCGTATTCTGTATCTTCTTTACGACAACCCCATCTCATCCCTTTAGCTATGGTAGCTACAGCATCCACGTAGTAGCTGGATTCCCGGATGACCGCATAGCCATTAGGCCGGAGAATGCGATCCATCTCCAGCAGAACATACTTCATTTCACACCTGCCCAAACATATAGTTCCAAGTCAGAACCACTGTGATTGGAACAAAAATTATCAAAGAAATATTGTCATGGAGCCTTACCTGTGACTTTCAGAAGTGAAAAGGCCATCTAGATGAAGAAGATCGTATGTGCGAGGATACGTCGAGAAAGCCTCACACCTAAGAAAATGACAAATTATCAGCATCATCAGCCAATCAGACAAGTTAAAAAGATGCAACAAATTCATCTTCAAGTGCAAGTAAAATTACCAGTCGTGATAGGTCCCGATGAGGCCTCTGTCATACACCACAGCAAGTGTGTTTGGAGAGTAGGAGGAAACAACATTCATGACCCATAGGGGATAATCAGTCAAAGCAGCTGCAAAACCTCCATACAGAGTGTTCATGTCCATGACATTTCTTACCTTATTAGTTCCTATTGCGGGGAGCAACTTCTTATAGTGCTTTACCCTTGTCTTCCATTTGCTATCGTCGTGCTTGAAAGCACCGTCACTGCCACCACGAACATCAGCAACACGCTCAGGAGCAGTATGCAATCGTTCAGGCCATTTTGCGAGGGATTTTAATGCTACTTTTGTATACTTCTGGTTAGGAGCAACAACACAAGGCCGAATTGGAGTGTACCATGCTGAATCAGGTTCAGTACCATCATCACACTTTGGGGGGTAAGTATCTGGGGCCTCAAGCTTCTTATAGCAGCTATTATCAGATAATTTCTGCCAAACAGCAATGTCATCTTTCTTGTTGTACAATTTGAAACACAATGAAGTTAGCAATTCTTGCAACTTTTCATAATCTGATTTCTGCTCTTCAATAGTTGTATTCCATCCCCTCCACCGATTCTCGTAATTTACTGGGGGCCCGGAGAGTACCCAGAAACCCCCAGGTCGGAGAATACGATGTATCTCTAAGAGGTAAATTCCACCTGAAAATGATAGTAAATGCACTGTTCAGTACTATGTCGATTGCAAATAAAGGATTGTATGTTCAATTAATTGCATTAAAGTGCATTTTGGAGGCAGAGGACAATGAAAAACAGAGACAACCTTCCTAACTACTAAATTCGGGAGCAAGAAAAAAAACATAGACAGTCTATTTTTGGAGTATAATTACCAAATTCAGTCCATGGAATAAGGCATCTTGAGCAATGTGCCATGTCAAAAGAGTTAGAGGGGAAAGGAAGTCTCTGTGTTGAGATGATGCCCAGAATTGCAGGAATTCCTCGTTCTAGAGCAAATTGAACTTGAGCCTCGTGATTATCTCTAGGGGCAAGAGAGACTGTGAGAATCCCACGATCTAGTAAATCACCTCCCCAGCTAGCAACCTAAACAAATCAAGAGGGAAAAAGTTGAATACTCAGAGGGCTGCATATTTAAATTTCCCCTAAAATAAAGCAATATCAAGCAGAAACTGTTATATTTGATCTGTGATTGATTTCTGGACAAACTACGTTAACAAACAGCAGAAAACCCCCAATCATAACAGACAGGACAAAATGAGTATAAATCACATAACAGTTATTCCAAACATTAGGACTTACATTCCTAAGCATCCATAAACATGCATGCGGCATATATCATTTATATGGAACATGCAAAAGATAACATACGAATATTACTCTGAGGCTATCAAAAAGAATGTAAGTGGAATTCCTGCATTATGTAATGAGGATCATGATTAAACAATATGTTATAGGCTAAACTTTCTCTTGACCATATAATCACATAATGGAAGCAGTGACTACAAAACCCTTTCAGTAAAATCTCGTGCGATGTAATAATCTTACAGATCCATCAAGTAAGCAATACTAACCAATAAGTAAATCATACTACACATAAAGCAGCACATGGATGAAGCATACAAATTGGACTCACCCCACATCCAGTATCAATGGCAGTCCGGATTGTCCCATCTTTCATTCCTGGAATCAAATCTTGCATCAAATCAACATAGTGACTGACACCATTGGGGAACATAGTGCCGCCACCAGGGAAGAGGAACTTTTCCCCTTCTTTCTTCAGCCAATGTTGATTCGATTTTTGCTTGTTAATCCAATCATATGGAACATTCCTGAGCAGATCACATATAAGGTGTAAAGTTTCCAACAGATAAAAGTCATAAACTGCTTTAAACTTGAGAACTGTCTAGCAGGAAGTCTCTAACAGGAAGCTCTTAATACCTGTACCAACATTCATTTTTGCTCTGTGGCCATCTAATAGGTAATTTATAACCATCAGGAGGGGGAACTAAGCACTCCTTCTTTTCGAACACGGGAGGGCAATGACGCTCCATAAAAGAAAGCCGATGAAGACTGTACTTCCTCCACCTCTGCAACAAAAGCATAACGTCATTCCTATGACTACTCTGAAATCTCACAAAGAGAGTCTCAAAACATGAGTAAATTGAAATTACCTTCGGATCTGTGCATGGCGTGTAATCCTGCAAATCTGCACTGCATTCAGGAAAGGTTACAGCTTTGATTTGGAGAGGCCCTGCAGCTGTTTCCTTGGTAGTTTCAACCGCTTTACTGACCTCCTGAGTAGCATATTTGTCCTTTTCTGAACAGAAGATTCCGCCAAGATAGAATGAAAATCCACATAGCACAACAAACATTATTGCCATGGGGACTGTCCTAGAATTTTTATCTGGTTGAGAAATTGGTTTTCCATCTTTATGCTTCATGGTGTCAAGATTTCTCTACAAGCTGCACACAGACACAGAAGACAGTTAAATTTTACTGCATTCAACAAATCAAATTGTTTGAAATATAGGATAATTCTTTTCAACCAAATGAAAAATTCATCAACTGTCACTGTTACTAGAGATAAATTGAAAATAGTATAGAAATGAAAAACAAGAGAAAAGATGGAAAAGAAATCTAGGTTGCAATTATCATAAATTCTTCAGATTCTCAATGTTCATGAATGGAATGAATGACAAAAGAATGAAGAAACTGTAAAGGGAGAAAAAGCAAACAGAATGATATTCATTCTGATCAAACTGCTAAGTAGCGCCAGGTCCATGGTGAGATCTCGAGAGAAAAAAAAATGAAGAAGACTCGCTCAAATTTCATGAGCAGCCACTTCCCCAAAAACTTGATAATTTGCAACATCTAAAACATCAAAGCAATAATGTAATCATAGCACCAAGGTTAGGCCACAAAAGCAAACAGCAACTTCCAGTGTCAAGGAAAAAATTACTTTATGAGACTCATAGCTCATAAATAGTAGCATATTACAGAATTCTTAGATATAAACTAGAAACACCATCCACAGTCAAAGAGAAACAATGAAAATTTTCAGATCTAGTAGTCAAGACAAGCCATTATGAACTAGTTTAAAACCTGTAAAAACTATAAGATCTTATAGCAATAGGGACACACAACATTTTCCATGTGAGCATGCTTTTCTATTTCCCCATGATATTGGGCCCAACCTTTTATGAATTTTGCCCACTTAATGAGGGCCCCCTCCACCACTAAGTCAGAAAAAGATGAGAGAAAAATGCAACCAATTCAATCAATCTCACCTAACTGTAACCATGCAAAAGAAACCAAAGTAGAAGAAAGATAAAGCATCACTGCACATCAGACATTGATATGCATGCATAAAATAATTACATATGAAAATCAGTACAAACACAGTTAAATCAACCCTTACACAGATGAAGAAAAATTTCACTTAAGTCAAGGATCACTGTCAGCCAATCTATTAATTTCCCATCCGAATAATCTATGGAAAATGGAACTCAAAGGACATTCCGTCAAGCAGAAGACATCAACCAGAAGTGACCAAAACACACTCATCAAAGAAATGACAAAAAGCTCCCAGGAATTTCGAGGATACTTTAGCTCACAAACAATTCGTTGTATCTGTGAGTAGAAACAAGGACGGAGGTTTATACTTTGATATGGAAATTGTCCAAAGATTCAATCTTTTATCAAATTAAACCTCCAAGCCCAAATCTTTTGCTTCAGAATTACCTAAGATATAAGACGAAGATAGAGAACCCTGTCCAAATCAGATCTGCTTGTCGAAACTAAGATAGCCCTTTTAGAATGTAGGCCAAATTCTCCAAAATCAACAAAAAAACACAGAACGAATAGCATAAGAAAGGTTGCCTAATTGGCAATTTGACAAACCCTTCAAGAACAGAGAACGATGTGAATGTGAAAGTACAATGAAAAGACCTGAATTAAGATCTCACACACATAGAACAAAACTAAATACAAAAGTATGAGATAAATTGATAATCAGGAAGATCAGAAAAGTACCTTCCGCAAAGAATGAGTACGTATGCAAATATACACACTTCCTTTACAAAGTAAGTATCAAACAAATGTGCAGAACTCAATGTACTTTTACATATAAGGCTCTGTACTTTCAAGAATCCAAAGACCAAAATTTTCAGGCTACTCAGAAGATAGAGATCCCTCTAAATATATACTCTGTGAACAGAGAGAATGAAAGAGAGGGACCCTAGTGAAGAGGATGTGGAGAAAATGTGATTGTGCCTCGCCCTGTCACATGGATACCCCATATACATATACATCTGCATGTGTATTTTCACGAAGATTTCTTTTTTTTTTTTTACTTCACAATAATATAATATTTCTCTCTCTCAGCCTCTATCTTTTTTTTTTATGCTGTGTGCTTCGCTAGCTGTCTTCTTTCTGGCCTGTATTTTTTAAAAGAAAAATACAATTGAAAAAAAAAAAAATCTGTGTCATCCGGAGGTACCTTCCTTCACCTCTCTCTTTGTCTCTCTCTATTTTTCTGTATATATCCAAGATTTCTGTCTCTTTCTCTCTCCCCTTTTTAATCCTCTTTCTCTTTCTGTATTTTCATGATTTTATCTGGGGTGAATTCCACGCCGTAATATCTGGTAAAAATGAAGAAGAGGTTGAGTTTTACCAATGAAATTATACAAAAGCAAAAAGGAACTCCATTTTTTTTTCTTTTCTTCGTTCTTTGAATTTGGGTTCTTTTTTAATTTTACTGTAAAGATTTGTAATATTGATGGAAAAGATTTCCATACTTTTTACCAGAAATAACAGTTACTGAGAGCAATTTGGTCCAGTGAGAATCCGCCACCTATGTCTAGAAAACGAGTTATGCATAGGTTCGGGTTGTCGGTAGGACTTTGCAGGGGATATAAAGGGCTGGCCCACATACGAATCGACATATATCGAATAAACTTACTAGTCTTGGTCCGAATTAAACTTACTAGTCTTGGTTCAACTTTATACGCTGCTCAGGTCCACAATTATAAAACAAGAAACGAACTGTTTGTTTGGTGTTATATCTAATATTTTTAAAAAATATATTTTAAGAGAATATATTTTTATAAAAAATTAAAAATATATATTAGAAATAAATATTTGATTAATTTATTAGATATCAATAATATGATGTATTTTAAAAAATATTTTTAAATATTTTTTTTTTTTATTAAAGTTAGTGGAGTATAAGAGTTGCTATGATTATTTAATTGATAAGTATTTTAAAAAAATAAATATTTTATTTCTGAGATATTATCATTAACTAAGTTTTCATTTTGAACGAAAAATAGAATCAAATTAAGTCAATCTTGTTCGAACAAAGATTAAGTTATTTAAGGAAGAACATTAATATCCTTTTCTTTAAAAAAAAACAATCTTTTAAATTCATTTCATTAGTTTTAGGTTTATTTGCATTAATATATTTTGCTCTCTCATTTCTGCCCGCATTTCAGTGGATTGTGCTGATTAATAGACTAATAATAGTATATGAATTATAAATAAAAATTAATTTAAATCCATATCTAGTCGTGGTTTGTCATGGTAAGCGACTAATGTACTTCTACAAAAACAATGGGTACACACAATGATCATATCCATCTAGTAGTATTATTTAATTGGCACAAAGTGGTGTTTGATTTTAATAAATCAGAACTTGAAAATTAGAGTGATGGATAATTATCATAAATAGAAAACAGACAAATATGAAAAAAAAAATTGTTTATTTGAATTTAAATTTAAATTTAAAAATTATCTTATCTTGGATTTTGGATAAATTTTAATTTCTTTTAGATAAAAATAAATAACTATTGCAATTATCTTTAGTTCTATTGTATTATTTAAGTGTGTGCATATGTTGTTCTTATCTAGATGAATTTTATTTTGATAGGGATCGTTTCAATAATAGAAATTAGGACCAATTTTGAAACAATTCATTTTAGGCTCTTCAACCCCACAATAAACTTCAAATTATACAGGCATGCAAATTTTAGTGAGGCAGAATTTTAATAAACTTGAAATTATGATAACAAAAAATCTTCACATGCGATCCAAATGTATAGTATGATTCTATTTTTAATTAAAAATTATGGATGAATGAATAGTAAATTAATAATATAAATTATATCATGTGGCAAAATATTTTACAAAATTATTTCGCAATGATTGATTAACAAGATGTTCCCTGTATTTTCTATATTTGTCTTTTCCATTTATTTATTTAAAAAAAAAGAAAGATTTTCTAGAATTTCATGTCAACTATATAATAGTACTACCAACTTCTCGACGGTGCTGCAGATGAATATTAAATGGTAGCACCAGAATAAAAGGAAAGTATCTTTTCCATCATAATGAATAAAGCAATTCCATGACCTTAATTTCTTGATATCATTTCACATGGATTTTGACTAAACGATTAATGAGCCTCAATCGACAGTCGACAGCCCTTTTCTTTTACGTTTTATTCAGGCATCCTAGTAATCTGTCGGTTGCGCCTCTCTTCTCGTCCCATTTATTTGTTTGTTTATTTATTTTTACAATAAAAATAAATACAAAAAAAATATTAATTTATTAC
Organism: Paulownia fortunei; assembly: GCA_019321725.1. Taxonomy (NCBI): domain Eukaryota; kingdom Viridiplantae; phylum Streptophyta; class Magnoliopsida; order Lamiales; family Paulowniaceae; genus Paulownia; species Paulownia fortunei. The sequence goes on along the minus strand of CM033122.1, from coordinate 4,532,950 downwards.
TAATATGAAATCACGTGTGGAATTGATAAGCTATAGAAATGCAGAGCTGATGAGCTATAGAGATGCAATGTCTGAAAAGTTAATGAATTATTACATGAGTCACGAACAAAGTTAAAATGTCGAAAGTAATTCGATAGAAACCCTACGACTAATCTGAGCGTAACAGGTTTTCGACACTTAAATTATAGTAACTTAAATAGATGAGTTAAACAAAAAATTAGAGATTATTTGAAACTTAACTTATTTCGTATTTTATAATAAATTAAAAAGGTTATTTATAATTGTAAAGTAGGATAATATAATTTTGTATAACATAACGTATAAACTATTTGAATTTTATGAGTCAGAGATTTTGGATCTCGTCTTCGGATTTAACTATAATATCATAATTTAATTTTATTTATTCTAAACTCATTGAACCTGTATCGGGCTCATGACCCATTAGACTAAAGTCATTGGACTTGTTTCGAACTCATGAATCATTAATTACTAAAATATTTTTAATTTTCTTAAAAAATAAAAAAGAAGAAGAAGCATGTAGCTCAATGGAGTTTTACAATTTGTACGTAGCGAACCTTAGAAAAAAAAAAAAAAAAACCTAAATTTCACCTATGTGAATTCTGACTTGAAAACCAAAATTATGAATTAGTACATTGCTTGCAAGTTGCCATTAGTACATTAAATTTTTGAAGGGTCAATTGTCTGACTATTGCGTTATGTTTCAATTCCGTACGTTAAATGTCACATAAGGTAATGTTAGGTTGGTACTAATGTTCCATATAAATTATTAGTTAAATAAATGTCAAATCACAAGCAAAAAACCACATAATAATGGTTTCAAATTTACAGATTTCATACATATTAAAAAAATCTGCCCCTCAGAATTCGAGGGCTTGGGTTCAAACCTGATGAAAATATGGTGTCAATCTATTTTCTATAATCGATTTACTAGTGAGTTTTTTTTTTTATTCGATTAGTATTTGTAATTGATGTAAAAATAGTTATAAGAATCATGATTTATGTGAATCGATATATCGATTCTGTCCATTCCTTAATTTTTTATACCGTTATATATATATTTTTAAAATGTTATAAAATAAAATTTTATTTTTTCACTAAAAATGTATTGTCACTTAAAAATAATAATTTGACATCATTAATTTTTAAGTCTCAATAACTATTTGCAAATATAATAACATAAAAATACATAAAAAATTTAATTTTTTAAATCTTTATATATATATATCCAGTAAAATATTGAGTATAAACAGGAGACGGGCAGTATAAAGAAGTGTAATAGGACAGCGAATGCGTGTTTAGGCCGCAGTAATGAATAAAGAGATGCAATTATGACATGACCTATCTAAGAAAGAAACAAGCTTTGCTTTTAATGCTTAAATGAATTAAATATTTAACCAAGAAATCAGTGAGAAAAGTGTTTGCTTCAAGTTGGTTATCATAATAATTGTACGTGTGTGTGTGTGCGCGTGAGGAACGAGGAGGGGGGGGGGGGGGGGGGTGTATTAATTACTGGACTTGTAGATCCAAATGCTTGTTATGATTAATTACCTTGATAACAAAGTTTAGGGATAGATAAAATTAAAAAAAAAAATAAACTATTAAATAATTTGTAGCAAATCTAAGAATTACTCATAGAATAGTTACACCATTTATTCTCACACTCTCTCCTCTCACCATTTCTTTATAAATTACAAAATATGCTTAATTTGTTTAGACTGAGGGCAGTAGTGTCTTTTTGACAAGGGAAAAAAGATGTGGAAGGACAATTTCCTCAATGGGAAAGATGATACAACCGGCTGAAAAACTGAATCTAATTCTTTTTTACTAAGGACAAAGTGTTGTGCCTGCATTTGGCTTTGTTTTCAATTGCCCTCTTTTTATTTTCAATTATTCCACGTATCAAATCAAGAATATTAATATTCGATATAATATTTTAATAATTTAAAAATAATTAAAATTCAGTAATAAAACTTAATATATTTTTTTCCAATCTTAACTGCGACGTAAAGAAGATAATGAGATCAATAATAAAGTTAACAATAATTTTTCAAGTAAAATATACAAAAAACAATGGAGCCCTTAAAATATCATCCTACAATAATATAATTGTGGTATGAAAGTAATTCTTTTAGAAACATCAAAATCTAAAATGAAAATAAAAATTAAGAATAAAAATAAAACCAAACGAGTCTTTGAATTCTGACTAAAACATATACCAAATTTAGATAACATGCAAGCTTGGGGTACCCCACCCCACCCCACCCCACCAAAGAAAAAAGGCCAAAAAGAAGCCCCCCACCATAGTTGTGGCTGGGAATGTGAACACAATTCCACAGGGAACACGAACGTGGTCCTTGGATTATGATATATGCAGGGCCTGTTTTTGGATTATAGTCGAGTGAAACTCGTGTTATTTGGAGAGATAAATGTTTGTTTTTTAAAAAATAATTTACTAATTAAAATTCAATATTTAAATATAACTGAAATTGATTGGAAAAAAATTAGAAATGATTGTTACTCTAGTGTCACACACGTTAACTCATTAGTATCAGGATCAGAATTCCAAATTCTACTCCATTCAAGAATAGTCATTGGAGCTTAATAACTGCATTAGCTGTCTTATCTTCTAGCTAAGTTATTCTCAATCATTGAAGAAAAAAAAAAAAGAATGAAAAAACTCGTTTTGCTTTAGTTTTACTTTATTTATTATTTTTGTCTTTTATTATATATATATATATTTTAATTAAAACTTTAAAAACGCACACCATCATGGAGAAATGAAATTGATAATTGAACATGCAAATTGTCGTGTGATAGTGTTATCCCACAAACTATGTGATGCAAATAGTAATAGCAGATTTTTTTGAAAAATAAATGGTATTTTAATCAAAGGTAGGACCATTACATACTATCAGAGAGTAGACTTTTCCCTTTCATTGGCTGATTTAAGAGCAACACAATGCACATGATAATGAAACTCATGTTCTATGTTATGGTACATCACATGTCATGGACCCTAATTTGGTTCTTTAATCTTGCTAATTGGTACACCTTTTTTGCCCCCCTTTTTCACTTTTGATTTTTAATATATTTTCAAAAGGCCACTTCTTGAATGAGGCCCATTTCGGTAAATTACATGGAAATGTAACCTTCATATTTCATCCCAATTTAGACATCAGCATGAAAAATAAATAATATTTTTTTATATGATAATAGTACTAGTCTAAAATCAAATTCATTCTAAAGTCACTTTATTTGGGGCGAATTTAAAATTAAAAATGGATTCATAAGGGTTTTAATTTTTTGTTTACAAATTCAAACCTGCCCCCGCCCCATCTAGTTTTATATTTTTTAATTAATATATATATATTTATTTGATATTATTTTTAGTATGAAAAGGAGTTTAACCTATGGAGTTCGAGTTCTTATAAATCTAGGTGTGACATTCTTGAATTTTAGCAAACCCAACTTTACCATTTTCTATGTATTATCTTTCGTGCACTTTGTAGTATTATTATTATTATTATTCCGTATACAGATATATACTAAACTTGTTACATACATTTCAAATACAAGAATGTGCCCAAATAGGACAAGACTATAACCATGATCACTGAAATTAACCCGCATGATAACATGGCTAGAAAGTTAAAAAAAAACCTACATTTAATTTAATCCCACTTCTTCAATAACATAATTTAAAGAAAATTAAATTGTAATGCAAAATGACAAGAAAGCACGATTCCCCTTTCTAAAATGGTTTTTTTTCTTTTTTTCTTTTTCCTTTTTTTTTTTTGAGGGGGGGTGGGGTAAGGGGGTGCTTGTGATAAATCAATAGAAAATGGAATGTGGATCACCGACATAATTTTTTTAGGTAAGCTGCTACTTTATTCTTTGCTTGGCCATTGTCATACTTTAATAATACAGCTCAAAACTTTATTATTATCCATATATTTATTTTTTTAATAAATTAGCCTGAAAGTGAAAGGCTTAGACTTTTATTAATTAATTTACTTTTGTTCTGAAAAGTTCACCTCGGCATTTGTCTGGGAACTTATGACTCTTGACTACTTCTACATATGCCACCCAAGATTCAAAAGTTCTATTCAATATATAGCTCGTTCTACCTGGCCTGCATTTTCAAATAATATTAATCCAATTAATTTTAAAACCTTATATAATTGGATACACCTAATATTAGAGGGTTTTTGGAAAAGTTCTTACTTTTATTAGATTTGATTGTAGCTTTTTTAAGTTTGGGATAGTTTTTGAGAAGCAAACTGATCACTATAAGCTGGCTCAACTTTTTCTTTTGATTTAATCATGAAAAAACAAAATCTTTTTATATTTCACATTTTCTTTTTGCATCTATCAATAATTAATTTTTACAATTAATATTTTCGTAGACAAAGTAATAAACATAATAATCACAACATTATTGATTTCGATTTCCAAAATTCATGACACAAATTATTAAGTTTTATTAGCTGTAAAGAGATGAAATTCCAAAAGTTGGGCCTCAAACTGCAACAAGAATTATAGTTTGGGAGGCAAAGTGCAATTTTTTCCCTATATAAATTGTGCAATTTTGTTAGATTTTCATATGCTCCAAAATCTAAATTGTTGATTAAAATGGAAAAAATTCAATGGGATCACATGGTGGGGTGGGGGGTCAGCTATCATACCCCTCCACCTCCACTCCACCACCTCCATATGGTGCAATAAAACCGTAACAGTCCAGAGAAGATTGAGAGAAAGTGACAAATGATGATTTATACGCTGAGATCAACGCGTCTCTTGATATACATAATGAAAGTGACACAAATAAAAACGTATTCTATTTATAGATATATAAAATTAAAACTCCATTTTTATTTACATACACAAAGTCCATTCCTATTTACCATCAATAGTTTTGATATCCTTACTTTTATACCAAAAATTGTAGTAAAAAGATTATAAACTATAATAGCCCACTGATTTGGGTCTAAATTGTACCTTCATAAAAATGGGTGAATATTAGTGGAACTTGGGTCCCAAATTTTCCCCAGTGGTTTGATTTGTAATTAAAGAATGTCAAGTTCGTTGGAATTTTCCACTCAAAATTTTCTACAAGTTAGGTCCCAATTTTTAATAGTGGGTTGACTTGCAGTGAAGAACAGGTTCGTTGTAATATTCCCAACAAAGGTAATCCTAAATTCAGATGAAAGTCGAAAAAGAATAATGAGATCACTTAAAACATATAAAAATAAAAAATTAAAACATTAATTATCTTTTAATTTTATTGTGTTTGAGTGTTTATAGGATGATGCTCGTACAAATGGAATATCATTTAACATATGTCAACGCACTATACAATCTAGGGTCGTGTTAAATAAAAAAGTCTTCAATGAAGTATTGAATCGAACTTAATCTCAATTTAGATCAAGTTCTAACACATAAATTTATTTTTTATAGAGTACTCATTTTTATTTTATTGAGAATCAAATCATTCCCAGAGGGCAAAACGAGAAATGGGGTAAAGCCCACATCACCGTCAATCCTCTATTCTTACTTCTTCAATATTAGTCAGATATCGTCACATTTTATTTTTTTGATATCAATAACATAATTTAAAAGCGACTGAAAATTATATGACTACCTCAAATTTCTTACATGGAGCAACAGATACCATGGCAATTGGCAGCTATGGGGGCCCCTTATTGTATAAAGATTGCTGAATTATTTATTGCTACAGATTAAATTACATGTAAAACAATAACAGAAATCCAGGCCTAATAATTGATCATTCGAAACTGCAGGCATGTGCATCTCCATGTGAGAGTGCGACGACTGCCTCTGCCTTACTGTCCACATTTGCCATTGCCCTTCCAACGCGCTGTGTTGACCACGGCACGGCGTCGCCTCTTACCTCTACATTTTTTCCCAATTTAATATTTACCGACAATATTTTATATAGTTTATTAGTCAAATTGTTAGGGTCGTTATCTTTTTTTTTATTACATGATTGTTTAGTAATCAAACTAGTTGAAAATGTTTAATTTTTTTATTCATTGTTTTAACTTTTGGTGATTTTTTGACAAATCATCCCTAGTTAACTATTTTTTATTTTTTTTAACAAATCAACCTTAAAATATGGGAAAGAGGGAAATGAGGTTTTGGTCCAGGTGTCAAGATTGAGGTATTAAAATTCTACAAATAATGATGGAGTATTGAATTATTAATTGATATCTTAATATAAAAATATAATTATATATTCTCTGTAAAAGAAACTGTAAATTTTCCCACTCCAATCAATTTTAGGTCAACTTTCAATAGAGACCCTAGAATTAAGGATGGTTGGTTTAGATTATTTATTTTATTAAAGTAGAAATGTTGATTTAACTAGGTTTTTAAATAGGTGGCTTGCTTGTTTAATTTTACAAAAATCGTGAAAAACTGATTTTATTTTATTTTTTAAAATTGATCGTTAAAAAATTCAATTGCAAATATGTGTCAAATATAATTAAGAAATTCCATTAAAATGCATTTTGAGATAAAAAAAAAATAGTGCAGAGCTTAAAAAAACTAATTAAACTTATCTTTCCACTTATTATATGCCTTTCAAATTGATAGCCAAATGTGTGATGAAATTTTGATTAATTTTGAATTAGTTACTTATATATATATATATATATATATGTCAATTCTTCGAAAAAACCAGAACAAATAAACCCACTCCAAACCAAACGTTGCCCTTCATCCCAATTCCCATGTTTATTACAGCCCAAATGATAAAATTGGGCTTCTCAATGAACCAAACAATCTCGCTCTCCATGGGTCAAACCAGTTTGAGCCATCCACATAAAGAAAATCTTCTTCAATAAAGAATTTTGGAGCCCGCTAAAGCAACTCCACACACTATTTTATTACATTTTCTTCAAATTAAATTCGAACAAAATTGAGAAATGATTACGGGTCAATATTGATGTTACAAAAATCCTCCACCGACATTTAAATTGTTTAAACTTGACTGTGTAAGAAATAAGTTTTAATTATTGCTTAAATTTGATTTGTTTATTTTTTCACGTGAATTAAAATCAAATTTCACAAAGTTTAAGATATAATGTGCTCGATTCATACAAATTTTCAGCAATAATTTTTTTTCTAAAATTATCATATCAATTATGGTAATTATCATACTACTAACTCTTTATAGCTAATTTTACGAGTAATAATGTAAAATACATAAACTTTTTTTAAATTTTTTTTTACAACACTCCATGCCAATCAAAACTGATCTATTTTTATGGACAGAGGAGTATTAGTTTTTTACTTCGCACATTTTCCATGGGTCATTCTTTATTGGCTTAAAAAATACCACGTCACAGATTTTGTTGTGAGCCATCAAACACTAGATTTTACCCCAGCCATATAATGGTCCCGCTCAGCCACTTGACCGGCAAAAACAACCCAACTTGACCGGCAAAAACAGGTAACCCACCACATTTGACCGGATGAGCAGGTCTGCCCCACGTGCAACGTGCTCTTCATAGAAATATAAAATGTACAAAATCCCACCACAAAAATTATCTTTTCCTCCATTGTGGTGTCCTTTGTCTGTGCTGTCCACACGTCTCTCCTACTGGCCTAGCTCCGCCGCCGTCCTCGGCCTCCTTTTCCGGTGAAACTATTTTCTGTTTCCCACATTTTTCTTTTGCTTATTCTCTGAGTTCTCTTTATTTTACTGTAATTTTGTTGCTTAATTTTCGTGGTGTTTTTTTTTTCTTTCTTTGCTGGGGATTTTGTATACTTCATTTTCATGGGGTGGGGGTTAGTGAAATTGGAGATGAAATATGAAGTAAAGTGACTGAATTTTGAATTTGCATCGGAAATTCCCTTTGTTGCTCATTTTAGTTTTTAATCCTTCTGGCTTCCTTGTGGTATGTGATTTTGTTTCTGCGTTTAGATAATGGGCTTTTTCCACTTATTAATAAATTTTTGTTTGCATTTTTAACTTCGAATCTTCAACTTATATATATATATATGTGTGTGTGTGTGTGTGTGTGTGTGTGTGTGTGTGTGTGTGTTCAAATGTCAATTTTCTGAACTCTTGTTTTGATACTTAGAATTGAGTTCTTAAACCAATATTGTTTATTAGCCAAGATTCTCTGACGAGCAAAAGAGGCATAAATATTACAAGTTAAACCATGCTACTGCATAGTTGAACATCAAATAGGTATAACACGTAGACACAACTGAAAAACAGAGATATTCTCTTTTATCTGTGTATACACTACCTACCACCTAAGATTATGTCAGCCCTCACTTTCTCTATCTTAGACCAAGCAAATGGAGAGCCACACTTGCCAGATCCTGCTGAAATTTAGGTTAAATTTTTTAATTTAACCGGTCTCCATTTTCCAGTTGATATCTACTGTTTTTATAACAGACCTGTGAACAAAAAAATCAGGATTCTGTTGTTGGGTTCAGCTGCACATACAGAAAGGCCAAAAAAAAAAACACGGAAAAGAAAGAAAAATGGAAAAGCACCAATCTTTGAGCTAGAAGCACAAATTTAGAAAAAGAGAAAACAAAAAAAGAAAGAACGATATTTGCATAGTGAAGTGTCGCAAGGCCTAACCAAGTGTCATTCAGTTTCTCCTCATATAGACACACATAAGTTAGTCTTGTATCCGTGTTAGAGTTTCCTAATGTGACTTTTGTTGTACTCTAGTATTTGGTTATAGGGATTGAATATCATCAGTGCTATGTTGGACTGGCCAAGAGCCGATTTCTTGGCCCAAGAGTTGCTCATGATAGCAATTCCAAGACTCTGATTTCAAATGGTAGTGCGTCTAATTTATTACTAGGCCATAATTTTGGTCGACCCCTCTTATATTGCTCTACTGTGGTATCATTCCAATGATTTTTTCGCATTTTAAAGCACTAAATTACGTAAACTTCCTCCCACTTGCAGATAAATAGCTCCAGGGAGAAACCAATGGATTTCCTGTGCAAGCCACTGAATCAGGAAACTTCTGATTGCTCATTGAGCGAGCAGGATATTCGTAAATGTCCATTCTTGAAGAACATCAATAAACCAACCAACTTTTCTTTTGCTTCTCTGAATTTTCCCTTTCCTGTAAGTTATTTTTATTTTTCTTCTGCTTCTTCTTCTTATCTCTCTCTCTAACTTTGATAATCTAAGCAGTCCTTAGTTGCTTCAGTGGAAGAATTTATGTACAGACACTATCTATTTAAGTCCGAATTATGCTATTCCCCTGCATTCTGTTTTCCCATTTCCTTTCTCTTTATTTTTGTACTATAAGTGCATCATTCTGAGAATCCTCTTCTTTTTCCATTTTGTTTTCAGTCTAAGGGAGCAAAAGGCCCAATTTTTGAGGATGGTCCCAACTTTGACTTGGCATTCAAACTTTTTCATGGGAAAGACGGGGTTGTCCCTCTCACAGGAAACTCTCAACTCTGTCTTGACAAACTGGAGACTAAGGCTGTACCAGAATTCAACCCTTTAGCATCAAAAGCTGCCTCTATCAGTATGTCAGCATTTGGACCAGGAGGGCCTTTCGGTTTTAATTCTTTCTTTGGGAAGATGCAGAGGAAGTCTGACTCATCCAGAAAGAAAGAGCATTCCCCTAAGGTATGTTTGTCTGGGCTTATCCTATATCACTTCTATCATGATGCAACACATGCCAATTGCAGTTCTGTATGCGCAATCTTTTCCATGTGATTAGCCTAGGATGACAGCTTTGGTTGGATTATTTGGGAATATTGTTTTGGAGATGTGTGGAGCAACTAATAGAAGAAGAAAGTTTGTTCGGTTAGAAGAGTTTGCTAGGCCTCCAAAATGGGCACAGAATGTTAATGTTAAAAAGATTTGATTCTTTATGTAATTGGTATGTACATATTTTACACAGTCCACTGTGAAACCTCTTATGCATTCCCTTATTAGCTTTCAAAAACCAAAGCACCCTCATGCATTTTCCTTTTAGTAGTTTGGATGTGCAACATTTGTTTCCTTGTGATCATTTGCTAATTTGTGTATTCGAAGGAGTTTTGTTTTGCTTGTTTGATGGCCCAATGCCTGTTCGACAAGAAGAAGCATGTGATACACAAATATATCATGAAATTGAAGATGTTCATGCTAAAAAGCATATTTTTGGACTTCAAGAATTCAATTATAGAATAGCTGATTTGTTTGTTTATATATTTATTTATTTGGTTTTTTTTTTTTATCTTTTGAGCAAGTTGATGCTTGTGTATTTCCCAAAATAGAAAGAGTTCTTTCTGTGGTTATGGAATTCTAATCCAAAATTTTGTGAACAATTAGTTATTTGTTTGAACACATATTTAGGAGCAACAGGATTTGCCAATCCTTCACTTTGCTCCCTGACACCCTATACACATTAGTCTAGACTAATTATTGATGGAGTTGTGTCTGTGATTTTTAGAGTGATTCGTCAAAGCATGAGGCACTGGGAAATGAGTGGTTGGAAACAGGGAACTGTCCAATTGCTAAGTCCTATAGAGCTGTAAGTCATGTCCTCCCACTTGTGGCAACAGCTCTTCAACCACCACCTGGAATCAAGCTCAAATGTCCACCTGCAGTAGTTGCAGCCAGGGCCGCCCTTGCCAGAACTGCCCTTGTTAAGACCATGCGCCCACAGCCATTACCTGCGAAAATACTCGCGATTGGTGTCTTGGGCATCGCAGCTAATATTCCGCTGGGTGTTTGGAGAGAACATACAAGAAAGTTCTCACTCTCGTGGTTCACTGCAGTGCATGCTGCAGTCCCCTTCATAGCTATGCTCAGGAAGTCTGTGGTGATGCCTAAAACAGCAATGGCATTAACCATTGCAGGTTCTATACTTGGACAGCTCATTGGCTCAAGAGCTGAGCGCCTCCGACTGAAAGCCAAGGCTGAGAGGGCAAACTTGGTGGCACAGGCTCCTCCTGCAGTTGTTCCAGGTTACAGTTCAGTCCAGGCAGATGGCATAACTGTTGGTCATTGTGGTAAGCAGGGAATCACATGGGATCCACTCTCGGACAAGATGGCGAAGACTTCATCTCCACCGGCTAGCGTGTGTTTCTGAAGTCACCATGTGGTTGCGATGAAAATAATCAATTCAAGCATATTCACCGAAATTAAATGAAATAAATTCTTAAGCAATCTTTAAGACATGATATGCAATTTGGATTGTAATGAGATGTAAAACCAGTAATGTGACAGTATGCTGTTTATATTAACTGATGGTGAGATGAGATTATATGACAAATATACACAGTGGTTTTATAACTAATTGTTGCTTATATCTCTAATGCATATAGCAGTTATGTCTTTTAGCTTTTCCCTTGGAATTTTTCGTTTGCCCGAATAAATTATGAGTGATGGTTCGGCCAATCTTTGAAGTTGGCTTACTGTGTGCTCATTTTTGTGTCTATCTTGTCTTTCCTAATTTTTATACAGGCCTAGTCGGTCATGACAGCTGATGTTGCTTCATTTCTCTAGCTTCCATAGCTTCCACATCGATTTTATCTTAGGATAGCAACTGTTGCATTGCTTTTCTATCCAAAGTAAACAACTTGGTTTTACTCTTACCCGAACATTTCGATTACACAGATTTGGCAATGACATCCGAATTCTATAAACTGAACTGAGTTCAGAATCATATTCAAGTTAACAAAATTGCCAAGGAAAATGACAAAGTGACTAGGATTTTTGGCACATCATTTTTAACCATATATATGTATGATAGAGTAAAATCTAGTTATTCGAACATAAAGCTTGGCACGTGAAGAAAACTTTATACTCTCTTACTCTAATCTTATTGCATTTTCCTTTTGAACAAGAAAATTATTAATCTTAAGACTTTGTCAATGTAGTTGACTACAAAAGCAAAACAAAGACGTGTAAGCGTAAAAATGTCATTAACAACTATATATGTGATATATCTACAAGCACATTTTCCTTTTCCGACTGAGAAAAATATTGTCCCTAAGTTTTCATATGATTGAATCTTGAATTTTACTGAGGATAAAATTTAAAAATAAAGTACAGATTATATCATTTAAAGTTAATTTTAACATACCCAACAACTTAACAATCCAACAGTATTAAAAGATCATATATTATATGATTTTTATTTAATGAATTCTTATGGGCCAAGCCCGATTGTTAGGCCCAATATATCCGGTCTGAAGACTCTGCCTCCTCCTCCCTTCCAAACCCCTGACATCCCAATTCTTGCACAGCTAAAACCCTCTTCACTGAATAATCTTCAAGGTACGAACTTTCTCTTTACCATTACATTTATTTCTTCAATTACGAACTTTCTCTTTACCATTACATTTATTTCTTCAATTGGGTCGTTATTCATTTGTTTTTTATTCTGGATTTTCCTCTCATTTCTTCCGACAGCGTTTAGGTTTTGAACTATTAGGTAACTTTAACATTGGTGTAGGACAAAATGGGCTGGAAGGCAGCACAAAAACTCATTCATCACTGGAAGATCCTTAGAGGTGATAATGTAAGGAAACTGAAATCATGCGCTTCCTTTTTCATTAAAAAAAAATATTTCTTAAAAGAATATCTGCTCAATTTTGTTCGTCATTATTGTTGGCAGGTTATGATAATCAGGGGAAAAGATAAAGGCGAGACTGGTATTATTAAGCGTGTAATTCGCTCTCAAAATCGTGTTATTGTTGAGGGCAAAAATTTGGTGAGCTATTTGGTTTATGTAGTAAAGAAATTTATATTTGAAAGGATATGCTTTTTCTAGATTTTGTTTGATTCAAAGCTTCATGTATTGTTGTTCTTTTGTGCGCTTGGTTTTTGTCTTTTGGGTGGGTGGGGTGTTGGAGATGAAAATCAAGGGGGGCAGAAGATCTCCGGGGTGGAGTGAAGTCAAGGAACAAATTCATTAGCAATTTTGATGAAAGTATGAGTTTAATTGTGTTCTGTTAGTTGCATTTTAGCATATATTGTCCAATTTAATTTGTTAGTTACTCTTTCTATCTGCTGGGTGTGGCATACATGAACAACCCTCACCCCTCCTCCCACAAGAATACTGGCGTGTATCCTTTTCTTTTTCTTTTTCTTTTTTTCCCCGGAATACATTCATAATGGATTTGCTAGAAAAAAAATTTGGAATGCTAGCAGAAGTAGGGAAAGAACAGAAACATAAAAATTCTAATTACAAGTTGTAGGTGAAATACAGGAGAACATTAGTGATTGTAATTTTGCAGGGACTTTATCTTGCTTTGGTACTTTGGTACTGAAAGTTCTTGTCAAGTATTTGTTGCTTTTCCTGTTCTATTCTTTGTTTGTTTGGCTCATTTTCAAATTACAATTTCTCTGCAGGTGAAGAAGCATATCAAGCAAGGGCAAGGTCATGAAGGCGGGATTTTCTCAGTAGAAGCCCCCCTTCATGCCTCAAATGTTCAGGTTCTAGATCCAGTTACAGGGTGAGATGTTAATGCTTTTTTTCTTTTTCTTTTTTTCCCCATTAAATGGTGGCTCACATTTGCCTTTGTAGGACGCCCTGCAAGGTTGGGATTAAATACTTAGACGACGGTAGCAAAGTACGAGTATCTAGAGGCATTGGAGCATCAGGATCCATAATTCCTCGTCCAGAAATCTTAAAGATTAGGAGCACACCTAGACCAACCATTGGTAACTTTCAAATTCTTATATTTTCATCAGCATGCTTGTGCATGCGTTTCTCTGTTACTATTGTCTATCTGGAGCTTGGTTCTGCAGTACATAGCCAGCCATTTGCAAAATGCCTTTGAATTGTGCGTTCATGTCAAGATATAGAGGATAACTGAAATGCAGTCCGAAGTCACCTAATTATGAGGATAATACTGTATCTCAAATGCACTTATGATGGCAGCTTATGATCATAGTATGTTGAATTCTGCTTTGCCACCAACACTTAAGTGATACTTAGAATTTTATAGATAACATCATCGTCTTAGGGTGTGCACAAGATTAAGGCACTCACTATTAGATGAAAGTGCAATGATCTTTGCCAACTCAAAGCGTGTCAACAAGAGATGTCAAGTCAAACAAGAAATCCACTCCTTAACTTGGAACTTCAAATGAATGGATTCAGGTTTCAACCCTTAATTTTACTTTATCTGAAACTACAAAAAGCATTTGAGGAACTAACAAGTAGAGTATGAGTTGAAAGAAAATTTTTGTTTGTTTTTCTCCTTCTGTATGTTGCTTTATTCTAGCCTTGTGCCGTCGTAGGCTGAAAGGTGGCAACTTGTAGCATTTGCATGGGATTGCTAATAACCATTTCTTGTGGTTTATTACACTGAATAAAAGCTTTAACCTTTTGGTGCAATGGAACAAAAGCAATGAGGTTGGTAGATTAAAAAAAGTGTACTTAACTCCTCTGTTTTGTTGGATTTGAATTTTTCTACATAGTTTGCATGGTGCTGGTACTGTTCTTTGTATTTTGTTAATTATATTTAGCTACAAACTCTAAAAAATTCAGATCCATAAAAGAAAATGAGAAGATGAAATAACTTGTAAGAATATGTTGTATGTGGCGATTGAGACTAAGTTTTTTCTTTTACTGTTAGAGGGTACGTTTCAGCCACTGAGTTAGGGGAATGCCCCTCGCATGCTGAATATCCTCTGCTGGTGAGGTGGGGTTCAATGGGGTAGAAATTGAGAGTGGAACCGTCGTAAATGGGTGTAACTTGTAAGTAGGATTAGTTAGTACTCAGCACTGCTAATCTAGAAAAGTAGCACATTCTAGAAACTAGTAAATAAAGGTGAAATAGTTTATTAACTTGCAGGATCATATTTTAATGGATAGCTGCTACTTTAAAGCAAGGTTGTATGATTTGGTCTTTCTGCAATTGGGTTCATAATGCAAGGTTTACTCCCAGAGTTATTTAACCCTTTGTTGAAGTTTTTTGTTTATGATTAAATACAATTTGCTTAGTCTTCTTTCTTGTTCTGCAGTTGGTCCCAAGGACACTCCAATGGATCTGGTTCTGGAGAAGACTTATGATGCTAAAACTGGTAAGGGAATGCCAGATCTTTAAGCATCTACCTTGTTACAAAATGAAAGCTGCTGGAGAATGGTTTTTCTGGTTGCTGTTGTTTACCATTATCCTTGCGGTTCCTGTTATGTTCGTGGCCTGGAGCATAACAATTTGGGAATTTGTTAGTTTGTTCTGTGCCCGTGATTGTGTATTGACTTGCTACTTTCTTATTGTACTGGCGGTATGATGAGTTACGGAATATTTTATTATCCAACTTTTATCAAACTTTCATGGGGTTTGAGAGCAACATTAATGAACAAGGTGGAAATATGGTAGAAAGGGAAATTAATTAGTAATGTGTTAGTTCAATTGGGGGTCATGTTGAAGGAATAGATGCAGCTGTTAGATCTTGATTTCATGCAGCGAACTGTGTGCTTGAGTTCATATGCTATGCGTGGTTGGCATTTCTGAATTGCTAATATGCAATTAGCGCTCATGTTCTCACTTTTGATTTATGAATTTTATTTAATTTCAAGTAGTAGTCAACAAGCCACTAATACATATACAAATCCAATATGACAATACAATAATAATAATAATAATATTACTATGCAGAATTATTCAAGTGCTTAAACCCAGCAACCAGGGTATACAACTGTAGAGAAAATTCGTGGAACTAAGTCTTGGTAGTGATAAAGATGGGAGCCCAGCTAACTCAACGCATATGCTGCCCAAAAATCCCAACAGGGCGAGGGCAACACTACAGTTTCCCCACAATAGAGAGCCAAGAGAGACTATGACGATATATCCAAACAATGATATTTTAGAAAGCAGAAGAGAAATAATTTACATAAAACAAGCTACACAGCATTCTATTCAGAAAATCTGCCATTTAATTCTCAAGCCCTACCAACTCAAGCTCCAGTCATTTCAAAAATACAATACGCTTAACTAGCAACAAGCCAGAGCCATTTTCTGAAACCACTGCCCAAAATCATAGCTTGCAAGCCCAGAGAAGTCTACTCAAAATCAGAACTTGGCCTGGCAGCATGCTTTTAGAAATCTACTTTTTGTACAGGGGATTTCTGCAACTCATATCACCCAGTAGAAATTCAAAACCCACCAACATGTTGCTTTGGTACCATGCCATATCTCCCAGGGGTCACATTACTGCTCCCATAAGCAGGAGGAGCATTGCTCGTGCCAGGGCAATCCCTTGCCCAGTGCCCAAATTGATGGCATTTAAAGCACTCGCCAGATGCACCTCCAGCACTTGCCCCAGGGGTCACTTTATTGCCAAGACCAGTTCCATAAGATTGTCCTGGACCACTCGTAAGACTTGGGCAATTCGCAGAGTTATGCCCAGTACCACCACAGCTACTACAACTCATATACATGCCAGTGGAGCCAGTTGAAGGAAGTCTTGAGCCACCATACTGATTACCATATGAACTCATCTGACTTACAGATACAGCACTTCCTCTAGCCACATTGCTATTAATTCCACTGTAACTCATTGCAGGTGCTACAGATTCTCCACTTCCAGTACCAAATCCACCGGTATTGAGCCCAGATGTTGAAATGACATTATCACTTTTAGGTGGTAGAGAACCCGAGTCGTCTTCTTTGAATTTAGCTATCGAGTCCAGCAGATACCTGGTCTCTGTTTGGAAATTCACCTTCTCTGCTTTGACAACTGTTGACTTTACCCGCTGTTCATCACTAAAAGTTTCTTCCTTCACTTTCAATTTGAATAAAAACTGAGTAAAAAGAACACTTCGCACCAGTTCAGAAAATTTCTCATCATCTTGTTCTTCATGCTTCAAGTAGTACAAATCTTTTGCTGATATACCCATTACCTCCTCCCCACTCTCCTGAAATGCAGTCACCCATGTTAAGCCAGTGTGATCCTGGATTTGCATCTGGAGGATATACCTATAATCACATTCATCAACTAACTGATCGCATCTATCGCATCGCCATTTCCCATCCCCATTATTTGTAACCTTTTTGTTGCATTGACGATCCCCAATCATGATGGGACATGCAGTATAGCAAAAATTGTCCACTTTTATGAATGTCAGAGTGGCAGAGACTGTGATCCAATCCGGCTTCTCAGAGGTCCCTAACTTTTCATCTTTAATCTGAGATATAGTTTTGCGTACATCTGTCCGGACCATACTTGTTTCCCTGGATATAGATATAGCAGGGGTGCTCTTTCCATCGTTGTCGAACCATGTTTTAAGTTTCTGGGCCTCAGGAAAATCAGGCTCTATGAACAACTGGCTAGTGGATATGGTCCCCACTGATTTCCCATTAAAATCATGAACTCTACCAGATTTCACTGCCAAAACAGGAAAGACCCCAGAATCACACATGTTCTGTAGTGTTTGACCTTCAACATTGCAAAAGTTTCCCCACAAAGTCAACTCAACACTTCTCCCAGACATGTCCTTCAGTTGGAGGGTTCTTTTTTGAGTTTCAGTACCATTTTTTCTCATTATTGAGCTGGATGGACTGATTGATGAAACAATAGCAATCACATCTATGACACTGTTGTTCTCCAAGCCTTCGATGTCACTTATGGGGCGAAAATGAAATTGCTGCTGTGGGATGGATTTATCATCCTCAAAGCAAGGCTGCACAGTTGAAGTACTGTCCAGCATAATTTCATGATCATTGCGTAGGTGATTGAAAGCCTTCTGAGCAGGTTTCAGTGTCCCTTTTGAGATCATATAAACTCTACCAGGCTCAATTTGATGGTAAAATTGATCCGCCACGGCATTGAAGCAAGTTACCCTTATTTCTCCACCATCAGAGTCAAGAAGATCAAAGGAGAATACTTTACCATCACCTCGAGGATTATTGTAGTGCCTGAGTTCCCCCTTTGCTGTTACTCTGGCCTTAATTGTCCACCTTCCTTGATATGGATTCAAGGCAGCAATAGGTATGATTCTTGGAGGAGCTTCATTTTTAGCTATTGGCCCTCTGTTGGCAAACACTGGAGGTGGCTGATGATATAATGATTGAGGCGGGCGAACATAATTATTCGCAGAAGACCGTGAAACGCCAGAACCAGCTTCTGTTTTGGGATATATAGGCGGAGTATTTAAAGAGTTATATCTTCCTGAGTCCACATTGCTGGAAAAAGAACTAGAATAAGAATGTGACCCTGCATTCCGGTTTTCCCCCGAATGCGGAACATGAACTCCACCACCCACAATAGGCCTAAGAGCTGAACCACTCAGGGCTGAACCAGCACCATAAGACGGAGGATTACCACTCCCGGCAGCTGACTGATTCATTGGCTGACCTGGTGTGGATGATCTGGCCACTGAAGAGACATTCCCATCAGTCTTGGTTGGATATTGCTTTGGTTCACCAATAGGATCACATGTTTCAACTATCACATCTAGATCAATGATGATGATAATCCTGCTCAAAGTCCATGAAAAAACATGGTTAGTAGGAACTGTAACATAAAAATAATAGACATATGGCAAGATAAAGAGTGTGCTGAAAAAAAGCCTATCTACAGAGTTCAAGAACAGCATCAATTCATCCAGTAAGTTGAGTGCAATAATTTATACACCACGAAACCCCCTCCAAACTCAAAAATATCAAAGCACAAATGTCAGATAACAATAGCCAAAATACCTTAGACGCAAGAGGCCCTCTACTGCAAGGCAAAGATTCATTTTATAAGGAGCAAATACATCATCCTTATACCCAGATAATAATTAAGAGTAGGAGTCAGCCAAAGTTGAACACTGGAATAACAATACTAATTATAAGATCAAATGGTCCTGCCAGTTGATCAGATGGCTTAACCAGATATGATTATCTTTTAATTCAAACATTATAGTTCAGGCAAACTATCTAATCAAGGTTTGATATTGACAAAAACATTAATCTGGGTCACTGCCAGATCCATATATTAATAGATAGTAATCAATCGACCCATTTATGCCTCAAAACTTCACCATCACTACTTCACATGTTTCACATTCTCATCTTTCAGCAACCAGAAAATTGGAAGGGTAACTGCCCAGCGATTCATCATCTTCCTTTAAACTAAATGGAGCTTAAGAACTAAATTAGGTTTAATCTTAGATTCAAATGCAATTCTTGCATGATTAGTTATGATTCACTAATCAATTCCAAAATAAATGAGATACAAAAAAAAAAATCAAACTGTCACTTTTTTTTTTCAAGCAATCAATATCTTAACTAAATATTGCAAAAAATTCAATCTTGAAAATCCAAAAAACTCTAGCTTACCCTCAGCACTTCACACACACTAGCATACACTTTGTTGGTTATATAAATAAACAAGCTGGAGAGCAATCTTTAGAATTTGCCAGATTTCTGAAGGAAACTACAATAGATCGAATACACGTGACTAAAAAATTCAATTTCAACTAAGTAAAGACAAAAGACTGAAATTTCAAGAAGAGACACCGATTACTAATTTACGCTTTCTAAAAACATACTTCAAAGCCCGCCCCAAACCCGCCCCCCCCCCCCCCCCCCCCGGGGACAGTAAGCAATATCCAATATTCAAAATTAAAATCAAAACTTCAACTACTCCAAAGGAACCGCTAAAGATTCAATTTCTCACACGTCTTGGAAATTTGAGAAACTCACATGCGGTTCTGGATGAGGTTACAGACGAATTGTGTCAACTGGACAATGGAGCCTTTCTGCAGCTTCTCGGATCGTACCAAATCGTTACGCTGGGTGGCGAGCATGCCTTGCTGAGTGAACGAGCCGTCCGAGAGCAGGATCCGATATCGCTCGTTGTTATTCTGATTCTGAGTGTTGACCAGCCGTATATCGGCGACTTGCAGCACCGGCTTTATGTCGGTCCCCTGAGCGTCGCCGCTCGACAGCATCGCTATTGCGCCTTCCGTCAAATTAATCGGAGGCATTTTCTGCAATCTAGGGTTACGATGTGAGGTATTTTTTATGGGTTTGTTACCTGGAATTTGAGAGTTGGAGGGAGAAACGGGAAGTGAAGAGTTTTGAAAACCCTAGGTGAGAACTGAAAAGACGAGATTGAGCGCGAAAAGGTGTAAATTATTTTCGTTGGCTTGTGGGCAAAGCTATTGTCCACTTATTGCTTATGTAGACCAAGCCAATCAGGGATCTGAAGAAATTCCTTTTCCAATTAAATTGAAGGGTTAATTTTACTTTATTACCATTTCATCCTTTTATATTTTTAATTATCTTATTTTATTTTTTTGTATTTTTATTTTTTTTAATTTATCTCTTTATACTTTTATTATTTTATTTTGTTTCCCTATATTTTAAAAAAATTACTAAATTATCCTTAAATATTATTTATAGTAAAATTACTTTAAAATGTTATAAAATTAATAGATTTATATGCATTGGTCGATTGTTGTAGGCCTATCAAATTTAAACATTATTTTTCAATAAATTTTTAACAAGTATAGAGCAAGTAAGAGTCGATCCTAACTGATTCACTATCGACTCAATTAATTAAAAAATTTAGCTTCAAAATTACTAACCTAAAACTAAGATTTCAACAAACAAACTCTAAAATAAATAAACAACAAACGATTGAGAGGATTAATTTGAGTAACTAAGTCGCATAAATTAAAACTAATTAAAATATAAAGCAATCAAAATCAAAACAACAATCAACAATCGATTAAAGTAGATTGAGGTTTCATTCGCCACCATTAGACAATAGATTATAATTTCATATCAATATTATTAACAATTTGCCAATAAAATTTCCAGCCGTAAGTAATAACAAATTCTATTACCCCAATCTTTCCTTAGTTGTACGTTAGATAGAACAAGCTCTATATCTAATTCTCTATCCACCAAACAACCTAAAACAAGCTCTCTAGATTTAATCCAATTGATGCATTAAAACAAGAAAGATAGATTAATTTAAGCAACAACCACACAAGCCCAGATCATTTAACTTAGGTTATGTTTTCCATTGTAATTAACAAAAATATCTTATAATCATTAATCACAGTTTACTAGATATAATTAGAAAATTCAAGACAATCACGGATCCAAAATCTCTAATCTAGTTGTAGGGAGTTCTCATACCCAATTTGGTTGAGCACCCAAACAAAGTAAAAAAATACCCATAAGGCATTAAATATAGAAAAATATAAGCAATTTTAATTGGAAAATTGATCAATAATATCAAATATTCAATTACAAGAACTCATGTCTAGAGTTTTGAAATCACCTTCAACCAAAAAGAAAGTTTAGCTAACATAATAAAAATTGATAAGAAAATTAAAACTAACAATATTGGAAGTTAAAGAAATTTATTCGTTAAAGAAGATAATTGATGTAAATGGTGAATTATGAATGTTTCCTCCTCCAAACCTCTTCCACTTTGTCTTCATTGATACTCCAAGGCCCCAAGATTACTTCATAAATGTGTGTATGAATTCTAGAGAATGAGTGAATTTGAAAATTTTAATGGATGTATTGAAAGGATAGTGTGTATTTATAAAGTGTGAGACGGTATTATGATTTACTTACTGTAAAGTGTCTAAGGTGTGTTTTGTGATGTATTATATGTATCTAATATATACAAATCACAAACATGTGTCAAAAAGTGTAAAGTTTGTGCTTGTTAATATCATGAAATGCTGATGCTTGGTCACTCGTCACGTAAGCTATTGATTGCACACTTAAAAGTACTAAAGAATGAAGCTTTACGTATATCAACATTACAAACTCATTTCTGATCAGCTCAACTGCGAAGTTCTCTTTTGGGCTGACGAAAGAATAAGGTGTACACGTGAATCTTGAACTAGATTAATTTGTGTCCCATGCTTTTTTGGATGTTCGGGTTCTTAGCTCCGTGACAGCAAAAGCATTGTACATATCAGTGAATGGGTAAATTTTGCTGCGCATTGCTGGTGGCTTGGTGATATTCGAATCGTTAGAGTTGCGGGAGGTTGATCTATTCGGTTCTAATATTGAAGGCTGCTAACAAAACTTAAAGCCTTATTTCTCCTAATTTTGAATAGTGTGACTAAGCTGGCCTCAAATATAAGTAAGATGAATCAATTGCTAATTTTTTTGTTGTCACTGAAAAGTGAGAATTTCCTTGTGTTAATCATTTGGTAATACTTCAATGCAGTAGATTGTGATTGGCGGTAATGAGATGGTATCCTTTGTAGTTGTGTCTGCTCGTATTCGAACTTTCATATATTTATGATATCTATGGTTGTGATTTGTCAATACTACAACAAAAATCTTCATGTTACGAGGAACATGGATCCAAATTTTGTCGTGTGATCCATGCTACTAGGCATAAAAACCATGCATATATATTAGGCATGAATTGGACTTGAGCCCCAACGTGAAATAACGTCTCTTTCACAATTAAATACATATTACACGTTATCACTATTTTGTTCACATGTTACAGCAGCACGACAGGACAAAATTTGTTTGTACGTTTGTAGTTAAGAGCTTTTGTAATGATGTTTTTCTTCATTATTTAGAAGCCAATTTTTACTATGCGATTCACTTAAACAGTATTAAAGTGAAACTGTTTTACTAAACAATGATGATAGGAATGATAAAGTTAGAATATGCCTTTAAATGATGTTATGCATATTCAACTCGAGTTGGTATGGTTCAGACGGTGGAATTAAGATACCCAATTGATTTTTTTTTTATAAAATAATGTAGAATATACAAGAAATGTGTACAAATGAATTATTATGGTATTGAAAGCAAATTTGGAGTTTTTTCTCAATGTCACATTTTTTTTTTCTCTTAATATCACAACCACTAATTTTTACACGTAGTATGAATATGTGACAGAAAATATTTTACATTTAAATTACAGAAAATATTTTACATTTATATTAGAAATGATTTGAAGTTTTAAGGTAATATACACATAAAAAATATATATATATGTGGTCCCAACATAGATGACTTTTCTCTATATTGGATGAGTAGGTGGATTAATTGATAAATTGATTGTACCCATGTGATTGAAAGAAAAAAAATATTTTGAATATTTTATTCTAAGGTATTTCATTATGTATTATATTTTATATATACGATCCATAATTAAATATTTATTTAAAAATATATTTCACATATTTAATGTTTATGTGTGACCGGAAAATAATTTATAATATTAGAGGATTTGAACATTAAAAACAAAAACACACACACAAAAAAAAAAAAGCATAAAGAAGAAGAAGAGAGAAAGATATGTATGTAGCACCAGTGGCTTTTACAATTGAAGTAGGCATAGTCTTGAATACATTTATAAGTTTTTTTAGGAGAGTATCAATAACAAGAAAGGATGAAAAAAATAACTTAAAGTTGGTAATAAATAAAGTTAAATTCCCATTTGCATATTAGATGCATAATGCATTAATATGCTATGTGCTAACCGAGTACTTTGCAAGTAATGTGCATTACTTACCAACTCTAAATAGCATTACTATGTCTATAACTTTAAAAACCTGCTATTATAAATGACTAAATTAAAGTTGACTGCCAACCATTTGGCAACATTGTCAAAAACGATTTTCATCAGTTCTCTTTTGTGGCTAAGAAATCTATATATAAATAAGGTCGGTCGTTTGGTAAGAAAACAGTGAATTTCATTTACTACTTTTTGACTTGTGTGTATGAAATGTAAGAACAACGAAACCATTGCATTGTTGATTTTCCTTTCACAAGAGGAGGAAAATCTACAGGAAGCACTGCCATAATAGACAGAAAGAGATGAAACCACCACGATAGTGATAACTTGGCACGACAAATTCATCCAAGCCAATTATTTTGTCCTTTTTAGGGACCAATGTGTGATGATCAGCCTGTATGAATTGTGTGTAGATTTCTCAATATGACAGTTGTCATTCTTGATTCTTGGAATATGCCTGTCATTAACCAGTTTTTTCTTATCTTTGTAAGTGCATATATGGGTTCTAGCCATGTTAAATTCTCCTTCATTGTTATATGCAAATTATTGGTCATGGGGAATTGTCTTGAGACCAATATTTCTTCCTCAAACAAGGCTATAAGCATGCCTTTGCCCATTGACACTATTTTCAAGCTTCCTTCTTCATTGCCCACTTGGACAGCAGGTCTGTATCATGATATCTCATCCTTTTTTAGGTATGATTTTTGCCTATGACAAGGCATTTTTGGCCTCTTGGAGCACCTGACTAATTTTGGTTCGTTTTTCTTTTATCTGTTTGCTTGTGTGGGAAAGTCAGGTGGTGACTTTGCGACTGGAGCGATTGATCTTGGAGGGCTTCAAGTTCGACAAATATCGTCTTTCAAGAAAGTTTGGGCAGCATATGAAGGGGGACCAGATAATCTTGGTGCAACATTTTTTGAACCTTCCCCCATGCCAGATGGATTTTCCATGCTTGGCAGCTATGCTCAGCCCAACAACCAACCACTATTTGGTTGGGTTTTGGTGGGGAAAACAGATGCAAGTGATCAATCAGGTGACATTCTAAAGCAGCCAACTGATTATTCTCTTGTTTGGTCTGATGGTACAGAGTCCCTTCAGGCTAATAGCCCCAATGACACTGCCTACTTTTGGCTCCCAACCCCACCAGTTGGTTACAAAGCCACCGGCCTCGTCATCACGACCTCACTCGATAAGCCGCCCCTAGACAAGATCCGATGCGTTCGATCCGACTTCACCGACGAATTAGAGACTGACAGTTGGATTTGGGGACAAGGTACAGTAGAAAGTGTGAATGGGTTGAATGTGTATGGTTTGAGACCAAGAAGTAGAGGGACCAAAGCCCAGCCCCTAAGTGTCGGCACATTTATTATTCAAAACAATACTAGTGATGAAAAGTATACCATTCCTTTATCTAGTTTAAAGAACAAAAATTCGACCCTATCTACCTCCCCTAACCTAATCCAAATTGAAGCATTGCTTCAAACATATTCCCCATATATTTACCTTCACCCCAAGGAAATTTACCTTCCCTCCTCAGTAAATTGGTATTTTAGCAATGGGGCCTTACTCTACAAGAAAGGGGAAGAGTCAAAACCCATCCCTATTGAGCCCAATGGCTCAAACCTCCCTCAAGGTGGTTCAAATGATGGCTCATACTGGCTGGACCTCCCAGTTGACAAACAAGCCAGGGAAAAGGTACAAAAAGGAGATTTACAAAGTGCAGAGGCTTATCTCCATGTTAAACCAATTCTTGGTGCAACATTCACTGATATCCAGGTGTGGTTATTTTATCCATTCAATGGCCATGCAACAGCAAAGCTGGGCATAATTGATGAAATCCCATTAGGGAAGATAGGCGAGCACGTGGGGGATTGGGAGCACGTGACCCTAAGAATCAGCAACTTTGATGGGGTTCTTTACAAAGTTTACTTTGCAGAACACAGTGGAGGGAAATGGGTTGATTCCTGTTTGCTGGAGTTTCAAAAGGGTAATAAATTCGTGGGGTATTCATCACTAAATGGCCATGCAACTTATTACCAGGCAGGACTTGTTTTGCAAGGGGCGGGTGATATTGGGATAAGAAACGACATGGCCAAGAGTGATATGGTGATGGATACTGGAGCCAGGTTTTCAGTGGTGGCAGCAGATGGGCTGAGCACGGCGGAGGTGGTGGTGGAACCGCCGTGGTTGAACTATGCTAGGGAATGGGGTCCCAAGAAAAGTTATGATCTTGGGAATGAGGTGAAAAGTGTGGAGAAATTGTTGCCGGGGAACTTGAAATCTGCATTTGAGAGGCTGGTGAATTTACTGCCTAATGAAGTTTACGAGGAAGAGGGCCCTACGGGTCCGAAGATGAAAAATAATTGGGATGGCGATGAAAATTGAGCAGTTAATGAGTCAGTCCTAGAGCCAGGCCCAATAATTGAAGAAATATTTCGGGTAGAAGGTGGTCGAGTGGCAGCAGATCAATTTTAGCCCAAAAACTAACAAAAAGTGCTATAAATGGGCAACCATGAGGCATATGCCTTTTTGTTGGGTTTTCAAGCATTTGGAGTATTATTTTTATTTTTTAATCTGAGTCAAGTTGGGTTTCAGACTTTCAGTCTTTATAGGAGTACGAAATATGTATCAAAAAAAAAAAAAAAAAAAGAAGACGACGAAATGATCTTCTCTGCAAATTTAGATATTTAAATTAAGAATCTCTTATTCATGTATCCTTTTTTCTTTTTCTTTTTCGAATTTGCGGTTAGGTGGTCTCCTAATTAATTCTCTTGTGAAGATCTAAACACATGCCTCATGTACAAGTGTTCATTTATGTTCCAAGGTTTGTTTCATAAATAAGTCACCCTTGAGATTCATAACGACAAGTCATCCGATATCTATTATTTGCTTCTTGCACTATGTTCAAATATTTTATGTGGCTGATTATCGCACTGTATTTTTTCCCTACTGCACACATTTTCTTTGCATGAAGTGCACAAAAAAAAATAGAGTGCAGGAGGAAAGTTTTGAAATGCAGAAATCACCATTCGATATTTCATTGTGCATCTTATTTTGTGCAACAGTGTTTAGAATGAAAAGATTGTGAACTATTGATGAAAGGAAATTGAATCTGAAAAACAGGAAGTTGCTTGCCATGGTACCTTATGGATGCCAATGTAACAGTTCCAAGGATCCATTTTTGAGTGGGGAGCTTTTCCATAATCAGGACTTGATATCTAACTATTACAATGTCTAGAAATTCTTGATCAATTGCTTTTGTTCTGGAAAATACATCTGCGATTAGGACTGTTAGAAGCCTTCTTTTCATGGACAGATTGTGAGAATGCTAAAAAAATAGAAATTGAACCTCACATCTTTCCTGTTTCTGCAATTATCCTCTCAATCTCTT
The DNA here is from genome assembly GCA_019321725.1 of Paulownia fortunei. NCBI lineage: Eukaryota > Viridiplantae > Streptophyta > Magnoliopsida > Lamiales > Paulowniaceae > Paulownia > Paulownia fortunei. Next base: position 4,506,074 of record CM033122.1, on the reverse strand, counting down.
CAAGAAGCCGCTCCTTTTCGTCAGCCAACTCCTGATTCTGTTTTTGAAGTTCTTCTATTTGCTTAGTCTGCTCGGAATCCTTTCTGAAATTTATCAGGAAACTGTTTTGTTAGGGAAAAAACAAGTTCAGGGCAAGTGCCAGATATACGTCACAAAATGACATTGAAATGGGATGCATTTATATACTTTCTAAAATAGGAATACAATAAGCATCTGTTATTGGACTGAAAATTTTCATAGAAGGCTTAACATTGTAAACTCTCTGATAGCAGAAAAACTGTAACCAATATGTTTGCCACTTACTGTACTTTATGATGTACTTTTCATGGAAAACACATTGTAGTAAACTTGTAATAATAGGATAATGATGAATGTTCTACATGCAGAATGCAAATAATCGAACAAAGAATCATAACAGAGAAATTGACTCAGAAAATCATCTTTAACCTCATCGAAAATTTTCTGTCTTACCTATTCATGAAAGCCAAGTTAAGTTTAAGAGAACGCACTTCCTTCTCAAGGTTTTCACACCTCTTCAAAATCGACTGCATATCTGAAGGAATTGCCGGCGTTGAGCTCCTTTCCTTTGCTTCTGCCATCCTTCATTACTCAGAAATATCAGTACAAAACTTACTGGTTTGAATTAACATGAAGTGCAGCATAAAGCATAAAACACAGGAGTGCAATAGAGTAACTGAGTTCATTTTGTTCACATTTTGGGTTCAGAAATGATGATTCTCAGTTTTTTTTACTATCAGTCATGAGCCATATTCAGAAAGATAAACAAGAAAACCATTGAATCTGAACAGGCAATAGGCATTAAGGCTGCCAATTTATCAGTCCAAGATTAATGGTGCTATGAAAGTTGAGAAAGTGAAAAATGGACAGCTTCTTTTTAAGTTCAGAAAGTAATACATACTTTCGTGATCGCTCCACCCTACGCTTTTTTGTTGGATCTCCTCCGTCCACTGCATAAGTTTGAGCCAATCAGCTACAAATTGTGCAATTGCATACAGTTTATGGAGAAAAATGAGAAAGATTAACTGTATATAACATTTGCAACCAAACAAAATTAGTTTTCACGCTTTCTCATTCATTCTTCCCTAATATACATCTTCAATATTCTTTCAATCAAGGATGTTTGGATTCAAAGGCATGTCCCTCACACTTGTCACTGTATTCCTGATAAGTTTACCTAACTAAATAGAAAGACATGCCCAACTTGTAGACATTAATGTTGCTAAAAAGTTCCAGTGGAAGATAATGGTACAGATTAGGGGAATCTGAAATACTAACTGGGTTTCATGACAGATTTATTTTACCTGAACCAGCTGATGTGACCGATCCATACCGAATTAACCCTCCTTTCTGCTAATGATACAAAAGCAAGATAAAGTTGGAACCAATACTTATTAGTGTTGCAAGAACTAAAAGTATACATTGTGCATGATTATCTTTACAAAAGAAGCAAACAGAATTGGTTAGGAAGTACCTTTTGATCATCTTTTGAGTTATCATATATACGTTCTCTTAAATCTGAAGTCAGATAAGGATAAATTATATTATTTGACATCCATTTTATAAAAAATCAAAATAAGAACAATGATCCTTCAGTTTAGAAAATGATCTTTTGGAAAGAAAACAAATTGAGCATGTAACATTTGTCCAACTTTCAAAGGCCAGCCATTAGCTCTTGGAGTAAGAGGACATGCAGAATGTTCAAAATATGGCAGTTATCGACTTTCTATAGTTACTATATTGAGCGGTTACAGTTAGCAAATCCGTGTTTGATGTGAATCAAATGACTATGGGATATCAGGATTTCAGAAAACTTAATTGCTCTATTATGTCATGTCAATCATTTATTTACTGAGAAGAGTTCAATAATGTTATCTGTACCTTTAGTTCTGGAACAGTCTTCTGGACTCCTTTCGGTTCCCACTTGATATCTAGAGCTCTCACAAACACTAGGAGCTTGGGCTGATATGCAAGGGTCATCGAAACAATTTGACGCTATTGGTGGAGCAGCTGATGATTCACTTTGAGATGGCTCCCTTGATATTGTGCTCATTTGGTTTGGGTTCATAGGAGCCATAATACCTTCCAGTAACGACTCCTCAATAGTTCGTAGAACTTCAGTATCTCTGGCTCCAAGAGTGTATACATCCTGTAGAGTACCCTGATTTTCATATCCATGAATTCCCTGCCCCTGATTTAAGCTAGCATTTGCCAAGACTTCTTCAGAACTATAGTACCCAAAAGAACCATTCTCAACAGCTTCTTTCTCAATTTGGTTAGAGAGCTTCCTGCGCTCTAGTGTACCCTTGAGCATGCTCACAACAGAAGAAATCTTATCAATACTCCCCACTTGTGGATTATGAAGCATAGACGAAGATGAATTAGATGGAGACATAAATGGACTGAACTGATTAGGATTCTCGCATATTGAAATGCTATTGAGTGCTTGTTCATCAATAGGTTCTTGTTTGAAGTTGTTGACACCATTTCCAGATACTTCGTGCATTGCCTCCATACCTATTTGTGTTCGTGAGTTTTGCATAGCCGCATATCTCCTCCTTCAAGAGAATGCAACTGATGTAATCCAATGCAATTTCAAATGGAAATTAACTAGAACTTGGAGAAGGAAAAACATCAGAATAATTTATTCTAGCATTCTGATTGACAAATGCTTGAAGTGGGGTGGAAAAAAATGATTAGTCTCTTAAGTTATATTTAGCTGATCAACTATACAGATTAGTTAATAAAAGCATGGATAGTTTAAAATCAAATGGTACCTCAACTCTGAGGACCGACTTCTAGTCATGGGTTGAGAACTGTGAAACCATGCCTGCACTTACGAAATGAGATTCAATTGAAAGTTTAATATAAATAAATAATTTTCCATAATAATTTTCATACCTTTGCCAAAAACAGATTACTAGCCTGCAATCCCTTGTCAACTCCAGTCCTGAGGGAAACAAAAGCCACAATTATCCAGGTGGAATACAGAATTGACCATTCGAATGTAAAAAAATGAAATTAGTACATTCAAGCTGTAGCATCAACAGTCACCTCCTGGATGTCGTTGTAATGAGTTTATGATCGTATTTTATCGACTCATAGTGAGGCAAGGAAAACAAAAAAATGCACATGTCTCAGGTGCCGTAATAAAAATGTGCAAGAATTTACTTTGACACAGTATGAAAAATAAAATTATGAGTTGCTAACAAGAGCAAGTGCAGTTTATCACAGCCAAAGAGGGTGTACTTAATTGAGTTAGCTGGCCCCAGGAAGACAAAGTTGTTCAATAAATTGGTGCTTGGGGCAAAACAAAACACACAAAAGGAACATAGAATATTCAAGCAGCTATACATCAAAACTTTGAGAGAGATGAATTTGAAGGGCTGTACTGAAAAAGCTCTAAAGTGGCAGAGGTTCAAATTTTACCTGGTTGAATTGAGATCATTTGAAGAGTCAGCAGCCAGAGAAGTACTTTGTGGAAATAGAATATCATCATCTGGTTTTTTCTGGACTACACCCCCGTTTTGATTAGTTAAACTCGCTAGTTCAGTAGAGATCCTGCATCTTACAAAAGAGGCTATCAACATAGATTGGTAATGTAAAGATGACAACAATTATCATCCAGCAGAGGAGAATGACAGGAATAGAGTTTGAAAGAACCAAAACCACTTCAGATGGTCCGGCATGTAATGCACATATAGCAAATCCAACAATAAAAAGTCTCCAATCTAAATTACCTTTGGTAAAATTTATTCTCTGTCTGAGACTTTGAACTTCATTTTTTTTATTTGTTTATTTACTTTTTGTAGTGGGGAGACCTCATTCTCAAATAGATCTACTCATTAACCAACACGGCTTCTATACAGTTTAAAGAGAGATGATGAACTACAGCACATGATGGAAGCTGCAAATAGTTCGCATCAAATACAGCAACTTTATCGGCAAAGCAAAAACATAAAACTATTATGTCATGCTAAACTTAAGTAAATCATTCCCCACTTTGGCCAAAAAAACCAGAAAAATGCTATTCGAGTATACTAATACTGAGTATACTTGCTTTTTGAAGTTGGAAGAAAAGCAGAAGTAGATCTTTTTGAAAGAATGCAAATGATCATCCAATAAATGCCTGAAATTAAAACAGACTAACCTTCTTGATGCTTGTCGAGGACGATGCCCTATGCCTGCTGAGCCGTTGTTCTGATATCAAAATGTGTGAATTTAGATGGCCATGAACAGGAAGAAAGTAGAATTTTAGTGGAATATTCTCGCATAAACATACTTAGACACACACGAGAAAAGTAACAATGCTAGAAATGGTAAATAGAGCACTTCAGGGGAGTATAGAAATAGTACCAAATATCGCAGAAAGCTACAGCTTGGACGGACTCGTCACTGTGTCCAAACTTTGTATAGAACTGAGGTTCTAAGGCTCTATCTAGTTCAAGATATCAATCCAAGCATTAATGAATGAAATAAACACTGCGTCTACATGGCTCGTATTTTTCCTGATGTTATAAAGAAAGGGAAAGTGCTCTACAAGAGATGGCTTGAGCATCTAAGTTATCAATAATACCCTGTAGCTGATCAATGTACACATATGGTTTCTACTCTATGAGGTACAGTCCAGTTCGGAATATGCGATTTGTTAAACAAGTAGTATTATTTCATGAATTCTTCATTTGGTTTCATTTCTGGCCGTCCAAACAAAAACATAATGAGAAAACAAACTTTTCTGGCTGTCCAAACAAAAGCATAGTGAGAAAACAAACTTACTTTTACTAAAATCAGACCCCAAGCATAAGCTTTGATTTCTCAGTAACTGAAAGAGTTGAGATAAAATAGTTGGAAGTACTGTGATATCTTGCAGCACCAACATGGCCATCACATAGCTAGGGACAAAATAAGGTCCAGATAATTTCTACCACAATTAAGTCAGTTAAACCTCTATAAACTTGAAGTAAAATCTAATTATAGGAATCGGCACACAGCTCATTATCAGTCATAATTGAGCAATAAATCCCAAATTCACTCCAGAAACATTTCCGCAAATGTATGTTTGGCTTCATAATTGAGGGATTATAAAGGAAGAGAAAAATAATGCATAGGTCAATTATCATTCTCTGATCAAATACAAAAGGCACCAGGCACCAGAACATTATCACAAGTGTCGAAATGGCATAAAATAGCTGTTGCATTTAAAACTTGGTATTGATTCAATGAATTAAAAATCAACACAAAAGGATGATACAGTTGCTTGCCTCTCCATTTGTAAGCCAGCTCTTGAAGAGTTCCTCGCTATCAGTTCGAAAATTTTGAGTAAGATTCTTAAATCCCAACATTTCCATGGTTGGAGCTGGCATCCCAATTGAGCTTTCCATCATGGTCTTTATGAACAACTCTTTGCTCGTGTTTCTGTAAAACTCTGAGTAGCCTCTTCCCTCCATCTCCTTGAATTTATTTTCTAAATCTAAGCTTCCTGGGAAATGAACTCAAATACCAACACTTTCAACCTAATCCAAACAGCTTCCCTTGTTTTTCAACATTCAACACAACGTTTCATTTCTCAACCAGACTTGTGAAAATGGAGCAGATACCGACACAAGACCTCTTTACCGAGTAACAGTTATCTCAATCAGAAAGAGACCATCGACACTGCAATTCTGCTACTTGTCAAATATTTGCAAACAGTCTTTCCAAAAAAACTTGGTCTAAGTCTCTCTCATCAAAGGAAAGCTTTGAACCTGAGAAGCATCCAAATGATGTCCACCTTAAGTTGCATAGAAAAACCAAACTGAACTATTTAACTATCAAGCCAGTAGGTCTCTATTGGTGACGTTTGAAAACAATGTCTAAAATCTATATGGTCAATAGCATACAAGAAAAACTGCCTATAGAGGCTAACAAGACTGGCCAATGGCCATGCAAGAAGCCTGGAACTATAAATTTCACCACAAGCAAGCACTTATAATATCTTTTATTGTGTGAAAAATCATGTTCCATTCCCTTCGCTTTCAATTGCAAGTTTTTTCTTCATTTAGAAGAATTACAAACATATGGTGGGCTCGACTGAAAAAAATAAAATAACAATACTATTAATCTAGGATTCAAGAAGCATAGTCTTGCACAAGATTCCACCCATCCACATTTGTCATTTTGCTTGTGTGAAATGAAATTTATCCTATGTTACCAAAGCCCATGTATATAACTAATCAAACTCAGTCTATTTCAGTTTGCGTGCTGCATGGAGCATATGGAATTCTAATTGACCAAGTATTTGAATAAAAAAAATCATGGTAAATGCAGTTCTTGTTCTTGATCCCATCACAAAACTCCATCCTTTTTCCTATTGATGTAAAGGATCTTATATACTCGTATCTGTGAGAAGATTTGGCTTTAACATGAGCCCTGTATCTCAAAAGAATTGTATGATACAGTTCACACGCACACACATTGAGGGTGTTGTAAAATCAAGATTAATGTAATTAATTAAAGGGCGAGTGAAATTTATTCACATGTAACTTACGTGGTAAGAAATATGAATTATTGTTGGGGAACATAATAAAATATATTGTTGAATATTTGGATTATAATGCAAAGTAGATTTGGGTTTTGAGCAAGAGGACGTGAGGGGTGATGGAAGCCATGAAAACGACTCTGTGCAACTTCCACCGCTCCTTTCAAATTCACTATATTTGAAATAAAATAAGGTAGCCATTGGGAAGATGTTTTCAAAAGCTATACTTTTTTCAAACAAATGAAAATAAAATTTCAATGCATGTGTGTTACATATATATATATATATATATATTTATGGTATTTAACAAGGAAAAATTGTCCTTTGAATAAGATCTTCTCTATATGGACACCAATTCATAATATGTGAGATTCATGTGCAATTATTAAATGTGCCATTGTGACGACGACGAAGTTTGAAAAGCTGTGCAATGATATTTTCTTTTTCTTTTTTCCTTTTCAAAATTAGATAGTTGTAGGAGTGTAATAAAATCAAATATCTGTGTACTAGCATCTATAAAAAAAAAAAATGAATAATCAATATATTTCTTTATCTCTTCTTTGTTTCTCGGTTATGTAGTCAACATAATTCTTAAACTTGGTGAATTTTTAACTTTTTTGCGATCCACATTGGTAAAATGTGATACAGCCAATGAACTTCTCATCAATGTGAAACTTATTTAAGACTTCTTGAAATCTTTTTGCTAAATTATTAGTTTTTTATATAGACTTTGACGAGGAAGGTGAATGGTTTAGGTGAGAATAAGCAGGAAAATTAAGAATAAGTAATTTCTCCCCACTATAAAAATGATTAGTAATTGATCATATAACCTAATCCACTATCTAACTTAAGCAAGAATAATCAAAACAACCTAATCCACCACCACTAAAATCCCAAAAACAATTAATCTAATATTCACGATGAATGACATCAAGAGCATACTATAATCTAAAAATTTAAACTCCCATAATCTAATTACTAATTATTTTTATAACAAAAAATTATCAACGTAAATACAAATACATCAAATATAAAGTTTGATACGAATTTATACGAATTTAAAACTACTGATTATGATTATTTGTTTTTTTCGAATGATTCGAATTCATAATCAATTAAATTGTAGATGCATACCAATATATAATTTTGTCTATAAAAATAAAAACGTAACGAGGGCGGCAAGGCATTAGGGTTTTCATTATTTTTTCCAACTCGGTATTATGCCCTATCACCTAAGACTGATTATTAATAATAATGACCTTTTTACTTATTAAAAAGAAGATTATTAAATTAGGACATCGTTTTCTTGGCTAGCAACTTGATTGCAATGTCGGAAACAATACTAAATCTACATTTGACTGACTTTTAAAATAAGGGTTTAGAGTTAGAATATATGTATATCTGATATGCAATTAATTAAAATAATTAGTTGTCTTAAATACCCTTAGCAGTTGGAAATATCAGTTGCGACAACTAAAGTAATTACACATGATAGCATTTAGTCGACTAATCCCATCAAATTAACAATAGTTGAATGCATCTTCCTTTCAAGAGGCTATTGTTTTCTCAATTTCATTTCCATTTATATATGTAGTCTGATATGCTTACATTTGGATCATGAATTTTAGCTAAAAACATATCACGAATTTATATATATATATATATATATATCTTACTTTATCTTTTTTTTTTCTTTTGATTAAATCTAAGATCCGAACATAATATCACAGCTTTCCAGCCGGTGTGGCTTTTGCTTTCGAGTTTGGAATTTGTGTAAAAAAAAAAAGTGAAGTCACGTTGTCGATTGCCATTTTTATTTTTTTTAAGCAAAACAATCAAATAGGATACTACATCAAATAACAATTAATAAAAGATCAAGAATTATCAATAAATATTAACAATCAATTGTTAATCATTTCATTGGTTTTGAAGGGTAATCATAAACCATTTGTGAAATATCTCTTACCACTCTCCTTTTTCCAGATTTTTTTTGGGCCTACCCATCAAAATATCAAATAAAACAAAGGCCTAAATGATTTAGGATGAAATAGGCTTAGGTAAATTCTTGGTCCTAGCCTGATTAGGCTCAATAAGTCTAAATAGTTTCACTCATGAAAGGTAGAGCGAGCCCAAGGGTTAAGTTATTTGATCCAAGAAGAAAATACTTTTATTGAAAAACCAATTTTTTTCTTCTATTTTTTTTTTTTTTAAAACTTGGCACCTCCTCCAGTTTTATCCATAAGCACTCATTTTCCCATTTTGTAACCTTTACTTTAATTTGTATTTTATAATGGATTACATTTCATAATATATGTCAAATATCTATTATCCATAATCGAGTATTTTGTACACTTAATGGTATATTTTTGCATAAAATAAAAGATGAAACATCAATTTGCATTTACTTAATTCATATAAACTTTCATTGAATTGCTTATATAATTAATTATAAATCGAGTAAGAGAATCAATAATCAAATTGGCAACATTCATCCATTTTTTAAAATAATACACAGTTGAAATAGAGGATCCCAAGTATGTTTTTCCAATCATCTTTCCCATTGTTGTGCTTCTCTCCAATCTAAAATAATGAGTTTTAATTGTCTTTTTCTTATTAGTTTTACTTATAACGTCTAGTTCTTCAAGTTTTTAACAAAAATCACTCCTTATTTTGGATAAAAGTGATTAGCACTAAATTCAATAAGCAACAATTCACTAAGCATCAACTGGACTAGGAAAGTTGAGAGAGAAAAAAAAAAAAGAAAAAAAGAAAAAACAGATACAGGAGGGCATAAAAATCAGTAAATTATATCAGCACCAAATATGAGTTTTTGATAGGAAAACGCAAACATGTTAGCTACTGGATTGTTGCAAAATGAAGCCTTTTCAATTAAGCAGTCTAGGGTTTATTTTCAATCTATCAATTCGTGATGCATGGAACCTTTTTTTATTGCCAAAAACCACAAATTAATATGAAATGACCCAATAATAATACATTCCTCAATATTTTTTTCTTCAGAGTCTTTAAATTAACATCCCCAAGAAACTTAGCCATTAAAATGCTTCGAGTTATAGCAAATTCCCAATATATATCATTTCTGGAGCCTACAACACTGCATTAGTTAATTACTTTAAATTTTTTTATTTTAATTTGGTATTACATCTCGTATTACCTTTTATATATATAATTCACTTTAAATATATAATTAAAAAAATGTGTATAAAATATAATATGAATATACAACATTAAAAACGAAGATTCAAAATAATAATCATGTTTAGTGAAAATTAGCCTAGTTAATCCACTTGGTATTGTAAAGTTCCATGAAATATCAACTCATTAATTTAACTTCACCAACATAAATTATTTGATCATTAGCCTCAAATTATCACACAGAAAACCCTTACAAAAATCACTGACCACCTTCAATCTACATATCGTTATCACCCCTTACAGGCCCTCTTCAAATCAACCACCACCACGCAAATGTTATCACCACTTTTCCGGGCCAAGGCGAGGCGAGTAAGCAGCGCCGCCGCAGACGCACTTCGGGAAGGGAACACCGTGCCAGGCCCTTCGTTTTCCGGTGGCACAAAATTGAGATCTTGAGAGCCACTAGCAGCCACCGTATCCCGCGGTTCTTTGAGGCATTCACGGGCGACTCGGCCGGCCATCTCGGTCGACATCACATCCCACAAGCCATCACTTGCTAGTATCAGGAACTCGTCCTCTGCATCCCTTCTTGTGAAGGTGACTTCTGGCTCCGATATCACGTATGGTTTTAGGTAACTGTCTCCTGTTTGAGTAAATTAATAAATGTATGTTTATTTATTTCTGAGGACTTGAGAAATCATTGTGATCAGGAAAAAGTTACGTACCTATTGCTCGAGACATAGCCAAAATCCCTTCAACTCGAGCTGTATCTGTGTTGAAGACCCGTCCACCACTCGCTTGAATCCTAGCCTTTTCATCCGCTCTATCTGGCTGCATGCCCAGCAAACCTTGTTAGAATTAGACAACTTGAGTACTCAATTGATTCACATGTAAAATTTTATTTGTAAAATATACGTTATACATAATACAAAATAAAATGTTATAGGCACATAATATGTCAAAAGATATAATGCAAAATAAAATGTTAATCGGCATATAATAATATATAAACATAATGAAAAAAGATTTGAAAGTGAAAAGAGAAGAGTAATTAATGCTAACTAGATTTGGTCCTTATATTCTGAACTTCGTACTGACTACTGAGGTGTCAGTTCAACAAATCATAATTGCCACAATTCAAGACACGTGTCTCTTTGACCAAGCAGTTGTAATACTCATCCATGCATACATTGTTCGATTGTCTCGCCTAATGAAATTTGTTGTCATGCACATGTAGCGGAAAATGTATGTTACTCGGTTAATTAATTACCTTATGATCGAAGGAGAGTGGGACGACCCTCCCCCCGCGATAGAGGACGGCGCGTGAATCGCCACAGTTGCCCACGACGATGTGTTTCTCCGTCAAAACCACCGCCACCGCCGTGGAACCCGAGTACGACACCGCACTCCGGTCGCATCCGCAGAGAAAACCCACACTCCCGCAGCCGCATGTATGCAGCGCCACCATCTCAGTCCTCGAGAAACAACGACTAATCACCCTCCTCCATGCTTCTTGAAGCACGCTCTCGTCGGTGGTTATTCCTGGTGGCGGAAGCGGCGGTGGTTCCCTTGGGCTGCTAGTCCCAATCTGATTCTGTCGCATGGGAAAGCGCATCAGTTCTTCCTTCAAGATTGCATGCATCTTCTCCTTGCACATTATAGCAAACTGAAAAACAAAAAAAAAAGAAAGCAAACTTAATCAAGTATATATATATATATATGTATCATAAGTTTGATAAAATGAATTACTGTGTGTATCTAAAAAGAATTAGTGTGTGTTTCTATATATCTACATACATAAAGATGTGTATAAAAGATGTAATGAATCAACATTAATTAAGACACAGAATAAATTTTCAATTATTACATTTAATAACATGTTTTTTCAGACTATTTTTTGAGTGGTAGATGTATATAAACATTCTGGAGTTAATTTCGGTGTTTATATAAAGTCGGGTTTTCTTTGACTTTTCACTTCTTAATTAATTCCCCCTTTTAAGTTTTTGTTTCACTTTTTTTTGTCTTTGGAAAAGAATTTGAGTATACGTGAGGTCCTCCATGGCCATCATAAACCCCAAAGTAATGCACCGGACGGTAACGATTGATCGCCGGCGAGCAAAGGCTGGTCCGGATAGTAACCGCATCTTCCATCTCTCTCTGCCGACCTGCCACCGCAACCGCCCCGACCACCGGCACTGCATTTCCCATTGGCTCCTCCACCGCCGTATCCGGAAGCGGCAGCGGCAGCGGACCACCTTCTGCGGTGGAAACACCCTGTTGCATGCCCTCCTGGATGAGAAAGCCATCGTTCCCTGGAGTCCATGAAAAGCCACCCGTTTGCAAGGGAAAGCCCACGGCGGTGGAACCGTCCTGCTGCGATCTCTCCCCAATAACTAAACCACCATTGGCACGTCTCCAGGGGAAAAAATCACCATTGGCGGCAGCGAGCGCAGCATTCCTCCTCATCTCAATCCTCCGGCGCCTCCTCTCTCTGCTCCTCTCCATCGACGACCTATTGCCGGCATTAGGACCTAAAAATCTGCTATAGTAGGCACGAGCACGAGCCACCTCCGCCATGTTCTTGTGCTCACACGCCATCCCCAGGCACATTTATATAGCCCCCCAAAGCCAACCACCCGTCCACATACAAACAAAAACCATAACACACCACCCATGTGAATTGTGTATGTATACATCGGTGTATCTATAACATGTAACGGATGTGCCTTTAGAGAGAGAAAGTAGTATTGGGAAGGCTCTCAAGTGTCGAAATATAGAAGAGTGGGATTGCTACGTGTTGGGTGAGCTCCCTCCATTTGTATTCTCACACAAGCTGCTGAGGCTATAGCCAGCTTTGAAAGGTAGCTGCCCGGGGTTGCCCGATACTGACCATTCTTATCCCTTCTCTCGACACGTGTCCTCGTACCACTTCTTTTCCCCTTGAACATTTTGGTAGCTTATAATATCACCTTCTAGTCAATTTATCTTTGTCGCGCGATTTTGAGAATGCAATTACTGACATGTGCTCTTGCTGAAACCTGATCTCGGATTCTCAGTACGGGGTTTCCACAACTCAACACGTGGATGAATAACATTCTGACACGTCGATAAGACGTCTACTGAGGTAAGGTGGGGTTTGGATGAATCAAATAAAATGATCCTCCCGAACGAACGTGGCATTAGCATTTGATAGACACGCAACCTCGGCTGACGTAGGTAGGCATTCAATGACACGTGGGAAAAGGAAGGCAAAGTACTAAATTTACGGCTGGGTGTCGTCACAAGAAGGTAAACAGTCGTTGCATTTTCAGAGATGACCACATGGGGCATTGTGCCATGTCAGGTGGGTGTGAGGGGCTTGAGGGCGTGAATTTGGGACAGTGACGCAGTCGTCTGTGACCATAGACAGTTGGCTGTGAGTTTTTTAGGCCTTGTTGATTCAAGTGAGGGAGCCGATTTGGAAAATACATGTCATATGGTATTGTTCAATTCATTATTTATAAATAATAAAAACAATAAAAATTTATTTTAAAAAAATACGAGTAAATACATTGAATATGCGTAGGGTTGACCCCAAAAGGAGTTTGTTTCCAAAGTACTTCCCTATAAAAAAAAAAAAAGCGCGTTGTTTAATAATTACAAAATTTGATGAGAGTTGAAAAAACAGCAATTTTATTTTAATATGATAATTAGTATTTCAAGTAGTGCCACATCATTGTAACGTGATACTTCAAGAAAGAATTATCATTAAACATTATTTGCAATCCTTTAAAGAATATTTGCAAATTGACACTCATTGTAAAAGAGAGAAATAAAAAATGCAATAGCTGTCACATAGCATATGTTACAACTTACAACCAAATATGGATAAATTGCACGCTTTCATCTCTTGCCAGACTTGATCTCCCCTTAGATTGGCAGCGGAAACGCACTTTCATCAAAATTCAGTATAGTTGGAAAGTATTTCCCGGCACAGACCAACCAATCCAAGTTGATCTTAGACGACGATGAGTGCAGGATATGTTCTCTCCACCAGAAATATATCCAAAAAAAATGCCTAAAGGAAATGCAAGGAGATAAAATAATGGTAAGGCACTTCCTACTGTAGCAGCTTACCAAAGAGCAGTAGCAACAATTGAAATAGATATATATGCAAAAAAAGCATTCAATGATCATCAGAAATCAATCTGAAGATCTCTGATGAAACAAAACGCCGCGATGAATTTATTTTTTCTGGTTCTTTCTTCCCTCTGGAGCAATAATCATTGACAGAGACATATGAAAACAGTCACATAGTCATTTGATGAGATTTTCACATAATGAATCTTAGGGTGCCGCAGGCAAAGTGGGCATGAAAACAAATCCCTGAGCAACATGTTAGAATACCACAATTCAACAGCCAATTAACAGGGTTGAATAAGTTTACTTGAATGAGTGACCTGGATTCAATATAATACGTGCTCAAAACTTATCAATGTGTAATCGGTCTAGAAAGTCCTGATTGTAAAAAGAAAACAATCTGATTTAATGAACATCATCATTATCTTGAACTTACACATATAGAGAGTACTATGATCCATTTGCAATGCTACACAAGCACCACTAAATATGTATGAACTGTTTTATGTGCTTTTTTTCATGCTGGATGAACAAATATTGCAAGCACAAAATCTGGTTTTCTAATCACTCTTTCACATAAATGGGAAGTGATGGTGCTGGCTGATAAAACAAAATCTTATGCTCATTCAGTAGCTCATTATGATATTTGACAGTAGGAACAGTAAGTCAGAGTCTTATCTGAAAGAATCACATGCTCAGCGCCAAAAACAAAACAATAAAAATGGAATTGTAAAGAGTAATCTACCTGTAATAACTGTCCCACCTAATATATCTCATCATCAGGGATGTCCGGTGTCAAAAACTTTTTAGGGTTTTTGCTTATCTCCTCATAATTGAATGTAGAGGCCTTAACCCTTTCTGGTACAGGCATAAGAGGAATAATGTTATCTCTATCAATGACTCCATCTATAATGCCATATTCAACTGCTTCAATAGGGGACATGTAACGATCTCTAATAATATCTTTTTCGACTTGTTCAAAAGATTGGCCAGTGAAATCAGATATAATTCTTGTGACATTGGTCTTGTTATGCATGACTTCCCGTGCTTGAATTTCCACATCTATCGCTTGCCCACTAGCACCCCCAAGCGGTTGGTGTATCATTATTCGTGTATTGGGCATCGTGAAGCGCTTTCCTTTAGTGCCACCACCAAGGATGATGGAATCTGTTGATGCTGAAATGCCTAATGCAAATGTGGAGACATCAGCCCTCACAAACTGTACAACACCAAAGATGGCCATTGTAGCACTGATGTACAGCAAAGATAAGTACTCTTCAATTGAGAAAGAAAAGAAAGAATCAACAAATCTAAATTGCTTAATAAGCAGTAAAGTGCTAAAAGAAACTAGATCATAATTATCAAAAGTGAAACAGATGATAATATATTATGTAAATTGTAAAAGAAGGGTTGACTTTGTATATACCACCTCTTTTATAACTCAGTCAGGTACCCAGAATGCAAATTTCAAGAAAAATAAGGTTAGAAAGATGCCTCAAATAGGGAACTCTCCTGTACATATCTTTAACTAATTTATGCCCTGGTTCTCTCATTAGAGGATCAGCATTTAGACAAAATTTACAAAACAAGTAGATAGATAAAGAAGAGAAACTAAGAAGGCAAAACAAATCAATTGCATTTAGGCTTTGGTTGGTATTTCCTTTCCTCAGTACTTTTATTTTCTTTTGAATTGAAAGGCAGACATGAGTATCATTAGCTACAAACAAATGCATAATTACAAACAACTCAAAGACACATCCTCCACAATATACAGCAGTGCATTATACTGAAGTACTTTTAAAGAAAGAAATTGAGAAACAAAGAAATATTTACACAAGTTGAATCCTTCAGTAAGTACAACGAAGGGGCTTAACCATGGGCTTTCTTCAAGGAAAATCTAAACCTCAATGACACAAATGGACGATACTTCTTCATCGGTTAGCTAGAAATATGAAGGTTATTATTACTATGTCAAAGAGAACATGTGACACTGTCATAACAATAATACAGAAAACTACACTACGCTAAATGAGTGCCTCATTATACTATTCTTGTATTAAAACTGTAGCAATCATTAAGCAGTCCAGGCCACGACAATAAAACTGTCTGGATTTTTACACAGCTATATCCATCAATCACTCTACCTGCTTGCATTTTTTAAGGAAAATAATCATGTCGGTGAGGCGACATGTGTCAAAAAACTAAAAGTTAAAAAGTTACTAATAAGCCTCAAGTCATGGGTGGTTAAACCAACACGGCTTAGAAACAGCTATTGGTTAAAACTTTCTTTTAGGTGCATTAATGCAGACGGCACGTAATGCAGTAAAGGTTAGGATTTGATTTATATACAAAGCGTTACGCATATTTTACAGAAGGAAAAACCAAAAACATATAGAAACAAAAACAGTTGGATTTAGCTGTTCCCGGCAGCAACTGAACACGTAAAGTCAGTAGATAAGCCTTAATTGTCATCCCTTACATCACTTCTTACAAATCTGGCAGCTCGCAAATCTTTGTTGGTCCAACAACAACCACACCTCCTCTCGTACATACCTTTGACCCACTACTTCTCAACCTGTACCATCCAGATGCCACCACTCCTGCAAATACCAAAATTGCTGCAAACCCCAACCCCAACCCTAACCCTAATCATGCATCCACCTTTTTCTACCGTTCACACTGCCTCACCATAAAGTACCCCATCTTGGTCTCATCCCCAACTGCCCCAAGTGTCCGTATGGGATAATCCAGCATGTAGCAGATCCCAGAGGATTTCCTGTACACCACACCCCAACACTTACAGTTTCCTTCACATGCACCCACACACTGCTCAGCAGACACTACTTTTTGACACCTAATCAATTCTTTAAATGGAAATTCTTTTAGAATAAAGGAAGAGAAAAAACTATGTATAATACGAGAAACGAAACTAGATTTAAGTTCCGATATTATTGTTTATTAACGTTTATAATATCCAATTCGGCCAATAATATAATGGTAGTCACCGGCATCATGGTAGTCGCGAGGAAGGCTTGTCTTCTTCCGCTGTGAACAGATCGCCGGCATCATGATCTGCTACTCAGCATCTACAGCGATGAATTCATCTTCTGCAAGCCATTGAGGAAAATTCCAGGATTTCCATTTTCTTTCTTCCACGCTAAGAACATAGTCACGGTTGTTGCTCTGCTCCTTTTGCCACCAGCCATCGAGATCAATCAGAACTCGAACCTAAATTGCGCAATATCTTTAAATGAGGAAATTCAACAATAGAACAAGAGAGCAAACAAAACAGGAAAAGAGTTCTTCCAAATTGAATATTCCAAACTGAAGAGATATATAAATTCAGGGGTCAGGAGGCCAAACTCATCGATACAAGTAAGCTCAAAGAATCGAAGAATAATAGGTATTGTCTGATTTCTCTAGCTGATCCGGATACATAACGGATGATACTTTGAACTATGGTTAGAATCAATAGTTACCAACAAAAAGAATAAAGTTGAGTCTACAAGTGTAGGTTAATTTGATATCTCGATATCTCAATACCAATTTGCTGGAGGAACTCACGCATATTTTGCAGAGATATAATAGAAAGAAACAATTTCATTTAACATGTGGAAAGGAAAATAGAGAAAATTAATCACATCCTTTTTTTAACGGCTTCCATGCTTCTTCGTAAAAGAGATAGTTGGCCTTTCCAAGTAAAGGTTTAAAACACAGGTCAACATAGCCCACTATGAACAAATCTAAAACTTTGACGTCAACCATATCAGAAAATCGACATTATACATCTTAGCCAAGATGCTGATGTGCCAACAAGTACGAATTATACTCTCAGAATGTCAAAAATGAAGATACGAACTACATACTCCCTATGAACTTCTATGATGGTGGAAAACATAAAGTTTACTTCGCCCATTAGTACAACACAATCATCAGTTGGATACCAATTTTACACCAACCATAAAAATCAAAGGCAATAAGCTAATTCAACTCAATATAAACCTTAAATAGACCAACAATTTACTATCAACTGCATCTGCACATAAATCAAACAGAATTACAAAAACATCTACATCCGATACGAAAAACATTTCAACAAAGCAAATTAACTTAAAACAAATTTGTATCCACACATACCTGAGCGAGCCACCAGGGGAATTGATAAAAAGCCGAATATCCTTCGTCGGATCCTGAGCATCCAACAAAAGCAGCTGACTAATAATTGCGTCAGCAACGAAGTCATCTATGTTGTTCCCCAAGAAAACTATCCTATCCCTGAGCAACAACCCCATTGCGTCTGCCTCCGCACCACGCATGGCGGTGGCGGGAGTCTGAGGGGCGGAAGCGGAGAGGTGGAGCAGGAGGGATTCGGGAGATGGGGTGGAGGTGAGGGTTTGGTGTTGGTGGTGGAAGGAAGTGAGGTAGCAGCAAGTGAGGGGTGGGGTGGGACTACGGAATTTAGAAGGGTGGAGGAAGAGGGTGGTGGGCGGTGGGGTTTGGAGGAGGCCGAGGCGACGGGCGGGGACGGAGGAGTGGTGGGTGAGGGGTGTGGAGTGGGTGAGTGAGTCCATTGCAACTGTGTGTGTGTGAGAGAGAGAGAGAGAGAGAGAGTTGGGGGGGAAATTGAAGCAAGAAGGATAAAATATCTTGGCCCGGGATTTCTATTTGGGTTGGTTGCATTGCAAACTGCATTGGGCTTTTGGGAAATAAGTTAAAGCCCAGTGAGCCCAAACAAAATTTTGTTAGTAGATTAAGTGGTTTATTGAATTAAGAGTTTTTTAAAAAAAATTATAAATTGTTTAAAAGTTTATAAACTCTTAAAAGAATTTACTAAATATTTTTTACTAATTTTTTTTAAAAATAATTTGTAAAAAAATATATATATTTGAGAGTTCAAAAATTCTTTAAAAAAAATACGTAAACCTCAATTTATTTTCAAAATAAAATTTTATTTTTAAAAAATATTTTAAGTCTGATAATTTTAATTATAATATTGTCATTACTAACATTTTAAATTTTTCATATCTTATTTTATTCAAGCATTTTAATATTTTATTTTTAAAATAAAATTTAATATCTTATAAATTTTAAAAATATCTTATAAGATCTTTTAAATAAGTTTAACCAAAACAAATAGTATATTTATAATTGATTCTTTTTATACAACTCTTATTCTAATTGGCAATGCCCCTCTATCCCAAATTTGAATGTCCCATTTCCAATTGGTCCAACTTCTTAAAGTTATATGTACCAAGGAAAAGTTGTCGGAAAATTGGACTAAGGGAATATAAAATTATAAAATTATAAAAATACTATTTAAGGATAAGGGATTGCTACATTTCAAATTTTATTAAAATGTTAGTTTTCGTAAAAATAATTGTAACCTTTTTCTTTTTTCTGGACAAATTTAAAATTGGTACTCTTTTATTGTAAAAAAATAAAAGAATAAAATGATTACAGGATAACAAATATTATACTCTACAAATTTCTTTAATTTAGTGAACACAATATCAGCAAATTCAACATCAATAGTGGGATTCCTTTATCTTTGAAAAGAAGTTTGATGATATACTTGTATTGTTTTCCTATTTAATAATTGATTATTCTTACATACATTGGTGTGATTTACATAGTATATTTTTTTGAATATTTAGAAAAGTGAAATTCATGGAATTATAACTGTAAAAAGATTAGGTATGATTCTTTCTATTCACAATGAGATAATTTTATTTAACGATATCCCTATATTTTTTTAAAAAAATAAGCATAACTTTCAAAGCACTACTATTTTATTTTTTTAAATGATTACTACCAAATTAATCTTTATAATTGTATAAAGAGTGTTTGTTATTTTTTATGCATAAAATAATTTTCATAATTGTAATTGTTTCAAAATATATGCATAATTTCAAAATGAAACAATAAACTTAAATTTAACTACAAAGTTTTTAATAATACAATAAATCTTATACTTAAAGAATAAAAAAAATTCAAAATGCATTATTTTTTCACAAACAAATAATAATATATATTTTATATAATATTGAACTTCAAAATTTAGATTCTGCTCTCATACTAAAAGGAGTATAATCTTTAATAAACAAGGGGGTAAAATTTAATTCATTGCTTTTATTTAATAATATTTTTATAACTTTTTATAATTTTTACAAAATAATACCAGGTAATTAATATTCTTTATATTGTACTTATCATGTATATATATTGTTTTAACTAATAAGTGGTACTTAAGTTGTAATTTTTAAGTAGTAATATATTGCACTTTATCACATGTTAAATTAAGATATTTTATTTATTTTATTTATTTTTTTATTTATTATTGTTATTATTATTATTATTTTTTGATAACTCATATTCTCGACTTCGTCGGACTAGTTCTGAACTCCTAAACACCTGCCTTTAGCATCTAGGAGGGGTAAATCGCGGAATATGCTTTAACCAATCACGTGTCAAATTAAGATATTTTGTTTATTTTATTTTATTGTTTATTATTGTTATTATTATTATTATTTTTTGATAACCCAGATTTCCGGTTTCGTCGGACTAGTTCTGAACTCCTAAACACCTGCCGTTAGCACCTAGCACCTAGCACCTAGGAGGGGTAAATCGCGGGATATGCCTCAACCAACACCCAGGTTCCCAATAAAAATTGTACACTTCTCCGCACAAAGAACGCAACCCGATCGCTCGAGACACCTCAGTCGTAGGGTCCCACTGACAGCACAGTAATTGCTCCATATTGAAATGCATCCGCAAGTTCCAACTAAAATTCGAACCCCTACCCTACCGCTGGAAGCAAGTCCAAGTCAATTGTTCCGCTAGTTGAGCTGTGCCCGTTGTTGAAAAGAGTTTTAGAATTTAAAATTTTCTTTCATTTTATATTTATAATTAAAAAAGTCATTTCAATTAATTTTTTAAAAATAATGTTTTTTTTTATACAATAGGTAGGAACTTTTCCAAGTTTTAATATAAATTTGTTTGGCATCTTTAATTTAATAATACCAAAAGGATGAATTTTGCCAAGATTCAAAAACCACGTATATCTAAACTCCAAACCTCAAATATCTCAAACAAATACCATAGATATCGAACTTGTCTTGGTACTAAGTGTGTTAAAACACTCCAGTGTTTAGTTGAGTTTATTTACTTTTTAAAATATTTTATAAAATATTTGAGAGTTTATAAAATTTTTAAAAATATTTGGTAATATTTTTTTATAAATTCTAAAAATAAAAATATCCTAATTTATTTTCAAAACAAAATTTTACTTTAACAAAAATTTTAATTTTAATAATTTTAATTATAAAATTATTATTATTAATATCTTAAAACTTTAAATAGTTTAATAATTTATTTTTAAATTAAAATATATCATCTTATAAATTTAAAAAAATTGTAAGATTTTCTAAATAAATTTAGCCAAATATTATGTTAATACATAGCAAATCTAACTAATAATTTTTTTTAAATAAACTTAGATAAACACCAAAAATTTGCGGGAAAGGGGAAAAATCCAGCCCCGCTGCTACAAAAAGTACACACGCCGTTCAATTTCCGCTGATCATCGATCATCCATTGCTTAGTGTTTTTTAGCCTTCACTTTATCTACGGTGAGTCGCCGATGCCCATGCAATTTTCTTATTTTTCTTTTGTATATGCGACAATTTATCAAGTTGGAATCCATATTTGCTGCTTTAAAACCGAGTGCATGTGGTCCGATCCCTTCGTAAATCCTAGATTTTGTCAACAGACAATAGATAATGTGATTTTTTCTTCTTTCTTTTTTGGTTATTTCCTGGTGGGTTTTTTTCTTCTTCTTCTTCTTACTGTTATTTATGTTCTTGTTATTGCCTCTGTAAATTCCCTTTACCTTTTAAGGGACCTTGATGGCTGTTAACTAAATGATGAAGAGAAGAAAGACCGGAAAATGGTTTCTTTTTAAATACAATTGTTTGCTTCTTTTTCTTGTATCATCATGAATGAAATATAACTATTGAATTTTCGGTTTTAGTGATTTTTCTACTAGCAAATTGATAGAGGTTTATTTTAACTTCTAATTCTTCATTCATTTTTGTAGGGCACTGAAATGGGGCAGGATAAGCTATTGGTGCTCACCGATCAAGTAGTTGTGTCTCTTAGTGCAGTTCTGGATGCCATCAAGTCGGTGAGGAAGGAAGGAGTTGAAAAGTGTGACACTCTGATCATTACTCAAGCTTCCTCAGACAGTAAAATCTCTTTTCAAATTCTTCTTATGTGTATTTTGCATTGGAGTGTATTTTGATGTTGCATTTTGGTGTTTTTGTATGATGCGTGAAAAATGCTATTCCTTGCCTTTACTTCTGCCTGATTATAGCTTAGAGTATCTCAATTTAGTGGAAAAAGTTGTTAGCGGCTTAGAGGAGGATGAGATTGTTGTGCAGTTGAGTTATTATACAAGTAGTAACTTCCATGGGGTCCAAAGTAATTGCCTTGAAAATGTGGCAAAAGTTAACTGATTCTGTTCCTCCTATGAGATATAAAGATATAGTGTTGAGTGAGGTTCATCCAGTTTATGTCTAGATTACATTTCATTCCATGTACATCTCCAATTGTACCCTTAGAAAGCATAACATTCATCTTAGAAGGATACTCTGTGGAGCGTAATCACCATACCTTTGAAGAAGAGAGACTTCTCTGAATCTTTACAATCATTGATGAAAGATGTGATGTCTTACATTTTCCATTTTTGAGAAACTCTGAGATTTTAATGAGATTTTGCTTTCTGACAAAAAAATTAAAAAATAGAATCGCAAGTATTTCGTGGAGATCTGGTGTTGGTGAAACTTGGACGTTAGCATGAGAGAGAACTTTGATTGTTGCTTGCCAGTTTCTTTTTTGGCATTCCACTCTTAATTTGACAAGTAGGGTTGAGAAAACTTGGATTTTTCTGTATTATTGGCAAGCTGGTATAATCACTTCTTTTATTATTAGGTAATGATTTTATTCTCAAGAATGATATATTCATGGTCTGTATTACTTTTTTCTTCGTTTCGAACCTGATGATATGCTTCTTTTGATATTCACATCTCTCAATCTTTTTGGTATTATTTTTAGTTTTTCCTCCAAGTTAAGGTTACACATCTGATTGGTTACTATTCTGCTACCTATATGTAACTGAAACAATTCCCTTGATGGTACTATCATGATGTACTCTTGGGACTTTGCAGCTATAGTATAATTCTTGGTTTGTTGTGCCAGCAGTTTATTGAGGAAATATTAATGCATTATTGGTCCGTTGATCCATCCCTTTTTTTCTTTTTCTGGTGAATTTATCTGGGAAAAAACTTTCTTTTATAATGAATAGATCTAGAGCTGAATGGATTACCTTTCTGATATTTTAGCCTGCCTTACGTGTGTTGCTGTTAGGTGTACAAACAAAGTTCCATATTGATTAGAAATGGGGATGGTTATGGGTTTATAAATGTGGACAATATCTCCATTGGTATGAGACATTTTGGGTTAAATCCAAGAGCAAAACCATGAGGGTTTAGGCCAAAAGTGGACAATATCATAACAATGTGGAGATAGGTGGTGTCAGCAGGCTCCTAACAAGTGGTATTAGAGCCATACCCCAAACTTAGCCATGTGGAGGAAAATTCTTGGTGCTGAACAAAGATGGTGAGCCTAGGCGAACAATGGATTATGGTTGGGCAGGCTCTTGAGGTTGGTTTGATGGAGCAAGATCTTTCTTTGTGAGCTTCACGTAAGACGTGCGCTCCAACTTGGTGAAGATTAGTGAGGAAGATGGACCATGGATCGGATTGTGGTTTGAGGGGAGGCTCGGTATTGTTAGGTGCACAAACAAAGTCCCATATTGATTAGAAATGAGGATGGTTATGGGTTTATAAGTGTGGACAATATTTTCATTGGTATGAAGCCTTTTGGGTAAAGGCCAAGAGCAAAACCATGAGGGTTTAAGTTCAAAGTGGATAATATTATACCAATGTGGAGATAGGTGGTATCAACGGGCTCCTAACAGTTGCGTCATCCATTGATTTATATCTTATTTGATGTCTTGTGGCAGGTCTGTTGTCGGTGGAGCCGTCGTCTATTGATGATATGGTTTCCATCTGTAAATCATTTGAGTTTCCCAATGATCAATTGCTTGTTATCATCTCAAGAGTGTTAAAGCCTGGGGGAACTATCTATTTTTCTCAATCTGCCAAAGAGCACATGGTAATTTGCTTGTCTTGTCATGTCTTACTTGGTGGAGTATGCAGTCACACTAAATCTTCTTCTATGTCACTAAACATAATGATCTTATGTGGGTCCTCTTGCAGACAAACTCTTCTCTTGAGCGCAAGTTACTGCTGGCTGGGTTTCTGGACATACAATCTTCTGAAAGTAGCCAGTCTTTTGTGGTTTGCCTCTCCATTGCTTTTCGTTTTTTTTGGCTGTGATTGCCTTCACCTTTTCTTGATATCACATGCTCCCTTTTTTAACTTTGACTTTCTCATTCTGTGAGAGAACAATCCACTTCTGTAGCTAAAACTTAAGATGAGCAGGAGGCAGAAGTGTGAAACTGTGATTTTACCTTTTACTTGTTCATGCTAGTTCATGCTAGTGCTGTTTTGATATGTTGTGCTTGTCATGATTTTCTGCTTGTTAGGATTGATAGACTAATTTAATGGAAAGATACTAGGTTATTCTGTATCAAGTGAATTTCACATTGATCTTATTATCTTTTTCTGACAGATGATTGTGGGAAAGAAGCCTTCATGGAATATTGGTTCCTCCTTTTCCATTAAAAAAACCTCGAAAGTTCTATCCAAAGTGCAGATCGATGATGACATGGATCTGATTGATGAGGATAGCCTCCTGACTGAAGAGGATCTGAGGAAGCCCCAGCCGGCACCTGGTTAGTATTCATCATTACAGTTCCATTTTATTTTTAAATTTTTGGTCCTACGTATTATTGGTTGTGTTTAGAGACCAAGTTGGAAGTATTTGTTTGCAGTCGGCGATTGCGAAGTTGGAAGCACAAGGAAAGCCTGCAGAAATTGCACTTGTGGAAGGGCTGAAGAAGAAGAAAAAGTGCAGAAACTTGGACTTACTATGGAAGACCTGAATAATCCTCAATCGGCTTGTGGAAATGTATGTTTAATTAACAGTGACCATTCTATTTCACTAATTGAGTTTAGAAGTGCCGCACATCCTGGATATAATGGAAGACTTCTGAATTTTGAAAGCTATGTTAGGAACTAGAATTTGTGTTCCCTTCTATTGGTGTCTGCATTGGTTTGGGGGATGGATGGGTGACTGACCTTAATATCCTAGGCAGGCAAGATTTTCCTGCCAGGAAGCTGATCCTGGGTAAATCTTAAAGATTTTCTGGTAATTGGTAATATGCCGTCCAATATGTTGTCCAGTAGCAGAAGAGTGAAGCTTGATTAGAAATGTCTGTCCAATGTGAACTTTCATCAATTCGATCCACTTGGGACATTAAGAATGGAATACTTATACTGTTATCAGCTGCACACTGGAATGAACGTGTATTGCTTATGATATCAAATCCTTTATGCTCTGTTTTGAACATTTTTTGCTTTGAGTTATTGGCTTTATTGTGCCTGGACAGCATCACTTCTGATCATTGATGACTATGCTGATAATTTCTAACAATTTTTGTTATTAGAAGTTCACGAAATATCATGAACTTCGAGTTGTTAATTTTCTGACTGAGTTGTGGTACCTGTGATTTAGTTAATTTGGGTTTGGAGCATATCTTTAGAACTCTACTTTTAATTCTTATAATTGTACGTCTGCATGCTGTTTGTGCAGTGTGGTCTAGGTGATGCTTTTCGTTGCAGTACTTGTCCTTACAAGGGTCTACCTCCATTTAAACTGGGTGAGAAGGTATGAACAAATATAACACAACCCCATTTATCCCTTCCTCTGCTTTTTCTGTATTGGGTGGAAATGGGCGTCCTTTGTACTAGCAAGATAAAAGAATTGAGGAGCGAAAAAGAGAAATTTGTTGAGGTGGTATACAATGGTGTATTCTTGGGACGGGAATCGGGACATCATGCCCATTGATGTGATCTTAGGACCCATTAAGGACCCGTATATAATCTAGTGTGATGCACTGCACTGTTTACTTTCTCAAGATTGTATTTGGATTGTACGATTGAAATTTAGAGAGAAGTTACAAGCGAAGGAGTTTAAATGGATTTTATGTAGTATGAATTCAAAATTTATTCCATTTAAATGTAGTGTGGATTCAAAATTTATACTTATAATAGATAAAATAACTCCTTGATAATTTGAATGTATTGTAATTAATGCGGATTAACTAATGAGATCTAATTTAATTAGCAAAAGGATGAGGTCTCAAATCAAGTTGAAGCACATTATGCGCCTTTTATTGAATAAAATCATATGAAGATTCTAAGAGAAATAATAACACTCAAAATCTCCAATTACAAGTGGAATAGTGGAGATCTTGCTTTACTTAAATTTTGACAAAGACCTTATAAATGGTTAGAGTTTATCATATGATTTTCTAATTTTTTGCAATATGTAAGAGCTTATTTGAAAAATAACTTGTAAATTTGTTTAAGTTACATTGTGAAGCATTTTACATGTTTCTTTAATCAATTTGGTCGAGATATAAGTTAGGAAATTACTAGGTAGTTTTTCTGGGTTTTTTTAACTAAATGCATCACCATTCCGAAAACACCCCTGGTAGTATATTTATCAATTAAAATAATACCCTTCGTCCAAACTTGGATGTCCTTTTGGTATTATTGATTAATTATTTTGCTATTATTCTGAATACAATGTTGTATAATTTTAGTTACTTTTTAGAAGATATATTCTGCCGTAGCAAGTAGCCAAATACTATTATTTGAAAGTATACAATACAAAAATTATTCAAAAAAAAATAAACAAATTAATAGAAGATTAGATAATTTAACTTTATTCATTAACTAGACATCCAAATATGGACAACAGAGCAGGGAAGGAGCTAGACGGCTTTGCCGCGCTCAACTCTATTAATTTTTTAAAATTAATATAGATTTTTTATATATAAAATTATTAAAATTTTAAAATTTTATTTTCTAAAAATTTATAAATATTTTTTTTTATTATTTAAAAAAAAAAAGATAAATGTCGCCGCTCCATCGAGAGAATAATAAAATAATTAATTAGTCAGATTTTTAAAAATAAGTCTGGAAATTATAATTTCCGAATTATAATGGTAGCAAATAAGTTGAAAGTTTTTTTTTTTAATTTAAATAAAAGGCATATAAGTTGAAAGTTGACCCTCTATTTTTAACTCTTCATTAGCTCCTATTATTCTATTATATTTGGAAATTAAAACTGATGTTAGTAAATATCTGAAATGTAATGTTTGCAGTTTGCAAAATCCAGAAATACAAAACCCTAAAAACCTTTACCCGTATTCGTATATCACTCTCTGCTTCAAACCAAATTTCCTGAAAGTAAAACCCAGAAACGATGTTCCAAAGATCTCTTTTCGGGTCCACTATTCGGGCCGGGATTTACAGACAAGCCTCTCGGGTCCATGAATCTGGATCCGGTCGACCATTTCATGCGTTTCCCCAAATCCCACAAAACGCCCATGCCTATTCCGGTTGGTTTATATTCTTCTGTTTTTTCTATTTTTTTTGGTCCATTTATGTTGATTGTCAGTTTATTACTCTGCGTATTTAACTATGTGAGAATTCTCGTGTGTATTCCTAAATTATTTCCATCTGTTTTCATGTGAAAATTTCCGGATGCTGTGAAATGTTTTCGAATTTATGTACTGAAATTGCAATTCTTTGTGTTAACGTAATGATGTTTTATCTTATTGCTGTGAATTATCAAATAATGTATGTGTGTGTAAATCTAAGTATATATTAATACTATTTTTATTCATTTCTGTTTCTTAATTTCCAAAGAAAATATAGCCTAGCCTAAATGAATAGATAGTAATTGATGTAGATATGCAGTATGAAAATGTGACATTGGGTCATCTAAGGAGTTGTGAGAGAATGGAGAGCAAAATTTGTTGAAGCTGCGAACTAAAATGTATACTTTGTAAACAAACCAAGTGGGTGCGGTTATAGAGGTGTCTCTGAGTTTTGTATAAATAGGATGCTGCTAACCTTCCTAACCTGTGGGTGAAAAACATTTCTGTTGCAATATGTGGAATCTTATCTATATTAGCTATAATTTGTCAGCTGTTCCATGCAATGATAGATCTGAACTCAAGCATAACAGTGACTGACTTTCAAGATTTTCTTTGGACATGTGCCAACCCCAAGCCATTTCCCTAAGAACATGATAATATATGATTGGATTATTAATCAAGAACTTAGGTGAGGTGGGGGGTCCTAGATAACATGAAGTTTGTCTCATGATGGTGCCCTGCTTGAGAAACAACGACCTTCTGCTGATTCTTAATATTCATTGTTCTTTTGCCATAACATGTAATGCAGGTTTGATTAAGAATTCCAAAATTGGGACACATCTTGAGACTTCAATTTTGGGAAATCTGGGCATGAAGCTGGGTTTGGTAAGAGTGGCGGGGAATGTCTCTTTGCCATATGCTCTGAGTTTCAGGAGTTTCATACATTCTGGAAAACAAGCTGAGGTTGAGGCAGGAAGGACTCCTAGATCAATGGACTATGTTCAGGGATTACTCCACGAAAGAGGAAACGGTGTAAGTGGACGACCTCCACTTTATCAGCCTCAAGTGGAGTCAAATGCTGATATTGTCCACATAAAGCTGATGCGTAATAATGCCTTTGTCACGGTAACAGATTCTAAAGGGAACAAAAAGATTGGAATTTCTGCTGGGAAATTGGCAGGGAAAGGAGGTAAACTTACCCGATACTCTGGTGAAGCAGCTGCGGAGGATATAGGACGTAGAGTGAGACAGATGAAAACGAGATCAGTTGTGGTGAAAGTAAATGGATTAACTTTTTTTAGGAGAAAGAAGGAAGCAATTCTGAGCTTTAAAGACGGCTATACTAATTCACGGGGAGATATGAATCCTGTTGTATACTTAGAGGACACAACTCGGAAACCACATAATGGTTGCCGTCTACCTAAGAAACGCCGTATATGATTGCTGCAGGTTGGCATAAGTTCTATGTGCATTCCATGGAAGTGGGGATTGAGGCAGATTGTCCGAGTTTGGATTGATGAATGTACTACTTTGTTACATTAGAATAATTTAGAGGAAGAATGGTTTAGTGCTGTTACTGCTTGTCTATCTTATGGCAAGTGTTATAGTGACTTTTGGTAGATGGAAGAAAAGAAAGGTTGATTCCTTGAATCCTCTGTGCATCTGGCTGTTAATTTTTATTGTACCAAGTCTCAAGACATTTCATCTTGAATATCCTTTGAAAATCATGAAACTGTGGTTTCATTAATTCCAAAAAGGAAGCAGGGGAAGGGCTTTATCTTCTATGGGCAAGGAATAATGATGAATCGCTGTCTGTTCTTTTACACTTCTTAGAAGCATTCTGTCTTAAATTTGCTTATGAGCCATAGATATAAATACATAGCCCGTCTTATTAAGTTCTGAAATTGCTCGTGAACTGATGGATGAAGATTGAAATTTATCCTAAATTTTTCTATAGCAACGCTTATGATGTAGATTACATACGATTGTGAGAGAAGCGAAATTCTTGTGTTCGTGCATTATGTTTAGTGGGATCAAGTAAAAATGTCTTCTGATTTTGTGGAACTTGTGTATAGATCTGAGTTTGTCCATAAACAAGTCCAATCATACTCGGGCTATGGGAACACCGGCCCGTTCTTCCCCAAGATATATAGTTCAGAGACTAGTCCCCAAAAGCAGGAAGGCTTGTGAACTTCCCAATGTACATTTTTCCTTCTTTCATTTTAGAATTGTAAATTATTAAATTATATTATTATTTCATTTTATAATATACTCATGCACAACGATTTATAAATCTATTTAAATAATTGACATGAAATTCCCCTTTTGATTGCTAGAGATTATTAAAAAAAGAAAAGAAAATTCTTTAAGATAGCTTGATAAATTCACATATGGTGGAATCAAGAATACCAGATGACATAAAGTCCCTTTATCTCAGTTTGTCATTTCTTGCTCGGGATGGGAATTCTATTTTCGAAAATCAAAAGACAAGATTAAAAAGAATAAAAAATCAAATCAAATCTCAAGATAGGAATAGGTGCTACCGTGCTGATATAATTCACGACCCTAAATCTGAGAAACCTAAACATTTCATCTTAGGAACAAATGCCATAGATACGTTACCAATTTGTGCTTTCTTGTAGTTTGTGAGGAGCTGGACACAGTGGTCCTATCTATTGGGACTTCAAAGAGTAAAAAGAGCTGTCTAATGTTGCTATTTTGTTGTAAGAACCATGGACATATTACATACTGATTTGTTTTGGCGTTTGACAAAAGGGATGACAAGAACCTCCATCAGTAAGGAGTCAATGAATAATTCAGATTCCAGACGAGAGTAAATCATTGACTCACACGCACACAAACACACAATGTTAATCATTCACTCACACGTAGGCACACACAAACACAGGCGCATGCAAGGAAAACAACAGCAGGAAGGAGTGGTGAACAGAGACACCTAGCACCTGTGCTCGTCGCCGCCACCTACCTCCCGCCGCTGCGAACTCCACCGTGAAAGAAAATAAACAAACTGTTGAAGCGTTTCGGTTCAACTGGGCCTTCCTATTGTATGATAGAAAATGGGTAAGGAGAATTTCTGGAAAACACAGAATTTGTACTATATATGAATATAGAAATTAATATAGACTAGGTGAAGATGTTACTTTCAGGTATAGATTTATTCCAATAATACCAAATTTCTAATGTTACACTTATTATAAACTTTAGAACAGAATTCTACCAAGTTTTAGAAATAAAGATCTCACAAAAAATGAAAGATAGAAAAAAAGACTCAGTTTAAAAAGAGATGATGAATTTCGTTGTTAAAAATATTTTTTTTTCGAGAAGTGTCTTTTGGTGTAAATACCGACTTGTAAAGATATCCTCTATTAATCAGATCGAATTGAACTCTAATTTTTAATTAAACCAGTTGAACCGACTGATTTAATCCGATTATCAAAATATTGCCGATAGGTTGCACCAAATTGACTGGTTCATGCACCTAATAAGTGGTTCAGCGAATTTGAACCTCTTTCTATCTTTGATTTATTTATTTATTTTGTTTCTTTCTTTCTTATTATATACATATTATATATATAACTACAAGAAAAACTTTAATACTCTAATGACCACACTCAATGTTGGAATCATATTTATATACAACACTTCGGGTTTTGGTCGCCAGATTTTTCTCCAACTTCTTTGTGTAATCTTGTGTGTCATTGTGTGTTGAATAGGGTAACGAAATTTATGAAATTATGATGTAATTTTGGAGCCTTTCATGTATTTGGTTTATGTATGTGAAATATATTATATAGATGATGAATATTACTTTATTGTAACTAATAGTATTTATTCAAAATCTAATTTAAAATTTTGACAAGTATTAATCTAATATTGTACAGATAAAAAATATTAATTATCATTAAATAATTATTTTTAAATTATGTTATAATTATAAATTAAATAATATAGTGCTAATAAGACAAATTTTACGTAATTTAAAAATATAAGCACAGTACATGTTAAATTCCAAATTCTAATTAATTAATTCTGAATTTGCCAAATTTCAAATTCAAATCAAAAATTGAAAACCAGATGTCGGACCATAGGCAGTCTCTCACTAGCTTGTTCTCCAAGAAAAAAAGAAAAAATTCAAATTGATTTGCTTTACTGTAATTTTAAAAATATATATCGATTTCCAATATTGCCCTCGAAACAGCATCATCTTCCACCAATTCGTCCAATTTGGTAATTAATTTTTTTTCTTTTTTCAATTTTCCGTGAATGCCCCCAACTCGGGTCAAATTTGTTTCTTGACAGGCAAATCAAAACTTGAACCTTGTGAATTATTTGTTAAATAGTTTTAGTTTCGATTTTGGATGTTAAAACATTATATTGAAGCATTTGTTTCTCTATTAATATTTTTTCAAATTTCTCTTGCATAAATTTGTTATTTGGTAAATAAACCATCCATAAACCCATCGACTAACCACCACTTTATTCGGATCCCAACCCAAACCATGTCCATTTTCGTCATTTTGGTTGTCTCTAGAATACTCTATTCCATTAATTACTTCCACTAGAGACAAGCTCCATCAATATACCCACCAAAATATCAAAGGTCAAAAATGGAAATTTGACACTTGTCCAAGCATTTGTTTATCCTGCTCATCATCGCGTTCCACCAACTCATGCACGTGAAATTACCTCTATACCTCTACACCTCCATATAAAAGCTCGTGAAAACATAACAAAACCTTGTTCATTAAGCTTTCTTTCCAAAATTCTCGTAAACCTTAATTCTGCTAATCTTATTTTTCTTGATTTTGTCCTAAAGAAGAAGATGATGAGCCGGAGCACAACGAGGGTGGCGCGATCGGTGCTAGGCCCGGTGGTGCCGCGTTACTTTTCAACCGCCATTGCAAGCGGCGGTGCTGCAAGTGATGCAGCAGCACTTAGGGCCGGTTTGCAATGTGGCGCCCCCACTTTTTTCCGTGGTCCTGCCAAGGGTTCGGAAAAGGTGGTGGTGACGTGGATGAGGTTCCCTGTTCTGGGGTCGCGCAACGCCAGTACGTTGGCTTTGGGTGAGAAGCACCAAAAGGAGGAGGAGAAGAAGGTGCAGGGCGGATCAACTGAAGGCGCCGCCGCTAGTGGTGGCGGGAATGATAACAAGGAGATTTTGAGTTACTGGGGCGTTGAGCCTGCAAAGGTTACCAAACAGGATGGCACGGAATGGAGGTGGAACTGCTTTAGGGTAAGAGCCACGAAAAAAATAAATAAATAAACTTAATTAATTACATATTAATGCTTAATATATACATTTTTATTTATTTATGTGGTTTAATTCATTTTTGGAAGTTATTAATTTTGGGTTTTTGGAAATGAATGAACGAAGCCATGGGAGACGTACAAGGCTGATCTGTCGATAGATCTGAAAAAGCATCATGCTCCGGTGACATTTTTGGACAAGGTGGCCTATTGGACCGTCAAGGCTCTTAGATTTCCTACTGATATATTTTTTCAGGTATCTAATCCTAATAATTTATTATTTATTTATTATTGTTGTTAATTTTATTTTTATTATTTATTTATTTATTGTGTATGAATTGATTACCCTGAGATAAAAAGAATTTCAGGCCGCTCCCTTAATTTGAACGTTTAATAAAGTCATAATTTTGAAGAAAAAAAAGTAATGTATGTTGTACAAAGATTTATCCATAGCTAGTCTTGGTTTATTTTGAAATATTTTGTGTTTGAATAAGAGATGAAGCCAGAAAATAGATATTGGAGAATTTTTTTTTTAAAATATTTTTAATTTTTTTAGGATGAAGCAAAAATTTATATTAATTTAAAAAAAAATTGTGAATTTGAGAGGGATTCCGTCGCTGCCCCCCTAACTCTGTATCTGGTTTGAATAAAGTTTATCTAATTTTAGTTTGGTTAGTGACAAGTGATTATTAGGTCATAATTAATAAAATCAATTGTGAGTATTTACTGCAATATATGGCAATGGCTTGTAGCTGATTGATACTGCACACGACAAAGACTTGGTTGTCAACTACGGATTTAGCAATTATATTTGATGTAACATCTTCGTAGAGAGGTGGTTCAAATGAACTTACTTCTTAGAAATAAATACATTAATTTATCGTCCCGTTCCGAGACATAAAAATAAGATTAAATTTTAAGGAGGAATTTGATAAAGCATTTGAAAATTGAAGAATTATAATTTATATCTCAATACACAATTATTATCGGCACAATCAATTCTTTTACATTCGTTATTCAAAGAGTTTATTCTTTTGGAATTAATTTTCCAAACGTTTTGCCAAATCTGCTTGAAAGTGTTGGATATTCCATAATATTTGAAGAAAGAACATATTCCAAGAAAATGTCGTGGTTGTTTTTATTTTGGGTGTTTTGGGGGAGGTGTTTTGGTTAGACGTATTTAAGAATGATTTTGAAAAAATATTTTTTAATGTAAATATTTTATTTTGCAGGTTTTAATATGATTAATAGTCACAACAATTTTTCAGTGAAGTATGATGTATTTTTAAATGTAAAAAATATTATATATTATAATAATATAATATTGAAATAATATAATTATGTCGATGTATATGTACCCATGTTATTTAGGGGAATAATGAATTTGTTTTAGAGGAAGAATTTTCAAACACCTCATGCTATAATGAGCCACCTTTCTTTTCTCCAACGTACTATGGAGTTTTTATTTGTCTAACTCTAATTTTTCACACACACACACATATATATATATATAGCAGTACATAATATTTAAAAATTGTATTTTATTCTCTCTATTTATATTTATATTTGAATGTCCAATTGACCATATATTATAGTCAAATTGCATAATCATTAAAATAATTTACCATACTGATTTTTCATATTATTATAAAGCTTTAAAATCACAATATTTTTATGTTGGTCACTATTAGTTCTTTATAAAACTCACTTTAATTGTATAGTATCACATTCAATTTGTTATTGAAAAATTAAATTGATTTGTGAAATTTTTTTATCTACAAAGTGTTTCACTCCAAAGAGTCATCATATTAAAATCCTCAACTTTCAACACTTATTTTTTCCCAATGTGTTACAGAAGCGATATGGATGTCGTGCAATGATGCTTGAAACAGTGGCGGCCGTTCCCGGCATGGTGGGAGGGATGCTGCTGCACTGCAAGTCCCTGCGGCAGTTCGAGCACAGCGGTGGCTGGATCAAAGCCCTGCTAGAAGAAGCAGAGAATGAGAGGATGCATCTCATGACTTTCATGGAGGTGTCTCAGCCCAGGTGGTACGAGCGCGCCTTAGTCGTCACCGTCCAGGGCATCTTCTTCAACGCCTACTTCTTCACCTATCTCATTTCTCCAAAAATGGCTCACAGGATTGTGGGCTACTTGGAAGAAGAAGCCATTCATTCGTACACTGAGTTCTTGAAAGAGCTGGACAAGGGCACCATTGAGAATGTTCCAGCTCCAGCTATCGCGGTTGATTATTGGCGCCTGCCCCAAACTCAACTCTCCGCGATGTCGTCATGGTAGTTAGGGCCGACGAGGCTCACCACCGTGATGTCAACCACTTTGCATCGGTATGTAGAACGATCAAACTCACAGTTTCTCTGTGATCAAGACTTCTTTTTTTT
Source organism: Paulownia fortunei (assembly GCA_019321725.1). Classification (NCBI taxonomy): domain Eukaryota; kingdom Viridiplantae; phylum Streptophyta; class Magnoliopsida; order Lamiales; family Paulowniaceae; genus Paulownia; species Paulownia fortunei. The sequence goes on along the minus strand of CM033122.1, from coordinate 4,470,909 downwards.
TAATTGATAAGTGAACTTTATATGATAAACATATTTTGAGGCCTAATTTGTATGCTAATTAGAAGGTGCTATCTGCATTGGTTGCAGGATATTCATTATCATGGGCACGAATTGAAGGTAGCTCCAGCCCCAGTTGGATATCACTGAAACATGAACTGAGGTTTGATCAATAAATACAACATATAGAGAAAGACTTGCATGCGACTTGACAATGAATGTCACTCCAGCTTCTATATTAATATCTTGATTCATTGTCTTTCTTTTTGGGTTTGCTTTTGAAGGGTCTAAAATAAATTTGATGTTTATGTACACAAATTGTGGCGCTTGTGAACTCGGTTCTCTTCACAATCTGTTGATGAGAGAGAAGTGCTGGTTATCATGGAATAATTGCTATTTATTTGTTTTGCATCTCCTAGTGCTTTTTTGGGTTTGTGCTTGTGAAAACATGGTTTAAATTAGCAGGATCATATCCTGCAATTGTTTTCGAAGAAAAGACTGATTTAAATGGGAGTCACTATACAAGCACTATTGGTTTGAGAAGAATCTCCCAAGCAGCTTCCAGCAGCAGGTGAAATATTGGAAAGGATGCTGCTTTTGATGACTATGAAATAAAAAGAATGGGGCCAAGCTGTTTTCAAATATTTTGTGCAGTTTCTGAAGATCAAAAAAGGATTTAAGGAAAACTAGAGGATGGCATTTTAGTGCATCCTCTAGGAGTTTCAATTGAACAATGAAAAAGTATTGCATAAAAATGCAGAGAGTTATGGATGAGATCAGTGATGTCTGTCAGCAGATCGGTGCGTCTATAGACTTATTAATTAGCAGACAGAAATATCACGAGTTTAATGGATGAAAATTCAGTTTAGTTGTTATAAGAATTAGATCAATCAACATCAGTATATCAATAGATCAATCAGGAAGTTGTTCGAGCAAGTTACCTGATGAAAACTTCAAGATGGATGCAAAGATGCTTGAGAAGTACCCGTATCTCTGCCATCAAATTTGCAACCATAGAATTCTGCGAATTTCTGAAGTATGGAGTTCTTACTGAAGTTTAGACTGTTTTGTAAGCTAATGCAACTAACTGGTAAACTATGAAGGAACATGGTGCAAAGAAAAAGGTGAAGGAAAGCAGCAGCAAACGGCAAGTTTCCTATCATCAATAAGAATGCCTGAGGCGTAACATAGAATTTCAACAAGGTATTTTGTTGGCATTTGGCAAACTCTTCACAATCTTTATGTGGAGAAAAAGCAAAATTATTGAACATAAAACAAGCTTCTTTTGCAAATTAACTGAAGTTCTTTGGAGATGAGCTTGTTGGCTAAAGAGAAAGAATTAAGGTTTGAGGGATTGCAGCACTTCTTTGTGCTAAGAATGTGGTCAAGGTAATTAGGAGGGCTAACTATGTGATGACCAAAAAACAGCAAAAGGTCTGTAATAGGGAATTGATGATGAATTATTAAATTGGAGTAGGGGATCCAAACTGATTTTAATAAGCACAAATCACTCTGTACCAAAGATAAAGCATCCCCATCCAAATTCTTCTCCTTGCATTTGAGAGAAGCCAAGTAAGCATCGGCTAAGTATATGATCAGTATCATCATGAGGGGGCCAAGAAGCATCGTAGTGGCTGTGTATGTGACAAGAATTAGAGCAAGAGTTAACACAATTGTATGGCTGGTGGAATAAACCGCGAGGAGAACCAGAAACTGGTATGAACACAAAGCATGTGAAGATTGCATTTTCTCCATCGGAGACCAAGGGAAGATCAAGACTGATCGAGGAGGAGGTTTAATCCCACCACCAGAAGAAGTGGGACAATGGGAGATGGCCCTTTGGCCATATCACAAGGCTGCTTAACAGTGTCTGTACTCATCATGAATTAGGAAAGAAAGGCAGTTGAGATTGTAGTAAGTGTAGTTAGATTAACAAGAACTGGTGCTTATGCTACTAAACTGGACGGCATATTTTCAAATGTGAATTTTTTGCTGAGTTTTTTTTCCAAGAACCTTAAACCCATCGGCCAAAACAACCTTAAACCCATTTGAAAAAATCCTCAATAAAGGAAAAAAAAACCTAGCCTACATTCCCTTTACCTAATCTCATATAAAAATTTGAAGATTAACTGGTTGAATCAAAGCTTCAAGATTTTAATTGATCCTTTAATTTCATAATTTCTCTACGGGATCCACATGTCCATCCATGTTCATATTATGAGAAGTTACTAAAGGTTAAATTTTAATCCATTGCTTGATTTTACCTTTTTTCTTTTTTACTTGATACACGATTCCATATTATATATATAATTTTTTTTGGTGTTAGCTTCAGAATATTTGATGTTTATGGAAAAATTGTATATTTCCTTCCATACCCTATAGGATATGTGCAATTTTAGTCCCTCCATTGGCTAAGTTAATGTAAAGTATTTGGCTGCAGCTCCCTTTGTGTCAGTTGATAAATTTACATATGGTAAAGTATTTGGCTGCAACTTCCAGAAAGGCAAGCGACAAAAGATTGTAAAATATAAAAAATAAAATCATATCTTAAGATAGGAATAGGTGCCACCCTGCTAATACAGTTCTCCCCTACTTCAGAGTTCAGACTAACCTAATTAAATAACCGAGGAACAAATGCCATAGATATGCATGCATTTGAAGTAGCACTGTCCTATACTTCGAGGAGCTGGACACAGTAGTCGTATGTAGTGGGACTTCAAAGAACAAAAAAGTGCTGTCTAATATTGCTGATTTATTGTAAAACTATTGACTTACATATTGATTTGTTTTTTCGCGTTTGATAAAAGGGATGATAAGGACCTCCATCAGTAAGGAACCAACTAATAATCGACAAGCTATCATTGTCCCAGATGCATTTCGGAATGACAAAGAAAGGAGGGGGGATGAGCACGAAACAACTAAGAAAAAGAAAAGATATCATTGTCCCAGAATGAAACAACCAAGAAAAAGAGGTTGCCGCCACTAGATAAAAGAAATCAAGTGTACTTTATTTCTGGTCTATCACCATTCATGGAGTATCAATCATTTACAGGACTGGGTACAAAATACATGTTCTTTATAAGAGTTTTACAGCATACTTACATTCAAATGAAGTGCATAATTTATCAAAAGGGAACTACAACTTTGGGAACTCATTAGTCATTAATATTAGGTGGGTTGGGGAGCTATGAGTGGGATCCTTCAAAGTTTTCAGAAATACATCATTCTATTGGTGAATAATCTTCATAAGCAAAGCTAATACTAAGAACTCTAATGTGGATTCGGGTCTTGTCCCAGGAATTAAAACCTTCAGCTTCTAATTAAACAAATTCCAACACAAAAGATTTTTTGAAAATTATTTCCAATATAACATATTTAAGTTACATCTACAAAAATCTACAACCATCTGTCAATTTTTGCAGTAGATACTGTTACTGCAAAAAGCTATTTCTGATGAAGGAAAAAGGTGCAGGCAAAGAAGCTCATAAACTGGAAGATTTTGTGACATTTTTTTCTACACAAACTCCTGTCAAAACAAAGCAAGATTTTCTTTGCAGTCCAGGAGAATCAAGTTGTATCGGCGACAATATTGAACCATGAGCCACTGGGATTGATCAGTCAATTAATGTTCCATTCTCACGACTAGCAGCATGAATATCTGGAAGATCGGAACTTATGGAAAATCTAAGCCATCTCTTCTTCTCACTGTGCTTGATACAAGGTTGCAATATTAGCCCAAGCATAACAGCAACAAGACTAACAAACATAACTTTGCGCGAAGAGAAAGCCAAGACAACACAAATTAATATGGATGGAGGGATGCACATCAGTATAGCACCAACTGTCCCCACTGGTATCTTGTAAGGCCGAGGGGCGGCTGGTGCTATAATTCTGAGCCGCACAAATGCTATAAATTCCAGTATTATTCCAAAGCAATACAAGAAGTTTTCTGCGGCTACTATCTCTTGAAATTTCAGCCATGAAAGCAGAATCACACCAGAAGCTGAAAACAGGATTCCCACAAGAGGAGTTCCATAACGAGATCTCCTAGCAAAGAACTCGGGAAGCATCCCTCTTTCAGCCATACCAAGAAGCTGAAAAGAATCACTGCTCATTTCAGCCACGAACATCCCCATGTTTGACACTGCTGCAGCCCCCTGAACCCACCATCTCAACCACACTCCACCTAGAATTTTTGCTACATCTGAGAAGTAACCGTCAGTCCACAAGTCACGGTGCAGGGGGATAGCTCCAGTGCCAGTCAGTAGAGGAAAGAAATATCCAAGAACAACATGAATCAATGCATAAAACAGAGCTTTTGGCAGAGTTTTCTTTGGGTTTTCTACTTCCCCTGCAAGTGTACTTATTGAGTCCCAATAATTCAGATTCCAGAAGAGAGTGTTTAGATACAAATTCCAGTCTACATTGTGAATATCTGCAACTAACCATCTTTTAGGCCTCAACTTTGGGATTGAAATGAATCCCATGACCGCGAAAGGAAGAATAGAGAAAATTCCAAGCAATACGGCAACCCATCCCACAATGGTTAAACCTCTGTAGTTCACGTACGTTAGGACAATTGTCAAGGCCAGCACTGCCGCAACCCTAGGCAGACCACCACCTAATGCAGGGAATCCTGATTTTAGATAATCTAAAAACAGTACAGGGTAAAGGGCATTGTCGATGACTCCACCTAGCCACTTCATCCACCCTTGCTGAAAACCCCAGAATGGTCCCAAAGCGGAAGAGACCCAAACTACATAGCCACCATTTTCAGGAAACATTGTACCCATCTCTGCAGTAATTAAGGCTTCTGGAACACTCCATATCAATGGAAATATCAAAAACCCAGCAAGAGCAAGAAGCGGACCAGCGGCTTTAACACTATCTTCAACGCCAAAAGGTCCCCCTGATACCTCATAAAATATGAGGAAGATGAGGGGTAAAACCGAGACTTTCCTACCATGATTTACTCTAGGAGAAGGAACTACATTAAGCCCTACATAATCAGCACCACTGTATTCCCCCATCGCAAAAGAAGTTTGCCTACTTCCTGCGTCCTTCAATTTCTGCATTCAGTATCCAGTTATAAACATGACTAAAATTAGATTATGTACCATACAAGCAGGAAAATATAGCAAATTAAGAAAACATAATTTTAGCAATCCCTCCATAAATGAAAAGCGGAGTTTACAATGCAGTAAATGCATCAAATCAGTTTCAAGACTTCATGAACAGAAACTATGGTTAACTACAGTCTCAGTGCAAACTGACAACTGAAGTTCAAACATATGATAAAAAAAAATGTGCAATCTTGAAATATAGTCGGAAAGAATAGTCACAATATTAAGAGTAAGTGATAATCAAATCTCAAAATTTATCAGTAGACAGCACAGTAACTTTTTTGGAGAAATAACAAGCGCGTCCACCAGACGAATGTCAAAATCCCAGGGGTAGAGAAATACTCAAATACAAATCCAAAATGGATCTCAATCAAGTACTGAAATGGGAAATTCAAAGTGCATGCACCACAATAACACCCAAAAGAAGTGAAACTCCCAAAGGGTGGGAAAAAAAAAAAAAGAAGCCAAAAAACTGAAATGGGCCACCCAAAAACCCAAGCCAGATTCAAAGATATCTTCCAGTAAACGAAATCATTACTTGAGATCTGAAATCAAGAATAAATCAAATACAAAGAGAAGCTACATAATAAAAATTTAACACGCAAAATTAGAGTGGAGAGAAAGAGAGAGACCATGAACCATAGGAGACCTTATTCCGGGTAACCACAAATAGCCTATCATTATAGAACTGAAACTCGTCGGAAAAGAAGACAATTTGCATGCAGGTAGGCCGTAGGCGTATGTGCAAGACTACTTTATATGCATTCAGTGGGAATCAGAGGATACAGTGTAAGTGGGGTGAGGTTAGTGCGTGTCTGAGTCAGCTTGACCCGACAATTTATGCCACAGCGTATTTCAGAGTGCTCCCCCACGCATGAAAATAACGTGTAAATTTTTAAAGAGTAGTTGGAAAATCAAAAGAAAATGAAGAAAGTATAACAGGACTACGGACACAGGTGGCAAGGGCCCAACAGCCCACAAATCCATGGCCTAGTCCCAATTACTCTAGGGCAGCTTCCAGCTAAAGTCATGTAGTTGACTTCGTTCATTTCTCAACTAAAGAGACCTACAAAAGTAAGAGCATCAAGCTGTTTGGGCCTACGGCCTTAAGGTCCATTCTTGTACACAAGCTGGCAAGAGCTTGTAAGTAATATTAAAGTTATTAGAGGTTTAATATGCTTTTAGACGAGTGGATATGGTTCGAGTTTGGTTTGAATCAAATTAAATAAAATTTAGAAGACTTAAAAGTTAAATGATTAAATATTCGTTATTCTTTGAGGCAAGTAATATTGCGCTTGCGATGACTTACGATTTCAATGGTTCATTCACGAAGGAATAAAACTTTTGACAGACAGTCATTGTTATGCATTAATTCTTTTTTATCCTTTTTTGATTCTATTGATATTGTGTCTGTCATGAGTTCGGGTTACTCAACTAGTATATTTCTTTTTATTTAAAAAAATATAATAAGACTTGTGTTTGATATTATTGTGATTGTTTAATACATGTTCTTGAGCAAAAAATACAAGTTCTCTTTTTTACTTATTAGTTAAAAAATGTAATTTACTTTTAATTAATCATAGTATTTATTTAGCATGAATGAACTGCAACATAATGATTAGGGAACACATCATGTGAATTTTCCCTTCTACAAGGAAACTCGTACCAAAGCTGTGAAAATTGCTGTCAGTGTGCACAATTTCAAGGCAACTAAACATTCTGTTAGAGAATTCCATTCAAAGGCGAAATCAAAAGAAGTTGAAGAATCAACTGATTTTCACATGTTTTCGCCCTTGTCCTTTTTTTTTTTTCGGAAACTAACACAAAGGAAACTATTCTTAACCTAATGGGAAGTCGGAATTAAATGGGAATTCGGACGTGTGGTAGCAATTGTTATTGTTGGCTATAATCAAAACTTGATGTTCAACCTATAATATAATTTAAAAATTAAAATTACAATATTATTATCAATTATAATTTTTGACATAGCAACAAACATCCAGTCATATATCAATCACTAAAATCAATCCTTTCACCAAGGGAAAAGAACCCATAAAAGTGAAGAAAATAAAGGAATAAGAAAATAAAGGAATAAGAATATGGTTCTCTTCTTTTTTTCCTTTTCCTTGTGAAAATAATGTGAAATTGTGTTATCAAACTCAAGATAATGACTTCTCACACGCTCTACTTTTTTGATCCCATACAATTGAACACCAACCACAATAATATTAAAATCCAAAATATTGGGATAAACCCACAAATTAACTTTAAGAATACTCAATGACCATCCACGCGTCGGAGAAAATCAAATTATTTATAATCACTCCCCATGTCCACGTGATACTGACACTTTATGACCCGAAGTCTTATCTACTCCTTAATATATATGATACTCTTAATATATATATATACATCGACTATAATATTTATTGTTTAAATTTTTTATTTATAATAAAATAAGTACTTGATAACCATTGCACAATTTATCGACTATAGTATATAGTCTAACAACTAGAACCAACAATTTATAAGTAATGTGTTCTTTAATAAGAAATTCACCTTTTTCTTTTTCATTGCCTTGGGAATTTCCTAGCCATATATGCGTGCAATGATAAACAACCAAATGGAAACTATCAAGTAAACATTTGTATATACTTTGGAGGCATAATCATGAAATTAATTAATTAAATAATCAAAAAGTTATAAACATCCACAAGTTGCAACAGTGAAACCTTCTAATAATCATGATCAAATAAAGGATACTAAACACCCTCACGTTATAATTTTTTAAATGTATAAAGCACAAATTAATTTTGATTCAAACAATTTTAAATTAATGCATTAATAAAATATCTAATATTTGAAAAGTAAGTAAATAAATAAATAAATAAATAATTATTTTGCACGAACTTGGCCCCACAAATAAATTTTGATGAGCCCCATGGGATGCTAGCAAAAACCCTTGGAGTTAGACCCTTTCCCACACCTCAACCATAAAAAACTACTAGGGCAAAGAATCCATCATGTGCTCGGTGCATGTATATTGTGTATTCGAATTATACTGGGTACATGCATATTGTGTATTTGGATTGAATGCAGCATCTACAAAATTTCGATTATATTTACGAATTTTTACTTTTTCTTTTACCATTAAAAAACATATGCATTAAAATGGACAACAACCCTAAATTGAATGGATTAAGAAGACGTTGAAAAGACATCATAAAGTAAACACACACAAGTATGAAGTATAGCACCATTAACTCTGCAAAGACTCTCACAGAGATAGGAAACAGAAAAACTCCAATCTTTTTTAAACGACTGAGATATGTATAGATTTACCTGGTCCTGCGTGGTCTGAGAGCTCTGTGTTTTACAGTCAGCAGCTGATGCTTGTACTGTTCCATCACCATCAACAGGTGTATAATCAGATGCTTTTTGGGCTGTGGGGATATCTATGGAGGCATGTATTTCAGTCCCTGAACTGGTGATTGTTTTCTCTCCGGTTGGCGCCATTGGTGGGAAGGAAAAAACCAAGAATTAAGGCCCAAATTTACCAAAACAGAAAGAAAAGGACGGCGAGACCGAGAGAAAGAGAATATCAAGATATATGCAAAACCATTGTATTTATTTATTTTTATTTTTACTAGAAATATTTATAATAATGGAGGAAAACAGAAGATTGAGAGGGAAAGAAAGAGAGAGGGAGGGGGAAAGATAAGAGGAGGGCAGAGAGCGGGTGGGGTGGGGACGTTGAGATTTAAGAAGATATGAATTGAGTTACTGTAGAGAAGGAGGTGCACGCTTCTATTTTAACGGAGCCAGAAAATCCCAGAAAATAGGGATTGAGAATCCATTTTTTTTAAAAAGAGATATTTTGAAAATTTTATTTATTTAAAATTTATACTGAATTAAAAAAATTATGAAGTTGAATGGGTGCAGCCCTTTTCTTCGTAGTTTTGTCTAATTTTTTGTTAAATTATTTGTGAACGTATAATTATTTTTCTGCACTCTACTAAACTCTATAGCACATATATATAGGTAGTGTATTAGTCTCCATGGAGTGAATATAAAATTAGTTCATACAAATAGGATAGGATTTTCCTACCCTATCAATGAAGACAAAATAAATAATTAGTTTGTACAAATTGTATTAATAATATTTGCTGCCCTATGATGAAGACAAAATAGAGAAGGGTGTCAAAAAACATGACATGATAGGCGTGAAAGGGTGTGACCTCCATGGAATTCTTCCATGAATTGGGAGTACAAATTCTTAATCCATTTAACATTATTGGATTATGAAAGAATATTAATAAAAAAATATTCATTTTTATTAGTAAATATTTATTAATTTTAGATGCATTATTCTCGATTCATTCTATAATTTTTTAAATTTTCTCACATTAAAAAATATAACATACATACATACATATATAAAGAGAAGTAGAAGAAAAGATGAAAAAATATAGTTTATTGGTAAACATTTTATATATACAACTATATTAATTATGTGTTTGAGTCAGGGAATTTAATAATAATTCAATATTTTCATTTAAAAGAAAAAAGAGAGAGAGAGAAAAAGAAAAAAATAGAGAGAGAGAGAGAGCAATCTTGTGTATTGTAAATAAAGCAACACCACATAGCTCAAGTATAAAAATTATAAAGCAATATCTAGTCTCCTTTTTTTTTTCTTAACTATTTTAAAATTTTCACATATTAATTTTTAATGCCACTTCAATACTGGTGTAATTCATGTTGAAATTTATTTTCCTAATACCATTTTCTTTTTATTTGTGAAATTTTACATTGAATCATGAACTTTGTTTAATTAGTTTCTTTCTATATATGTGTCAAGATTATTTTTCGCTAACTTTTTTCTTGAGTTCTACCTATATAGTGAATATAATCTTATATAACTTAACAAGTTTATTGTAAAAATATTTAACATTTTGAGTTGACTGTAAATAAAATTTTGGTCCATCAATGTGACTATCTCGACAGACACTCATTGTATTTAATATATATATAGAATTTCTATGATTATGTTCAGATCATATTATTATAACAGTCATCATTCTATATACTATTTATAAAATAAAAAAAAAAGTAATTTTTTTGTTTGCTAATCGCCCTTCTATATTTCATATAGGAATTACAATGTACACATCCATACGATTCGACGTACTTATAAATTACACCTAATATTCCAAAATTAATATTGCAATTAAAGAAGTGGAGCTCTTATCGAAAGAATTTATGAGGGAATGTTTAGATGTGTTTTGGAGGAGAATAAATAGAAAATAAATTTATTAAAAAATGTGATGTATAAAGAGAAAAATATAATAAAAAATAAGATGGGTGTTTAGATGTATTTTGAAAAGATAATTTTGAAATGAAATTATTTTGACTAATTACAAACAATTATAACGTAAGTCTAGGTCAGATGAGGTCGCCCCCGGTCAGCCGACTTGGTGGAAATGTTAGCTAATGGACACCCAAAGTTAAAAGAAAAATTTGCACAACAAATACAAAAGTAAGGACGCGTGTGTTGAATTTAATTATAGTCAACCACAAAAGGATAAAAAGAGAGAAAGAAAAGAATGAGAAAGACAATGACACCTTAATTAGTAATTATTAATTTCACATTTTCAAGATGGCTTGAATTTTGTGATAAAAAAAGTAACCTTGAATGTGAATTTCGTGTCACTTTATTTAATTGTAGATTAAACTTTCACAACAACCAATTTAAACAAAAAAAAAAAGGAAAAAAGAAAAAAGAAATCATCTTTTGGCGTGGGCTTGTAACTGGCTACTGGTATGGCCCAATATTTGAAGCCCGCCACCTCAGAAGATTGCCTTTATAGTATCCAATTGGCCCATACATAGTAATTCAACCATGGAACTCAAAAACTTTCAAGTAAACTCAAAAAATATGTTTTGGGATCATATGGTATAGTATTTCAGTTGATTTTGACATACCTTAATATTTTTTTTTTTTTTTAAATTTGTTAAGTGGCAAAAAAAAGCTTAAACATTTGGGTGTTGCTAAGTTCATTGCTCAAATTGAAAAAGATGTGAATTTTATGATGATTGTGAATTTAATGTGCCAAATGTAATTATTAATTATATAACAACCCAATAAATGTACACTGTGGATTAGGCACAATTTCTAACCCATAAGCAGCCCCCAGCCTCTTAAGGGTAAGGGTGTTCACTGTTCAGGGCCAATTCAACGAAATGCCGAAACCAAATAATTTTTTTTTTATAAAAATAGTTGTTCAAGAGATTGTCTTTAGGCTTGGATGGCCTGTGTTCTAATCTTTATCCACTTAACAGAAACAAAGACGAAGCTAGGGGTTGACAGCGGTGGCTGGGGCTGTCCCCGACTCCATAATTTTATTATTATTATATATTTTATATATGAAATTATTAAATTTTAAAATTTTACATCCCTTAAAAAATTTAAAATATCTTTTTATTTAGTGTTTTAAGGAAAATAAATCCTCCCCTCCAATCTTTATTTTGACTCTGTTTCTGAACAAGCAGTAAGGGATGGCTTCTCACCACAAAATACATTAGGGGCAAGAACATATAAGGAAACTCTGCCATTGCATATATGAGCTTTAGCACATTAGAGGACCATTATACTTTCATATAATCTGATGTAATAACAAATAGTGTTCAAATATGGAGTCTGCACTGACAAAACAAAGAAATGCTCTTCTGCTAGTGTGATCTCTCTTGTAGCCCTGCATTAAGACCAGAATTAGCCCTTGACAGGATACTCTTTTCCAAATGATTAGTTTATTTGTACCCCAAATGGTCTTTGCATCAACACTTTGTCTGATTTTAACATTTTCATAGTTTATTTGAACTTGAAGAAAAGCTTGTGATATTTCACCACTCAAAAATCTAGAGAAAAACTTAAATGATCATCACCTACATCTAACACACAATGAAGGCATCTTATTTACATGATTTGCAAATACATCATTACAAGGCGTCTCCTTAATCACCTTTCCACACTCCTACAGGAACAAACAGACAAAGTTCATGATGCTATTTCATGCTATGCAGCATTCGTTTCTGTTCTATCTACATCAATCAAACAATGCTGTTATGCCGGCACTATCTGAACTTCTATTTCTGATGCTTCTTTCTTCTTCGCTTTTTCTTTCTCAAGTAAGTAGGTTCTTTCCACTTCTGGCATGGCTGAGATGATTGTCTGCAGCTTGAAGTTGAGCTCTTCCATCTTTTCCATTAGTCTGTCATTTGTGAACATGCCAAGAAGGACACTCTGGATCGTCTCCCAGCTTTCCATTAGCGGTAAAGCAATGATAACTGCTGAAGCAATTGTACCCCATGCAATAGCTATCACTGCCCAGAATGTGAAGTATCCCTTGTTGAATTGCCCTACATGGCCAAAGAAACATGTTAGACAAAATATTTAGGTTACTTGAAGAACTGATCAACACATTTTCAGTGTCTAAAATCAAAGAAGATATATGATTATAGATACCATAGATTTACCTGCTGGGAGAGTAAGAATAGGCCACAAGACAACAATGACTAAAGTGAAGCCAACACCCCATTTGATGATCCATCTCTTTGCTCTATTCAGCTTTTCCTCCTTGAACTCTTCAGCTGATAATTCGCTCTTTTCCTTCTCGACTACAGTAATCTGTTTAGTCGTCTCCCAATCATAATCTTGAGGCCACATAAAACTGCATACAGCATGAACAGCTCCACCAACAAGTATAGAAACTAGGTTTCCAGCCAGCATTGGTGCATTTCTTCCAGTTGTGTCAAGATTCACCCGCCCGTACTCCACTTTAGTAACTGTCAGCCAAGTTATGATTCCAAGCAAACAACCAGTAATTGTACCAAGAATTGCACCAGTTGCATTTGCTTTTTTCCATAGAAGCATGAAGGCTATGGGAATAACTGCAGATCCTATGAATACCCCCATTGCCAAATACATCCAACCAAGTGAAACTCCAGCCTTGTTCAATATCACAGCTAAAATTCCCATGAAACATCCAAAGGCTAGAACAACACTCCTCGACACTTTTAGGATTTGTTTTCCACTTGCATCCGGATTAATGTATGTACGGTAGATGTCATATGTACATAATGAAGAAACAGCAATCAATTCAGAGGAACCGGCAGATGTTACAGCCCTGAGGACCATTTATATAGATTTTAGCGAACTTGGTGTGTTTAACAGAAATCATCAGAGATAAGGGGTGGAGGAAAAAGATTAAAGAAATTTAGGCTAAGTTTGTGCTTGTTCACTATAAGCTTACATAAAAAGCATAGTGAGCAGAAGAACAGATCCTCCTTTTCCCATCAAAGCAATTGCTGTGGCAGGAGGGACAAGTCCGTGGCTTGCCTCACTTGTAGTTATTGGTAAATCAAGGGCTAATGCTCCTAGACCAAGTGACGTTGCCAAAGAGAATGGCACAGCAAACCATACCAATCCTCCCAACAAGTAGCCCTTATGTGTTGATGATGGTCTTGCAGCAATGGCACTTACCCAATATCCCTGTAATTCCAGGTTGTTTAGTTTTTTTTAATTTAGAACTCGTTGGGGGAAATTGAAATGCTAAAACCAGTTTTGATGGAGACACATACATTATCAACAAAAACTGTACCGAAATTCCCAACAATGTTGATAATGCCAAAGACGAGACCTCCAGAACTCAGCATTGTGATATAAGACCCGCTGTAGTTCCCGCTAACTGGACCACAGGATTGCCCCACATGAGAATTTGGGTCCTGACAACTTCGTGCTTTACTTGCAACCTCCAGCAAGCGTCTGTATACAATGCTTGGGCTACCAAGTTCACTGCTTGCAACATAGACTAGGTACACAAAGATGACCAGGACCACATGTACTGCAATGGAAGTATAGTAAGATTTTCTTCTGGGAGTGAAGAAAATTTTCCATTAATACTGTTTCAAAGAATGAGTAGTTTACATACCTATTACGGAATGAATATAACTTGCCAAGAAGGTAGCTTTCAGCCCTCCTGCTAGTGTGTACACTATAACACCAAGAGGTATAAGAAAACTTGCAGCATAAATGTTCACTCCCGTGAGAGCATTCACAACTGCAGATCCGCCAAGAAGAAGCATGGCAGTTACAATGATGTTTGTCATGAAGCAGAAAGTTAGAAAGACAATATGAGCAGCAGTTCCCCATCTGACAAACAGAGAAAAATTTCAATTTCACTAAGATGTTAAACAAATGAACCAAAATAATGAAATATTTAAAAGTACACAACAGACCTTGCTTTCACAATTTCACAAACAGTATGAGCACGAGGAGCTTTTCTTTTGATCTCAATGGCCATAACACCAAACAAGAGCACCTGTTTATCATCTGCTTAAAATTATTAAGTATATTAAGAACAAAAACATACAGTGGAAAAAAGTGATAATTAAGACATGCCTGGATGGTAGCCCCACTTGCATACCAGAAAGGACCACTAATTCCATATTGCCAGGCGACGTTGGAACTTTGTAAGATTGTAGCAGCCCAAGTCCACTGCAGAATCATAGGTTTGAAACTTAAGTAAACCGACAACAGTTTCAAGTCTAGCTTGAGATAAATAGGAGTAATCTGACTGTATTACCTGGGACACAATCACGCTGGCAATGAGCCCTGTTTTAACATTTCTACCTGCTGTGTTGAACCATTCTGATGTGTGACGGGAACCAACATATCTCTTCTCTAGCCATACCTAATCCAGCAAAAATGTTCAGAGCACAAGAGGTAAAACTACTGTAAAAAGGTTAAGCATTTTTGTTCCAACTTCCAAGTTAACATTCACAAATTGATTCACAAAATAACTGAATTTATTATCAGGTACAAATGTCATTTCAACTTAATTTAGAAATGGAATTGGGTTAAAATTACCAGGAAAGAGGTAAAGACTGCAAAAAATGCTCCGAATCCAAGAATCACGGAATATCCAACCCCTTGATTGAGCACTGCTTTTCCCCCAAAGAAACTGCTTTGCCTGACACAACTGCCACCATCCTCATGATAATACTTTGCTGAGAACTGGAATGGTGGACAGTTTGTGAGGGAAGAAGCCATGAGATTTTGCTGCACTTCTCTCTGCTCAGCTGTTTCTGGACATATCTGCTTGAAAATTTATGGTAAGCAGCAAGGGAACTTGTAAACAGAGAGGCCATTTTCTTGTGACGGAATATACTATATATCCAATAGCAATTATCAAGTCAAACTATGGATCCCATTTCAAGCTCATTTGGTACTGGAGGAATCTCTTGGATGGCAGTGATTGTTTAATCAGTCACTCTCATTTGTTTTAAGTTTTTTCTACTAAGCCGGAAAAAAGACTTTTGTGTTTGCATTCTTTTCTATTACATTGATTCCACATTTCGTTTTAAGACAAAACGTTCACGTCACCATTATGTGATCTTGCTTTTCTTTGTACTCTAATTTATTATAGATATTTCACTTTTTCTTTCTTTTTCTTATTGTAATGCAAGATCCAAACATAACCCTTTTTCTTTTTCAATGGGATCATGAGGACGAATGAGCTACGTTTTGATAATGAAATAATGACCAATGATCGAACAGTTCTTCTCAATATATCTTTTTTTTTTTAAGTAATTGCGCCTTTTTTACTTCAGAAATGAAATTACATGGACCGGGGCATGGCGAAATCGCTAAAACAACTTGAACTTTTACTTGGTGGTAGTATTAAGAATACATTGCAATCAGCAACATAGAAAGAAACGAATTTTAATACTAGTGAGGTAAAATATTAAAAGCTTTACCTGAATTGAATTGCTCTAACTAATGTATTATCACTAAGAATGAATCAAGTTCTTCACCACAAAATCTTTTGATTGGGACTTATGCACGTATGTAGATGTTTTAATTCTTAATTCAACTATTGAATTAAGAATTAAATAGGTTGAAGGTTTTGCAGTGATTTTGGAAGAGAACAGAAGGATTTTTTTTATTTTTTTTTGGCACCAAGAAAATAATTTTCTTGATGTTCTTGGAGCTTTTAGCTGGGAACGAGGGATAGACAGTTAAAAGAAACGGTATTTGGTGATGTGCGCTAAATGTATATTTTACTATATATTTTACATACCATATATATGTGTAAGTGTATGCAATATATGAAGGGATACAAATTCGATGCACATTATTGATGTAATATTTACAAGACCAATGAGATCCATCAATCTAATGTGTTGTAGGACGGAAGACTCGCACTTCAATATGTCCAATAGGGTGCTTATGAAGCCCCTTCAATTCCGAACTCGCTTTCGCACTTTCATCGTATTACCTTGCATTTCCAAGCTTTTTGTAAGTGCATGGGTTTAGGCATAATTAATTAATTAAATCTAATTGATTAATCAATTAAATTATTTTTTTAATAAATTAATTAGATTAATCTTAATTAATTGATTCAATCACTTAATTAAATTTTCTAATTAGGTCTAATTAATTGTTTTTTTTAGTTAATTAAATTAATTTAAATTATATTAATTAATTTAATCTAATACTTGAATTACTTTCTAGGTAAGAAGAAATGGACTTTTTCAAGTTTTGTGTGATCATTAAATTCACCGACACATTAATAGTAGGCTCACAACTTTTGTGACTTAATAGAATAAATTAATTATTTCAACTATTTAAAAATCATCTTAAAATCAACACATGAATTTCAAGAACTCACAAGTAACGAGAAACACCTAATAATGATCATGACTACCTAGTGTTAAATGAAATAGTGAAACTATTCTTATTACAAATATTATGCAAGTACAATCTTTCTCTAAATTAATCTTCCCATTAATTTTAAGATGTAAAATATTAATCGACATCCAAATAGTTCAATAACTATGTTGGTGTTCTTATATTTTAGTTCACCACTAATCCTTGTGGTGTGAAACCAACATCATACAAGATGTATGGATGGGGCTACGAGTTCTATCTCATAGTCATTCCCCTCCCCCTTCACTCCCCCAAAAAAGTCCTAGTAATATGAATCTCTGCAAGAGTGTAAAGATGACCAAATCAATTAACCCCGCGGGCCATTATTCTAACACTAAGTCACTCTTTCATGACCATGATTAGAACTGACTACTGATAGGTAGACTTTGGAATCACTCCATCCAATAGGCTAAGTACAAATGATAGTTGGCGTTTCCACTTGACTAAAGTATATTCCAAGTCAATGCTCTATAGCTGTTGACAGTTCAAGCACAAGATATAGTTACCTGAATTATATATATACAAAAAAAAAAAGGTCATCAATTAGTTTCTCTATTACTATGAGAATGAGTTTGGTGGCTCTTCATGAGTTATCCCTATTGCTTCCTGGCGCGGCATCACAATTCGTAGCTCTGAAACTTTCAGTTGCAGGAAAATTTGAGAAGGGAAATATTATTAGGATGATTATACATTAATACCTCATACACTGACACCTGCAAATTACAAATATGTGCAGAACTTATTGATCCCGGCCCGTGGAGTCACTTCAACAAAATCAACACTATTTTTTCCCCTATTTTTCTGACAAAGTTTGATCCAAAAGGGTCATTTGAGAAGTTCACAATCAGTTTAAATATCAAATGACATCATGTATGAAATCGAAGGCAGCAAGTGAAAAGGGAAGAACAAATGCAAGAAAGTTGACTAAAAAGGCTATTGATAACAAATGAATATCAAGTGGGCTTTAGCAAAAGTGGAGTTTACTTATAAGAGATATGACTTCCTGTTGCTTAGCAAAAGTTGATTATGCTAGTTGTTAATCTTCTCCATATATGACCAATTTTTCTACAGTTCTTATCCTTATTGTTTGTCGCCATCTAGAACCATACAAATGAAACAGTTTAATCATCAAACATCAGCCAAAAATCTTTTAGCCTTTTCAAGAAAATATCCACAAAGTTTCATACATATCTTTTGATGACTCAAGTTTCTTCCAGTTAGTTTTTGCAAATGAAGAATCAGTGGATAGAGAACACTTATTAGAGAAACATACTTGACTACATTAAATAAACATGTCTTGTTTGTTTTGGAGAATAAGATCGGAGAAGAAGGCTCATGCTGGAACAATGACTGGAGAAGTGAAAAGGAGAAGGAAGACGTGGGCGTGGGTGTTAACTGCGGTGGATATATATTAATTATTTCCTTTTATTGCTGATTTTTTTTCCTATTAAATAATTAACTCAAAACTTTGTATCAAGGAGAATGACATATTTCAGTCACACATTGGTGTGACACCAATGTGTATTTCAATGCAATAGAAAAATTCTTGAAAAAGTCGAACTGACTGCAATTGAAGTGCTTGCGAAGTTCTGAATTCAACACTCGTTTTTCATGTAGGTGAGATGAATGAAATTATTACAACATAAGCCACAACCAAACATCTTTTTTTCTTCTTCTGGAAAAGATACAATACCAGCTAAGTTTGATTCTGTTTTACAAAATCTTTGAATGCATCCAGTGCACACTTTGAACTAGTTGGAAAACCAAAACCAAATTTGGCACGAAGAATATCCGCTTGTTTATGAACAACTTCATCCATCATTAGTTTCTCTATCCCACTTGTCAAGTCATCTTTTACCATTTCAAGTGAGCCACTAGGCAAGGCCATGTACCCAATCTTGAGATGGTTCACTACTAGCTTAGCATTATAAATCTGATCACCCCTAATAGGCCATGCCAATATGGGGACACCACGTCCTATAGCCTCCATAGTTGAATTCCATCCACAATGCGACAAAAATCCTCCCGTTGAAGGATGTCTTAATATCAACAATTGTGGCGCCCAACCTCTTATTATCAAGCCCCCTTCACCAATTTTCTTGTCCAAATCATCAAGATTAAAACTTTCATTTTCTTGATGATCCCCAATTGAACTACTCGAAATCAATCCATTTTGTACCACCCAAATAAAGGGGCAGGGCATTTCCTCCAATGCATTAGCCAAGTGCAAGATTTCTTCCTTAGTAGGGCTCACTTCACTACCAAATGCCACATATAGGACAGATTTCTTTTTTTTTTGTCCAGCCATTGTAGCAGTTGGTCCTCACTGTAGTTAATTTGGTTCTTGGGTTGTCTGATTTGAACATCATTGATTAATGTATTGGACCATAACCAATATTGATAAGGCAGGAGTGGGCCAACTCCCCATACTGGCAACCCCATTTGATTGGCCAAGTAATCGAGGAATGAATGCTCAAGATCATCACACGTGTTGAACATCAAGGCAATTGAGCCCTCCACCAATGAGACCCACGGAGCCCGGTCGCCCGGCTGAGGTGGACCACCGGCGGCGGCGGGGCGTGGGGCCTGGTTAGGCCTGCGTACCAGGTACTCATAAGTGATGTTCATTTCATCTGGCAATCCAGGAATGAGGTGAACCTCACCGGGGTTTAGCACTACCCGGGCGTGACTTCCACGCGCCCACGCTCCATGGCAGCGGCGCTCGCGCCAAAACTAAAGAAGCTGATAACTAGTATCTTGAACTTCCAAAATATGTGCTTGGTCCAGCCCATTTGGAAATCAATTATGGCGCAGACTATGTGGGCTGAATCGGAACACTGGACCTAGTGGAGAGGTAGGCCTCAAGTTCTAAGCCCATTTCATCGTCGGGGGATTTTCCTCTGGTGGGGACAGTTATTTCGATGACGGCGGCGATGGGGTGGAGGTGGGAGGGGGAAACTGCGGAGGAAGTGGTGGAGGGGAGGACGAGGATGGAGCTGGAGTTTCTGGAAGATAGGTGTTTGCAGAGCTCAATACAAGGGAAAAGATGACCTGAGCCTGAAGCTGTAACAACAAATACTTCTGCAACTGTAGCCATCTCTACGGTTACCGAATTTTGTGATTTCCTCTTGAAAATGGGCTTAACTGTGGGATGGAAAGAGAAGGGCACTATATGATTTTAATGCTTGTCCAAGATATATACTTGAGATGAATTATTGAAAGTGATGAGATTGGATATTTTTCATGCATCCAAGAAGTGTAAATTTTAGGAGTTCCACGGACTGAAGATTTTGGCTGTTCATGTAGTAGTGTCTTAATGTGAATTGATGAACATGATTTCTCGAAATTTGTATATTTTATTTTATCATTATTGATTATTTGTGGTGATATACTATCAATATGTTAATTTTAATATCAGAATTTCTTTTATACATTTTTTCAATCTCAAATTTTTTATTTCTAATTTTTCAAAACATCCCAAAATAAAATTCATTGTTAAAATTATATTTTTTTAATTTCAGAGAGTTATGGATGAGATCAGCTGTGGATGTCTCTCAGCAGATGGATGCGTGTATGGATTTATTACTTTGCAGTAGGAAATAACACAAGTTCAATAGATTTGAAAATCAAGTTTAGTTGTTATAACTTACAAGAAATATATGAATCAAGAGGAGGATATGAGTAGATCAATCAGGAAGTTGTTTGAGCCAGTTATCTGATGCAAACTTCAAGATGGATGCGAAAATGCTTGAAAAGTACCTTATCTCTCAAGGGATGATGCCATCAAATTTGCAACCATAGAATACTTGGGTTGATGACTACGAATTTCTTAAGTATGGAGTTCTTACTGAAGTTTAGACTGTTTTGTAAGCTAATACAAGTAAATGGTAACTATGAAGGAACATGGTGAAAAGAACAAGGTGAAGGAAAGAAGCAGCAAACGGCAAGTTTGCTATCATCAAGAAGAATGCCTGAGGCGTGACATAGAATTTGAACAATCTCAACGTCCAAGGTATTCTATTGCGTTTGGCAAACTCTTCACGATCTTTATGTGGGGAGAAAGCAAAATTGTTAATAATACATCATAAAACAATTTTTTTTGGCAAATTAACTGAAGTTCTTTGGAGATAAGCTTGTTGGTTGAAGAGGAAGAAATAAGGTTTTAGGGATTGTAGCACATGTTTGCGCTAATAATATGGACAAGGTTAGGAGGGCTAACTCTGTGATGACCAAACAATAGCAAAAGGTCTGTAATAAGGAATTGCTTGATGAAGAAAAATCATCTAAATGAGATACAAGGGCATAGTCTTTGGTTAAATTAGATGGCTATACATAAAGAAATAATTGGAGAAAAAAGAAGGCCAACAAAAAGGAAGATCCAATCAGCTGAAAATATTATGGAATGTTCAACTTCATATTAAATTTTTGCAGTAATTATAAGTCCTATAAATGCATTATCATGACATGTAATTGCATTATGGAACTGTTTTCTTGAAAATGAATATCAGTGCAGAACTCAACAATGAGTTGCAACAATGCCAACTGAGATGCTGCTGCAATTCTGCAGAACTATGTAGAAACACATGTAATAGGTCCTGATGAATATCTAAGGGAAACAATGGTAACAGAGGAAGATCATTATAGCCAGCACCAAGGCTCCCGATTGGCGCCCTTCCTCAGACAGCACCCAATGCAGCAAAAAGAAGACGAGTACTAGCATGCATCCCCATCCAAGTTCTTCCCCATTGCATTTGACAGAAGCCAAGTAAGCACTGGCTAAGTATATGATCAGTATCAGCATGAGGGGGCCAAGAAGCATGGTACTGACCGTGTAGGTGACAAGAATTAGAGCAAGAGGTAACACAATTGTATGGCTGGTGGAATAAACCGCGAGGAGCACCAGAACTGGTATGAACACAAAGCATGTAAAGATTGCATTTTCTCCATCTGAGACTAAGGGAAGATCAAGACTGATTGAGGAGGAGTTCCCGCGGAGGAGGAGGCCTAATCCCACCACCACAAGAAGTGGAACTATGGGAGATGGCCCTTCAGAAGGCTGCTTAACAGTATCTGTACTCATGATGAATTAAGAAAGATTGAGATTGCAGTAAGTGCAGGTAGATTAACAAGTAGTGCTTATGCTACTAAACTGGATGGCTTATTTTCAATTGATGTTTTGGTGTAGCAACTTGCTAGTTTGGCTTTTCTTCTAGTTCACATTCATCTTGCAAACTTCATCCAAGAAATCTGCATATATATAGGGAAGTCAGTGTGGTTGTGTGTGTGAATCAAGGGTGATAGAGAGAGAGCTCTTCGGGTGACAGATATTCGGGAAAAGAAACACATGTTACTGCTGAATCAAGATTTGGAAGCTTAACCGCACAAGAAAACAAGTTTTGCGTTTCCACCCCTAATTCCGCTAATTGTTTGTATTAAAGGCAAAAGCCAAAGAAAAGGATTGAACGCCAAGATTCTTATCTGTATATTGAAAAATTACAGGATGAGTTCAACAGGTTAGTCAACAAAGTTTCAAATGCTTGGGACAAATAACCAGAAATGCCAGTTGACTTGGAAAAGTGATACTTTATTTCGTTCATTTCTCCGCCTTTCCCAAAATAAAAAATGGGATTTCAGGAATAAGATTGCTGCAAGTAATTCCAGTGTAGGCATAAAATCATTATCACAAACGCAACAAATGACATTAGTCAGTATACAATCTTTAGTTGAAATGTCTTGGTCATGCTAATATTGGTAGCATAACATTTGTATCCCTTTTTTTGTTTATTTACTATTGAAGTGATTATTAGTTCCTATCGATAGAAAAAATCTAATTCATATTTTTGCTTTTTTTAATTTTAAATGAGGTGAATCTCCTCTTCTGACTTTCACAAATCAGGCAGCAGAAACTTCCTGCCTGATTTCTTGATTTGTTAAAAATAAATAAATAAATAAACCCAGTATGTGCGTTATATCTTTATCAATTTTAGAACTGGGCTCCCTTCCTTCCCCCTGTAAATGTTTGAATTTTGAAGGAAAAAATAAATATAGAACTGGGCTGCTCTAGGGAAGGGTCCTGAAGTAGACATGCTGTCCTATTTTTTATTTTTTTTTAATGAGGTAGACATGCTTTCTGATGGAAAGAGTTTCTCTCTTTTTGGGCTTCTCTTTTGCAAAGATCTGATGTAAATTTATTAGAATAAGATCAAAAAGCATAGTCTGAATAACTCATAGATGTAAGATAGCAGTCTTCATTATATTCATAAACGGATAAAGACTATTCTGAATACCCAAAGAGTTTTTCAAGAGAGGACTCTGGGGCAGCAAACTCCACAACCAGACACCAGCATTCAGATTGGCCGATAGAGGCAACCTTGAATTTCTTAGATACATCACTATACGACATTAAACAAGGAGATTTAAGTAGGCTTCTACAAATTTGAAGTGATAAGAACAGCAAGAGCAGCAACCATAAAACTACGCCTGCTTATCAAGTTAAGGTGCTTGGCTTCATGCTGGCTCATTGCATCAAGTGTTTCGCTGATCTCAAGGATAGAGCAGTTTATGGTACTACTTGCGCCTCATATTCATGAGATATTTTAAGTGGACATTCCTTAGCAACAGGCCTTTCTTCGGACCAGAGCTCTAAATTTACTGTCCCTGTTCCCCAATGAATGAGGCATTTATATACCTGACTGATATTGAACCTGTTTACTAGTGCCAAGCCAAGCCCTTTATCGACAAGCATCCATTCACCTGACAAGAAAATTCAAAATATAATTACTGATAGATCTAATCATAGAAAACTTCTTCCAGAGCAGCTGAACTTTTCATATTTTAGGTTTATCATAGAAAAGTCTCTAGAACACCTTGGTTAAAATGCATACCCGACCTCACAATAAGCTTGTCTAGAACATAGCAAGGCTATTCTATTCAGTCCGATAATTGGCTGATGTTATTTGTATTACAAATTTTCTTCCATACAATGGTAAGATATTTGTCAAATTATATGCTTAAACATCAATTAAGGGAAACACTAAAAATTTACTAATATTACCATTTGGCAGAAGATCCCCTTCAAAAAACTGTTCACCAGATTCTGGCCAAACCTCATGCTTGGACCCATCAATGGCGGTAAATGACACATATGATTCAGTAGGGTGCAACAAATTGAACATTGGGTGCACTCGCAAGCACACAAGCCTGAAAACAAGTAGGAGACCATACGTGTCAAGGCAATAATAATAGGAAATACTAAGTTTTACAGTCCATTTCATTAATAAGAAACACCAATTTTTCCCTATATTTTATTGTTTCATAACAAGAAGTGATCTTTACATCTTTTATAAGGTAACATCTAACTTACTAAAATTAGGGGCACAATGGACTAAATTGATGTTAAAGTTTAACTTCGACTATTTCAGGAGATGACTATAGTAAAAAAAGGCAAACTTTCAGCACAGAACTCAACTCAACTCAACAAAGATTTATACCATACTTACCTATAGTCCATTACATGGATCCTCTTTTCCTACTCTACCCTGTCAGGGGTCATCTCCAGAGTTAAAAACATAGACCAAATCCTCCTCAATGACATCCAAAAGAATGACACTATAAGGCATATGGCAGAATTGTGAAAAGACAAAACAAGGATCTCCTACGACACAAGAAACTACGATATACAAAAAAGACAGCGGCAGGTTCCTGTAGCCAATTCTTCTCCTCGAAAATTAGACAGAATTTACATAGTGTTGAACTTTATTTGGATTTGGAAGGTGTGGTTTGTTATTCATTTATAAATCAGAACAAACCATTTGATGATTTAAAGACAATGTGTAAATAAAAATATTATCTATTCTCATCATGCCAATTCCCATGAAAAACTTGGGCGTGGCATAAGTTGATTTGCCCTCCAAAAACTCAATTGCACAGAACGGGCCTAAAAGACAATTGTGGGCTAGGTGTTGATTATCTTGGTTGTAATAACCCAGGTAGCATTTGCAATCATACTACCATTGCTTTTAAATCCAGGCATACTCACTACTACAAGTGTATTTCTATTTCTGTATCATGCAAAACACCAAGAGGACTCGTCAATATGTCGGTAACAGGTTCTGTAAAAAGATCCCATCAAAAGTTAGAAAAAGTATATATATTGATGGACAACCTTGAGAATCCTCCAGAGCCGGCACCAACTTTGCGAGCTACAATGGCAGAATCAATTCCGAAAACTTTTGGTTCTCTTTTGAGACATATATATGCCGTTCAAGAATTAATCCACCTCCAATATCACCCTCTAATTTCAGCGACTCCACTTCTCCTGCCTGCTCTAGATCCCGGCTGTGAAGCAAAATGTAGCAGTAAAAGTCAAGTATCAAGTCTAGAAACCGAACATTATATCGGATAGTTATAGCTAATTGAAACTTCCCATTATAAACCCCCAGTCAGCCTCTCCATCTATAATGAAGTGGTAGACAGAAAAAACTAGAATGAGATCACTTCCACGCTAACGCATGCTGAAATATGATTACAAGAGGTTTAAAGAATAAACAACCCACAGATATATATTCGTCAGCATTAAATAGACTTCAGAACCTCCTACCAAAGGTAAATAAATATTTCAGATACCTACAAGTACACGCATGCAAGTAAATTAAGTCGTCGCATAAACTCGTTATGAGCACTGTGTTACATTCCAAAGCTCTATGAAAAGCTGTTTAGGTTTAGAACACACTATTGAGACCACTTCATCATATGCGGCCTAAAGTTATACAGTTCACTCTCGATATGGCTACTAGGACCATACTTATTCAATGTAGAAATTCATTATTTTTTAACTGGGAAAGCAATATCATAGCATCTATGTGCTTACTCAATGACTAAATACTCCTCCGAGCATCCAGCAGATCGGTACTCCGCACCACTATATTCTTCATAGCCATTAACATCAACCCGACTATGAAGCCACTGAGTTCCTGTCACACACCCAAGTGGGAAAAAGACAGGATAAACACCTTTCAGCATGTATGACAACACATGGTGAAACTTAAATAAATTGTTCAACTAAAACATTGTGCAACTCTTAGCCCAGATATATGCTATAAGTAATGGATTCTGTTGAAGAGCTCACTTTGGCAAGTGAAGGCTGTCTCCGTTGAGTGAAACCAACAAGGACATATGACCATGCAAACATTTGGTGGTGCTCTTGAGTATATACAAGAGTATGGCTTTCAAATCCAAGCAATGGCTTAGATTTTCAAACACACAAATATATATAGAGATAAATAATCTGAAATGGTAGCATCATTCGCGTAAACAATCTAAGTTTTGAAGTTCTTAATGTATGCTAACTGTACGAGCAACAAATATGTTCCCAAATCAATCTCGTCTCAAATTCTATAGACTATAGGGAAGGACACTGCTCCATGAAGCATCAGAAAAAAATTAATGACAATGGAATGACTGGAATTAAACCAAATGCCTATTAATTAATTAATAAAACTTCAGGAAAGAACACATCAGAAGGCATTACCTGAGGGGAGGTGCTCCATAGAAATAATTCTACCACCAATCCATGGTACCACTTTTAGAACCCAATCCCCAGTTTTCATTTCAACAGGTGTCTGTGATAGTACTGTTCCCTTGTGCCCAGAAACATTGTCCGAGTCTGGAATATGTTTAGCACTTTCTGCAATCAACATGACACTTATAAATTTTCCATCAAGGCAAATGCTGACCATTCATTTTACAGGACACTCTATGTACACCCAGAATTAGATGCTCTGTAGAAATTATAATGTGTTGGCCAGTAGCAGAATTTCAGTCAGTTCTATGTTCGGACAAAGGTTAATATTGCTATTTTAGTTGTCAATAAGTCATGCCTGACACCTTGTCTAGTCAGAATAAAAGAAGTAGATTAAGAACGATATGAGAAATTTGCTATTTAGATGAACTGTTAATCAAATATTTTTGAGAGGAAATGACGAGAAAGAGACTTGTTGCCAGATTAAATATTTATTAAAGACAGGAAATAGAGATGCACGGATAAGAGAATGGGATACACGAATAATATATAATGCTAAAGTAATCAGAGTCATAGAGATTGACAGTCGAAGTACTTGCTGGAAGTACAGAATCTGAGCATCTGAGTCAAACAAATTACACAAAAACAGGTTGGAATAGGCATCACCGTTCACTCTGCTCAATAAAGCGAAATTCAAAAGATGCAGAAGAGTATTTAATTGATGTCCTTATTGGCCAACCAGGAAGTGGGAGACAAAGGATGTGGACTAACAGCTGAGGAATGAAGGGGAAGAGAACAAAACATGTGAACAGATAGCAGAAGAGCGGATCACCTATGCGAATCCTGCGTTGCTTTTCACTAGCCAACACTAAATTTGACCATTCACTTTCCGATGGAGTTGGAATCTGCAGAACCTCTCCGTCAGTACCCCAAGCATCAATCTACATCACACGACCCACCAACAAATTGAATCCAGAAATCATAATTGAACAAAGAGGTTGTAGTCATGTGACCGAGAACTTCATGGATCAATAACATACCATAGCACCTTTTCCAAGCAGTAGTTGCACACGCAAGCGGCGGTTTGGTCTCTTCCTAGATCCTTCGGCTTTGAAAACCTTCACAGTGACCACAGAAGACTGCCGTTCAGCAACATATGCTGTCAATAGATAGCCTCCTTTAGTGTAGTCATATCCATCACCATCATCTTCATAGAGAAAGCCTTCAGCTTTACCTGCAGTTTAAGGGATCCAATATTTATAAACTATCAATGCCAGTTGTTCAGGCTAAGAGCGATGGCATTCAGGGAAGCAGCATAAAAGTTAATAGATTCTTTCTCCTTATTCTCTTAGGGCAAGCAGTTAGATGACTCCAGTAAACCTAGTAATGACATCAAACATTTGTGCCAGAGAAATATTGCCTGAAAGAGTAAAATATTGACATAGTCTACATGCCAGTCACAAGGTTCCATACCATTCCATTCCCTCAATCATGACATTCTTAAGTCAACAAACAAGAAAGTTAAGCCCATGCTAACGTCGAATTCATGATATTTTTCTTTTCATGAGTGTTGTTATTATCATATCGCATTCCCTCATCATGGGATCTCAACTTTCTTAAGTCACAAAACAGGGTGTTTACGCCCATATGCTTACTTCTAATAATTCTAGTTCATGATATTTTTCTTCAGCATCATATCATTCATGATTGTTGTCATTGTCAGAATTTTTCCTAGAAAAACAGTTATTTTGAATCACCTGCTCTGATAAAGTTTCTATGGAAATATGTGGAAGCAATAAATCTAGTGAAAATTTACTCCTTGCTATATAATACTCCAAATATATATTATCTGAACCTCATGTTCCACAACACAATAGACACTTCATTGAAGACAAATTGATAACAGGATGACGTAAAAGAACTGGATAGTTATTTGCCAGACAATGCTATTTATGCTATACAAATTTTGCCAAATAACTAGAAAGCAAAAGCAGAGAGATTACCATGTTCATCTAAAGCCACTAGCAGTGACAAATCATCTGTTGGATTGGCTTCATCAACATGCTGATAAAGAGGACCCACAGGAATGATTGATCCACCTTTTAGATACAACACTGGCAAATCCTAGGTGTACCAAAAGTAGGGAAAATGTGAAAAAGGCTCAATTTACTGATTGATAAAGATTACAGTGAAAACAGAGAAGTTGTATGGGAATATAGAGGAAACAGTACTGGATGAGAATCTTCAAAATCAAAACTGAGCCAAATGCCTTTAGGCAACTTGTGCTGCATTTGATATAACTCCTGATCTTGTCCCGTACTGCAATATGAAGAACATTATATATGTACAGAATAAAGCAGCGTTTCAATGCTAATGAAAAAATAATCTTACTATGCACAAATTTAAGGCATCATTTTGAAATACTTAATACATCAATCTTGATGGGCTTAAGAAGAAAGTGTGGCTATAAGAGATGGTATCAACTATTTTAAAGGCACCGCCAACTAATGTAGAACCTAACATGCACACATCTATTAAATCTCGAATAGTTTAGTGCTCTATCTTCAAGGAAGAGATGTAAAACCTTGCATATATGAGAAGTGGTCCCAACATAAATGAATTTTCATGTGATCTTAACTCCAAATCTTTAGGATCTGCAGAAGAATTTGAAATGTTATAAGCCACCAAATAGAGGAGAATGTGCTCCCAATTCCAAGGAGTTTAATTTATGCACTATGAGAAGTGAGAATATACCAGCAAAAAATGATGGCGTTGCCACTGGAATACCCCTTGTATGAGCCAAGTAAAATAGAGTATATATGAAGGGTAAAATCCGATATCGCCTTTGTAATGCAAGTCGGCAAACTTCTTCACACTGTAAGAGATGGTAAAAACGGATGTCAGAAGGACAAGAACAATGCAAATCTGTGATAATTATTAAAGCTTCATCATTGTCATTGTAATATGTTACTTACAGACTATAGCATGATACCACAGAGATTAATAAATACATACATATATATATATATATATATGTGATCGTGATCTTGTCATTTCAGGGAGTTAAATTCGTATTCATACCAATACATCACTTTTATCATCTTTACAGTTTCCAAAATGTAACACAGCATTACCAGATCCACTTTGCACATTATTATTGATTGTAAAATGTCACTCAAAGACTAGGTTATTTAAAAAAATTTAAGATGCAATCAGCTGTTACATTAAGGTGTTGCCCAAGTTAGTTGAAAATGATCACTTACGAACTAAGCATTAGTATTTGTCAGCCTGAACCCAACAACGCAAACTCACACACATATACACACACAAATTCCATGGGCCAATATTTTTTTAGATAAAAAGATTCTCTTTATAAGTACTGACTGAAAATTCTCTTCAACATCTCATTCTTCTCACAAGTGATATTAGACAGTATGATAAGGAGCACTGGGTATGTAAGACCAATTACAATGAGGGCAAAAATATGCAAGTAAATGCAAACCTGATTTTCACACCTAGCAATATATGACTTTTTTGATAAAATAACAAAGAAGATGCGAACATATTGTTACAGGTAGGCTGTACAGTTAATGCATATGCAATAGCTTAACCAATCCTCCCAATAGAAAAGATAAACCGTTCTAAAAGGGTTTCTTGTTCTAGTCTCTAGTAAAGTTAGAGACATTGCAAGTTAAACCAGTGATAAACTTCAACTTTCATATAACATATATATATAGAACATGCTCTTACATTCATTACAAATTAAATCTGGATGTTCATAAGTTGATGAAAACTTGTCAAGCCTTTTCATTTTTATCTAAACGATAAGTGAATTTTTGGTGCATTTGATAATATAAATTTTACTTGTGTCAAGACTCCTCAAGCTATAAGATCTGCACCTTACTTCCTCTCCAAGTAAATGACTCAAGAAAAGTGGCTAACATGAAAATCCTCGAACCATCTCTGAAAAGAAAACTTTACCAGAGGATTGACAAAATTAAAAAAAACCCACATTAATCAATCCACTTTTACCAAAATTGGATGACCCTTAACTGCAGAGATCAAATAAGAAAAAGAGCCTGTTTGTCCTCAACTCAGTGTAGATAATATTCTGCAACATAAAAAATGAGAATACATTGTTTTTGGTGCATTTTCAACTCTATGCACCAGAGGCCCCAAATGGATTGCTCACATAAGAAATAACAACACTGAAGCACTTGATGGCTAATACCTATATGTATTTAAAAATGCAGATCTTGCCTTTTTCTAAATTGATTCTATGGATGTCAGCAGGGCAACGGAGAAAGAGAGTGAAAAAAAAAGCCTAAAATGAGAAGGAACTTAAAATACCTCTGTAGTATAAAGTGGTTAAACATCTTTCTTCATCAATTCATTTCATGCCATGTTCAGATTTATACAGAAATTTAAACTTATAGAGAGGGTTTAACTCAATTATTTAATGGGCAGTCTCCCATGGAAGACTCATTCCTTTAAATTGATTGTATGAAATGAAGATTCTCTAACATGGTGGCGACAAATTCTGAACTCAGGCCCCTACTCAACTCTCTTACGACATTTTATCACTGTATTTTCCAAATATTGAACTTTTTGGAGAGGTGTGATTTCAATTGTTCATAAGTAATGGATGGAAGAACTTACAGCAACAAAGATCTAAAATCAGTCATAGATTTGGGAATAAGTTAATAATCATGCCATTATAATCACATCAAAAAATCGTATATGTTTCTTACAGGAAGATAAAACATGAACACAGACAAAAAATAAAGATTCTTTTTTTCTGGGTTGTATCAGCCTTGGCTTTAATCGGCTGTTTATCTTAATCACAGAAAACACTGATGTGCTATAAATTTTGATCTCGTGAAAAGAAGAAATCTCAGCAGATCCAAGATCTTCTTTAAGATTCATGTACAAAGATTGAAATTTGATTATTTTATTAGATGTCTAGGAGACAAACCTCTTCTCCAAAAGACCAGGGTTCATGATCAATTGTGTCCGTTTCAGAATGCCCACGACAAAAAGGAAACATGGAGCCCACGCCCATCCACCTTCCAAACAGCTTAGGTGTTGCATTACCGGCATATCCACCAATATCTGTCCCTGAGAGAGGCTGACCGCTGAGCCCCTGGACACTAACTCATCTTTTATCAAAGCATATTGTTCCAAAAAATGAAATGACAGAAGCATTACAATTACTCGTATAGATGCACAAGCCCGGTAGTGCACACATGCATAGATGAAGGCATGTATCCCTGTCTGTATACCAGTAGCATACAATTTTAAATCACCACCATTTCCTGTGCTCTTCATTATCATGTAGAAATTCCTAAAATAAGATTACTTTTTGTACATTTGAAATTGATATTTCTACTGTCATATTATCAGTATGAGATACCAAGCAAATCCACCAGATCACCAGGAAGTAAGTTTATAGTCAAAGGAGGACTCAGTTACATGTCTACAAAAAGATACCTAAAACAGACCATCAAAAAGGGTTTTAAACTAATAACTCTGTCATACATGTTCTACAAAAGATCAAAAGCTAAAAACAGAATATGCTAATGCAAGGGAAGAAAGACCATATACGGACTGGTGCCAGTATTGATGGCCCATGGTCTACCTAGGTTTATCATGAATACATGTGAACTCATGCAAAATCAATAGAACTGAATTCAACTCTACAATATCAGAGCAATAAGTGGAGAATCTTATGGTTCTCCATTCCCACATGTATACAATCCACACCTCTGCTTATTTGCAAGCTATTCTGTTCTTTTAGATCATCACTGATATTGTCAATTGGATCATTCACATCTCTTAAACAATATAATTGTTCCCAGAGGCTTATTTGGTGTACGTTTTGGACATTTACAAGTTATATTTGCATCTCCTCTTGTACATTTCTGTTTGTTCTCATCCATAAGCACCTATGGAAATAGTAAATAATAAGGTAACTAAACCAACGTCGGTTGGGTTCACCGAGAAGAATAATTTAGCAGGTTGGTAATAGATACTTGGACCTGAATAGCCAAACATGAAACTGATAGTGCAACCAAACTTTTGAGTCTGGGGAACCCACTCTTTTGTATATCATGAAAAAAGAATATTTAGCAGTTTTCTTCACTGATTGTAGAACATTTTTCTCTCTTGTTAACAACTTGCCCAATGCTTGAAGCAACAATGATAATCCATTAACTACAGAGAAATTGAGTATTGACAAAAGTATCCAGAGGAAATTCTACCTTAACATGCTGTAAGAAGATGATGAATTCACAACTTAATGCTTAAATTAAGCATTATCTGCCACTTACCAGTTGAATAACCATGGGGATACTCATGTGGAGGTGCTCCCAAGTAGAAAGATTATCTCCTGTCCATGTTGCAGCATACCTCTGGCTACCCACAAACCCAGCTCGAGTAAGAACAAAGGGACGCTTTTGTTCATTTGCTAGTTTCATGCCTTCGTATGTTGATTTCGCCATTAGCATACCGTAAACCTGTGATAAGTAACTAACATCAGTGAATAGGAAACTTATAAGTTCCAAGATTGTATATAAGTAATTAGTCCATATATTTCGAAGTTCTCATACAAGCGAATGAAAAAATGTTCAGTATGTATTAACACTACTTATAAGAATTCCAGATTAAAATTCAAGATTAAGTGAATAGCAAAGATAAAGAGAGTAGTACATTGTGATAGTGTGAATGGTTCTGACAGCCTCCAAGATCTGTATCTCCCCTGTGAATATTGCTCTCAGGCATTGTCTTTGTTACAGTCTGTTACAAAAAATAAGGTTATAAAGAACCAGGAAAAGCTTGTACTTCCCAAATTTTTTGAACTTTACCTTGAAGACAGCTGGTTCATTCATATCATTCCATATACCATCCACACCATTAGAAATGAAATCTTTAACTAGGTTAGCCCACCATGAATGGGCTCTTGATTGTGTGAAATCAGGAAATACACAAGGTCCAGGCCACACCTCCCCTAAAGACAGCAATGATTGTATTTACTTAAAGCAATGCACAAGAAAAACATGAGTATGAATTTTAAAATGATTAAGAAATACTTCAAGAGAACTTGAGTATAAATTTCAAAACAAAAAAGTTAAAAAGTCCTCGGCTCAAGGAGACCGAGCTTTTACCCTTTTATATTTTTTTTCTTTTTTGGTTATCCCCAATTATCATCATTTTGTTGGAGTGTCTTAATAGTAATGTATACCAACAAAAGGTTTCCCATCTGCAGTTTGAGTCCAGATATCACTTTCTGAACCACTATCATAGACATTATAGCCCTTTTCCTTTTTTATCCCTGGGTCAAGCATCCAGATTGCTTTGAACCCAGTTTGATGAAGATCATCTACAAGAGACTTTGGATCCGGGAATCGCTCCTGCAAAATTGGAGTCTATTTTACCATTCATTTTCAGGAACAAGTCATTTTTAAGAGCAGCATATAATCTGAACCAAACCAACTTCATGCACAATACTCAATTACATGCCTACTTCCTCAGTCCATGTTTGGAAGTTTCGGCTTGAATTAGCATGCAGTTTAAAGTGAGACTTGAAAGTGCAGGCATTTGGTAACCCCTGAAACTAGTGGCCAAGAATCTTGGCAAGCCACACCATGCTCCCCTGGAAATTTGTTTTTTTTTTTTTTTTTCGACAGAGAATGTCTGTTCTAGAAAACAATAGAAGATGTGTGCAGACAAAAAAATGAGGATAACCAATCTTGGACAAGGGACGTAACAATGACCTACTTAATATAGAAAAATTATCTGTGTTCATTCCTTCATATAGAAAATCGATTACTCAAACAAAACCCAAAACAATAAAGTACAACACCAGAAAATTAATTACGGAGATTAGGGTCAAATAGACTTTCTCTATGACCTTTTTATTTATGCCACCTAATGCAAACTGTAATAGATAACCTGAAATAAGCAACTTCTTGGTGATCAACCAGTTCATCTGACATTTCTAGCAAGGTTTATAAATAAGCATCTAGTAGATAATGTCGAAGCATCAAATCCATGTTGATCCACATGGTTTAGTCGAAACATAAGAAGTTAATCACAGGCATATTGCTGATCTCTGCGTTCATCAATAAGAAAGTAAACTAGCAATCTTATACAATGAAAAAGAGTCACAGGTTACTGAACAGAAAGCTTTTTATATGGATGTGCAACTGAAATGGTCTATGTCGAAAGTACATATTCCACACTAAGAACAGATAAGGTGCCTCTAGATATGTATTTTCTACTGATCAAATGAGAGAAAACATGCCTGGTCAAAAGTGAAACAACGAAAACCATCCATGTAATCTATGTCCATCCATATGACATCACAAGGAATACCTTTTTCCCGGAATGTCCTTGCAATCTGCAATGACAATGAAAGAAAGCCAATCCAAATATTGAAAGGTTAATGTTGAGAAAATAGTAGGCCAAGCATCCAATCCAATGACAGAGTTATGTTCACAAATTAAATAATGGCTTCAAAGTTCACATATATCTGCAATATTACGTCAATTTTCAAAGCGTGAGGACTACAATAAGAAGACTTACAGATATTCTTGCAGGCATGTGCAAATCTAGATATACATGTGTAAGAAAGACCATTTTTATGTTTCAAATAAGAAGTTACACTAGTTTATAAGAGTCCTTGGTAGTGTTTAATCTAGGAAATTGGACATTAATTTGGGATAATAGGAACTTAATTCATCCAATTTGGGAACAATAAATATAGAGATAAAGAGTAATGAACAAGTATGATATCAATTACAAAATAAGTGGACAACCTCTCGAACTCGTACATCAGAATCATAACTCCAACGGCATTGATGATAGCCCAAGGCCCACTTTGGGGGCATAAAAATAGTTCCTGAAGACAAAACCTCAAATAAGAAACCATCAAATTGCAATCAATCAGGAGAAGGTGAACATGAAAAACTAAGCAACTATAGGTCTTCAGCAAAAGTATGGTGTTGATATAATTATATAATAGCAGATCAAAGTTGGACCTACTCTCAGAGTCAGCTATGCTTGAATAAAACACACACAACCTCCTAGTTTAAGGACGATTTTCCTTTTCCTTGGTAACTAATTTTTCACTAGGTCCACTTGTAGTCAATAATCGCTTTCCTAAGAACAAGAGATAAAAGAGGTAACACTAAATTCTTGTATAGTCACTGAATCTCTGAGAAATAGAGAGCCATTTGCTTAGCAACTCATCACAGCTGCAGAGACCATGCGAAATCATTTCAAGTGCTAATGTCATTTAGAAGTTAAAGGCTCCAATAAACTGGAAAGTTTTTATGTCATTGTAAACACTATTATAGATCATAACATTGAATAACCAAACTAAACAGATGATAACCTAGAGAAGACTGTCCATGATGTCTAATGACATCTGATTGCGAAAACTAAAACCTACTGTAAGTAATAGCTGTTTTACTTGTAGTTATCTCATTTGCCAAATGACAGCCAAGTTAAATCACATTACTCGTTTCCACAAAATATACATGAATGTCTAAAAATCGATTCCCCAGGATGTGTCACAAAATTATTTAAATAAAGTTACTAGCAAATGACTTACAGAAGTTAGATAATGGAAAAAGAAAACCCAAATAGAAGAAATAGCCTACACAATTAGTTGGTAACTAGAATTCTGCAATAAAACTATTTAGGAATACATGCCACCAAATAGCAAATTACCAACTGCTCGTGAGAAAGACACAAGAACGTCAGTTGGCGAAGCAAATGGACCAAATGTGATGACAGGATAGGACGATGCAGAAATGAGCTTTATATTTGATCCCTTCCGCAAATCAATCTGCTCAAACAATGACGAGTCACTGCAAGTCCGATTTATTAAACAACGTACTTCGCAAGATAACCAAAAGATCACAAGTACCTCACAACGTCGTGTTGTATCTGCAAGAACCCCTAGTGTCTCTCCGTTTGGAAGGACAGCTAGAACCCAAGGGTGTGATTGATACAAGGAAGTAGTTCCAGCACCATAGCCCCAGGCATCAGTATTCCAAGTGAAAATCTATTTCACATTAAAATCAGTTGTATAACTAAAATTTTGTTCGTGTCAGAATTTAGTATACCTTATAGACTGACCAAACAATCATATGATGAAAAGACAGAATCAGTGGGCTTACTCTCTTCCCTGTTCGTTCAAGCTGCCCGCTAACTTCTCCAGTTCCATAGAATGAGGTACTCAGAGGAAACTAAATTACAGCCCAATTCAGTCCCATCAATATAAAAAATTTTACAGTTGAACAACAATAATTCTGCACAGATAGCGAGGAAATGTATGATGCTGATAGCATAGTGACATAAATTATTACCTCAATATTAACTATCTGCTGTCCCGTTACGCATTCAAAAGTGGGAATGTAGGTAGGAACTTTGTGGACGTTCATGATTGGTGTATCCCTAACTTTAGGATTTTCAAAAGAAATGCTTGGAAATGCTGCATTTCTATCATCTGCTGAGCAATCAAACCGGAATACTCCTTCCTCGAGAATTGGCTCAAAAACCATTTTCCCTGATCGAACATTTGAATTTAATTCTATCCCTCCATATCCAGCCATCTTAGATACTACAACAGGTCTTCGATCAATCCACCTCTTTTTAACTCTCTTGTTTCTATATGTCAAACAATCATATCAACTATCTTACCTAGATCATGCGACTTCTTAAACGATGAACATCAATAAAGAATCAAACCAAGAATACAGCAAAATACATATGAACAGACATGTAATACGAGACCCTTTTCAATGACACAGCTAAAAACTCCAATAAAAATATGAATACATTTAAAGAAAAATGCAAGAAGTAGAAAACAAGAAAATGGAGAAAAGATGTTGTATTCAACCAACCTGATTAATGAAGCAGAAAAATTATTGCCATGGCTCTAAATTAACACACTGCACAGAACTGAATTTTTTCAGCGACCCATTTGAAGTTCTTGAAATAGAACTGCTAGCTAGTGGAAGTAGAAAAACTACGCTTTGCCCAAATACAGTTCTTACTCCATTTGGGTTCGCGTAAAAAATTAAACTAACACAAATTAATCATTCACAAATTATTGGAGTATAAAAAGTAGGAAAGGTTCATATTTTATGCTATATGGAATATTATTTTACGGGTTTCAGGGAGAATCTTATTGGCAGAATTCTATTATCAATACCTGCATGAAATTGTACTATATATGAAAGTCTACAATCCGACTCAGCTTTTGTGAGCTTTCATGAATGAGCAGAAGTGCTGACGGGGTCGTCTGTTTTTCTCTGGAAAAGGAAAATCCTCGTCAGCTTTGAGTAGTGTGATTGGATTTTAGGATTAAGACATGTACGGCTAGTTTTTTTCTTTTCCTTGGGTCGCAAAAGTTTTTAAGCTTTTTAATATATTGGTTTAAAAGTCACATGTATCTTTCGATATTTGGTGTGATCACTATTCTTGTTGAAGATATTGAAGAAAATTCATTTTTTAAGAATGCTGAAATTTTAACTGTTTTGTATATATATATATATATATTTTATACTTATATTTTTTTGTTTAGATTAGTTAATTTTGAACTTTCTAACCACCTGCCCTACTGTTTAGAATGAGTAAATTACTTGTTCTACTACTTAGAAGAAATAAATCGCGGGATATGTATCAACCAACACTCAGGTTGCCCACAAGGATTGTACATTTTTGCGCATAATGAGTTCAATCCAAAGTGATTGCTCGAAACACCTCACTCGCAGGATCTCACCACCCGCACAATGATTGCTCCATACTAAAATGCATTCGCAAATTCCCACTATTATTGAACCCTCACCCTATCGTTGAAAACAAGTTCAAGTCAATTGTTCCTTCAATTGATATATGACCTGGGAGCGTATATATGTTTATATTGAATAGCAATGAATAAGCCTACAAAGATATAGATAATCTTTAATGTTATTTTTCATGATTATATAAGTGTAAGGATTAATATTTATGTGTCAAACATAAATTACAGTAATTGACTTCAATAATTTCAAAAAAGATTTGAGTCTTTGGTGATTGATTGACTCCAAATATATATATTAATTCTGCTTGCATGTTGTAAACTTTTTAATTTGTGTGGTTCATATATATAACAAGACAGGAGACTCCAAATGTTATACAACATTGGGAACTCAAAAAAAAAAAAAAAAAGATATGGTCAAATAAATAACGAAAAGATAAAGGAAATAAATTATAACATAGGAGCTGTCTGCAGTTGCTCGCATTGTTAAGGGCATTAACATAAAAAAACTTAATCTGCCAAACTGGATGGATGACCAATTTATGATGTATTTTATAGTGACATACATTGGATATATTATGTTAAAATGCTTAATAATATTGAGAATGAGATAATTGTGCAATGTTTTTAAAATTTATAAAAAAAATAAAATAAAATTGGAGAGGATAGTTGTTAAATTGTTTATTAGTCGATTCTGTACTTCTTTAAATCAATAGTTTATATACTTTTACTGATTTAGATTAGATAGCTAATAAAAGTTAGCTCTTAATTATGAATTTTGGACTCATTCCTATTATATTCTAAATATTTTTTTATTTTTTTATAATTCAATTGTTTATATTTAATTTAACTAATTTTGGATTGATCGATTTTTCTCCTAATTCGACCATTGAGTAAATATTGGAGTGACAACAACTTATATACACTCAAAATAGATATTCGACACATTGACTCCTATTAAGATACAGTCGCACATCCTATTTTTTTTGTCACGCAAATATAAGAGTTCACTCACTAATAAACACACCTACATAAGCTCAAAGTGACACGTAAGGAATTCGAACCACCAATCGTTTATAAGATGCTGTTGATTATGAATCTTGAACTCATCCCTACTATACTCCAAATATTAATTAATATAATGGTAAATCATTTATTTACTTTCACATTTACATCATATCACAATGAGATATTTTGTGACATACCGTATTTTTTGATTACTTTTGTTTGAAATTTTCTGTAATATTGTGGATTATTCAGTAATAGTCTTTTTATAACTTAGGTGTTGCACGTTTAATTTTATGTTAACAATAGCATTCAGATGATGCTCAAATTTGTTTGTACGCACATAGTACATGGACATTTTTTTCTTACAAAATCTGGATTAATCCTGTGCCAAAAGAAACTGGTCCCAAGAGTTCTTGTTCCTTTCTTTCATATATTGACCAGCACCCAGTATTTGGCCAATCAGCACTTAGCATTCTTGATCACTTTGATCAACCATCTTATTAGGTATCAAGGCATATTCATTATGGATCTATAAATAAGATTTTTACAAAAATATCTACTTTACACAATGATTGTAGAGGGCCGAATGAAAAACAAAAACTTTAAAAATTCAAGCATTCATGTAACGAGCAAAATTAATTTTTAACCCTTAGCACTTAGCATGTATCCAAAACTAATGTTTTAAAAATTGAATTGAAGAGATCAATTTGACGGACCCAATCATAAATTGATAGCTTATTCAATCTATTTGCGTGACAAAAAATTAAAAAAATTGATCAAAAATCAATTAAATCGATTGAATAGATCATTTTTTTTATTTGTTATTTTATTTTTTTAAGCTTAAACCTATATTTGATTATAAATATATAATTATTTGGATTTTAGGCTTTGTTAATGTATTTTTTAATTAATTAATTATTTATTTTTACTTTATATTTAATAAATTAATTTATTATATTATAATTTTATATAATGTAATAAAAAGTATTATTAATTTTTATGATATCGGTCAAATAGTTAAATCGATTGAATTATTAATTGACAGCAAAATCGATTTAAATATTGATACGATTATAAAAATAATATTCAAAACCTTAGGAGATAGATACATTTATCCTTTTCCGATAGATGAATTTGACTCGAAAAATAATAGTTGATATACAGCAAGAAGTTGACTATCTTTAAAACTTAAAAATTTTAGGGTTTAAATTGATATAAACAACTTTGAGGCAAAATATATTTTTTACACCCCATGAAAACTATTTAAACATTGTGGTATAACACAAGTTTCAATCATTTCCTCCTCTTACCTACATGGAAAACACATGTTGTTTATATGCCGTAGCCATATGTGTCTCAATAAATAATTAATAAATACGTGTCTCAATAATGGAACAAAGTGTAAACAACTAATATATCAATTGGTTCACTATAAATTTACATTGCTAGAGAAAACAGGAACCAATCAAACAATGAGATTTTCAATTTTATGTTGTGTCAAATTTTCATTGCATGTGATTTTCATCAAATATAACAATATTTGAAGTAAATTATATAAAATGACTTAAATCCCCTCTTTAGAGGACTAAAAGCAATAAGGAAATTTACTAAAAATGAAAGGAAACTATTCAGATAAAAAAAACAAAATATTCTAAAAAATAATGTATGGCTTCTTTAGTTATAAAAATGAATTAAAAGATCATTTTGCCCTTATCTAGTTAGCCGCAGTAGATGGAAACGAAGCAAGAACATCCTTAAAATATCTTTTAAAGTATTAAAGAACTTATAAATTTGAAGATGTCACAAAGTAATTGAAAAAATAAACAAATTAGGAGAGGGGCTTATAAACATATATATAAAATATTAAAATCCTATAAATCCATTTTTAAAAAAAGTAAAAAAAAACTAATTTATTTTTAAAATCTTAATAATTTCTTTAGAATTTATTTTTAAATAAATTCCAAAATCATCTTAAAACATATAAGAATTTATATATAATTTTAAATAAACCTAGCCAAACACTCTCTAATTTGAGAGGCACAAATTCACATTTAACTAAATTTCAAGTGCAATTCTTAAATTTTCATTAAATTTCAAGGACAAAAGCAAAATTTACGCTATTGGATCATAACCTAATATATCATCACACATATTTATAGAGAAGGCAATAAAATTGCGGACTTCTTATTCCACGCAAACCTCGAGGACTTTCGCTCCACAACCAGTTGGAGCTATCACTGGACTAGTTAAAGTCGAGCAGCTGGACTTACCTCCATTTAGATCTACATGACTTTCCCCACATAGAAATTGTATAGATTATCACATTTTGTGCATATCCTTATACAGGGATCACTATAAATTATAATACTCATAATTTTACTTTTTTTTTAATTTTTTTAAAACTCTGTGTACTATAAATTCTGACATACTTATAAAGAGAGTGACCCCATTAATCTTAAAAAAAAACAAAAAAAAAAACTAATCATTCTTCAATGACCAATAAATTTGAAAATTGGAAGGAGTGGTGCTAGCGAACGTCAGGTGGGGTGACCCTGCATGCATAATTAATAATGATGACTATAAAGACTTCATCCAATCATGAAATATTCTCATCACCATATCTGCCTCATGAGATTTGGATAAAATTTCCCTATTCATTGGCACATTCATTGGCACACACATGTACATGTACAATTCCTGCCTGTCTCATTTTTGCAGTTCCAACATTTTTAATTATACATATACATAAAACTAGATAATAATTAAAAAATAAAAAAATTGTATTAATACTTTTAAGTTATTGATTAAGAAATGATGTTCATACCATAAGAATGATTGTTGTTTAACTATTGTTTTAAGAATAAAATATTTTTGAAAAAAATTGAAAAATAAAATTTTATTTTGAATTATCAAATAAAATAAAAATAATAAATTTAGAATAGAGATAATATAATAGTAGCACCCCCTTCTTTTTTTCTTGGTGCAAGAGCCCATAAACCAATGAATTAACTTATCCCTTTCTTATTCATAAAGTAACCACCTTATCCCACTCTCTCTCTCTCTCTCTCTCTCTCTCTCTCTCTGCACTCATATCATTTCTTACCAAGTCTTCCTAATACTAGTTCTTTAATATGTCAATTTAATAATCCCTCATACATTGTTGGGACATGCCATTAGTCCATGATCCCCCAATTCTTTAATTGCTATCCTTGTCTTGTAAACATACTTTAAGCTATCTCTATTATCTAAAAGTAAATATTATATATGGTGTTCTTTTGGTCCGATACTCTAGCATATTCATTTGAATCAGCACATAACTTAGAAATTTGATGTAAAAAAAGGTCAGCATGTGATGTAATTTTTCCATCTAACTCTTAAAATTAGTAATGTTCACTTGTATGTCATGACATATATTCCAAGATATAATAATTATTTTTTAAAAAAAAAAGATCGACGTTTAAATGTAACAACATGCTAGATATGCAATAATATGTTAAAATCTTTTAAAAAGAAGGGTTAACTTCAAATAAATTCTAGTAACATGTAATTTATATTAGTCATCTAAGTTCAGGACTTATAAAATATAATATAAATAATGTGAACAGAGAAAAAATAGCTCATTTTTAAAATTAATTAAGTTAAGCGTTGATATTTGAATTATTAAAAAAATAATAATTGCAGAGTAATAATATATAAGGATAGATTACAGTAATTTCCGGAGTAGAATATATAATATATAAGCTCATTTGCTGAAATATTTATAATCCCATTTGGAAAGAAAATATCATAAACAAAATTCATGTCTTTTTGTTTCCTGGATTGCAATTTCCAACCTGTTGCCCCTGTCGACCTTTTTGGCTCCTAATAGAAGGTAAAGGGATGATGAAAGAGGAGCCCCCTTCCCTTTAAGTATTACCTTTTTTCTCCTCCTCCACTGTATCAAACAAAATCTATATACACATTCCACGCAGACCCACATATATAGGTAGATAGAGAGACAGAGGGAGGGGAAGAGGGGAAGAATAAAAAGGAGAATTGGGTTTGATTTTATATGCTGATGCTAGGATTGAGAACTTCCAATATTATGGATCTTGGGAAATTTAGCAGTATAAGTAGTGTCAGCTTCCACTATATTTCTTGTGCTAGTTGTAGTTGCAGTTACTCCTATTCATCATCATCAGCAACCTTGTCTTTCTCTTCCTTGTCTTTTGGAAGTTCCCATTCAATGCCCAAAATGGCCTCTTTTAACCCCTCCATTAAACCTTTGTCCCATTCAATTCCCAAGCTTTTCTCTTCACCAGTTTCTGAAGAAGAGAAAGCTTGATTCTTGAATTTTCTTGATCAGCCCCGTTCACTTCAATTTCTTTCTTCTTCTTCCTTTTTTTTTTTTTTAACAAGGTTTCTTGTTTTCCTTGCTGATTTGTTGCTGCTTTTGGGGGTCTCCTAACAACAGCTGTTGCCTCTTGAGCCTCAATATCAGCAACCGTTTTGTTGTTTTCTTGAAAACTGGGAGCTTTTTACTCAATTTTCAAGAAAACCTTGGTCTTGTTTCAACAACTCTTTTGTGGTATTGTTTGGAGGGTTGAAAGATTCCTTTTCCTCTTATCTAGCTAGGAGAACTCAAGAGAATGGTGCGTGGTTCATTGCCTGGTTTGTGTAATCAGCAGATTATAATGATGATGACTGGTGGGCTTGGTGCATCCTCCTTAGCTATGCCTATGGTCACGCCTTCTTTGGGAAATTGTGGCAGGTAATTTGATCTTTTAAGTTCAAAAATTTAATTAGTTGTGATTGATATGTTTAAATTACATGCAGTTGATTGTTATTTCCATAAAAGATTTGATGAATATGAGTTTAATTTTACTTGTTTATGCAAAAGTTTTAGTAAGTGGATTGGAGAAGCATATGTGCTACTACTACTACTTGGCAAAGCCCAATATCCCTTTGTTCTTTACGATCATCAGGTATGATTTTGATGGTCGGGGTGGATGTTGGAGTGATTATGGAAAAGGGAAGAGGATCCATAGAATGGCTACAACAACTGGAAATGCTGCAGCCAAGAAGATGAGATTGGGCATTTCCCCTCTGGCTTCTTCTGCTCTGGCAGAATCCCGTAATTCTTCCAGAGCCAATTTCTATAAGGAGGTTGGAATTGATTTATTGTGATATCTTCTTCTGTTAGAATTCATCCTTCTGTTGATACTGCAGTGAATTCCTAACCATGTTTGCTGGTGACTTGTCTGTTTTTTTCTTCATTTAGATAAGCCAATCATACCATTGATATTGATTGTCTATGCTAATATGAATAACTGGTTAAGTTATGTGAATGCTTGA
Organism: Paulownia fortunei; assembly: GCA_019321725.1. Lineage (NCBI taxonomy): Eukaryota > Viridiplantae > Streptophyta > Magnoliopsida > Lamiales > Paulowniaceae > Paulownia > Paulownia fortunei. The sequence goes on along the minus strand of CM033122.1, from coordinate 4,426,351 downwards.
TCTATATTTCTATGATCTGTCAGGTCCTTGAAGCTGCTAGAGATAAATTTACTAGGGAGATATCTTTCCGGTCCATGGACAAAGATATCTCACTTGCAAAGGTAATTTTTATTTGTCCTCTGCTCTGTTTGTATGGGTTATTAATGCTTTATGACTCGACTAACATTACCTAAGTTGATGTTGGAGTCCTCAATGCAAACAAGGCATATGACAATTTCCTGGATTCCAATCTTGTAATTAATTTTGATTAGCTGCAAGACTTAGTGAACCAGCTGTTAGCATTTTAGCGGCAGCATTACTCTTCATTTCCAATCCGGTGACTGGGCTGCTCTTTTTTCTACTTTGCTGCCTCTGTTAAGTGAACAGTTATTAGTGTGTTAGTGGCAGCATCACCACAATAATCTATGACGGTTAAACAAAATATGGTTGCTGAAGTCCATATTTTGACTGCTTTGTTTTCATATGAAAGGCTTTGAATTTGTCTGCATTGCTGTTATTACTTTGTTTTCAATCTGTTTTGTAGGCCTTACTTTATGTCGCAGCTGAGGATGAGGCATTTTTGGCTTTCAATCGTGAGATTGATGCCTTTTCTCTCCATAATGAACGGAGAGATACATCACCACCTTATGATGCCCAAGGGTTGGTCGGTGTAGAGGCTATGCCAATGGCTGGAAAAAACATAAATGAGTGGTTGGTGGAGCTGGATGCCATAGCTAAGGAAGTTGAAGCTGAGCTAGTTTCAAGAGATATAGGATGCCATTTGGCAGAAGTTCTGGAGGCAGTGAACAAAGTTCTTTTTGAGTCGAGAGGTTTCAAAAGGTCCCCTGTACTAGTGGATTCAAAGTGTTCATACTTGCACTCTGTATTAAGCTCTGGGTGTGCTAGCGGTATATTTTCATCAATCTCCACTCAGACACATTGTATTTAATTGTCATATTCAGCTCTTACATCTCTGATTTCTAGTTTCTTCTTGTTAATTCCATAAGATGTCCAGCTGACTTTTTGACTTACAATTTGACAGCAATTTTGCTTAGTGTGATTTATATTGAGGTTTGCCGAAAACTGAATCTGACCATTGTGGGATCCCGAGTTGGGGAAGAATTTTTGATATGGCCCCCGACAGGGAATCCTGAGGTATGTTGATATCGAAGCTATTAAATAGTGTCACTGATTTATGTCAGCTAGCATGTCAAAGGCCATTTCCATTTGTGACTTATACAGTTGTCTTCTCTTGGACCTTCTGGAATCTGACAGTGACTTTTTTGCAATATTTGTAGGAGTTATTCAAAGTAACTTCTGGACACAGCTTGTTTGGGGTTGTCAATGGGAAGTGTGTGGATGACCCGCGATCTAAGGCCTCGGACATAAATAGCAACTCACTTTTAGGGCTAGATATTGCAACAAACCGAGATATCATTGGGATTGCTTTGGCGAATTTGATTGTGAGCTCAATCCTGCCAGTACTTTATGTTATATAACTTGGATGCTTAATATTACCCTTTGCAAAATCCTTCATGCAATTTTTTCCCAAGTTCAGCTTTGCCTCCTAAAGATTTATGCTTGAGACAATGTGAATAAAAGTAGCATATATTGCAGAGGCTCTACTGGAAACGTGCTTCGAGAACAAATTATGGGTTGATGTTGACTTCTCCACTGAGGTCTGTTCATAAATCTGAGGAGAAGTTCAACAAAGATAGTGGTTCAGAAATGCCTTTGTTGCGGCCTCAGGAACTGAGGTAGCTATCTGGTGCCCTCAATATGACTTGATAATTGCCAATTTTCTTCCCCTGATTTTTCAGGTGTCTAGTTGTCTTTATCCTACAGGTTTGAGATGCTTATATTGCAAGAATGGCATGAGAATGAGGAAATTTTTAATTCAGACTCGTTAGTTCTCCAAATATATCATTAGTTTGGCCACAAAGGCCTATTTTAAGATATTGTGATCCTATAAATTATCTTTAATGAGTTGCATTACTCTAGAATTCTTACTTTATAATTTCTGGTGTCTAAATTCCCTACGCAGTTCTGCATTGGTCAAATGACCTGAAATTCAGGTAGCGACACTTATTCTATGGTGCTCTAGGAATAATTTTTGTTAGGATCATAGTAGAGCTAATTCCGTTAGTAGCTTCCTTTTGGTTCCCTAACAACCAACGAATGACAAGTGCTTTTCCTTGTGTACAAATTTAGAAAAAATATCCAGATTTTTGTTCTCAAAACCATTGTAACTGTTGTTCATGCCAATGGATGTGTAATAATTTGGACATGGTGGACTTGGTGGGTCCAGACACTTGCTTATCCTTGCATTCTCCTCTTCCTCTTGTTTCATTGTTATATTGCATACACTTTCTGAGTGGCAATGTGGACAAATCTTTTTCTGCAATCCTAGAGATGTTCTTTCGACTTTTATATATCTATTCCTTATTAGATTCGCGGTTGGTCGCACATTTTAGTTATAATTTAGCAGTTGTCAAATTTGGTTTTGCCTAGCTCTTTCTATTGTTGACGGCCATAGACAGAATCCTCTCTAATAATGACGTTACTAGTGGTCAATCCTCTCTTTTACTATGGTTTTTAACCTTCTACTCCAGAAAGTAAATTGGATAGTTTGTGCATAATTGTCTGGATGTTACATTACTTTCCAGGCTTGCGATCATGGCTTCAGAGAGACTACTAATCCTTCAGCCACACAATTGGGCTTTGAGAAGAGACTATGGCATGATGTTGTACTATAACAGGTAAGAAATGTGAATGTTTTCTGGCCATTAGTGCATGCTTTTGGTAATTGTCTGAGCTTGACAGTCAATAAGACAGTGTTATGATTTACTTCCACTAAATTATACAGAGAATATGGGGCTGCAGTCCAAGAGCTTAGCATCTGCATGGCTTTTGCACCAGAAGAGGAGGCTGAAGTTTTAGAACCTTTCGTCGAGAAGTTGCATCTGATGCGGCTTGAAACATCATGGAAATCATTGGGACGAAAAGGTCGGCTAACAATTCCCTGACTTGGTCTGTTGTACAAACTTGTTGTCTTAACTCTCATCTAGTTATAGTCTGTATAATGACTCCTCCTCCATTAAAACTTCAGCTGTAACGTGTCTCAGACTTCTGTAAATATTTTCCGTATCAAGACTGAGATTCATATTGACATTATAAAAACTTAAAGCTGCTTTATCATATGATAGTGTGTGCTTCTCTCTTGTGGTATATATACGAAAATGCCCTTGTCCGCCATGGCACGATACTCCATGTGATTTGCGGGTGTTTATTTAATTTCATTGCACGACTTTTGGGTACTTATTTGATTCTTTCTGATTCATTATATAACATGCTCAAGAAATACAAAGGCCAGTTAGCGTCACTCCAAGCAATCATGCAAGTCTCTTTTGTCAAAGAAAGAAAAAACCATGTTGCAAGTCTATTGTTCTCCCATTTGGGTTTAATATTATAGTAAGTGGCGAACAACAGGGTGGGACTGGGTGGCCATCTCAATCAATCTGTTCATTATTTGTATATTCATTTCATTGCTTTTGTCTGTCGTTTAGCATTTAGCAACTATGGTTTTGCTGGCTCTGTGATAGATGAGAAAAGTACCCTGTCATGCTAAATAATGTGGGATGTGGACATAAAATGGATAAGACTTGACCCAGTAGCCCACCAACTAGTTTGTATTCTTGGATTATTGGGCGTAATACATTTGATGTAATACATTTGATGCACTTAAAAAGCATTAGATGAAATGGAAATGGGTGATGAAAAACATGTAGATCATGGTTATCAGTGGATCAATAGTATGTGGGGGTGTGAAATTCTTGGATGGACAGGGTAGAGGTTGGATGAGAGGGGAATGAATTGGTGAAAATAACCTATCCCATATTAACCAATTATTATTAATGAATTGATTGTGTTGTATTTATTTTATTTTTAAAAAGAGAACAGTGTGGGTATGGTGGCCATTTACCAAAAAGAGTGACTAGGTTCGGGTCATTGTTTATAAAAAATATAAGTTTTCGTAAAGTTATAAGATCATGTATGGGGGCTGATGTCTGTTTAGTCCCGAAAAATCGAGAAAGTTGGTGACCTAATGATAAAAAAGTCGACGATCGAAATCTCGATGAACGATGATTATAATTACAATGGTTAAGTAGTGAATTTTTTTATCTAAGTGAGTTATAAAAGGAATTTATGATTATAAAACTTGTCAAAAAAGGACAGTAATTTCTCTTCCCATGCATAGTAATGTTTGCTCCCCACATTTATTTTTGTACAACTTGTTCAAAAACTAGTTATTGTTAGAAATATTAAAAAAACCAAAAAGTAAAAGGTTAAATTCGTGATATGTCTTTTGTGCATGGTTTTTGACCTATTTGTAATAACAGCTTAATAAAAGTGACCTTGGTTTCAGAAATTGTCTATGTAGGCCGTGTTGATTGCTCTCTGGTATATTTGTTCAAAAGTTCTCTCCTTCAAGAATTAAAAGAAAAAACGAATGTCAAAGAAAATAAAATCAAAATGGTTCAACTGTGAGAGGAGTTATCAACTATTAGACTACAACTTTAGAAGTTAAATACATTTCGATCTAATATGCGATACATTTTATCCAATTCGCTATATAAAGATGCAAAAGTTGCGAAATTGTAATCTTTGCACGATATTAAAGTTATGTTTGATTTTTGAATTTTCATGAGAAAAACATTGAGAAATATTTTTATTTTTCAGATAATAGTACTTTATGTTTTATTTCTTAATAATTTTTATTTTTTTCCCACCACATTCCAACATTTCTTCAATATACTTGGGACTGCAATAGTCCAATAAATTTTTGATAAACAAGTATTGATCGATAATGGGCCTCTCCCCTGTCAATTTTTAGCTTGATTTAAAGTCCACTCAGTTGACCAGACAGTACCCTTTTGGCCCAGCAATAAGCAGAAATAGTGGACTTGCTTATGGTAGGCCCAATTTACATGGTTTTTTCGATCAAAATCGACGTCGTTTAGATTGGGAAAGATTCCAAAGGAACTTATACAAGGCGCCACAACTGAATTCCCGACGCACGTCGCAGTTATGGGCTGCTCTGCCTGCAACCCCTTCTCCTTCCCTCGCCAACCTTCTCCACCCTCCTTCCCGCCCAACACCACCTCCGCCGCCCCCGCCACTCTTTTGATCGCCTCCCCCTTCAGTCACTACCGCATGGACAAACGCTTAATTCTTCACGTCCAAGCCCGTAAACACTATCGCTTTTCTCACTTCACGCCCCTCAATTACTCCACCCCACCTCTCCACTACGACATCAACGACAACGACCGTGGCGGAGGGGGCGGAAGCGGCGGAGAAGGAGGCAGTGGGGATGATGGGAGCAACAATTTCTTTAATTTTAACCGAGACCCGTTCTTTCTCTTGCTTTCTCCCTTATTCAGCAAAGAAGAAGACTCATATTCCATATCTCTACCCAAACGCGTTTATTTATTATTCATTTCCGTATCAGCTTCCTTAAGCTGCTTCATTTTTGCATCTTCTGCGGCGCGAGCAAAAACCGATGATTTATCAAGAAATCATGAGGAAATCGTGTTTGAAATTAGGGGTGGGAAGAGAGTTGAACTGGTGCCAGATTGTTCCAAGGATGAGTTCATCATTCCTGAAAATATGTGGGGGTGGTCAAAAGGTGGAAAGTCTAAATCTTTGTTGACTTTGGACGATGTTTGGAAAAAATGTATGGATCTGGCTACGACTGTGATGCTTCCGGAGGGGTTCCCGGAGAGCGTTACGAGTGACTACCTTGAGTATTCTCTTTGGAGAGGGGTTCAGGGCATTGCGGCACAAATTAGCGGTGTGCTTGCAACTCAGGTAGTAAATCTCTTCTTCTTTTTCTGTTTAATTTGTTGTTAATTTCTTGTATTTTTGTTGGAAGTTTATTGATTAGTTACTGTTGTGTTTATGAATGGTGCATGACAAAGCAATTTCTGTAAAACTTGTTTATTAGGCTCTCTCTTCTAAGTGGTTGGTGCTTGGTGCTTGGAGATGTAATGGGCGGCTAAATGTAGGAGCAATGTCAGTAGAAAATTATGTAACGGAGGGACAAATAGCTAATTGACTTTCAAATGGGATGATTATGGTCATACGACGATGCTAGCTTTCTTGCAATATTTTCAAGTTTATCTGGTTGGTAGTTTTGGAAACTTATTAAGCAGCTGATAGTTTGATTAAAGTTTATGGTATGTTATATGTAATCATTGGATAGTCATGGACTATCAAAGTATCCCATGAATAATTATATCTGGACTTTTGAATAAGCTAAGAGATGTAGGCAGTTCATTCGTATTTGTGGCAAATGCATGAATGAACTCTTTGGTAGTTCCTTGTTGTGCTGTGGGTGACTTTTACTGATCTTCAATCTGTAGGCTTTGCTTTATGCTGTTGGATTAGGAAAGGGGGCAATTCCTACAGCGGCGGCTGTGAATTGGGTCCTCAAGGATGGAATTGGGTATCTCAGTAAGATAATGTTGTCAAAGTATGGGAGACATTTTGATGTGAATCCAAAGGGTTGGAGGCTATTTGCTGATCTTCTGGAAAATGCTGCATTTGGATTGGAAATTTTGACCCCTGCATTCCCGCATCTTTTTGTTCCAATTGGTGCGGTTGCTGGAGCTGGAAGATCTGCAGCTGCATTAATTCAGGTAACTTTAAAAAAATGGAACAGCAAGAAGATTGTTGTCAGAGTCAGTAAGGTTTTAATTAGATTTTGTTTTATTTTTCAATATCCATGAATTTGTATACTATACTCTTATGAGTAACACTAGCTGATGATTTTCTTTGAGCTAATCATCAAGAGTTTTAATTCTAAGGATCAAAAAGTCACACCTGTGAAAACAATGTTGTTGGAAAGTTCGTCACATTAGATAATCATCGTTTTGGAAGCAATACCATATATGATTCACTTTTGATGCATTTTACACAGTAGTGCTGGTATTAACGACTTCAAGTAAGTTTTTTTGCTGATAGAACATATTTCTTGATGTTTGGAATCCTGTTGATATATTCTTATTATATCAGAGGAACAATTGAGTATCGAACTGACTATAGCTTTTGTTTTCTCAAGGAAGTATAAAATTGTTTATCATAATAAGAATGTGAATATTGGCTTATTTGTCAGCATCAGCATATCGAAATAGTTAATAACTGTCATTTGCATTAAGTATCTCTATTAGATTGACATTGACTTTTAAAATTCTTTTGATTCTCATGCACTATTATGATTTTATAATTTAGAGCTGCAAGCTGAGCCTGCATGTATTTTCATTCTGCCTGTGCAGCTAGGATATATATGCAGGGTGTCTCAAGCTCGAATAGATGCCTTTCTCTAACTTCTTCCAATGGAAAACTAAAATGAAAAATGTGCAGTTTTTCCTTTTGCTCTGTATCCAGCACTATGCTTTATTCTATGGGACTTACTTGCTGATTCAACTTTAGTTGAGTTTTTTTTTAAGAGCCTTCACTATTGTACATTATCTTATGTGCCTTGTATGGAATGCTCATACTACTTGGTTATTTTTCTTCTTACACGATAAACTTTACATTTAACAGGCAGCTACTAGGAGTTGTTTCTATGCTGGGTTTGCTGCTCAGAGGAACTTTGCAGAGGTAAAAAATCTCTGCGATCACTTTACTCTTTTCAGCATTTGAGTTAAACTTGTTTTAAGCTAGAAACCTCCTAGCTGTTTATTAGATGCATCATTTTTTTTTTAATTAACATGATCATTGCATTTCCTCCATTGATTGCAGAAAGTCTCTCTAAATTTTACATCTTGAGGTGTCTTTTATGGCAGGTCATTGCTAAGGGTGAAGCTCAGGGAATGGTGAGCAAATCCATAGGAATTATGCTTGGCATAGCATTAGCTAACGGCGTACAATCTTCTACGCCTCTTGCTCTTGCTTCTTTTGGTGTTATAACTTGGATCCACATGTACTGCAATCTGAAATCATATCAATCCATTCAGCTAAGGACTTTAAATCCATATCGTGCAAGTATTTCCTTGTCTTCTCTCATAGTTATATATGTTATTCTATTGCAACTTTGTTAGCATATTGCTGCTGATCCAGTTAAAGGTAGTTTCTATTGGATGTTGACATTGAATGGATGTTTTCGTGCTCAGAACAGAATTCTTGATATTTTTCTTGGTATGTTGTCATACCTGTTTAATAGGGTTAGTACATAAGACGGAATTAATGGAGCTTAATGATGGGATGCTATAATTATATGAAATTATCAATCATGTCTATTTGTACATTACATGAGAAAGGAAAAAAAATAAATAAATAGAGGATTTTAGAAATGTACTTAGATCATAGGATGCCGTCCCATGGTTTAAACATGATGTACTAACTGATGGAAGTATATTGCTGGAGAAATCCTATATATTCTGAACTTTTTATGACTCAATGGAGCAATTGTGAAACTCTTCCTAGTGTAAGATTATATTTTGAGTCATTATGATTGAAAAAGTGCCACTTATATGCTCTGACATATTCCTGTACAAATTCTCAATGACGGGAGGAAAGGTGTGTAAATCACATAGATCCCACAATTTTTACATGCGCTGGATCTTGATTGCATCAACTTTATGTGCCTTTTGTTGGTATACTTCACTATGCATTAGGAAATTGATTTCTGACCTGTTCCAAATATCAACAGGCTTAGTCTTCAGTCAGTATCTGCTCAGTGGACTAGTCCCTTCAGTTAAAGAGGTCAATGATGAGGAGCCATTGTTTCCAGCTTTTCCCCTGTTGATTGTAAAGCCTACATCTGAAGTAGGTCCTTTTCTTTTATTATTTTTTCATGTGTTTTTAGCATAGAATATGAATCTGCAGATAGAATGCAGCTCGATAGTTGTAAATCTTCATATTCTAGTTACCTTTGTTTGAGTCATCCGCATCTGTCAGTGCAAAGGTGATAGTAGTAAACTGATGAAATACATTAATCTTCTCCTAATGTGTGTATTTGGTGGTGGTTTAGTAGCATCATTCAACACTGAGAAGTGAACGTACTTAATACTTATTAGGTGAAGATTGGTTTATAACAAATTTGAGTAGTATTATGATAAATGGCTGGACCTACTTAGCATGTATTCAATATTGAAGTGAATCTATATTCACTTCTCACTAAACTGAAACCAGGAGGAGAAACAAATGCTTTAATCATAGCTATGGGTATGTACACATCCACATACTCGCACACATCGGATCAAAATACGTATATAAAACAAATAAAGTACATTGTACTATGTGTGTAGAATTATCGCATTTAAAACCATTGGGTTTTAGTTATGGAGAGATACGTGCCCAATAAAGATTACAAGATTTTGGAGGTTCAGTTAGTGGTAATATTGTAGAGTTCCATGTTACAGTTGTAGAATCTCTGCATTTAGTTGAATATTCAGCAATTGAGGTTCCAAAACCCGGAATACATAAGAAAGAAAAGAAAGGGTTGACTTTGCAGGATGTTGTCATGTGCCTTTATCTAATTGTTACTTATGTTATGTCCTGTACTATCCAGGAACAAGTTGTAGTACTATCTACTGATGCAAAGGATGCCGCATCTCATATTGATCGCCGGTTACAGCTGGGCTCCAAGCTCTCTGATGTTGTGAAGAGCAGGGAAGATGCTGTTGCTCTGTTAGATTTATACAAGGCTGAGGGTTATATTCTGACAGAGCTCGAAGGAAGATATTGTGTATGTATATCTGTTTTCCATGCATTTCTTTTTTGAATCCTCTCTTTTCTAAATCTCCATTTTCATTCTATATAACTGTTTGTTTAGGGTCCTCTATTACAAAACATACTTCATGAAAGTATTAGGCCTGAAACCAGTATCCTTGTTAGGGCTGCATATGAGTTGGGCTCAAGTTGAGCCTTTTAGGATTTGCAGTAAAATTTGCCGGCTTGACCTTCGAGTTAGTTTTAAAAATTTGCAAGCTCGAGTTGAGGATGTGGATTCAGGCCCAAGCTTGATTCGGAAATATGAAGCTCGAGCTTGTGTTGTTTGGGCTTGTACAGTTGAGCCTATATGAGCTTGAGTTCACATGCCCAAAAAAAAAAAAAATGGAAAAAGAAAAAGAATCAGATTTGTATATTTACATTATTCTGATTTTTATTTTTTAGAATTATATATCTCTAATGATAATTCATTTATAATTGTTACTGATATTACCATAATCACTATTAATACTTCTTATAATATAAATATATAAAATTATACATAATTACAATATAAAAAATACAAAAAAGTAGTAAAAGCCCACAAGCCAGCTGTTGAGCTTTTTATAATAGAGATTTTCTTTTTCTGTTTCTGATTTAGGTTTCCTTGGGAGGGTATAACAGGTGACACAGCAAGCCTTTTTGTTTTTGTTTTAGAATCTTTATGTGATGAGAAACAGAGGTCCATGCGCTCCATCTAATTAGATTATTGACAAATATTGGCTGGTAGTAAGGATGCTTGATTCTATGTCACTACTAACTACTACTATGATTAGTATTGTTATATACATACATACATACATACACATAAATTCTGTTTTTATTCTTGTCATATGGTTCGCGTGTTGTAGAAATTTTGGTAAGAACTCACTTCTCTTAATGCTCTGCATCTTTTTTTCTTTTTCTGAATTTAATCAGGTGGTACTCAAAGAAAGCTCGTCACCACAAGACATGCTGAAGTCATTGTTTCAGGTCTGTTATTTGTACTGGTTGGAGAGAAATGCTGGAATCAAATCAAGCACCATAATTGATGACTGCAAACCTGGGGCAAGACTTCAATTATCTTCGGAATATGTACAAAGGGAATTCAACCATGTCAAAAATGATGGTGAGGTTGCAGGTTGGGTTGTTGATGGTCTCATTGCTAGGCCTTTACCTAATCGGGTTCGGATAGGCAATGAAACTGCATCTCTTGCTTCTGTAAGCTGACTTATCAAACACTGATTTTTTGGATGGCTGTTCCTGAGCAAGAAAATGGATCATATTAGCCGACCAGATATGATATATTGGTCTACCATTTTGGGCTACAAGATTCACTTAAGAAGTTCCTACAGGGAAATAGAAAATGGAAAAACCAGTGATATGGCTGGGTTGGAATGTTAGATGGACATTCTACATGCCATCTTCTGTGATTCGACTTTGCCATGGATGATATGAAAGTTACAAGGTACATAATGAAACTTCAGTTAGGCAGGCATCTGGAAAGCTTAATGGGTTTTCTTTAAATGCCAGGTGATAACGTCTATTTGGTACTCTGTGAAATGAGAAATTCTTACAACTTTTTGGATATTGATGCTAGTGAAAGGATCAAGTCGAAATTATGCTCTGCACTTGTTAGTAGCAATGCTAGCTGTTATTTTCTTTTTAATTTTGACCGATCTTCTGGGTGATTCTTAGTATGGTTGATCTTGTTACAATGAATTAAGTTAGGGGAAAAACTTTGAACCATAGTTATTCTGACAGCATGTAAACATAGGACAGATCATTCAGTTCTTAAGATGCTATCATTGATCAATTGGGATTGATTACAAGCATCTTTTATTCTGCTCAATGAACCATATTTCAAAGGCATAATTATATCAAGATTATACAACAATGAGAAGAAACAAAGGAAAATTTCTATTATGAATTTTAATGGTGCAAAATGTTAATGGCATGCAGAGTGATCATCACATTGGAATGTGTCCTCCCCAGCTTGTGTGTTGTTTGTCCTAAAATGCACTAGTTACTAATAGTAGGGGTGTCGCAGTGGGGGCGGATTTTGTTAATTATATGGTCCATCCTCATGTTTGTGGTTTTCAGTTTACTTTGCGGTTTTATTTTTCACTATTGAGTTTTTAAATTTTAATTTCTGAATATGATTGTCTATTATTTTATATCATAATTCTTGGTTAGTAATCCTTTTTATTTCATCTATTATGTATATACTAAAATAAAAGTTGAGACTTGTATTTTAAGTGTGTACGTAAGTGGAGATGATATTCTTTTTTTTAAGTAATTATTAATTTACTAGTAGCCATAAAATTTTAATATTAATTACATTGTTATCCATTTCAAATTTTACTTGATCTTTTTCATATTTAGTATTGTTCTTGTATGTTTGAATTTGTTCATAAAATTTCTAATCTAACGAATTTATGTCATAGCAATATTTTATGAATAATTTCATGTTTCAGATATTCTTAATCTCACATCTGTAATTTTGTAAAATTATGATTTGACTTCATACATTTAGAGATAGTTTGTAAGACTTTATATGTTAATTGTTAAAAATAATATAGGTATTTAGTATTATTTTTTAGCACAATAAAGTTATAATATGACTACTGATAGAAGTTTAACGAACAATTAGAATAAAATATAAGACTTTTTTTTTTTTTTTTGGCACAACTCAAATTTGCCAATAATTAAGCATGATTTTAAGTGTTTTGCTTTGGTATTCTTGTTATATGCCTAATTTTAATGGCATAAAAATCCATATATTTTTAAATATAAATTAGAATAATAATTGATCACAATTATCAAATCCAGTATCAAATAATAACTTATATAATTAAGTCAAAGCTTGTAAGCAATATAACACTTAAATGAACATATGATAGTATAATGGAAACTTTTCAAATAAATAATGTCTTATTTTTTATGAATAATTATTACTTAATGTATATTATTTAATATAGATATTCTAGATTGCAGTTGACTACGGTCTTTTGCAGTCTAAAAAGACCTAATCCATGTTTGAACGTAATTTCATTATTATTATTTTTTAAATTCAAAACCTACCCATGAACTCAACCCATTAATTTTTTAAATTCGTACACCTCTAACTGAAAGTATCCTGCTAATTGCTATCTTACCTATAGGTCCAACTACATTTAGTTATTTTTTTTCAATTAAAAAACTGTGTTCCATCAACTTTTTGTTTAAAAAATCTAACAGTTAATTTTTAATTAAATTATTCACGAATTTCTTAGATTAAGAAATTTAATAGATTGATTTATTTCGAACTGACCATTTTTCTTTAGATTGTTCAAATTGATTTGTATCAAAAAATGAATTTAATTCTGAGAAATTAAAATTTTGGGGAGAAATATATTTTTTTAAATCTTTAAATATATAAATTAAGAGGCAATTTTAATTTTAAAATTGAATGAACTAAACAAAATGAATAAAAAATTTCAAACTTTATGAATTAAGTTCGTAAAAGTATTTACCACAAATAAAAAGAATATAGTTAAAAAAATAACCAATCCCAAAAATGGATATCAATAAAAAAATATTTCTTAATGTAAGAAGTTTAAGGGTAATCTTTTTCCAAAAATAGGGTAAAATTTGATGATTGAATTTTTTGGAATGAAAACTTGGTGCGATGTGTTTTTTTTTAACTGAAAAATAATTTCATAAACATTTTTGGTTTTAAAATATATATTAAGGAGTTTTTAGTAATTTTCTATAAAAAAAACTAACTTGCAAACAAATAACTTAATTTACAATCATATTTTCCTTAAAGAAAAAAAAAATCGAAAATGTCTCAAATAACCTTATTCAATTAATACTTAGAATAATGACATACGTATAGACCATGAGAATTACACAAGATCTTATCTTATGGTCCAAATTTGCAAGTTTTAAAAAATCCCCAACTCCATTGTAAATTGAATCATAGGCAGCAAAAGTAACACCATAAACTCCTCATAAAAACAGCACCAACTCGATGTTCTGCCCCAATGGAAATCATAGTGCCCAATTCCCATGCACAAGCTGCCCTCCTCCATGTTAATACCAGCACTCCATGCATACATCTCAACACGTTCACTGCTAACTCACCAATTCAAATCCAATTGACCCTTCACAGACCCGAATACAAACCACCCAAACCCATAAGAATCAAACCAGCACCCAAGAAACCAATCCCAAACCCGTTACCACCACCTCTGACATTTTACACTTGATGGACAGCCTCAAATTGCCCATACCACTAGACATTTATACTTCACTCATCAAAGAATGCACCAAATTGGGTGACCCTTTCAAAGCCATTGAATTGCATGAACATATGAGAAGAAGGGGGCTTCGTTTGAGCTTACCTTTGCTTAACCGGATTTTGTTAATGTATGTGTCCAGTGGGTGCTTTGAACATGCGCGCCAACTGTTTGATCAAATGTTTCTGAGGGATTTTAACTCGTGGGCGGTTGTGATTGCTGGTTGTGTTGAAAATGGGGAGCATAGTGAAGCCATAGAATTGTTCATGCATATGCTACGCGAAAAAGAATTTGAAAATGTTGGTGATAATCAGATGGGATTTTCGGTTTCGGGAATTGTGGTGTGTGTTCTCAAAGCTTGTTTATGTACCAAGGACTTCGAACTTGGGAGGCAAGTGCATGGGTGGTTATGGAAAATGGGTTACTCGAGAAGTGTTGCTTTGAGTAGTTCTTTGGTTAATTTTTATGGGAAACTGAAGTGTTTTGAGGGTGCTCAAAGTGTTTTTGAACAGGCTCGTTGTCGAAATACAGTTATTTGGACATCTAGGATTGTGAACTTTTGTAGTGACGATAACTTTGAGGAAGTGGTTAGTGTCTTTAAGGAGATGGGGAGGGAGGGAGTGAGGAAGAATGGCTATACATTTTCGACTGTTCTTAAGGCTTGTGGGAGGATGGGGGATATAGGGTGTGGTCGACAAGTTCATGCAAATGTGATGAAATTAGGACTTGAATCCAATGGTTTTGTGCAGTGTGCATTGGTTGACTTGTATGGAAAATGTGGTTTTCTGAACGATGCAACTAGGATGTTTGAGTTCGGTAGAAATAAGAGGACTGGTGCCAGTTGCAATGCAATGGTTACAAATTATATGCAACATGGCCTCTGCATTGAGGCAATTAAAATTCTTTATGAAATGAAGATGGCTGGCTTCAAACCCTGTGAATCAGTGTTTAAAGAAGTGAGGTTTGTTTGCGGGAGCAGAGTTCCAGAGAACAACATGGATGAAATGTATTTATAGAGCACTAAGAATGTAATTATATAAACACAATGTTGTAGGATTTCTTTCAAACACATAGGATGGTTGGTTTGACCAATCTAGAACATGCCCAGAGGATATCTGTGCACTTGCTCCATACCTCACTGTGAACCGTGACCATTTTGCCTTCCATGAAAGAGCACAGAGTTGGAGAACCACTATGATCAATTTCAACTTCAAATTCTTCCAGTAGCCTGACATCCAAGTGGGTTTGATTTTTGCTGGGCCCTTAAGTTGGTAGGCTTCAGAAACCTTTTTAATCCAGGCAAAGCAAGCGGTTAATGCATCTATTAACTTAGTTCGAATCTTTCAGCAGATGGTTTCTGAAGACGATGGTGCCTAATGATATCTACCATGTTTAGTACTCATTTTACCCTTTGATGTTGTGCGCCTGCATGACTCTGTCTTATAGAATAATTTACATTCAGGGCGTGATCGAGCTAGAATGTATGAATTCTAGAGTTGATTGCTATGGAGCTATTGCTTGTATATATCTTCAGTAAGGCATTGCAAATGTTGGATCCATTTGGGCTTTGTAGAATTATAGAAATTGAGCAAAATATTATCTTGTCATCTTTGTCATGTCATGCACAAGTTAAGGATCACTTTACTATATGTTATTACTGCATTTGCAATTAGGCATGGAATTTGGTTGCAATTAGTGTGCTACTATTGTATTTGAAATGCTAATTTTGATAGCCTTTTTAGTGGAATTCAATAATTTAGTAGCTAGTTATGAGTCATTTCGTTAATAAGCTATATCATCTCGTATCTCTCTCACTATCTCCCTCCCCCACTAGATCCATAATCATTTTTTCAAAGTTAACTTTTACTTTTGAAAATAAATTAAAAAGAGAACCGACAGTCCTAATAGCTGTAAAAGTTGGATGCTGATGACCTTGTGTGAGCCCTAATTTCATCTGCTTTCATTGGATAACAGAATATGTAATATTTCTAACATAAAACTAGGAAAATGAAGAAATGGCAGAGGAAATATATGTTACTAATAAGTAAAATTGCAAAGAGGATTTTGCTTTTGCTGTTATCTAACTTCATTTTGATGATTATGAGATGTCTTAGTGGACATAAATGCGTTTCTGGTAGACATGTTAGCTGCTCCATATTAAATATTTCTGATTGTATTTACTTCATATTACAAAAAATTGAGTGCATTAGAAAATTGATTGAACAAGTTTTTAAATATCTTGTTATGGTTCTTTTGTTTCTTGCATTGATTTTTTTTCATGAATGTGTTCAATTGATGTTGATAATAGCCCGGCCAGAAACTTTGGCTTAGATGTTTAGGATCCTGTTGTAATCTATGTCTATTCGAGTTTTTGGTTTATTCTTTATGTTCTGTGAAGTTTTCTTTCAAATTTTAGAAAATGTGTATGGTTTCTGCCTCTTGAACCTTTTCTTGTTGAGTTATATTCATCACTATTTTCTTTAATGGAAAAAAAATAAGTCTGATAAATGATGCAGTTTCATCCACTTTTCTTCTTCTAAATATCTACTCAAGTTATTTATGACTGCATATGTCAAGAAAAAAAAAATTGTCAACAATGAAAACCTGTAAGGTCTTGAGGAGAACAAATCATTTATCAGAATATGCATTTTAGATTGAAGTCTACTTCAATTTTTGAGATTCATACCAGATTTTTGAATAGTTGGGGTCATGTGCAAGAACTTGTTTTAGAAAGAGACCCAACAGAATGGACATCTTTTCCAGCATTAGTTATGTTTTATGGGTTAACTTCTGCATTGTGTGGAGGAGATGATTGCCAATATTGTTTGTGGCCAGACACACACTTTGCACGGGATATTCTTACCTGATTTATGTGGCTTGGTCCATACGTTTTTATGACGAATTAGACAGACCTTTTCCAACTTATAGGCACAAATCCTGTTGGATGGCTGTGCTCAGTTCATAATGACAATATTTTTATCTAATCTTGATTTCTTGTAACTCGCAAACACTTGCAGCACCAATGTAGAACGGCACGTATATTTTGTAGGAAGAATCAAAATCCATATACAAAGACGGGTACCAACATTGATCCACACATACAAAGTAGGTACATCAGGAAGTTGGGTATGTCAGTTTGAAGCTCATGCGCATGTATCAGATACGTTGCAAAATTGAGTTTCAATTTGATGAAACCAACCTAATTCTCAGACATCTATCTGCTCTAATGTCTGATGAAACCAACCGGACCATCGACTCAGAGTATGGAAAAGAAAGGCTACAAAGATGATAGAACCAAATACCGATGTTTTTAAGCCAAGAAAATGACATATATATGAGTAGTAATTGAGATTTATTTTTGCAGTAAGTTCAATTAACAAGTGGACTGTGATTTGTTTTTTGAAATATAGAGAGCCACTAATTTCTGATATTGTCCCTGTTGAAAATATTCCTTTCTGCCATTATTACTAGTGGATTGCAAGCCACTGAAAACCAGATTTTTCGTTCATCCCTTCACAATCAAGATAGATGGCAAAGTGGGCCCTAGATTCTGCATTTTCTTCTTCCTCTTCTTTTTTTTTTTTTTTTTTTTTTTGTTTGGGTTTCTGTGGATTTAATTTTGTGGTTCTTCTCTCGAGTTTCGTGATCTCAAGTCAAGCACTAAATGTATTGTTTTGGTGTTTTGGGTGAGTCATCTCAAAACAAGCTTATGTAATAAAGAGACTTGATTGTTTGTTCTTTAACTTGAATAATGGATAGAGTTTCACAATGAAGTTGAATCACAAGGACCACAACCAAACGTAGTGAAATATCTAACCAGATAAGTTGTGATCGACATTAAATTCAATTTGTAGAGGTTCCTACAAGTATCTGCAAGTCAAATTTTAAAGAATGGAAGGAAAAAAAAAAAAAATACTTTTTCATGAGTTGCTTTATAACCACCATTTATTTTAGGTTTTCTTTGGTATTTTAAATGCATTTACTAGCGAGAATCTAATTTCATTTTAGATATTTTGAAATGCAGTAGATATCTTGCAATACTATACCCAATGCTATATATTGAGTGTAACATCCAACATTTAAATATTTTTTTTCTTCAAAAAATGAAACATCTTACTAAAGTCATAATCTATGTATGTGTATAATATATTGAGTGTAGTGTGAATTTTACGTATAGTACCATAATTTATTAGTTTTGGATCCTTTTTTTAATTTTATTTTTAAAAGGATAATAATGACTGATTCCAATCAATAATCTATTAAGTCATTGATATTTACCAATATACTAATTAAAAGAATAAAAGTTTCCTAGGCCCTACTCGAACGAACTGGTGACCTCCTGATTAAGAAAGGAAAAACTTAGATTAGGGGAAGTAAATATTGTTATCTTTTATCTTAAGTTTTACAAAGGGCTAAAGGATAATAATCACTTTGTTCCCAAAATATCACAATCCTAATCTAATACAAATCAACTTACATTGTCCAACGGGATAAAAGTTCCAAAAAAAAAAAAAAAAAAGAAAGAAAAAAGAAACTGATGCCCACCATGTTATTTTTTCCTTTTGATACCAATCATTTTGATTCAATCTCTTTCTGAGGATGGATAATTAACCTTACCTTAACTTTTCTTTTCACAAATTTGTTGATAAACTTTTCAAGTGTGTGTGCATGTGTACAAGATTCGTATAAAAAGCTAGGTAAGCCCAGTAAAACACACACACACACACACACACACACACACATATATATATATAATACATATAAAATCGTTATTAATGGGATTACTTATATTCATCTTTTTTGAGGTTTGACATCCACCTCTATTTGATATTTTAATTGTTGGTAACGACTCCCCTTTAATAAAATATTCTATTAAAAATTTATTTGAAAAATAAAAATATTTGTAGCCTAATATATATGAAAATAATTCATCATTTTCAAAAAATTAATAAGAGTTATATTTAAATAAAAATTAAAATAATCATCAAAATTTAAAATTTGAAACTCTTTAATTGTACACAAAATAATACATGATAAAGTAATACATAGTTTGAAAAAGAAATGAGATCTCGAAAGTATAGATAATATTGATTCACTTTTGTGTAAGAGAACTAGTTTTCAAAACTTAGAACTTTGAAATGAATTATTTGAAAAACAAAAAGTGAGAGTAAGTTAAATGTTATCCTTTTCAATAAATAAAAATAAATTAGTAATTTTAATACGAGAGAACGACACATAATAATAAACCTTAGGTTTTGAAATGCATTATTTTTTTTTAAAAAGCAAAAAATTAAAATTAAAGTCTAAGCCATATTGACTAAAATTAAGAGCCTAGATTAACTTTTATTATTTAAAAATAATTGCATAATTTTGAAAATATTAAATGAGATAATCTTTTAAAATGTATTAATTTTTGAAAAAAATATGAGACCAAAATTTAAATTACAAGGTTCAACAATATATAGAATACACATTATTATTTACTTATGATAAAATAATGCATTTGACAAATAACTCCCTTTTTTATTTTTTTTTTGTGAAAAATACAATAGTTATTATACTATTAAACGACGGCCTTTATTGTTAAGCTTGGTCTCTTGCTTCATTAAAAAAAAAATTAACCTATTACAATAGTTATTATATTATTGAACGACGGCCTTTGTTTTTAAGCTTGGTCTCTTGCTTCATTATGAAATTTATGATTATATTGTATATATAAAAAAAAATCTATTCTCTTTTTGTTATTGAAGAAATCCTAAAATTTTAAATTTTAGTCTCACTCATTCATTTTCTTATAAAAAAAATTATACCTTAAATCTTTCGAAAGTTAGGCAATTTTTTTTTTTCCAGAAGCATGGTGATAGGGGTATTTGTATCTTAAACAAAATTTCAACAGAATCTTTCCCTTAAAAAAATTAAAAATGATGTATATGTCAAAAATTCAATTGTCAAAACCCAAATTATCTGCATATTAGATTAATTTTTTTTTTACATAATTTTAAATAAAAATTCATAATATACACAGACGTATTAAACATTAAAAAAAAAAAAAAATTCAATCCCCTGATTAACTAACTAAAGTATATCGTCAATCCAACTAATAGAAGACAAAGACTACTAAAAATGTAATGTACCAAGTTTTATCCAATGTGAAAAAAGAAAGAAAAATGGAAAAGAATATCAACAAGAGCAGATGCTTTGTGCTGATAAAATAGTGATGAATTGTCATTTTCCTCCCATATATCCTCTACTCTCACTGCATAAATACCCCCCACAATGGCTCCTCTGTTGAGCATGGGTGGTAGATTCTCCATTTCCTTTGTTTTTTCCGTCAATTATTAGTATTTCCTTTTCACTTCGCAAACAAAGTTTTACAAACAATGGATTCCCTTTCTTCGTCTTTCCTTCCTAAATTATCTGTAAACCCCAAAACACCCACTCCCCCACCACCACACCCATATTACCTTTCCTAAATGTTTCATCAGTTAAGATTGAAGACAAGCCACAACCCACCACCACCAGTACTACAGCCACTAGGCCACCACCTAAGCCACTCAAGAAATCAACCCCACCACTATCCACCACTTACATAACCCCACCGCAGCCTACAGGAAAGCCAGCGGAGCCACCTTCGCTGCCGGCAACCATCTTCAATGCTTTCGACAACTTCATCAACACCTTCATCGATCCTCCCCTTAAACCTTCCGTCGATCCAAGGTACGTTCTCTCCGACAACTTTGCTCCCGTGGATGAGCTGCCCCCCACAGAATGCCACGTGGTTGAAGGCTCCCTGCCGCCATCCCTCGACGGCGCGTACATTCGCAACGGCCCGAACCCTCAGTTTCTCCCCCGCGGTCCTTACCACCTCTTCGATGGGGACGGCATGCTCCACGCAATCAAAATCTCGAAAGGCAAAGCCACCCTCTGCAGCCGCTATGTTAAAACTTACAAATACAAAGTCGAACGCGAAAAGGGATTCCCCGTCATCCCCAACGTGTTCTCGGGCTTCAACGGCCTCTCCGCCTCAGCGGCGCGTGGTGCAGTGACCGCTGCTCGGGTTCTCGCAGGGCAATTCAATCCCACCAACGGCATTGGCTTGGCGAACACCAGTTTAGCTCTAATTGGTGGACGCCTCTACGCTTTAGGCGAATCAGATCTTCCCTACTCGGTAAGAGTGGACCCAAACGGCGAAATTCACACTCTGAGCCGCCACGATTTTGAGGGCAAGCTCATAATGAGCATGACGGCGCACCCCAAAATCGATCCACAAACGGGCGAAACCTTCGCTTTCCGCTACGGCCCGGTGCCGCCATTTTTAACCTTTTTCAGAATCAATGCCAACGGAGAAAAACAGCCCGATGTGCCAATCTTCTCCATGACAAACCCTTCTTTTCTCCACGACTTCGCCATTACGAAAAAGTACGCAATCTTCAACGAAATTCAAATCGGAATGAACCCATTGGAGATGATGGCGGGGGGTTCTCCGGTTGGGGCGAACCCGGGAAAAGTGCCTCGGATCGGCGTTATACCTCGGTACGCGAAGGATGAGTCGGAGATGCGGTGGTTTGAGGTGCCGGGTTTCAATCTTATTCACGCGATCAATGCATGGGATGAAGACGACGGAAATACGATAGTGATGGTGGCGCCAAATATATTGTCGGTGGAGCATACGATGGAAAGGATGGATCTGATACACGCGTCGATTGAGAAGGTGAAAATTGATCTCAAGAGAGGTATGGTGTCGCGCCACCCGGTGTCCGCCAGGAATTTGGATTTCGCAGTGATTAATCCGGCGTTTGTTGGAAAAAAGCACAAGTACGTATTATTTAATTCTGGGTTCAATTTTTTTTTTTATATTGGATAAATTGCTATTGGTAATCAATCTATCCAATAATTTGGCATTTTTCTACCTAAAATATTTTAGTATTGGCAACTTTGTAATATAAAAAATTAAAAATATATATATATATATATATTGCCACCTGAAAATTGATTTTAATTTCTTTGAAGTAGTGAAGTACCAAAAAAAGTTATTCACGTTTTTATTAGAGGAGTAAATTAAGGTTCTTGTTATCCTGTAGTTCTTGTCGATTTTTTAGTAAGTTGATTTTTGGTAAACTAAATGAGTTTCTTGGTCACTCATACTAAAATCCCATTTATTTTATTTTTGAGGTTGGAAATGCTAAGATCATTAAAATATCTGGTAGAAAAATTATAGTAAAAAGTTTTTGATGTAGAAAAGTACCATAATTGTCCTTTATGGAGTACCGAAGTGCTTGCTTTGGGCAATTCATTTTAAATATTTTTTTTTTAAAATTGAAATGGAAAATTAACAAGGCAATTCATGTATTAGTTATAGAAGTATCTTATTTCTTTAAAAAAGATTAAGGTATATAACTAAAGTGCCAAAGTATCATTTATTTAATTTTTGAGGTCAGAAGAGCTCGGAAACTCCTATTTTCTTGTTAGGAAGTAGAAAAAATAACTAACAAATTTATACAAAATTATTAAACTTCTAAAGTTTGAAATTTGATCTCCACCGAAACATTAAAACTAGTCCAATTCGAACAATTATTCTAAATTCATCAATCAAAGTTACTAATTCCCGTTGTCTGTTTCCAGGTATGTGTACGCAGCAGTTGGGGATCCAATGCCAAAAGTATCAGGGGTAGTGAAGCTCGACGTGTCGGTGTCGGAGGACGACCGCCGCGATTGCATAGTGGCGAGCCGGTTGTTCGGACCGGGTTGCTTTGCCGGCGAACCATTTTACGTGGCTAGGCAGGCTGACAACCCAAATGCAGAGGAGGACGATGGCTATGTGGTCACTTATGTGCATAATGAAAATACAGGGGAGTCAAGATTCTTAGTTATGGATGCCAAGTCCCCTAATCTTGACATTGTTGCCGCCGTGAGGCTGCCCCGCCGCGTCCCCTACGGCTTCCATGGACTCTTCGTCAGAGAAAGTGACCTTAACAAGCTATGAGAAAATCATAAAATTTCAGGCTATTCAAGTGAGTTTGTGAGAATATAGATGTAATTATGTGAAATTCAGTGGCTCACAATTAAACGTAAATAGTAGTTAAATAAATAGCATGTAATGAGCCAAAAATAGTAAAGAAAATATCTTACTTAAAGCTTGTGGAATACGTGTACAAAATTAAATTGTTGCAAGCTAGTGGCTTTCAATTTGTCGCAATATTTGGATATTTAACTGAGAGGGTAGATTTCTAGGTTGGCCGTTTTGCCCATTCAAAGGATATAAGTTTGTTTCAGATTGTGCATGTAATATTTAATTTAACATTTATTCTTATGCATTATCTATTTATTTATATACATATATATAAAATGTATGTGTGCGATGCATATTTATCTTTAAGCATGCAGACATGAATATATCCCAGCATTTTCACCAAAATTATGCAATAGTGCAATTTTTTCACCAGTCACATCTCATTGTACATATGATAATTGATGGGTCATGGGTGGTGGAGATGATAATAGCAATTTTTCCTTCAATATGGGAATAGCAACGTTGTACCCGAGGCTTTTATTAAAAGTGGGCTTGCTCCTATTTACCCAATCATGGGCTTTTAAAAGTGGGCTCTTTTTTTTTTTTTTTTTTAATTGTTTTCACGATGAAAAGCGATACAATTTCATTTATTAATTGGGTATATCAATTTTATTTTTTTTTAAATAAAATCGTTTGTATCTAGGGAAATTTGACATTAACTGGGTAAATTTGTTGCATGTTCTCTTTACTTGAGAAATATGAAGTGTCTTTTGTACCCTCCACAACTCCTCCAGTGTTTAACAAATTGGCTCGTATTTGGTTGAATAGCTGGAGCCCATCTTTTTGCCTTGATCAAGCTCGCTGCTACTTCACCATTGATCCAGAAATTCCTACATGATTTCCATGCCAAACAACCACCATTAGACTCCCTTACAATAACACCGCACCCATTGCCCTATCATACCTAATAAATCTTTCCTTGTCGCCTTAATCCCAAATAGTTTGCTCCAGCTAACCCAATGAGTCTTCTTTCTATCATAATCTGCCCATCAAGCATAAGCAGGATAGCTTGAATTGCGGATATATTAAGAGGCGGGTTCAAACTTTAATCCATAATAAATCAGTCTCATATATGGTGGGTTCAAACCTAATTAAGTGGGTTTTGGAATGGGTATTTTAAACACGGCAGGATCGGGGCAAGTGACAGCAAGGGTAGGCATTCGGATGCAGATTTTTTGGGTCCCAATCTGATCTGATTGGATATTACACAAGTAGATCGATTTTTTTTTTTAAAAAAAATCTAATAGCGGATACCCAATTCAAAAAAATTGGATAAATCGAGTTGGATATGGGTAGTGAAAAACTACCCGAATAACGATGGAATACCCTACATATTAAAAGTAAATAAATTTTAATTTAAGATTTAGGTAGCCTTCTTTCTTCATTTTCCATTACACACTCGATTGGATTGCAGCACTTCATCTTTGTATCCCCTTTCTAACTCTTTATAACTCTCAAGTAGAAAAAGAAAATATTTCTATTTCCTTTATAACTCTCAAGTAGAAAGAAAAAAAGACGGTGGATGGTTGAACAATAATAAGAAGATGAAAGAAGAAAAAAAAGAGAGAAGGAAAATAGATAAAAAATAAAGAAGGAAGGCCAATAGGAGAAGACAGTGGTGATTGAACAAAGAAAAAGAAAAAGGGAAGAAGGGAAGAACAGTAGAAGAACAAACAAAAAGAAGAAAGAAAGAGAGAGAAATGAAAGACTGACTGAGGGTTTGTCTAACTTTCTTTCCATTTTAATTTCGATTTCCATTTCATTTTCATTTTAATTTCAATTTTATTTTCATTTTCATTCCATTTCCATGGCCCATTTCTCATTTTATTTTATTTCATTTATTATTATTAATTTTTAAAAAAGAAAATATCCAATACCTGATTTCCAATTTGTTCGGATACCTGAATGTCGGGCAGCTAATTATATCGGGTCAAGATTGGATAATAAAATTTACTAGCTGATAAATTAGGTATCCGACTCAAACTATTCAACCCAATGTCCATCTTAAATAACAAATTTTATTGAACCCATTGCACATATATATATAAGTAAACTTATATTTTTATTTTAGAAATTAGGAGCACTCAACCTTCACCTTTTCCCTTTGATTTCAATTGTACTATTGCATTTGTTTGTAATTAAAGCTTAGAAAATGAAATATTACACTTTGCCAAAATTTGATCAAGAAGTTCACACACACACACACTTAAAAAAAAAAAAAAAAAGCAAGATCTTCTTGGATGCTTTCATCAAGTTGTTATTCCATTGGTCATACCGCATTTTTAGTACTCTAGATATTTCCTTGACTCCATGGGGCTTTTGTTCATCTTCTGCCCTCTAGCTTGTAATTTTCAAAGAACATGATGAAATCAATCTAAAAGTGGTTGTCAGGTCTAAACGGGTTGGATTCCTTGGATTTTAGGTTTGAGGTTTGGAGCAAGACAGAATAAATTCCCACCAAACCCTTTCTAAACCCGATCCATTATCATCTTTCCCTGCGGACAACGATTTCTCTTTCCATCCTTGCATTCTGCTCAACACTCTATCTCTATCAACGCCAAATATTTCTTTCTTTGACTTACCCAATACCCACCAGTGAAGGAAGTCCCAAATATTCTCCATGCTTCTCCTCCATCTTGACACCAAAATTCCCTTTGACTAACTCCTTGATAGCTATACTAGTGTTCTTACATTTATTAATTATCTTTGTTACATAAGAATATTAATTAATTTACAACTAATTTATCGTTAGCAAATCAAACACGATATCAATTAATAACAAATCATAACAATCAACTATTAATCTATACTCCATAATCAATTATCAACTATATTTAAATATTCACACTTTAAGTCCCACTTCCAAGAAATATGGATTAAACTTGGACAAACAAGGTTGAAAAATTTAAAAATTCGAAAAACTGTCATAATTTTTTGAGGTCACACTCGCGCACAAAGATTCCATGGAAGCCATAGGGAACCCTTCCGGGTAGCTTAACAGCAGCAACAATTTCAAGACTAGGGGATTTGGCATCCATTACTAAGAACTTGGATTCTTCAATATTCTCATTATGTATATAAGTCACTAGATAGCCATCGTCCTCCTCTGCCGCCGAGTTATCAGGTTCTTTGGGCACAAAAAATGGTTCCCCGCCGTAGCAGCCCGGCCCATATAGGTGGCTAGCCACCGTGCAGTCGCCGGAGTCCGTAGTTGAAAGTGATAGGTCTATCTTCACCACCCCAGCTATCTTTGGCATTGGGGCGCCTACTGCTGCATACACATACCTGTATGTGAAATTTATCTAATTAAATTAATTACAATATTTTCTCATTAAAATTAAAAAAAAGTTAAAAAAAAAACAAACAAAAACAATTACTTTTTAATTTTATAAAAAGATTCCAATCTCGTATCACACACATATACAATTCTTGATGATTGCACGCAAAGGCTGATGTATGCATGAAGGCTGAAGCTAAAAGGTCTCTTTCCATTTACGTTTTAGTTAACTTGAATTGTACGTTCAAAAAAATTCCTTAGCTTTAGTCATGGGCCCATCCATACATGCATTATCCTTTTTTTCATATATATATATATATATATATATATATAATTAGTTAAAAAGAGAGAGTTTTAGATATTCTTTAATTTTAAAGATTGTTGGTTTCTGGCCTCAAACTTAATATCATGTACTTTATCCATTTTTGCATTATTTAGATGCCTTAATTGCCCTCTATTAATGCTAAATAGTTATTTCTTTTGTCTTTAAAATTTTAAATTATTATTTAAGTTGTCAATAACTTGTGGTTTTAATAATCTAATTATATACTCTCTGTCTTAAATATATTCTTATATTTGAATTGATACAAAATTTTATATTGAAATTATAAATATAAATTTTTTTATTTGTTTTACTTTAAATGAGATGATATTTTATAATAAAAAATTGAAATACGATTTTTTAGGATATTTTTGAAAAACAATAAATATTAAATTCTAATTTCAAAAATATTCTCCCTGTATAAAACAGTTTTATAAATATATTCCATAAGACACACCTGTTCTTCTTCCCAACATAAGCCGGATTGATGACTGCAAAGTCGAGACTTCTGGTGGACACCCAGCGCCTCCTTACACTCTTCGCCCTCACATTTATTTCAATTCTTTCTAAGGATGAGTGAATCAAATCCATGCGCTCTAACACATGCTCCACCGCCAAAACGTTCGGTGCCACCATCACAATGGTTTCGCCGCCGTCTTCCTCCCACGCATTGACGGCGTGCATCATATTGAACCCCGGCACCTCAACCCACCACATTTCGCTCTCGTCCTCAGCGTATCGCGGGATAATCCCCAGCCTCGGCACTTTCGCAAGATCCACTGTCAATGGCGGCCT
Organism: Paulownia fortunei; assembly: GCA_019321725.1. Classification (NCBI taxonomy): domain Eukaryota; kingdom Viridiplantae; phylum Streptophyta; class Magnoliopsida; order Lamiales; family Paulowniaceae; genus Paulownia; species Paulownia fortunei. Next base: position 4,398,872 of record CM033122.1, on the reverse strand, counting down.
CCCTTTGAGGATCTCTTTGGGTTTGATCACAATCTGCGAATCCGGAAAAATGGCGTAGTTTTTCGAAATAGCGAAGTCATGGACTAATGATGCTTGCCTTAGCGAATATATTGGCGCTTCGGGTTGTTTGATTCCTTCAGCGTTGATCGTGAAATATGTTAAGAATGGAGGCCTGATGCTGTGCCTGAAAGCAAAGGCCTCGCGGGTTTCTGTGTCGATTTTCGGGTGCGCTGTCATGGTCATGAACGGCTCACCGAAAGATTCATGGCGGCCTAAAGTGATTATTTCCCCGTCAGATGTTACTTTTACTGCGTAAGGAAGATCAGACTCGGCGAGAGCGAATAGTTTTCCGTTCAACAGTGCTAAGCTTGTGTTGGCGCCGCCAATCCCGCGGCTGGGGTCATACTGCCCGGCGAGAAAGCGGCCTAAAGCTACAGCGCAGCGTGCCAGGGAAGCCGGAACGCCATTGAAGGCGGAGAAAATGTTGAGAATAACCGGCGAGCCGATTTCTCGCTCCAAATTGTACTTATAAGTCTTGACAAAACGGCTGCAGAATGTGGCTTTGCCTTTGGAAATGCTGATAGAGTGAAGCATCCCATCTCCATCGAACAGGTGGTATGGTCCACGGGGGATGAACTGAGGGTTGGGGCCGTTGCGAATGTACGCGCCATTCAGCAACGGTGGAAGGGAGCCCTCAACCACCTGGCAGGCGGTGGGGGGAAGCTCGTCCACCGGGCGGAAGTTGCCGGAGAGCACGTGTTTCGGGTCGATGGAGGGGCGAAGGGGAGGATCTATGAAATTGCATATGAAATCATCTAATAAGTTGAAAACAATAGCAAGAAAAGAATTCTTTCTTCTTCCTATGATTTCACCAGTCTCTTGTTCTGCAGGGGTTAATGGTTTCTGAGGAGTACTGTCTGAAGTTGTAAGCTTTCTTGGATGGACAAACGTTGTTCTTGTGGAGGAACAAGTGTCGGTGGTGGTGGTAGGTGTTTGATGAGAAATTCTATCATATTTTCCATCAATTCTAGCAGATGAAATTTTGAATTGTAGGACTAACAATGGTGGAGAGGGTGGGGAAGGTGTGAGTGAGTAATTCAGAGCATATTTTTGGAGGAAAGAGGAAGAAAGTGCCTCCATCTTCACTTAATTTGCGCACAAATCAAAACCATAGGTCGTGTATAAAAAGACCAAGATTTGGCTGATTAGTTTGATTATCAGGGATGGCCAATTTTGAATTATTTATGTACTATATAGTTTTTATTGTGCGTCTTTTTTAATTAAAAAATACAAAATAATTGATTGATAAGTAATTCAAATGTTTAAGATTAAAGTAATATAAAAAAATTACATTTAAATGAAATCATTAATTAACTTATCTAAATAAATATTGAATTTTTTTTTAAATAAATAATAATAATCATATACAATATCAATTCAAGGACTAGTATATATAATCTCATATATATTATGGCGGTCTTATTACGGCGATTTTGTCTAGTTAGCGATAAAATTTATCGTTGCTAAAATATATTTTTCTTATAATGTGTATGCATATATATAATTATTAGGCTTATTTGGATTATACCAATATTTTTTGTTTTATTGTATAAAGATTGGATTATACCTTCTAAGGCTTTCTAATTGACGATGATACTTCATAGCCATTTGTTTTTTGAGATTTTGGTGAACATTTTACTGCTTTATAGTTCAATTATTTCTTGATGTTCCGTTATGACAAAATTGTACTCCTTCGTGTTTTCCTAAACAACAAAATTAAATAATTCATTACGGATCAATCAGTCTTTTCTGTCTATATTATCTACTATCACACTTACACAAAATCATGTCAATTGAAAAATGATAAATTTGTATTATTTCGATACCCAAATTATGACCTCAAGAATATTGAAATTGTTTAAATTGAAACCACTGCAAGGAAAAAAAAAGGTGACAATTTCAAAGTTTTCACTTAATTATATACGTAGTAGATATATTACAAGAACCACCCTTCCAGAACCATCTCACGTGAAAAATGATAAATTTGTATTATTTTCATACCCAAATTATGACCTCAAGAATATTGAAATTGTTTAAATTGAAACCACTGCAAGGAAACAAAAAAGTTAGTGAGAATTTCAAAATTGTCATTTACTTATAATTTTTTCTTGTTTTATAAAAATTATAATTTTTATAAGTTTAACATTAACAAAAATTGTGTATAAATTTAAGTTAAAAATTAGTGACAAAATATATTTATAAATTATCATTTTTAACAATTAGTGACACTTGCATAGTTATAATTCAATTAAAATAACAATTACCACAACAATTATATAGCTTAATTTATGTTATCACTTAATTATTACTAAATATGTACCATTAATTGTCATCAATGATGACAATAATTTATCATTATTAAATTTATGAAAATTACTGTTATAGAAAAATAAAAAAAATAAATTTTAATACATATCATTAGTTGACAATAATCAACTGCAGTGACATATGAAAAAAGTATGTCCATCAATATAAATGATAATAGGGTATATTCAAATTTGGACTCGTCCTTTTTTGGGGTGAGTTTTAACTTTATAAATGAATTTGATTCGGGTTATAAGTTTTTTATTTTCAAACTCGAGTCGATCAAGACTTGCTCTCATTTTCTTTTCAAATGTATTATATATATTTATATGATTTAAAAAAAATAAAATAAAATTTGTTCAAAAAATTTAATAGTATTATTTTTTGAAAAATATATTTTTTCATATTTTTAAATTATAAAAGCTGGTCAATGGGATGGATAAAAATCATAACAAATCGGATTTAAAGTACAGATAAATTCAACTCAAAACCGGCCAATTACCATCCTATCCATCAGTCCTTTACCACAAATATTAGATGCCTTTCAGATTCTTGGTCGACCAGTACAATAATGTTGGTCCAGTGGTTCCCAATTGTGCCCCGACTGTGCCTAGTGGTATTTGGCTGCATTTACATTTTCCAACTTTAGACTATCTTGAACCAACAAACAAGAAAAGGAAAGTTACCTTTTTTAAGTAATTCCGACAACAATGTAACCTTGTTTCCATCTTAAAATGACTAGGAACATGTTTGAAATTTAAGTAATTTCAAAGAAGTGCTTAAATTTAGAGAAAAGGTGGAAGTGGTGCAAATGTAAAAATTGTATACGGTTTTCAAATATTATTGAGCTAGAAATATATGCTTGCCAATATACTATGTGGTTATGCTACGTTGTTAAAACATAGCAAAGTAGAAAATATAGGAGTCCTTTGTCTCAAAATTAAAGCTCCTAAATAAAAGTTGAATACGTGAAAATTTTGTATAACTTTGCATTATTCTTCTTAATTAAAAGTAATATAGGGTATTTTTGAAAAAAAAAAAAATCTTTATTTAAAGAAATGAAATCTTATTTTAAGATGTTGTAGACACGAAGAATGAGGAGTGATAAATTTGGATAAATGACGAATGAAATTAAAACTATTTATATCAACAATGGTAATTTAAAAAAAATAAATATGAATCCTTAGGTATATGAAATCTTCACGCATCATGTGAATGCTAGGTAACACTTACAATCTTGTACCAATGATCCTTTTCAAGGCTAAGTTTCATCATCTTTTCCAATTTTCAGTAGTAATATAGGATTGACAAAGTGGTGTTCAGTATATGTTGTCATCTTAGATTTAGGAAAACCTAACAGATTTTGTTGGTTGTAAGTATGTGTGATCTATATAATAAGCATAGACAGCACGTAAACATATGCTATACTTCAAAAATGGCAAGACATAATTTGAAACGAATGGTGAATTCTACATAAGTTATGACTACTATCAACATTTTGACAAAGACATGAGAGGCCAATAATCAGTCCATTACTTTGTGTTGGAAACGTGCAAGACACTGTTGAATCCCCACCAAAATTTGTCCTGATTAAAATAGATACTTAGGTAAATGCAATAATTTAAACCTAGTTGTTCGTTCAATGTGACAACTGGGAGCTTTTATTTGTTTGAATTAATTGTGAAAGATAGTGAAACATGGCTACTTGAGAAATTCTTGTGCTAAGTGTTAGTTCATTAATATCTAGGTTACATCGATATAGTATATATTGATTAGAACGGAAATTTGTTGATACATGAAAAATTAATTATATGCAACTAAAAAAGTATGAGATTTTGATGTCATTTTTTATAACATTTTAGATTCTTTGTTTCAATTTCTATTTTATCATATATTTTATTTTACAGATGCACGTTAAATGTAGGTAATTAACGATCAATTATTTATTGAAAGAAATATTTTGTATATTCAACAAGTATATGTGAAATATAATACGAGATATATCACCAAATTAGATAATACATCCGAAGGAAAAACTTTTGGAGTTACATACATATTGTTGTTGATGCTCTTATGCTCCATCTATTGGAAAAAAACAATACAAAAAAAATTCCTGTTTTCAATAATTTGATTTTGTGACATTAGAATCTGTATGACTTCAATTTCAAGAATCACTTCTCAATAAGCATAAGATCTTAAGAAACAAAACTTGTAAATTTGGGAATTCTAAATTTATACGAGTAAGCATTATCGGGGTGGGTAATTAATTAGACAAGCCATTAAATTAATATAGATTGATTTAATTTGTAAAGTAAAATAAAGAAAATTAAAAAGCATGTTAGTATCTTATAGAATATTTATAATTTTTTTTCTTTTCGTGAAAATAAAGCGAAAAAAAGTTGTAGTAAATAAAAGCCCTAAATCAAAGGCAACTACTTTTATTTGTTAGAAAAGCAACCATTTGTTTTTTTCACATTCTATTGACTAATGATAACAAATAAATGATACTTGACTGGATTTCAAAGAATTATTAAGTATGACAAACAAAAACTATTAGTACACGTTTGACTAGATTTTTTTCTTCATTTTGATGAACGATTAATTATATAATATTAATATAGTACGTCAGGATATCCATAATTAATAATTTTAAGACAATGTATCTATTTAATAATACAAAACTTTCATAAAGATAGATAAATATCCAGATTTTTGATAGAATTGAAACTCAAAATTTCTTAATTATAGAAAATTGGGACTAAATTTTGAGAGAGGAACTAAGGCAGTGATTGCTTGTAAAAAAAAAATTCCGCAAATCTCAACTCCAAAAAATTTTTGGTGAAAGAAGGCGATTGGATGTCAATTTTTATTTTTTTTTTGAAAAACCCTTTGGACATACTTTTGGGCATATCTATTTTTATCTGATTTTTGAAACCAAATTTTCTGAAAGAATTCTTCTTATTGATTTCCTCAATCAAATCCATTTTTTCTTCATTTTTGAACTGGAATATGAAGTTCAAACATGACTGTTCATGATTTAACCAGACACTGAATGCCTTCTTTCACACACCCCACTCCAAAAAAAAAAAAAAAAAAAAGCAAAAAACTCTCCCCAGAAACACATCCAGCTGCAAAAACGGTGCCCTCCTACCATGAAGAGAGCACCGACAGTGTTTCCATTACCTCCTCGTAACCCAAACGACGCAAGGCATCGAATGATTTCCATTTTGCTATGATTTTTTTGAACGATTTGTTAGGGTTTTTTCTGGGTAAGACGATTTTTGGTGACTCTTCATCTAATTTTGTGATTTATCATTTTATTGGTTGTTTAATGTGATTGTATGTGTTTGGGTTCGTGCTTTTGCGTCATGGGAAAATTCTGATATGAATCTCACCACGCTATCTTCGCTCTTTGCATCGTCATGAACGGCGTCGCCGGGCATCTTCGGTTTGGACTTTGGATGATTCTGATTGCAGACAGCTTATGGAGTAAACCAGGAAAATATTATGAACATTAGTTAGAGTTGGTGTGGAACTTGGCGGTTGGCAACAAGCAGAACTCTGCAAACCCTGCTTATTATTTTACCTCTGTTGTGATATTAATATGTGTTAGTAATACTTTTTTTTTTTTTTTAATAACCCAAATATTTTAATTTCACCAAATTAATTTTAAACCTCCAAAGATAGCTGTTTTTATCATTTTAAATGTATAAATCGTGGGATATGCTTTAATTGGTGCGTATAAGAAACCCAACATACAGTGATTGTATCATACTAAATTTCGCTCGCACAGCTTCACTAACAGTAAAATAATTGTTTTATACCGAAATTTAGGCCTCAGGACAACAATACCCTTTTTCTTTTGTATATAGGAAGTTGTTTTATTTGATTATGTACTTATGTACATTATGTATATGTACACTGAAAAGTTTATATAATGTACCTTTGTTTGTACATGTGATTGTATATTTATTGTTTATGAATGTGTATTGGAATATGCATAAAAAAAAAAAAAAAATTTAATTAAGAAATGATATAATAATATTTTTTTAAAAATAAATAAGAAAAAATTATTAAAAAATTTTAATGTATTGTCGATAATATTGTATATTTAACATATATTTATTATGTTTACTATTTATTATCAATGTATGTAATTTTGTATTGATACTAATTTAATTAAAATACTTGAGAATGTATTTATGTATATCACATTTACGTACATTCAAAAAGAATATGTCTCCAATGTACAGGTCAATTAATGGATTAATCAAACATATTTTTAATTTTCAGTGGTAGGGTGGGGGTCGAATTCTGGTGGGAACCTACGGCTGAATTTCGGTATAAAACAATTACTATACCTTGCGATCAGAGTTTGGTATGAACCAATCATTTTGAAGGCGGCTGCTTATGAGCAGAAATTTTGCGATCCAATTGAAACATATCCCACGATTTACCCTTTTGATCCACTTGAGGCATATCACGCGATTTACCTCCTTTTAGGTGTTTGAACAGGTGGTTAGAATATTAAAAATTAAATGGTGTAAGTCAGAAACTTGGTATATATATAAAAAAAAAAAAAATTATAATGCATCTTAATTTATACATGTGGATGTAAATTTCTTTTGATTATGAATATATATTGAAATACAAAAAAAAATAAAAGAAGATATTAATAGATATCAATTTATGGTATAATAATAGTTTTACATTAAGAAAATAATATTATAATTTTTTTATAAATATTAATGTACATATTTATAAACGTACATTGATACACACAATGTATGAATTCAAGCATAATTTACATGTAGTTGTATATTTAATAATATTTGAATACTAAAAGTAAAACTATTTTTTAAAGGTTAAAAAGAAAATAAATTAGCAAAGAAAAATTCTTACAAAAAATCTACCTCCAAATAACATTTCAAAATATTTTTTCCTAAAAATTCTCACATTCAATCATCGTTTCATAAAAAATAAATACATAACATCAACTGATATCATTATATTTTTATTTCGTATCCAATCACACTTTTAAAATTCATTATTCTTTTTTCCAAACAACTTATTCTTACTATTCTCTATCAAAATTAAAATGAATGGAAAAATAGGAGAAGCAATTACACCCTAAATATACAAGTCCTACAACTTGAAAGAATAGGTCTTTCGGTAGCCCATAAAAGGCCCAAGGGCTTGGGAGGTGAAATTATCTGATGGATTGACAGCAATATATCTAGTTTATCAATTATTATTGAATTAAGGAACCATCCATTCACATGTGATTGATCTTAAATCATTGAATTGGATGCAACGCATCTAATCTACTGTAAAATAACCTGCCTTTGCCACATGCTTCATGTGATGTAGATTATACTTTATATTAATGCAAAGTCGTTGTTTGCTTGGTGGATTGCATGGTATTGACACTCAACCCACCTACTTGAATGTTGGGTTGGACTGATAAAACTTGATATTATTTACTATTGGAGTTAAAATTTTAAAATTAGCGATCAGGCCTAAAGAAATAGGATTGTACAATATTCAACAAAACTTGTTTTATTGTTATAATTATACTTCATTACAATAAAACTCGTTTTAGTGATAAATTTTACTTTCGTCACAGTTATATTGTCACAAGAAGTACAATTTCTTGTACTGATGTCATTATAGTTAATCTCACAATGTATATATTTTTAGGGGAATTGAAACAAACAGAAAAATCTCCGTAAGAATAAAAATATTGCCACACTTGTTTAATGATTACTTTCAGTGATTTCTTTTAATTTAAATTTTGAAAATCTACAACCACATTCAAAATATGGGTCTTTACAAAAGGATTAATTTGTTATAAATATTTGAGTAGAATTTATCATCAATAGCTAGTTATTAAAGGGATGATACTCAAAAAGTTATAAACCCTACACTAAAAATTCATATTTTCGATATGAGATAAGTGTTATAACTTAAAAATAAAATCATAATAAATTACCACGTTCCACAGTTCTAATACTTATAATAGTAGGTTGTGCACTAGTCTTTTTGTTTGTTCCCGTGTGAATATCTTAATTGCAATTCAGACATGTAGTACCTGGTTTGATATCATTGGTTATAATCCAAGTCAAAGGTCATAACTTTCACAAACCATAGTGAAAGAAAAAGAGAAAGGGGAGGAAAAGCAAAGGTAGAGATTTAGAGAAGAAGAGAACCCATATAAACTGACTTCATTCACATTCCAAAACTCATTACAATTGCATATTACCATAAATTGCATTTATACTAAATGACCCTAACTACCTAACTCATGCAGTGAATCAGATGGTTAAGCTGCTACATCCATTTTTCAGTCGCTATTTTAATTAAAGAGTGTTGGTTTTATTAATATGTTTCTCCCTTCACTTGTAATACTTAAAAAAAAAGCAAAAAACCAAAAAAAAAAGAGAGAGAATTTCAATTTGAATTGTGGGTGGATAAGTCAAGAAGAGTTTTTTGCTCTGGTTTTAGTAGAAATGCTCTGTCATTAGCTTTATTAATTGATCAAATGCTAGTGAAGACACATCTCTATTTAGGAATTTAGGGCCGCAAAATAAACCAAGGTACTTGATATTTGATTTGAAATCTATTACTAAAAAATTGTTTGATTTCGATTCGTTAAAATCATGATATATGAGCTTTGCTGTTATAACCTTTTAGGGACAGCATTTTCCGCACTTATATCTTGCAAAGATGATGGATTAACTTAAACTGTAATTCAGAGGTTGCTTCCATAACTTCTTTTTAGATTGATCTCAATTAATATATGGAAAAAAGTTGAAGCATTCTAGATTTCCTGACCAACAATTTCCAGGAAATATATATGTATATCATGTTGAACCTTCTTGTGAAATGAATGAACTTACTTTTGCTCTCTCCAACTCTCTTCAGTTTATGCACTCCTGCTGTTTTTAGGCTGTCGCATGTTAGAAAGTGAGCTAGCCAGAGCCATAATCAGCCTGCTGATAGCTAACATAAGATCTGATAAAGCATATGCATAATGTACATATACTTATTTTTATCCAGATACTTGAATTATAAGATTCATGTATCACATTGTTCATTAATAATAGTATTCATGTGTACTATGGTTCATGAACCATCATATTTAATTAATTTCTAATATTAGATTAATAAAGAAAGAAGGACGATCAGTCTAGACCCTCTATCATAATTGCTATTTTATCTTTTACTATAATTTGCCATCAGTATATTATAGTTCTCATAACCTTACCTCTTACTCTCCTTGCCTTCCCTATAAGCATTCAAGAATTTTGCTTTCTGCAACCCGTGAACAAAGGGCACAGACATATTATCCGCACCCAAGTTAACTATGATTTACAATTTAAAATTTTTAAGAATAAAATATTTCTCTTAGAAAACATATCTCATTATTATTATTATTATTATTATTATTATTATTATTATTATTTTGTGTCTTTGGAAATTAAATTGCTCTTACAAAACATAAGATTTTTTTTTAATTTTAATCACTGAGCAAACTCTTGGCCATCACTATGTAACATAACATTTGTACAATTGATTAATTGTCTCATTGTAAATCATAAGAATAGGACTTGTACGATTCAAATAATCAACAACATATTTATTTTGTGGACATATATTTTAACTATTAAAAAAGTATTCAACAACACATTTATTTTGTGGACATATGTCTAACTCTCATAAAGAATGCAAAGGTTTAAAAGTCATATCATAAATTTCAGACTTAAACAAAAGAACATTCACATTGACTTTGAGTAAGGAATCTGATTTAAGAGAAAATTTGAGATGATTGAACTGGATAACTGTGACTATAAAACCCATCCATTTTCAGTCGACATTCCCCAAACTAAGCCACATCCCCCCTCCTCTACGTAACAAGGTGCAAACACCTTAAGATGGAAACACTTTCTTTCTCTTTCCTTCAAAAATTCCCTCCAGTATTGGATGTTCCATTGGTTGGAACTCGGAAGAAACCCCAAATAAAATTCATGGCCAACTCTTCCTTCAAGCCATTTCAACCGATAAAGAAGCTAATTACACAAAGATTTGCTGCCAAAATCTCGACAGCCCCAGAAGAAAGTATAGTGCAGGGAACGAGAAAACAATCTTTACCTGAATTAATCTTTAAGCCATTAGATGATTTCATCTGCAGCTTTATTAATGACTTGCCTCTTCCCCCGATTATCGACCCAAAACACGTACTTTCTGGCAACTTTTCTCCGGTGGATGAGCTTCCTCCCACCGCCTGCGAGGTGGTGGAGGGCTCCCTTCCTCCGTGCCTGGATGGTGCCTACATCCAAAATGGCCCCAATCCTCAGTTCATCCCTCGTGGTCCTTACCATATTGCAGATGGTGATGGCATGCTTCACTCGATCAAAATCTCCCAAGGCAAAGCCACGTTTTGCAGCCGCTTTGTCAAGACTTACAAGTACATGGTGGAGCGTGATTTGGGCTATCCCGTTTTCCCTAATATTTTCGCATCTTTCAACAATAACCTGACGGCTTCCATGGGGCTAAATATCGCACGACTACTTACTGGCCAGTTCCATCCTTTCATCAATGGCCTTGGCACAGCAAATACTAGTTTAGCTCTATTTGGTGGGCATCTCCTCGCCATAATAGAGTCTGATCTGCCATATTCTATAAAAATGACATCAGATGGAGATATTATTAATTCTAGAATTATTATTTATATGCAACTATAAATTTCTAACAGTCAGGAAATCTAAAATGCTGCAACTTTTTTCCATATATTAATTGAGATCTATCTAAAAAGAAGTTATGGAAGCAATAGTACTTTTATTTTTATTTTATTTTATTTTATTTTGTCTGTTTGAGTGCATTGATCACTCTTGAAATGTAGGAGACTGATAATCGCGTTTCGAGGGTAGACAACCACCGGCCTTACACATTAAAGCTGGGCAGGTTCTAAGACTTAGCAAATAGGACATTTTTAGTTGGCTGATTTCTAATAATATAATCATTATCTGGGCAACACTAGGTAAAACTAGACAGCTATAGACACAAAATGTCAGCACAATCAGACCAAAATAAGAATCAGTCAGAAGCCTATGATTTCACTCATGGTATGTCGCAAATCATCATTTCTTATGGGCGTTTTTCTTTTTTCTTGGATTGGATTATTTGAATTTGATCAAAGAAGATTTGAATTTGAAAATTTCAAATTATTTCAATATTTAGTAAAAACTCAAACCCATTATAATACTTTAAGAATAATTTAACATGGTTGTGATGTATCCTCCGTAACTTAAAGAAAATCTAAACAAATACAATGAACTTATTTTAATAAATTTACAATTTTTAACTTTCAAATTCCTCAATCCAAATGTTTTTTTATTAGAGATGTTTTACATTTACTGGTCTTTAATTTGTCAATTGGGGAACAAATACACTGTGAATTCTCTTCTTATCCATACGTATATATTACCACCATTTTTAATTTACTTGCATTGATTAGAAGTGGACTTCAAGATTAGGGTTAAGGGAAATGACATAAAGGGATAGAGTTTCAGATTTGGTGGAAGAATACCCTACGGTACTGTTAATAAACTGAAAGGAAAACCAGTTAAATATGGACTACTATTACACAGTCAATATAATAACAATATCATGATTGGAAAATTAAAAGACTTGTCATTGTCATCTGTAGCGCATATATTATCCACTTATGAATAACAATATTGTTTGTTGCCCATGAAAGAACTTAAGATGGAAACCCTTTCTTCTTCCTTCCTTCCAAGGTTTCCTCAATCCAACGTTTCATCGATTCTAATTGATGAGAAGAGCCCTCAAACAAAGATCACAGCCAATTCTTCCTTTACAACATTTCCGCCTATAAAGAAGCTAATCACATACACTGAAAAGCTCACTCATAAAAAGTCACCAGCCTCGGAACCAGTCGTACTACACAGGAAAACAAGCCTATCTTTACCTGCAATAATCTTTCAGTCTTTAGATGATTTCATCTGCACCTTCATTGACTTACCCCTTCGCCCCTCCATCGACCCAAAACAAGTACTTGTTGACAACTTTGCGCCGGTGGATGAGCTTCCTCCCACTGCCTGTGAGGTGGTGGAAGCTCCCTTCCAAGCTGCCTAGATGGTGCATACATCCGCAATGGCCCCAATCCTCAGTTCATCCCTCGCGGCCCTTACCACCTACTCGATGGAGATGGGATGCTTCACTCAATAAGAATCTCTCGAGGCCAAGCTGTTGGGAAATTATAAAATTTTTCGATAAATCAAATTAGTGAAAATGAAAATTACACACACAAATTTGATAATGGAGTTCGGCCAATAATGCCTACGTCTCCGAACCTTCTGCATATCGTTTTACTAAAAAGAGAAAAAATACAAGTATTTACAACACTTACAACTCACAACTCACAACCCACACAAGAATTTTTTTTCACAAAATTATTTCACAAACTTTCTCTAAAACTTTTCTCTCAAACTCTCTTTAATTTTCTAATTTTGGGATGCTATACAAATGAAAATTAAAGGGGTTTATATAGGTTTCAAAAAACATGGGTTGGTGGAATTTATGCAAAAAATTAGGTTAGACACCTTAATTGACAATTGCCTAATATTAGGCACCCTTCATTTTTTACCAAAAATATTTGGCCATTTTCTTGACAATCTCCCACTTGAAGACTGATTTCAATCTGTCTTCACATCTCGATTTATGCAGCAGATCTTTTCAGTCTTGTTACTCTTGCAGGCCAACTGAAGTTGAACGCAACTGAAGTTTGTAGACGCAACTGAAGTTTGTAGATAGCCACCGTCTTTGTCAACATATCTGTTGGATTCTTACTTCCTTGGATCTTCTCTAATATTAGCACATCATCTTCTAATAAAGATCTGATAAAGTGATAACGAAGTCCAATATGTTTGGTTCTGGAATGAAATGCTGAATTTTTCGTAAAGTATATCGCACTCTGATTATCACTGTGTAAAACATTCTTCTGTTACTTGAATCCCAACTCAGTTAACAAACTTTGAAGCCATATCATTTTTTTACTGGCTTCAGTCACTGCTACATACTCAGGTTTATAGTGGATAGAGTGACAATCTTTTGTAACTGCGACATCTAACTAACAAATGTAATTCCAACAGTGAAAATATAACCGATGGTGTTTCTTCGGTGATCGACTTTACTTCCAAAATCTACATCTACATAGCCTTGTACTTTTAACTCTCATTTTTCAAAATACAAATATTTTTCTATAGTGCCTCGTAAATACCTCAAAATTTACTTAACTGCTTTCCAATGAGCTTTTTCGAAATTTGACATAAATCTGCTAACAACTCCCACTGCATGGCCAATGTCTGGTCTCGTGCACACCATTGCGTACATCAAACTTTCAATGGCTGAGGCATAAAGAACCTTAGCCATTAATTCTCTCTCTTCCTCCATCTGAGGGGACTGTTCCTTAGATAGGCGAAAGTAACTTGCCAATGGTGTGCTGACTAGCTTGGCGTCGCCCATGTTGAATCTCTGTAAAATACGGTTGATGTACTCTGCCTGAGATAGCTGCAAGAACCCTTCCTGCCTATCTCTTGTGATTTGTATTCCAAGAATCTTCTTTGTTGGACCCAAGTTCTTCATGTCAAACTCCTTTGATAATTGCTGCTTCAACTTTTTGATATCATCCATATTTGAACTTGGTACTAACATATCATCGACATAAAGTAGTAAAATGATATAACTGGACCTGCATCTCTTGAAGTAGCAACAGTGGTCGGTGTTGCACTTCTGAAAACCTTCCTTATGCATGAAACAGTCAAATTTCTTGTACCACTGCCTTGAGGCTTGTTTCAGACCATACAAGCTCTTTTTAAGTTTGCACACCATGTTCTCCTTTCTTATTTATAAGAAGCCTTCTGACTGGTGCATATATATTTCCTCATCCAAGTCTCCGTGAAGGAATGTAGTCTTTACGTCCAACTATTCAAGATAAAGATCTTCACTTGCAATAATACTCAATACTGTTATGATGGTATTGAGCTTCACAATGGGAGCAAAAATATCGGTGTAGTCAACTCCTTCCTTTTGTTGGAATCCTTTAACAACTAATCGAGCTTTGTATCTCTTGTAACCATCATGCTCCTCTTTCACCTGATACACCCATTTATTATGAAATGCCTTCTTTCCTATGGGTAGTTCAACTAGTTTTCATGTCTAGTTGGAGATTAGAGATTTCGTCTCTTCTTTCATGGCAAACTCCCACTTGCTGACATCTTCAGTCTGACAAGCTTCATCATACCATTCAGACTCCCATCCATCAGTTAACAAGAGATAGTTCATGTATCTTCTGTTAGGCATATGAGGTCGAGAAGACCTTCTCAATATATGAGCTGGAGTAGGAGGCTGCGGTGTGTTGGACTGCTGCACACTGTTCTATCCAACGATTTTTTCTAGTTAAGGACTTGCTACAATTAGCTCCATTATGGGACTATTTGGGACATCATCAATATTTATATCTGCAAATATTGATTCACTTTGCATTGAGTCGTTGGAGATGTTTTATGCATATTCTTATACATCAACTTTTCGTTGAAAATAACATCTCTGCTATGAATCACCTTCTTGTGTTCGTCATTCCAAATGCGGTAGCCAAACTCATCATCGTCATAGCTGATAAAGGTGCATTTTTTGAATTTGGGATCAAGCTTATTCTTGCCTTGATCACTAATATGCACATATGCTACACAACCGAAAACTTTTAGATGTGATAGTTTTACCTCTTTTCTACTCCATACCTCCTCTGGTATTTTGTGCTCTAATGGAGCTGATGGGCCTTGATTGATCAAGTAAGCTGCTGTGTTGACTGCTTCTGCCCAGAACTACTTCGATAGATCTGATTGTATACGAATGCTTCTGACTCTTTCTATCAACGTTCGATTCATATGCTCAGCTACACCATTGTGTTGAGTACACCTGGTACGGTTCTCTCCATTCTGATCCTGTACTCATAGCAGAACTTCTTGAATCTGGTGTATTTATATTCACCACCATTGTCGGTTCTGAACTTTTTAATTTTCAAACCTGTCTCATTTTCAACCATAGTTTTCCATCTCTTGAAAGCCTCAAACACTTCAGACTTATGCTTTAGAAAGTAAACTCATACCTTCTGAGAATGATCATCGATGAAAATCACGAAGTAGTATTTTTCACCAATGGATGAGACGGTTGTTGGTCCCCAAACATCAGAGTGAACGAGCTCTAGCCTTTTCTTCTTTGGGGTTCTGCTACTTGTTTAAAAACTGACCATTTTCTCCTTTTCAAGTATGCAATCTTCGCACATGTCTATCTCAACTGACTGTAGACCTTAAAGTTTTCTCTTTGAGTGCATAATTTTCATCCAATTTTCACTTATATGGCTAGCCTCTGGTGCCACAAATTTGGAGTTTCATTGTCTGTTGCAACTGCAATTGAACAACTTGCTCTTGCTGTCATGTAAAGAGTGCCACTCTTCTTAGCTCGAGCAACCATCATTGCGCCATTTGAAATCTTCCAATTATCATCATGGAATATCGTAGTGTAGCATTCGCTAGCCAAGTGCCCTACTGAAATTAAGTTATTTCTCAGGTCAGGGATATGTCTGACGTCTTTCAGTTCCCAAACAGACCCGTTCAACTTAATCTTCACTACACCTTTACCAACAATAGCACATGATTGATTATCATTAAGATATAATTTTTCAAGTTTTTCGAGGACATACCTCTCAAAGAATTCTTTCTGCGAAGTAACATGGAATGATGTTCCAAAGTCTAATACTCAATACTCTTCCTTACTCTCTAAAAAGTATATCAACGCATCATCTCCTCCTGAGGTGGAAGTAACATTTGCCTCTTAGTCCTTTGGTGCATTCTTGCATTGATTTTTGTAGTGCCCAGTCTTCCCGCAGTTCCAACACTCAATGGCTTTCAAGTTATGAGAATTAATGGGATTCCTGGATTTGGACCTTCTATCATTTGATCTACCACGGTAGTTTGATCTGTCACGTCAATTCTCTCTAGTTGAATTTTTTCCTCTTGACTCTGTATATAAAACTGAAGAGGTTAATGATTCACCTTACTCTTTTCGTCGGATCTCTTCACTGAGAATCAGGTCACAAACATCGTCAAATTTCAACTTATTATTTCCTGACGAGCTACTCACAGCCATAACAGTAGCATTATAGCTTTATGGTAGAAAAGACAAAAGTATTAATGCTTGTACTTTTTTATCGAATTCAATTCCAACTGAATTCAATTGGGTTGTGACTGTGTTTAGTTCATTGAGATTTTGATCTACTGATGCGCCTTCCATCATCTGCAAATTGAACAACGCCTCATCAAGTTAACTTTGTTTGAGGCTGATGGCTTTTCATATATACTAGAGAGAGCCACCATGAGACTTGTCGTGGTCTTTCCCTTTGCTATGTTGAAAGCAACATTGCGGGATAACGTCAATCAGATAACTCCAAGGGTTTATCTGTCGAGAAGATTCCAGTCTTCTTCCTTCATAGCATCTAGTTTTTTTCTTGAGAAAGGTTGATACAGGTTTTTTTGATACAGATAATCCTCTATCTGCATTTTCCAAAACCTAAAATCTACGGCATCGAATTTTTCGAGTTTCACTTTCCCTTCATCTGTGGTCATCGCTCTCACTTGAATCTGACTTCCTCTGGATCGTTTCTGACTATTCCTGGAGCTTTGATACCAGTTGTTGGGAAATTATAAAAAAATTCGATAAATCAGATTAGTGAGAACGAAAATAACACACACAAATTTGATAATGGAATTCGGTCAATAATGCCTACGTTTTCGGACCTTCTGCAGATCGTTTTACTAAGGAAAGAAAAAATACAAGTGTTTACAACACTAACAACTCATAACCCACACGATAATTTTTCTTTACAAAATTCTTTTACAAGCTTTCTCTAAAACTTTTCTTTCAAACTCTCTCTAATTCTCTAATTTTAGAATGCTATACAAATTAAAGTTAAGCGGTTTATATACATTTCAAAAAATATGGGTCGGTGGAATTTAAGTAAAAAGCTGTGAAGCTAGACCTATCACTTCCCATGGCGGACCGCATAGTAATGCGTGTTTTGCTTTAAAAAACAACTATTCAAACAAGTTGAATAAGAATAGATTTTGACGAAAAATAATGTCTTTAATTTAAGTCTTTTATTTTCTATTAATTCTATCAAAAAGATATCAATACAAATATTCAAACAAGGTGACAATATAAGAGGAAAGGCTTAAACCTGCTCATAAAACAAACCTTCCTTAACCTCTGTACAAATCACCGTAAACGCGAAAATGCTCAAGGGGAATAAAGTAAACGTTGCTTAGTACATCAAATGTATCCAGCCTGTTGAAGAAAAATAGTGTTAAATTTGCTCATGTTTCAAAGCAAGATTATAAGGTAAAAACAGTGCCTTATAAGTATCTGTGCTAGAACCACAATTTATTCTACTCAGATTCTTATAATACTAGAATCATCCATGATTATTTATCTAAAGACTGAACAGAAATGGTAATAATATATCATGTAATGTAATAAGAAACTGCTTCTAAAGCATAAAAGCTGTGGTGGGAAAGAGTTTAGGGAAGTAACTTATTTAATGAGCTTTATGACTAAGTTTTTGTGGATGACATTTGCAGGGCTACACCTAGATAGGATGTAAAGTCAAATCTAGTTAGGATGCCAAATCCCCTAGTTTTGCACATTGTTGCTGATGTTATGTTGCCTGGCAGGGTGCCTTACGGCGTCCACGGAATCTTTGTCGAGGAAAATGAACGTAACATGCTATACAAGTCCATAAACTAATTTTACATGACCCCAACACCCATCATCAACGTCTCTGTGAGTGAAATTTTACAAATGAGTATTGTAAAATGATTGTTTAAGTAGTATATATACAAAATTATAATCTTAAAGGGATTTGCCGAGTATATATATTATAGG
Organism: Paulownia fortunei; assembly: GCA_019321725.1. NCBI lineage: Eukaryota > Viridiplantae > Streptophyta > Magnoliopsida > Lamiales > Paulowniaceae > Paulownia > Paulownia fortunei. The sequence goes on along the minus strand of CM033122.1, from coordinate 4,380,488 downwards.
CAAGGACGGAGTTATGAGTCCCTCAACTCTATAAAAATTTTAAATTAACATAAATTGTATATAAATTATTAAATTTTATAAATTTATTTATATAAAAAATTAAAAATAATTCTTTATCTATTGTTTTTAAGAATCTGGCTCCATCCTATTACAGGGAATCCAGCTAGTAATGGAGGGGTACTTCTAGTTGATTTCAATACAGGATAACCCTCTCCATAGTGAAGATTTAGATTAATTCAATATTATTTGCTATGGCATTAGAAGATATGCAGTGGAATTATCACCAGCCATAATTAAATCATTGATTTCAATACAGGATAACCCTCTCCATAGTTAAGATTTAGATTAATTCAATATTATTTGCTATGGCATTAGAAGATATGCCGTGGAATTATCACCAGCCATAATTAAATCACCAAACTTTGGAGTAACAATTTTAGCCCTTTTTGTAGAGGAAATATAGGTAGGGCAGGGGAAAATGCCGGTAGTTGGGCCGAACTTTTTTGAGGGAAAATAACGTCCTTAATTTATCCCTTTTATTTTCTCTTAGTTCTATCAAAAAGATATTTATACAAATCTTCAAACAAGGTAATAATATATATAAGATAATTAAAATTGGACCTGATCGACCGGCTCAATTGAAAACCAGTAATCTGTTCAGTCCGATTAACTTTAATTAATAAAAAATCTAGTCAAAATCAGTCAATAACTTATTTTTTAGAAAATTTAAACTTAATATTTGGTTATATATATATGTATGTATGTAGTTATTTAAATTTTGAATTTTGTTAGATATCTTTTTTAATATTTAAAATTTGTATATAACAATCAATTTATTACATTATTATTTTATATAATATAATAAAAAAATATAGTTAATTTTCTTTTGATCAATCAACGGTCCGACAAATTGAATTATTAACCAAAAGTAAGATCAATTTATTCATCGACTCGATTATGAAAACACTAATATTATTAGCAAAATGTATGTAAAAAAATTCATGTATTAGTAACTAGATTTTTGTAGTTGAGTGATAGTCTAATCTTCTCAATTTACATATAGACCATTATTCTATTTCCTAGGTTGGCTCATAACTCTTTAGGTACAAAATTGGAACCAGCCTTATTCTATTCCTTCCTTTAGTCGAAAGAGTAGGCTGGGAAGCTAAATAAATGCATTAGCTATGTTAGCTCATGAGTATCAGTAGCTCAATATCATTCATACCCCTCACCCGATAGTCACACACTGAATAGAGATAAAGAGCATAAGTTATATAAGGTCAATATAGAATCTTGCATGTTTCCAACTCAAAATATTGGGCTAATTATTGGTTTCTCATATGTGTGTCTAAATGAACATATATACTGGTTATAACTTAGTGTAGAATTCATCGTTAATTCTTTTAAAATTATGCCTGCCATTTTTTAGGAATATAGCACATGTTACATGCTGTATGTGCAGTATATATATAGCCGACAGAAAATCTATTAAAGTTTTGCTAAAGGTAAGATGACAACATACATCAAACAAGAGTTCCTCAATTATATAACTCTAATTTAAAATGTATAGATGACTTGGAAAGTCATTATGACAAATTAATTATGTATTTGGTCACTTTGAAGGCAATGGTTTTCAATATTTTAAGTTGTAGTGTAATCATTGGTGAGACAGTAAGAAGTAACCAAAGTGTCAGAAATTAATGTGAAAATATTTTTTTGATTATAAAGAATGGAAGTTGATTATTGGACAACCTGCACTGTTTAATTTTTTCTAATATTCTTGAGTCCATAGGATTCCCAAAATCAATTCCTCAATTTTTATTCGTCAAAATCTTGATTCAATTGTCTAACTCAATTTCATATATAAAGATTACTATACCTTGGTTAATATTAACATTGTTGATATAAAAAATCATAATATTAAAATTCTACTTTGTAAGGTTCTTACAATGTAACAAAATCATATAGTATATGAGTTTCAAAATAAGAAATTATATTTACATGACAAAATATATGGGCGGGGGTATTGGCCGCCCCTATATATATGTCTGATTTTTCTGACCTAGTTTAAGCTCTTTTAATTTTAGGAGTCTGTAACTCATGCTAGCAATTCCCTTCCCAACAATTAATTCTACTTCAAATCAAACCTCTAACCTTGGTTCTAATTATACCAACTATGACATAGACAAAATAAAACCAAATTGCCTTTTGTTCAAAATGTGAGAACAAGTCAAGTAAAAGTGGGCCACACAAATCTCAATTCCTAATCTGATAATCATAACTCATAAGAAAAATCTACAAATCTAAAGAATCCTCATAATCTGGTAATCATAAGATGCTTTTACTATACCGTGGACTCTAGCAACTTTGTAAATCAGAAATTGGAAGAAAAAAATATATCAGTACTTTAGTAGCTGCAAATTGCGAAAGGTGGAAGGAAGTTTTTGCCAAACCTTATCTATCCTAGTCCTAATCTCATTATTAGTTTGGAGTTTGCATTTTATAAATAGCTCCTCGTAACCTGTTGTACATATTTAACAAAAACATGTACACGCTTTCTTCCTCCTCATTCCTTCCAAAATCTCCTCAGTTAATGAATGTCCCATCAGTTGGAACTGAAAAGAACCCGCAAATAAAGATCACTGCCAATTCTTCCAGGAAACAAATAGTAGAAAATGAGAGAAGATGGAGAAAACAATCTTTACTTACTATCATCTTTAAGTCACTGGATGACTTGGTTTGCACCTTCATGGACTTGCCTCTTTCCCCACACATTGACCCCACATATGTACTCTCAGGCAACTTTGCACCAGTTGATGAGCTTCCTCCCACTGCATGTGAGGTGGTGGAAGGCACCCTCCCGAGTTGCCTCGACGGCGCGTATGTCCGCAATGGTCCCAATCCTCAGTTCATCCCTCGCGGCCCTTACCACCTATTCGATGGAGATGGGATGCTTCACTCGATCAGAATATCAGGTGGCAAAGCCGTGTTTTGTAGCCGCTATGTCAAGACATACAAATACACAGTGGAGGGCGACATGGGTTATCCCTTCTTTGCAAGTCCTTTTTCTTCCTTCAATGGCCGATTCGCTTCGATCGCGCGTTGTGTGCTTGTTGTAGCACGAGCACTTACCGGATATTTCAATCCCATAATCAATGGCTTTGGAACGGCGAACACCAGTTTAGCTCTGTTTGCTGGAAACCTCTTTGCTCTGTGCGAGTCTGATCTTCCCTACGCAATAAAGGTGACATCAGATGGGGAGATCATCACTCTTTGCCGCCATGATTTTTACACCAATGACCCATCCCTGAGAATGACTGCACATCCAAAGATTGATACAGACACTGGCGAAGTCTTTGCTTTCAGATGCAACATAATTTCTCCATTCTTGACATTTTTCAGAATCAATTCAGCAGGAAGAAAAGGCCCCGATGTGCCCATCTTCTCCATTAAGAGAGCATCATGCGTTCATGATTTTGCTCTTACAGAAAATTTTATTGTATTCCAGGATATACAGATTGAAGTGAGGCCAATGGAGATTATGAAAGGAAGATCACCAGTGGTATTCGATCGTGACAAAATGCCACGGCTAGGCATTTTGCCACGATACGCCGAGGATGAGACTCAATTGCTGTGGATTGATGCGCCGGGATTAAACATGCTACACTTAGTTAATGCTTGGGAAGAAGATTGTGGCAAAACAATAGTAATCCTGGCGCCTAATGTATTATCAGTTGAGCACGGGTTTGAATCCATAAATTTGTTCCACTTGATATTGGAAAGGATTACAGTTGACGTCAAGGCAAAGAAGGTTGTAAGACAACCATTGTCCACCAAAAATCTGGAGTTTGGAGTCATTAATCCTGCTTACGCTGGAAAGAAGAACAAGTCTGTAGCTTTTATATACCCTTTCAACTCATTTATCTGTTTTGACTTATACGTATATATTGATGTCATATTTCTTTTGTTTTTTTCTGGGTAAGATAGGTATGTATATGCAACAATCATAGATCAAATGCCGAAGGCAGCAGGGGTGGTGAAGCTTGACTTGTCTCTACTTATGGTGGATTGCAGTGATTGCACTGTGGCTAGCCGACTATATGGGCCGAGCTGTTACGGTGGTGAACATTATTTCGTGCCAAGGGAGCCTGATAATCCAGCAGCCGAGGAGGACGATGGTTATCTAGTAACATATGTGCACAATGAGAATACTGAGGACTCTTGGTTCTTAGTTATGAATGCCAAATCCCCGACTCTTGACATTGTTGCTAAGGTTAAGTTGCCTGGTAGGGTGCCCTATGGCTTCCACGGGCTATTTGTCAGGGAAAGTGACCTCAATTAGCTGTAAAATGCATATAGTTGATTAATCAGGATCTCGCTGTTGAAAGACGCTGCCGACCTTAAATTAATAAAGAAAGAGTAGACTTATCTAATTTGAACTGTGCGCAAAATAAATTTATTTATCGTGATTCCTTATTTCAAATCCAATAATTAACAGTTGTTATCAGCCCACCGAAATATTCAAGTAGGTGGAATTGAGTATCAATACCGTCCAATCTCACAAGTAATTAAAATGTGTGTAAAATGTGTGTTGAGACGTATATTCAGTACGTATCACCAAATATAATAACTTTTACATCTAGAAAAATATATAACATGGAATCACATTGAAAAACTTTCTATACCACCATTACCTAAATTCCTTCTGTATCAGACCTATTTGAAATTGGTTCGTAACCGATACATGGTCAATAAATCAAAATTTATTGACCATGGATCATGGGTCAAACTTGTAATCAACTCGTTGATTCACGGGTCGGTTATAAGTTAAATTACTCCAGTCCGTCGAACCGCCGAGTCGACCCAGAGGTTAAAAAAAAAATGGTTGCCAACGAATTTAGTTTATTAGTTATTTTTGGTTGTATCTTAATTCTAACACGTGAGTTATACATAAACTAATGAAATTTTTATCAAAACAATTATGCATAAAGAAACATATAAAAATCTTAATTGTACAAATTTAGCTTGTAATTAATCATCAAAAGATTAAATTGTTTAAAAGTCATTCATTCATGATTGTTGTATGTGTTTGTCAAATCAACAAATAAAAAATGTAAATGGATAATAGATCTATGGTGTGATTAGTTAAACTTGATTAACTCATGCATATATGCTAAATATTAGAAAAAGTACAGACACAATAATCGCAGGCTCTAGCCTCTTATAAATTTAAGAGGACCCCAAACATCTATTTTCATTAATTATAATTATTTTTTATGGTCTCGACCTTGATACTGTTAATTAAGTTGCACTAGTATTAATTTATGGTATTAACCTTGAGTGTTTATTAAACATATTCACTTTAAATAGAATCTTTTACCTCCCAAGCAGAAAAAGCAGAAAAGAGAATACCAGAATATAGAAACCCGATTATATAAAAAAAAAATCGAGAACCTCAAGGATAAATTTATCATCTAACAATGTAATTCTTGAAATTGGAAAATACAGTAAAGAGGTCAACTTATAGAAAACTAATACTATAACTTGTGAATTAAAAAAAAAAAAAGTGCGAGGACTAAATAATTGAAGGTGATTATGGTGTGATTTTTATTTTATTTTTAATTAATTTTAAACTAAATTATTATACACGTTTAACTAAAGAGAAATTTTCAATTTCAATTTATTAAATTAAAATCGAATGTTCAAGTTGTGCGATTGGGGTGATTTGGTGTGATTTTCGATTTTTAATTGGTTTGCTTGGAGAGTTAATAAATAAAGAATGTTTATTATATATGTATATTATTTCATAATCAAAATAGTCTCAATTTTTTATACTATATAAAATGATTTTACTTAAAGAAAAATATAATGAGAGAAACGCTCAACCTTATCTTTCAATAATTTAAAAATTCAAGCATATCTTAAAATTTAAGTTTAAATTTTGAAACTGAGCATTTTTTTTTAAGTTTATTATAATTAGAATAATTGATTATGTAAATTATAGGTAATATTTTTTTTTTAATTTTTGTTCACACTTTTACATTCTCAATTTTTTAATTTTCTACTCTCAATTATTCATTATTCAATTCTATATTATACATTCAATACTATTTCAATTGTTTCATTAAATTATTTTTCATATTTCATTCTCTTATCTTTAATTATTCATTTTTCAATTTAAGTTCAAGTCCATTTTTTATTTTTAAAATTATTTTTAATTCTATAATTTAAATTTTAGCTAATATTTTTAAAAAAAATTAAGTGCAAATTTTTTATTGAAAGTTAAGTTTAAACTTTAAGACTTCAAGTTGAGCATTTTTTTTAAATTTATTATAATTAGAATATTTGATAATTTAAATTTTAAATAATAATAATTTTTGTAAATTTAAGTGAATTTTTTTCATTAAATTCAAAAATTAACAATTTTTTTTTAATTTAAGTTCAAAAATTTTTAAATTTTTTTTAAAAAAAATCCAAGGGTCAAAATCGTACCCTAAACCAGTGATTAACCAAAATCGAAATCAAAACCGGCCCTCTAGCTTCGAAACCCAGACTGTAACCGATCTTGCCGATTACGGTTAAGAGTCGGGAAATTTCGAATCGTAAAACCGATAATTTTATACCAAAATTGGTAGTTCCTAAACTGTATCAGATCTATTCTATATCATTTGGGGACTAGTTACGGATTCAAACTCTTTCATTTCTTGTTTCATTAGGATATTTCTCCTTCACGCAAAGGGTTTTCATGATGTATTTAAACTTGACCGTGTAGGTATCATTGAGCTAAGTTAAGATGGTCCATCATGTGAGCCCGAGTTAAGCCGGCCCATCAAGCATCCAACGGTGCTGGTTTGTCATCAACTGAAAACACAATCCTCAAGTAATTTTGGGCCTAAAGTCCGACTCGGCCCATTAAATTGTATTTATGCGATTTTTTATTTTTTATAAGAAAAAAAGTTAGATCGAGTAAAGATTCGATGTAGCTATCCCAATTAAGGGAACTCAGATGTCAGAAAATATTTCGTTTGTCATATCTCGATCGAATCATTTTGATCACCTCTGCCCCACCAGCACACCAAAGGTTCACCATCCGACCCCAATATTATGAGCCGGTACCGCAGTTCATAATACACTATCTGATAAAAGACAATTCTACGTTTTCAATGAAATTCGAATTAGAGACCTCATAGCAAATGTAAACCATCTTTAACTATTGGACCACCATGGCGATGGTGTATTTATGTTAATTAATATGTGCTAAATTGATGTAACCTAGATATTAATGAACTAACACTGAGTAGTAGTGTTTCCCTATCTTTCAAAATTCAAACAAATAAAAACTCCGAGTTGTCACATGGAACCACAATTAGGTTCAAACATATGGCATTTACCTAAGTATATATATAATAATTAAGGCACTTTTTTTGTGGGGATGCAATACATTATTTGAATTTTATATTTTATATTACGTTTTCACATCACATCTATATAAATAATGCTAAGTGTATATTTAAATAAATATTCAACCAACAAAATCTGATAGGTTTTCCTAAATCTAACAACATATACCAAACACCACTTTGTCAATACCATTTATCTATCTATATATATATATATATATATATATATAACTAGTGAAAATTGTGGCCCTGGAGATGATGAGATTTAGCGGTTAACTAATGCCTTTAATTAGTACAAGGTTGTAATTTTTACCTAGCATATTCACATAATAAACACCATTACTCAAAATCTTAATTCAATTTTCCAACTCAATTTCATATATGTAAAGATTCTTATAACTTTGTTTAAATTACCCTTCTTGATATAATAAGTTTTAATCTAAATATTCTTTTGGCCCCAAATTTCTATAAAAAAAAATTGTTCCATAAATATCCAATAAAATAATGATTTGGCATAATTAGCTGTCAACTATTACTTTTAAAATTACATAAAAGTTTCACGTTTCACTTTAATACTAATATGTAGTAGTATTACATAGTAATAAATATGCTCATGATTGGCAAAAGAAGACTTGTCATTGTCATATGTAGTTTATATATATTATCCACTCATGATTAACAATATTGTTGCCCATGACAACTTAAGATGGAAACCTTTCTTCTTCCTTCCTTCCAAGATTTCCTCAGTTTATTGGTGAGAAGAGCCAGCTTGCTCAAACAAAGATCAGAACCCATTTTTCCTTCACAAGATTTCAGCCCATAAAGAAGCTAAATCACATACACCGAAAAGCTCACTCATAAGAAGTCACCAGCCTTGGAATAAGTCATACTACACAAGAAAACAAGACAATCTTTACATGCAAAAATATGAATAAAATATGAATTCATAGATATAAGGGTAAATACGAATATAAAAAATTATTCAGAGTAAAAATATAATTTATTTTAAAATTATTTTTATATGTATTATGCTTGTACTTATTTTTAATTATATATTTATATGTATTTTTATATTGTTTAATTTATATTTGTAACACAATTTAAATTAACTATTCAACAGATAATTAGTATTTTTAATAAATTATTAGGATTCTTTTTTTATTTATATGATATTTAATTAATACTTATAAATAGTTTTTAGATTTTAATTAAATATTCTAAAGTATGAATTTAATACGTCCATTAAATATAATACCTCAAAAGTATGAGTATTATTTGATAAGTTCATAATGTGTACATAAAATAAAAATATTTTTTAATTACTATATCAACTAAATGAATATAATACAAATTTAATATTCGTAACACATGAATAATGAACTAATAAGTAGTAAAGTAAATTAGTTCCTAGGAAATCTCCCATTTTCTTTTAACACCACAATAGATATCCTAATACAGCGCTTGTTCCAAGCTTATAAACTAGCTATAAAGTATACTCAGCGGCCTATATATGGTGACCCAAGCAGGATTGAATTAGGTGAGATCCTCAGAGTTTGTGGAGGTCAGTTTCTTTCACAAAGATAGCATGGAAGCCATGGGGCACCCTACGAGGTAGCTTAACAGCAGCAACAATTTCAAGAGTTGGAGACCTGGCGTCCATTACCAAGAATTGGGATTCTTGTGTATTCTCATTATTTACATAACTCAACAAATAACCATCATCCTCCTCTGCCGCCGGGTTGTTCGGCTCCCTCGCCACGAAAATTGGTTCGCTCCCATAGCAGCCTGGTCCATACATGCGGCTAGCCACCGTGCAATCGCCGCCATCCGCTGCAAATAGTGACAGATCTATCTTCACCACACCCACCATCTTCGGCATGGTCTCTATTGCTGCTGCATATATGTACCTGCATGTTAAAGATAATAAAATTATTCATACTTGAGTTGGAGCGCTCTACTTTGAACAAAGTTTTAAGATTTTATTATATTTAAAACATACTAATTTTCTAATTAACATACTATATTTTGATTATATGTGCTAAAATTAGTAATAAGTTATAAATCTCCATGATTTATGATAATAGCTATGGTTACACAAGAGGTGATATATAAAACTAGTTGTAGGAAAGATATTCATAAAATTGCTCAAGAATGTACTGTAAAACTGGGTACCTGTTCTTCTTTCCGGCATATTCAGGATTGATCACTCCAAAGTCGAGGCTTCTGGCGGAAACTGGATGCCTCATTACAACCTTCTTTGCCTTGGCATCAATTGTAATCTTCTCCAATGAAAACTGTATCAAATTCATTTTCTCCAAGGCATGCTCAACTGACAATACATTAGACGCCACGATCACGATTGTGTCACCACCATCTTCTTCCCAAGCATTAACCGAGTGCAGCATGTTCAGTCCTGGCACATCAATCCAGTACATTTCACTCTCATCCTCTGCATATCGTGGGATAACGCCGATCCTCGGGACTTTATCAGGATCAACTCTCATTATTGACCTTCCTCTCATAATCTCCAAAGGGTTTATCACAACCTGTGTGTCCGGAAATATGGCAAATTTTTTTGTCACAGCGAAGTCATGAATGAATGATGCACCCTTCATGGAGAATATGGGAACATCCTTCTGTTTCCTTCCATTGGAATCGATTCTGAAAAAGGTTAAAAACGGAGGGATCACGAAGTATCTGAAAGCAAAGGCTTCGCTGGTGTCTGGATCAATTTTCGGGTGTGCTGTCATGTTCAGGAAAGGGTTGCTACTGTGAAAATTGTGGCGGCCAATAGTGATTATATCTCCATCTGATGTCAGTTTTATCGCATAGGGCAGATCAGACTCCATTAGGGCGAAGAGATGTCCACCAAATAGAGCTAAACTAGTATTTGCTGTGCCAAGGCCATTGATGAAAGGATGGAACTGGCCAGTAAGTAGTCGTGCGATATTTAGCCCCATGGAAGCCGTCAGGTTATTGTTGAAAGATGCGAAAATATTAGGGAAAACGGGATAGCCCAAATCACGCTCCACCATGTACTTGTAAGTCTTGACAAAGCGGCTGCAAAACGTGGCTTTGCCTCTGGAGATTTTGATCGAGTGAAGCATGCCATCACCATCTACAAGATGGGAAGAACCATGAGGGATGAACTGAGGATTGGGGCCATTTTGGATGTAGGCACCATCCAGGCACGGAGGAAGGGAGCCCTCCACCACCTCGCAGGCGGTGGGAGGAAGCTCTTCCACGGGGAAAAGTTGCCGGAAAGTACCTGTTTTGGGGTTTCTTCCTAGTTCCAACCAATGAAACATCTAATAATGGAGAAATGGTTTCCATCTTATGACAAAGAAGAAGGGGGGTTGTTTTTATAGGTCTCACTTTTCCAATTCAATCAATTAAAGATTTCTCATAATCAAATTCTTTATTCAAAGTCAATTTGAGTTTTCTTTTTAGAGTTGGTATGAACTCTTATATTTTAATTTAATATTTTATTTTATATTTTATATAAAAAATATATGATAAATATATAAAATATTTTTTAAATATATATTTAACGTAAATTATATATAATATATATTTATAAAATAAAATACAAGATAAAAATTGTAAGAGAAGTTAAGTATATTTTTTATCAGTATAAAAAATTAATGGAATGACTTTTAATCCTTTCAAACTCTTTCCACGATTTGTCAGCTGGATCCACGCCCCCAAGCTTACTGGCACTGGTTTAAATTTTAGGTTTACGCCCCATATATATTTTACTATGTTTGGTTTTATGTATTCCAGATTTGATTTGTTAGAATCAATCAAGTGTAAATTTATTTATCTTGTGATTGGTCTGGACTATGCTAGATTTGATTTGGATTGAAAATTTCCAAAAGTTTATTAGATAATATGCTGACCCTTTTTAGGTTTTTTTTTTTTCTTCTGTGAAGATAATTAGCTAAGTTTGTCACAAATGATACTTATTTTCAAATTTAAAATGGCAAAGTTCAAAACTGGAGCTCAATCATCTGATTCAATTATTTTTAATTCCTTTTCTTTTTCTTGTCAGAAAAAAAAAAGAAAAAGAAAAAGGAAAAAATGAAACGGGGTGAAAGCTTGTCCTTTGCTTCATGATCCTAGCTAGTTATTTATTCAGATATTCGAATAATTATTTAAGAAGATCAGCTTCTATTATTATGTTTAGTGGAGATATTGTGCTAATTTTTATTTTTTTAAATCCATGTGAGAGAACTGAAAAAACTAAATATGTATAGTGATTATAAAGATTGAAGTGAGATGTCGATCATGACGTGCAAGATTGAATAAAAAAAATTCAATTATAAAATTAGTGCTGGGATTTGATTTGGATTGAAAATTTCCAAAAGTTTATTAGATAATATGCTGACCCTTTTTAGGTTTTTTTTTTTTTTTTTCTTCTGTGAAGATAATTAGCTAAGTTTGTCACAAATGATACTTATTTTAAATTTAAAATGGTGAAGTTCAAAACTGGGGCTCAATCATCTGATTCAATTATTTTTAATTCCTTTTCTTTTTCTTGTCAGAAAAAAAAAAACCAAACAAAGGAAAAAAAAGAAAGCTTGTCCTTTGCTTCCTGATCCTAGCTAGTTATTTATTCAGATATTCGAATAATTATTTATGAAGATCAGCTTCTATTATTATGTTTAGTGGAGATATTGTGCTAATTCTTTTTATTTTTTTAAATCCATGTGAGAGAACTGAAAAAACAATATATATATATATATATATATATATATATATAGTGATTATAAAGATTGAAGTGAGATGTCGATCATGACGTGCAAGATTGAATAAAAAAAATCCAATTATAAAATTAGTGCTGGAACCTTCATAGACTCGTGGTGTTTTCGACTTTACTTAGATGTTTGTTTTTGTTTTAGCAATATTTGTATGTACAATATTTCTAACTTGCTTGGCATTGCTCACGTATTTTTCTAAATCATGGTAATAGTGACTTTAGTATAAAGTAGAATGATTATTTATTATTTAATGTTAATAACCCTCCTTTGAAAATATAATACTACATGAATTATACTTTCAATTTGTCAATTTGGTGTATGCATGTTAGTTGTATTATTATTCCGGATTCATCATCACATCTTTGGTATCCTTAAATCATATCCTAACAATAGTCATCTGTGTTAGTCATTTTATCCTATAATCCTAAGTAATAACATAATAATTATGAACAGCTATAATTTCGTCGCCAAAATATAATACAGCGGCACTATGTGAATAAACATTTAAAACTTTTAAAGTAGTTGCCTGAATTTAGTGATCAAAATATCATTTATTGTATATGGGCGATCGCCCAAAGGTGAGTTCGGCCATCTAGGCTCTTAGGCATCTTGAACTTCAACACACGGCATTCCACTTACTTGAATAATATTTTTTTAAAAAAAAAAAAAATTGCTTCCAAATTAAACTAAGTTTTTTGTCACGCGAATGTAGATAATCAATGCATTGGATCCTAAATTACGAAATTATAAAATATAATAGAATTTAGATATTGAATATCAAAGTAATCAACAAACTAACATTCCACAAGGCACATAGAGCATAATTGAATCCCGAAGGAATATATAATAGTTTGCTGCAAAATCATGGATTAGTTTGCCGTAAAAAATCTCACAATTGATTGATGAAAAAGAATAAACATTTAAATTGATATTTTCCTAGTAACAAAAAGTAATAGGTTTACAAATTTTTTTCAGTCGATGAACACAAATCACTGTAAAAGAATATTATGGATATACATTATGGATAAGTTGGTGTATAAATTATGGATATGCTTTATCAGATCTTATGTTAGCTATCAGCAGGCTGATTATGGCTCTAGTTAGCTCATTTTCTAACATATGAGAGCCTAAAAACAGCAGGATCAGTGCATAAACTGAAGAGAGTTGGAGAGAACAAAAGTAAGTTCATTATTTCAAAAGAAGGTTCAACATGACGATACATACATATATATTCTGAGAATTGTTGGTCAGGAAATCTAGAATATTGTAACTTTTTTCCATATATTTGAGGTCCATCTAAAAAGAAGTTACGGAAGCAACCTCTAAATGGCGGTTTTAAGTTAATCGATGATCTTTGGTATTGAGGTTGACCCTGAGAAGATGTGTCCTATCTGGTAAGAAATCTTGTTGATGGATGAATCCCTGTTAATGAGCGGTTCTGATGACCGAGAGGCATGAGGAGGAATTCCCAAGGTCACCTGTCTCTCTCTATAGGATGCCCAAGTGACCAAATAAAGCCCAGCTATAATGAGAAATCCTCCCAGAATACTGTTTCAAAGTAACATATAAGGAGTAAATCTTCAGTCGCAAAATGAATGTGCATGTGGTAAAATGACAAATTTGAAAGGATTAATGATCAACATGAGAACAACAGGCTTGCAGGACATAAGTGCATGATTTGAAAAAGATTATAACAGCAAAGGGCAAATACTAAAAAAAAGAACAGTATGAAAAGGCTTAGAGATATAACCTTCCCAAATAAATCGGGCTTCCAAGGAAAATTCTTGACAGGAATGCTGATGCAGCAGGTTGAAGCGGATTATACAAAGCAACCAAGGCAGGGCCAAGGATTTTATTTGACCATGTCAAAAATCCATAGTTCAGTGCAGATGCTACAACTCCCTACAAAAGAAACAGAAGAGAAGGGTTTTTAAGAATGAAGGATACATCAATTAAGAGAAGTATATATCTATTCAACTTAATCTAAGATGCCAAAAGCTTTTGAAGCCTCAGATAAAGACATAAAATCAAAAAGATCTTCTGATCCACACTTTGAGACCCTTTCACTTTCCAGGTCCCCTAAATGTCAGAAATCACATCCAGTCTCAAAAACTACAAGGGCGGACATCATACAAGGCCCACTCACAAAAAAAGTGCCACTCTAGCACATGCTAAGTACTTGCATGTTTCTTTCCTACGATAAGTGAAGTCCACATTTCCTGTAACTGTCCAAATATCTCAATTTAATCTCTATGTTGACTTAAAAATGTTCTCACTCTTAGCATATGGTGACACCAGAATAATGGTTACTTCATTAAATGCTAACTCTTCATCGATATTTGAACATAGTCAAGCCTCAGGCAGCAATTAAGCCTCCTGCACCAGAAAGTATGTTGTATGGTGTAGTGATGTATATTGGGTGGTCCTGGCCTAACTTGTACTCCAGACCATATGTTATATTTTTATGACTTAGAAGACTTAATTTTCTTTCAGAATCAAGCGCTGAAGATGTTTATAATACACTCCCATGATTTTCTTGCCTAAACAGAAAAGCAAAAAAGAGAAAAGAGGAAAGACTTACAGCATAGCAGACAGCAAAAGCCTCAGACCGTGTGAGATTCCAGTCTGTTGACTCATCTGTCATAAAAAATGCAGTCACTACCATGAACAGAGCCCCAAAAAAGTAGGAATAGGCCGTAACTGATATACTTGCAGGATACTTAGCTAAAAGTGGAGCCTGCACGGAAGTACAAATAAAGCTCCATAAACATCTCATTTGAGTTATTGAAGTCATGCAAATAGACCTATAGTCACAGATGTAGAAGCATATCATGAGGAAGCAAAGGTTGTGCAACATTTTAGAAGCAGTAAAGGCAACTGTACAGCTGAAATCCGATTTAAATTATGGAAGACCAAACTAAATTTTGGATCCAGACATTCTACAAGTATCAGAAGCATAAAAGTAGAGTGCAGAAGAGCAGGTTCTGAAAAGTTGTAAACAGCATAAGAATAAACCAAGTGTTATTCTAATGTGTATAGAACTGCTTAGTCAACATAAGAGTAGAAGAAACAGTTGAGGAGGAAAATGACCTGCTTATACAACTGAAAACCAGGCCTCCGGAAAGTAAAAATAATAGGGAGAAAGTTATGATGATTGATACTTCCAACAGTTCTAAAATTAATTTCAATCCCAAGGATATTCGATTCCTGATTGCTTCTGAACAAATCAAGAAAACACACAGCTAAGGACACCTAGATACTCAGAATTTCTAATGATTCGAGAAATATACTCAAACCATCTAGATGGACTTTGCAGATGCTTGTAAGACTCATCAGAAATTTAGTGCATATTTGGGAGCACTTTTGAAATGAAAGTTCATTTATAAAATGGACTTTTTAATATGGACTTTTTTTAAAAATACTTATAAGTATTGTTAAATGTTTTGTAGAAATGTACTTTAATGCCCATTTAGTAGAAGTGTAAGAAAAAAAATTCAAAAGCCACAATTTTGCACTTCTCTAAAATGGACTTTTGGAAAAGTGACTTATTTTAAAAGTCCATTCAAAAATAATTACCAAACATATAATTTTTCTACAAATAGACTTTCATATCTAAAAGTCCATTTGAAATGGGTTTCCAAACACCCTCTTAAACATTACAAAATAGATGTATTGCTGACCATCAAGCTACCATAGTTTCAACAAATACTGAAACAGAAAGGCTAGTCAACTTTCACAACCTAACAAGATCAATGCCAATAAACATTTGTTAAGTTAACATTTAACTAAGATATACTGTCATATTTTCCAAAATTAGAGGAACCACAGTGTTACTAAAAAAATGTGGTGGTGGGGGGGGGGGGGGGGGTAATAAAACTGTATCTAGCATTTGCTTAATGAGTACAGAAATATTCATTACATTTCCACACTGCAGAGGACTAGATTCTTATAAAATTACAAACATCAAGATAGATATCTATTACCTGAATGGCTAGATAAGTCGCCATGCACATGCAGTTCCCAATCAAGCATAAAACCCCAAGGTGCCAATTATCAAACCCCAACTCAAGAAAACTAGACATTAACCAACCAGCAGGCTCTGGTTGACCCTTGGCACTTATTTCACTGCGTGCTGCAAAATCTAATTCCTTATAACCGAACACAGCTGGACCACGGAACATAGCCATTAGAACGGCACCAGAAACGCAAACAATAGTACCTCCTAACTTTGCTTGACCTTCAGTTTTTTGTAAATTCACAGTTTCTGTACTGCACATAGAACAACTACATGTAACAATGAAAGAACGACAAAATTCATGTGCGTGTTTGTGAGTAATAGAAAGGAAATTGATTTTGACAATATCCATATCTGATTCTCATGCATGCAAAGAGCACTCGACACGCAAGCAAACATACACAAACTCACAAAGTTGTGCGTGTGTGTGTGGGGTGGGGGGGGGCGAGAGAGAGAGAGAATAAAGGTAATAGCCTGGAGAGCTTGACTGACCCCATCATTACAGCCAATATGAATGTAAAGACTGGAATAGCAGGCTGTATGGCTGCAGCATAAGTTGGATTCGTGTAGCCAAGACCGAGAAGAAACAAAAGTTGGTTCCCAAAAATACTAATCCAACAGCAAAACGACAAAGAAAAAACATAAAGAAATTATTAGTGTTTTCAGTAAGCAGAAAGAAAAAGCCAACTTAACAAAACTGGAGATATTCCACTTACCCAGTTAAACCAAGAAAGAAGAAGGCCATTACAAACCGTCTATTTAGTGGCAACCTTAGCCTTCTGCAAAACAAGAAATAAAACATTGGCAATTGCTGTGTCATTCATATTCAAAAAAAGAGAAAAGAAGAGAAAAAAAACTGACTCGAAACAGTTAACAAGGAACAATATTTGGTGATTTCACTAAATTAAGATATTACTTAAAATTCGCATACTTACTAATAGCCAAAAGCAGTGTGGATAGATTTTGACTGTATAAATAGAGTTCACTTTATGCTTCAATAGGCACTCCTTGGCTTAGATTAGACCCTAGGTCATGAACTATTGACTACCTTAATTCAAACTGGTTAGTTTTTTATTCCACGGCAGTCAGTGGTAGCTAAGCTTTCTGTAGGTGCATGGGCTTGGCTAGAGAAGCAAAAACTTCTTTTTACTCTTTACTTTTTCTAACATTTCTAGTACCTGCAACAGATGAATTTGACTCCAAAACAAACATACCACCAGCTAGGTAAGTATATTTCTCATCAGTACATGTCCCTTTGGGTACCAAATATAATCCAGTAATTATTCCTCAGAAACAGGAAACAGACACACAAAACAGACAAGTGTTAATCATAGAGACGACTACACATAATTCAGCTACAAAGTGGCTTGAATTTGAACAAAGAACAAAGGATCTGACACAAATAAGCAATTTTAGGCAGGTACAGAGGTAGACCTCTCCTCATATTTACTAATTGCCAAAGCAAGTTTTGATTCCATGCAAGTGGAACTCAACCGGTTTAAGCTATGGGTCATGGGGCTGTAATGGCAAGAAAGGGGAAAATATGCCCTATATTGCTAGGAAATATGAAAGTATTTTGCTCTTTTTAGAGAATTTGCTTGTTAATAAGTCTTAGAGGGTATTTTCTGTGCTTGAGGAGAGTCTGAATGGTACAGGTTTCCGGCACCAATAATCATTCTTTCTGAGTATTTGACGCAGATAGAGGTCATCTAGACCCAAGTGACAATGATATTTGTCTTCTTGGAGCATGTTTCTCAGTGCATATGAATTTTCATATGCATGAACCAAGCTTACTATATCTAGATTCACAGATGATATCAAAGGCTTCAAATTATATTTCTTTTGCCTACGCACTCCATTCTAACAATCAAAAGTTGGTTTCTAGTTTAGAATATAACATTTGTGGGACGGAATCACATGAAAAACTAGTATCCTGTACATTGATGGAAAATCACTATAACACAATAGTAAGTATATGCATCGCCATCTAAGCCCACTCACAGAAACCATCTTATATTGAACTTATCAGCAATAAATCTTTTTGACAGTAACAATAACCAGAAACCTTTAGAACCCACTTCCACACTTGGCCTAAACATGCTTGTACATGCATTACCTCACCACAATCGTCTACAAACGCTATGAACACACACCTTTTGACAAATCTAAACTCTCCAACCGAGGTCTGAAGCAAGACAATTAGATGGCAAGTGAACCAACTTAAATGGTAATTCCCCTTTCGATAGGTGGGGACTTCATACAGCCTAGCACGAGACCTTTCAACTTCAACCAATGAGCAATGGCTCAGTCCTTATACCTTCCTCATCCAGTTTCCCACCTTTCACACACACTGCACTTTACACTACGAGAAAGAGACAAAACCACCAATAATCTAGTAATAACCGCATCACATTCAACCATGTATATCCTCAAGAACTTAATTATCTAATCTATCTCAATACACGCCGTAAAATCCATAAATGTCATAGAAAGAAAGAGAGCAGCGAAGGGATACTGACTTCTCACGGACATAGGCTACGGGGGCGAGGATCGAGAGCGCAAGAAGGTCTCTGAAGACACAGAAGACAAGCTGATTGACGCCGACGTTGAGTGCCACTTTGGTGATGACGTGGTAGCCGCCGTTGAACACCTGCACTGCCGCCATTGCCATATGGGCCCTCCACACGTCCCCGCCATTTGCGCTCGCAGTCGCCATTGCTGCCGCCATCCTCTTCATAATAACACCAATCTCATTCCACTCACTCTCCCTCCAAGCCCAAGATGCATAAATATATCTGCGCGTGTGTGTGTGTGTGTGTGTGTGGATTGGATTATGGGGATGGTCGGTGTGAATGTGGGGTTGCGTGAATCGTGTTGCTTGAACGAGGAAATTAAGGTGGGAATGGAATTACTTGAGATGGGTTGATGTTTTTGTTGTTTTTGGTCACGTTGTTACAGTGAATTGGGAGGGTTTTGTGGGTAGAAAGAAAGAACGAGAACTGAGAACTGGGAACTGAGAATTTATCAGAGTGGAATGCGAGGTTTAAG
This sequence comes from Paulownia fortunei, assembly GCA_019321725.1. Lineage (NCBI taxonomy): Eukaryota > Viridiplantae > Streptophyta > Magnoliopsida > Lamiales > Paulowniaceae > Paulownia > Paulownia fortunei. Next base: position 4,361,265 of record CM033122.1, on the reverse strand, counting down.
TTTAATACCCATCATCAGCCCATCTATGATTTCAATCTAACAGCTAAAGCGGCCCAGACAGTGTTCCCAGACTTTGTTTCACATGTACTACAAGTCTACAACTGATTTTTATGGATCCAGATATGTCTTGGGTTTGTTTGTGTGCCTAAGTATTTTTCAGGCAATTAATATATTATTACATCATATATATCTACCTATCAATTGATAATTTATTAGTAACTACCACCAACAACCAATAGTAAACTAAACTTACAAGTGTTGGTAGAAGTCGACTCTCAGTTTTTAAAATTTTGGGATCTCAATTTAGTTATTTAATTAAAATTTTACTCGTTTTTCTGTATGATTGGTCATGTTTAAGATTTAGAAGTATTGAAGTGAAAAATGTATAAAGGTTTGATATGTAAATGTTCATGAATTTGATATGTTAGGTAAATGTCCAAGAATTCACTTCGAGCAAATTCTTCAAAGATCCATTAGAGAAATTTAATGAGCAATTATGATAATATGACTAAAAGTCTCACGAATGATCTATAACACAGATTGTTGGTGCTATGCTCAAATCAATAAAGGGAGATTATAAAACTCAAATAAGTACAAGAATATTTAAAGAGCTAGAATACGACTGAAGAATTTTCTTTAGTAGTTATAAATATGTTGTGGGGGGTGAAGCCGTGAAGGTAGTAGTCAGTCCGCTCACAGTTCTTTATTTTTTTAAAGGTGAATTATCAAAGGGTTACGTAATTCTTTACGTTTTTAGAGGTGAATGATAAAATGGTCACGTATTTCTTCTCGCTCCCCTTCTCCTTTTGGATAAATTATTTTTACAAGCTTGCCTATTTTGGATGTCCTCCCGTAATTGTACCTAGTACAATTCTTAGGTAAATCACGAGGGAATTAGAATTTCACCGATTTTAACTCGTGAATTGCTAAATCAACATGGCAAATTAATGGAATAAGACGATCCAAGATGATAATATGATATAATTACTACTGATTTACACACGTTACTCAGAAAAAATAACTTCATTATCTTTACCATTTTCCATGAATTAAAATGTAGGTATATGGCCACAAATAAAACTGTGAAAGACCATCAGTCGTCACAGCTAGTAAAACTCCATTCAAATTTGAAAATTAAGTTTCAAATGAATGTATTAACTAAACAAGCAAAAAAAGGTGCAGCAGCTTCAAATTCCCAAAATGGTTCTTATCTGATCAGGGGGGTGTCTGGCCAGTGACCTGGGATCCGGGTAGCCATTATTAGGATCCATGATTCCCTTGTAAATGACTTCATATACTTCAGCAAGAGACCTAGCCAACTGCACACAAGCTTCTGAGCGCAGACTTGGCACCTGCATCTGCTCAAACTCAGGCAGAGAACTTTCACTTCCCAAAATAAGCCCGAAGAAAGCCTTCAGACACTCTGAAAGAGCAGCAGGAGCCATATCTTCTGTCTCAGCCAGCGGTGGCCTGGAGACAGATTCGCCTGCGTCAACATCCTTCAAAGAATCATAGAAGTGAGACATCTTGTTTGACAACCCACATTTTCGCAAAATTGTATCAACTGCTATTTCAACAAGACCATGAACGTGGCTTTCTATCATTGCTCCGAGCTTCTTCACATATTCAGATGCAACCTCATGTCCTAACAATGGTTGTCGGATGGCACATAAACAGTTGATCAGAAATATCCTAGAAGGTGTTTCACGGATCTGCATAGAATAAAACATCAAGTCAAATGATGCTAGAGCGTGGGGAGCTGAATACACAAAAGGTAGTACCAATCACCATTTTAGAAGCAAAAGATGCATTATGATGTAACGCAGTGGGACAAAATATGGACCATTTATGTACCTCAGAATATGCACTCTACTAAAAAGAGTTTTATATCAGGATTTGCCGTGCACAATTGATCTGACATTCAATTTTGTTCCTTAGAAGGCCATGATTCTTGGAAAACCATCCCACATACAGAAAAGACTACTGGGTATTTTAACATTTTTCCTGCTGACTGGGCATGCGTGAGTGCAAGTTCTCTTTTTTGTTTAATTTTTTTTTTCCTTTTTGGGTTTCATTTTGTTTTGCCAGGAGGAAGTGGGAAAAGTAATTTGGTGTTGAAGGAAAGAAAACTATTATTGTTCAAAACTTCTAGAAAACATCCAGTAAAGCCATAGAATATAATAATTTCCAGTGATGGATCGAGATTTCCTAAATTTGGGAGGAAAGGGAAAGGTGTCATAGGACTTTGGGAGGGAAAAATTGTTTATTCATTAAATCACCCATAAAAATTAAAGGTAGTGAATGTGGGGGTTGGGAGGGACCAGCCCCACCCAGCCACTACTGGTTCATTTTATTGCATAATCCATCCAGAGTGATATAATATGGGAGAAGTAAAATACGAGAGTTGTGATAACATCTAAAGTAATGAAACTAGAAAGAAAACAGAGTTGATTAGCTAATGACAATTCATACGATTGCCATTCACATGCAGATATAGGGGAACTAATAGAAACTATTCGAGTATACAACCTTATTCAAAGATTTAGTTTATCCACCACAGGTTGATCAAGTTATCCTATTAATGAACTTCTTAGTTTAAAACTTTCAGATGCTCAGGAATGCATCCTTACACAATAGGCTACCAGCAGATGTGTACTGATAACCAAAAGGCAAATTGAAGAGGAATTAATATCCTGTCAAGAACAGATAAACATAATTGTGGATGGAATATCAATTGATACGAAGCCACTTAAAAGCTTGAAAATCTTATGAAGTAGAACATTTGGATTATAAGCAGGCAAATATATACCTGAGATAAAGGGGCAGAACTGCTATTATCCAAAATAGCATCTACAGAAGATCTGCGGAGTTGAGCTGGGTCTGAACTTACTCTACTTCTTCTTGATGACTGAATTGCTCCCTTGGACTTGTGTGCCTCTGCTGCTTGTTCACACATCTGAACACAAGGACCATGATAAATGGCAATCAGTGATAACCAAGCAAATTTGACTGAGGCTCTCTTACTAATTATAACATCAATCTGACTTCAAAAAGCAATCTTGGACAACAAAGTTCAGAAGTGCCAAGACAAACCTAATGCACAAGATCTTTCTCAAAACAGAAATTTTGAACTCGACATTCAAGAGTGAGAACTTAATTCTAGTTTACAAGATCTTACTGGAGCCCAGGACTGACAAGTTAATCCTACTATGGCAGAGGCATGTATGCTCAGATGTTTAGACGGCACATATGATCGACGCATATGCAGCAACTCAAATCAATTGAAGCAAGAAAACAAAGCGGTGATCATTAACGCAGTTTAAGTGAAAATTGTGGAATTAAAAGTAGCATAAAAATTGTGAAATTCTAAAATTATTCCTCTTCCACTTCAGCATAAAGGGAAGTCCACACCCAGTAAGACATGTCATTAAATGCTCAGAAAACAAACCTGAATAATAGGATCTAACAAAGCAGATATGACAGGTTCAAATGCAGGCTTCTTGCCTGACATGGGAACCATCATACTGTCATATGTCTCAATTATTTCAAGCAGCACCGATACTCCTTCCCTTAGTGCCGGAGGTGGAGAAAGATCAACAGCAACGAGGGGAGGATATCGCAAAAGCTTCTCTCCTCGAGTTTTAACTATGTCAAAAAAGGTTTTTTGAGCAGCATCCTTGAGAGCCCAAAGCGTATTACACAGAGCTGTTTCCCTCCCTAGCAGATCTGACATCTGTAGATAAAAAGCTAAATGAAAAAGAAAATGATAAAGAAGAAACTGAATGAACTTTGTATGTTTGCAGTAGAGTTAACTCACAGTGTGGCTGTAAAACTCTAGAGTATTACTAAGCTTATATGAAATTATAAGGTTAGGCTGCGACTGCAAAACTTGTTCAACTCTCACTTTAAATGGCCGACAAACTCCTTCAAAGATCCTGTCTAGAACAAATGTCAAGTCTGATTCTGTCTTTCCTACATCACTCTCCGAGATTTTGGAGAATCTTTGAGCAATTGGTCCAGTATTTACCACTGAATCAGGATCAAGCAATGCAAGAACAAGTTCTCTTTCAGACGCCAAGGCCTGTCATATAGCCAAGAATGGAGACCATAATTAAGAACAAGTTCCTAACTTGGAAACAAAAAATCACAACTGTGATGCAAAAGAAATTAAAAAGAAATACACAAAGTTCTACCTGATGCAGCCATCCCAGCATGTCACCTACATATCTTAAAGGGTCGTGAGCATGAACCTCAATTGGCCTAGGTAGTCCACCAGGTCCTCCACGTGTTAGAGCACTAATAAATCTTCTGAACAGTGCATTATGTCTCATATTTGCTACCTGTACGTTAGAAAAGTTATGTGCGAAAACAAATTGTAGGAATTGCGCTCCTAACAGGGTTCTTTAATTAGAGAATTTTATGCATGAATACCTCCTCTGCACAGTACTTGAAAAGGACTGGTCTTGCTTTAAGGCATCGGACAGCAGTTTTAAGGAGCTCACTAACTTCAGGATTGTCAACATCCCCAAGTCTCCTACATTCAACTTGGACCCACCTAGATAGGAGAAAAGGCCACATGTCCTAAGGCATCAATCACAATGATAAAGAAAGAACTTTTAATGTGTACAGAAAAACAATATATGCACACACTCGTGTAGTTCACAAGGATTGCTTCTTGTAAATTCTAGAAGCATGTTCTCTGCATTACGAATTATTACCTAGAAACTCGAATAATAAATGTATTTTTTACTCTTATCTTTTCTCCATTTTTTCGTTTTACTAATTATATGCGATCAAAGACAAAGATATAAATAAAGTTGGCATAACAACCAGCCTACATATTCATAGGGGACTAGCTAAAAGTAAGTTGGAATTTTTAAGGAAAAGCATTTTTCAGATACTGATTTTTTTGTTCATTTGCATAAATAGGCAGTATATTCAAAACACAACAAAGAAGAAAAAACTACACACCATTTAGCTAATAATTATATCAGAAGCTACTTTAGGGGCACATATTAAGGCTAGTTGCAAAGTGAAAGGGATTCTGTATAAGGCAAAGGATAAAGATAATGTAAAAGATGGACGAATCCATAAAGTTCAACGAAAAAGAAATAATGGAAATCGACTTCTGTAATTGATATGCTCAGGAAGTCACAAATGCCATGAAAGGGTGTAGAATAATTAACAGTTCAAAATATTCACAAATTATCTATCTCTTGGATTATTAACTACTTTTAGAGAGTCAACTGCTTCTAAGTGCAAAGTGTCAGAAAAGTATCTAAGGTATAGAAAACAAAACTCTTTCTGCAAAAAGCATAAAGAAAGAGGGGTAAATAATATGCAGCATTTATCCTAAATCAAAATAAAAAATAAAAACAATTCCTGCATCCAAATGCAAAGTACAGAGCATATAACGTTCAAATACAGATTTACAAATCCTGCCAGGCACAAACTGATTTTCGAATGGTGAAATACACTTGTGTGGAACTGAGTCTTCTATACTACAACTCCAAAGGAAGGCCAATGCATAACAAGAAAAAGTAGTACTAGGATATAAACCATATACGGGCTCAAAAGAAACCTAAAATGAAGAGACAGCCAATGAGAAACCTCTATAAAGTGGGCATTTGTGTCAACTTATGCCAACTTAAAAATCCAGAAAACCTCGCACTATAGGCTTATAAGTAGCAGTTTAGAATGGATGGCATAAAACCTCTTCCGACTCTATCCAAAGGAGCATATAGGAATCTTATGATGTTTGCACCCCACGGAACCATTTAATACTAACTAATATCTATGTTTGGAGCTTTTTATCTTCTTCTTTCCACATTATTCCACCATGGGAAGACTGCAACTTCTATTAAGACAAAATTTGCCTATCAAGAATATGATTGTGCGATCTTGTCTTTGATGCATGTCAGCATATTCTAGTGTGTCTCAAGCTTAGAAATCATGCTTGTATTTTTCTTCAGGCCATCCACCAACTGATATACAGAAATTTACCTGCATAGTCGTTCATAGGCTCCTTCTTGGTAGACAGCCATCATATCCATAAGCTCCAAACCAGCTCGCTGCGAAGAATCTTCAAATGAATTCCAAATTATAAAAATTGTTTATAAAGAATGCAACAGGTAAAAGATAAGGTCAAAATTGAGGACCTTAGGCGAAGGAAAAGAGAACCACTAGAAAAGAAAATACTTCCTCTGTCCCAACTTTATTGCTCCTTTTTCCTTTTTGGACATCCCAAATTAAGGCTTCATTTCCTAAAATGAAAATATTTTCTAAAACTACCGTCACTAAAAGTAATGATATGACTTCACCAACCTCAGCCACTACTTTTATGAGTAATATTGTATATAATGTTGGGATGGAAGGAGTATAAATTATTTGGTACAAGTGGGTCTGCAAGGGACTATGAGAGCTAAAGTCAAATGGTTTACAGTTTTGGTGGCAAGAAACGGAAGGTGGAAAGAAGCCTTTAAAAGAAAAAGAGAATGGTCCATTTTGTCATAAGTTCTCACGGTCCAAAAAATTCTCAAATAGGCTATTATGGGAGAACTGCTGTCATCAAATTGTATATGCTGTAGATAAACGTAAAGTAGAATAAGAGAGTATATTTAATCAAGTTTCATCATGTCACCATCAATACAAAAATAAGAAGAAAGCAGAGCAGGGGGTGACAAAAGGGAACATTAATTATTTTTTTTTATTGGAAGTTGAAGGAAATTTAAGAGGCATCTGTGTCTGTGAGTGTGTATATATGACAGAGCGGGCGAGAAAGCCCGAGAGAGACAAAGAGACAGAGAGGTAATGATAATGAACCTGGTGGTGAGTCCTTAGCAATACTTTGCAGTTGGCATGGATTTCATGAACATGAGCAAGTGCCTTGAAAAAGTTTTCACTCAGGTCTTCCTCCCGTAGCGCATTTATCTAGAGAAAGGAACAGCCACAAACAAAAATCTAGATGGTTAAGCATGATCAAAATTTACTTTGAACAGTCATGGCTAGAACAAGTTCAATTTTGGAGGATCATCCAATACCTCATCATTAGAGAGCTGATAGTCACGAAGAAAGAATGATGCTATCTCTTGTCTCTGTGTGGTGTTTTCAAGCTCCTGTTTAAGCCTCTCTGTGGTACTGATAATATCACCAGTGGTAGCATTACAATTGCTTAAGGCTTTTGCAATCCTACGGCATGAAAGGATAAAGTCATGCGACCAATTGATAAATCCACTCATATTTTCAGAGTAAACAGATATTTTTCGAAACTTCTAATCCTTCACACATAGCAAAAGTGAAATGCTAGAGGGGCATGGAATCATTCATATTCAAGCATCTTTAGTAAGGGTCAAAAATGGGAATAAACATTCCAAATCAACAAGAATGTGGTGAAAGCAAAGAAAAATTGCACAATGCCAGTATATGAAGACAAATTGGATAAAATAGACCCACTGCAAGAATAGAAATCATGGCCCAAGGAGCTAAAAATTTCGGAATAAATTCAACATCTGTTGAACATAAGCAAGAAACTGTCACATTTTCAATGAATTATGAACCTCACCTCAAGCACTGTCATTGCTGACACATAATAAACTGACTTACAAATTTTCTAGCATAATATTTTAGCTATTACTAGTTCTTATCTTTCAAGAACAGTAGCACACTTAAGGAGCATAGGATCTAGTTACCTTATCTAATGCACATGCTGTAGAGAAAGGTACACATAGACATTAAGATTGTGATATATTTTACGTCATAAATTTTTCTCAGCAAACTACAAGAGAATATGACAAACGTACTACGAGGTAAAAGTTAGTTAGTCAACTGAATGCAGTTTTTTACTTATTGTGGAACAACTCATTAGAAAAAAAAAAAAAAAAATTGGGGGAACAAAAGGAAACAAGTAAATAAGGAACAACAAGAGAGAAAGCATACTTATCACAACATTCAGCCAGGGCATTAACCTCTTCCTCAACCCGATCCAAGGCCTAAAAAACCCCATCAAATACACTATGATTATTTTACAACCCAAAAAAAAAAACAAAAAAGCAAGATAGCTATTACACCCAAAAAATGATTTATAAACATTATAGCACCCGATGATACAATGAAGCCAGAGAAAGTACAAAGCCACCTACTGACTTGGCAAAAGATCAATCAATACATATGTGTTCTTCAATGTAGCTTGATCAGAATTTTCATGGCACTATTAACAATTGTTCAATCATAAAATGATAATGATAGACCAGAGTAACGTAATTGATGCACTATGTGTAAATATAGAACATAAGCATCAACTATTGTATACAACAATTCTTTTAGATTTCTTTCATTGGTTTTCTCCACATAAATTTTCTTTTCATTCTTCTCCATATTTTAGATTCTGATAAATCTTCTCGTCTTTTTTCATGCGACCATCCTCTTGCTCCTCTTCAAAATGAAATTTCTAAAACTTTCTAATGGCAATATGTTGGATTTTTGTATTATGCTATGTGAAATATTGTTCCTGGGAAAGGCCAAATAACCTAAGTCAAAGGTGAAATTCGTTTTGCAATGGAGGATGGACATTGTTATCTGTATGCTATTTTGCAATGCAAAAGGTTTTTGTTTATTTCTTATTTTTCTTGGCACTAATTTACAAGCTTTTTTTTTTATTTGAAGGACTCATACACAAAAGATAATTTAAGTCAATTTAATATATTCTATACCATGATTTATTGCTAGTATTTTGTTAATAATAATAAAAGTTTGTTTGACAAAAAATTTCCAAGATTTCTTCTTATAATTATTAGTCTATTGATAGGTGACCATATGCGCTGTAGCTATTAACCACCCAAGTAAATGTAGTACATGTTGTGAAATGAAGATGGACCAAGCAAATCTGTGTTCAACTCATTTAGTGACTCTTTGTGAACAAACAAGTTATTTGTAACAAAATTGTACATCAGAAAAAAGATCTTTAAAAAAGTACTTCATCAGTGAAATTAAGAATTCTACCCCAATCTACAAAAATACAAAGTTAACAACAAACAAAAATCGTCTGAGAAAGAATTCATGTAATTTAATTGGTAAAATTCTGAAGTTTAGAGCATATCATCAGATAATAACTTCATTTGTGTTTCAAGCACTTTTGACTAAAAGTACAAGAATTCTTGTGCTGATATTTAGTTCAATTATCCACGAGACAGAATGCCAATTGGTCATATACTAGTGAGAAACAAATGAACATTGATCAAGCTCTAAATTAAACCAATATCATTAATTTAAACAGGTTGATTAATGCAGCCCTACTAAAACAAGGTACAAGCAACAATTCACGTACTACGGGAGCAGATCGTACAAGTCCAACACTTGAGAATGCAGTTACAATCGAAGCTTTCACCAAATCAAATTACACGGTTTACGGATGCAAGTTATACCGTACGCTTCAGTTTGTGTACCTGTTGGGCGGAGGAGGAGGCGGCGAGAAACTCCTCGTTGATGGAGAGGCCGCGCTTCTCGATGGTGGATCGGAGATTTCGGCGGCCGTGAGGGGTGTTTTCGGAATAAAAGCTGGAGAGAGTGTTGAGCGAGGCGAGCAGATCGGGGGTGTCAGTGCGAGTCTCCAATACCTTCTTCAGCTTCCGCGACAGCCCCGGCGCCAATGCGGTGGCTGTCCCCATTTTCGCTCTCTCTATCTCTGTAAAATTCCAGCAGCTTATAACATCAACTGTATGTATATGTTTGTGTGATCGGACTTGAATCTCCCAAAGTCCCAACCTTTTTCTCTGTGTTTCGCTTTGTGAATTTAATATCTGTCAGAATCTCAGGGTTTCAACGGTGACGTAGAATCGAAGTTGATGGGTTAAGTTGGAATAATTGTACAACCCAGGAAGCAGAGCACATAACCATGTTACAGTTGCGCTGTGCTATTTGGACCCAGCATGTGTCTGGAGCCCAACACAGGGGATTAGGGCTCAAACCTTTGGATCCCAAATGTGATTCAATTCGGCCCAGTAAATAATTTTAATCAATCAACAAAGTGGATTTCTGGGTCCATACTTCAAAGTCCAAATAGAACCAGCCAACCCAAGCGTGCAAAAACCCAAATCCGGATGATTAAAGTCCAATTTCACAAAATATACTCTAGGACTACTGTTGAAAATCGTTGTAATCGTCCGAATCATATTGCACCATTCCGTTGATATTGATCCATGATACAAATTATGATTTGAAATATTAAACAAAAATCACACCGTCAAGGTGGTGGCGGTTTTCAAACTAAAAAAATCACATTGTAATCGCGTTACCCTTATATAAATTAAGTAGGAATTAGGTTTTATGTAATTATTAATTAAGCTTATTAGTTATTATTTAATATTATTACATAAGGTACAATATTTGGGTATTATAGACTGTGGGTTAAAGCTCCTCTACAATAATCGCTCTCTATCTCACTCTTGTTTTTTCTTATTTTTCTTCTTCTTTTTTTTTTTTTGTGTAGATTAAATTTAAGCATACTCTTTGGGTATGCCATAATTGTACATATTTATTCTCATTTTTTTTGCAATACAAAGTTCTGTTTCTGCATTGGTACAACTTCAAATGCCTTTGTAATCATATAAAAGTAAACATGTTAGCAAACGCTACTCTTATTTCTCTTATTTCGACATATATTTGAGTTTATAGAGTTTTGATTATGGTACTACTTAAAAGATTACGTGGGTTTTTAATAGTTTGTATGTTCAATAATTATTTAAGATTTAGACCACATTTTTTTTTACACGAGCATCTTTATTGTCTTGATATTTTTTCATTGTTAATTTAAATTTAATATTTTTTTATTGTTGTTGTTCGCATATTTTTTTATGTCAATTTAATTTTTTATTAATATTTTGAAAAATATTTTTTTACAATCACATGATCTTTACTTTTGTTAATTAAAACCGCCATAAACCGTACTTTTGATTTTATTCATAAAATTATAATTTAAAATTAATATTTAGTAAAATTACATTGATAATTCGATTTGAGTTTAATAAAATAAAATGTCAAATCATACAACTAATATAAATGTGATCCGAGTTATATATAGGAAACTCAAATTGAGGCTATCAAAAAAGAAATTTCTAAAATTTGTTTTACATTCAACATAAATACAAATATATTTAAATGAGTTGAATTTAAATTGAGTTTGAAGGAATTGCTTGATTGTCATGATACATACTATTAAATCATGAGAAGAACTCACCCAGAATTTTTGTTTATTTTATTCTTGAACTAAAATTGAATGGGCTCTAAAAGAACGAGCATTGAGCCAATCTCCAATTACTAAAAACATATACAACTCTTGTTACAAATCACACGCATATGTAATAAGAATATACATCATTATCCAACTCAAATCTCATCAGAATCAACTTGTTGCTACCTTTCCTAATTAAAGAGAAAATATTTGTAGAATTTACTTCACACTTAACTTAATCGACTTACCACCTTTATGTCTCCCAATCTTGTTCTCAAGAAGGTATTATTATTCGAATAAATTTATCAAAAAGATGATGATAGATTTACTATATATCATGTAATAATCATCGTGGTACTCTCTCAAATCAATTTTTTCGAAGTAGAAAGTAGATACAAAATAAGAGAAAGCATGGTGACTCAACTCATACTTTTGCATCTAATTCTTTCATACCATTTCCCAAGTGTTCACACTTTGATTCTTGTTTATTGCCATTTTGCCTTATCTCCATCACTAATCCATGTAGAGCAATACATGTTTATTATGAAATGCTACTAGAGCAATACATAAGAATCTCCAAAAATAAAATAAAATAAAATAAAAATTTGCAAGTGTACTAACTCATATAGTGAAAAATCTTATATTATTCACTTAAATTCTCTTAAAATAAATATTAAATATTAAATATAGATAAGTAAAATTCTAATTTCATTGTATTTAACCCAACGATTCACAATCCCACTTAAAATGCACAAATAGGAAAGAATCTCAAAGATTGTGAGCTAGCAAAAGTGGCTAAAATGGATTTGTGAAGGATGTAAAATGAGGATAGATTTTGGAAGTTTTTTGTTTGAGTGCTGCTAATTCATGCTTACGTGCGAATGAGATTTTGTGTGCGCGTGCTGTCCAAGCATATTAAAATTGGAAGATACCCCCCTATGATTTTCCAGACACATAATCATGCCAATTATCATATTTCTTCCACTTACAACAACCTAAGAGCTGGATTTTAGGTTTTATTTATTTGCTTTTTTGTCCCTATGGGCCTTAAATAATAGATAATAATAATAATCACTATTTTACTCTTCATTAATTCACATCATTAGCATTCCTCTGGATTTCATGTCCATATCATCGCAGCAATAAGAACTATCATTGTTCTCAATACATCCTATACACAAATTTTTTGAACAAACCTCCAACTGTAACATCCCAGGAAGTATTTACTTGAATTACGAGTACTTAACCAATAAATATCCATTTTTTAAAAAATTATAAATACATTAAATAGAATTTGTAGAGGACACTTCAACAAATTTACAAGACTTACATAAACTTAACTAAGAAGAGTTTGAAAGAGTTGAGCTTTTTGAAAAAGTTAAAAGTTGAAGCATATTAAGTTTATCTATAAAACTATAAAGCTCGATTACCAAGACTCAAGATTACACAAGGATCACAATTTGATTACATGCTTGAGTTAGGGATGGAATCCAATTGAATTAAACCCAATAAGTTATTATTTAAGTTTTTTTTTTTTGTTATTTTTATCGAATTTCAAAAATTATATTTTAGTTTAATTTAATTATTAATTGAATCGACCTTAAATAAGCTTAATTCATACCGAAAATAAATCGAACTCGAGTGGCTTAATTTTTTTTATTTTTATCAAATGAAAAAATATATTCAAAATTCATTATGATATACTTTAATTTGTTTTTCAGCCCTACCCGAACCATCAGAGTTCGCACTCATGGAGCATGTAATTTGATGTTGGAATTTAAGCCAATACAAGCTGAGCTCGTTTGGCTCATTAACGATTGAGCATAATTCAAGTTCGACTTCATTAGTTAATTTCTAGTATAGAATATTATTTGAATATTTTATAATATCAAATAAAATTAAAAAAATTAAAAGTTCAAAAACCAACTTTGAAAAGCTTTCCAACAATTACATTTGAATTCGAATTGGAATCGAATTTTAGTAGGGATATGGATTTTGAGAATCATGGGTCGGCTCTAATTTAACCAAATCAAACTCAAAATCAGTAGAGAAATACTCCATAGACACAATTTGTTGGAGTCTTCCTTGTCTTTGTGGAGGCATATAGTTTATTAATTCTGATGCTCCAAGTGGGACAACAACTAAAGCAAAAGGAATCAAAAACACAAGGCACACGCGTGAGGTTATGTTTGTTTTCCACCAAATGGGCGTCCATTGATCACTACTAGCAAGAATATTAGTGTAGGAGCTAGACTAGGGTTAGGAGCCATATGACATTTCTTTTAGCCAGTCGAAATAAATATAAGAGCAAAAAAAAAAAAAAAAAAGAAATGTTATTTACCGTCGATTATTTATTTGGGTTTTTGTTTATATTTTTTAAATTTTTAAAAAATTAATTTATTAAATTTATTCGAATAAAAATATAAATGTTAAAAAAAAGATTGTGGTATAGTAAAGATGCAAAGAGTTTGATGGAGATCTATGATCCGTTTTGTTTTTGAATGGTGTCTAATCATGTGATCATTGAGATTGAATTCCATGTTAGAATTGGTTGTAGTGACTTGAAAACTTTGTTCCATCTTTCCATAGAACAAAATCATTCCTAAATGAGGAGGCATTCCACTTGTGTACACGTTTCGAAATGCCATATGTTCCTTTCAAATCAATGAATCTTAATTCATCACCCCCAATTTCTTTAGAACTCGTTTGTTTTTATTGTTCTTAAAAAGTATTTTTTATTTTATACTATTTAAATTTTTTTAAAATATTTATTTATTTTTATTAAAGATACAATGTATTTTGAGTTCCAAAATTTATTTTCAAATTTATTAAAATTTCGTATCTTTTCATCATCATATAAAAATCTAACGAAAATATTTTCAACATGTGAATATATGAAATGAAATGAGTTTGAAAATGAACATATTCTTATTTCTTCCACTGTCTTAATTAAAATGTTCCATTTTGAATTGATATAGAATAAAAAAATTAAAATAAAAGTTTTATAATTTTATAATAAAAAAATTACTATTTGAAAGGAAATAATTACAATTCAAATAGTATTAATTCCATAGTTCACTCATGTACACAAAATGTACAAATCCACACGTGTCAAGTGTATTTATTAGCACTCAAGATGATAGTAACAAGTAACAACTTTATAATTCACTCACAAAAAAAAAAAAAAAATTGCTTTTTCTACTATTTGGGTAACTTTATCAATCAATCATTGTATCCACAGGCAAGAAACGCAACTTGTGTGTAACACATTGTAATAAACCCCTTAAAAACGTTAAAGATAAGCCAGCAACTTTCAGTCTCAATCATCACGATTATTTTAATTGATGAATCATGTTTACTTTTTGCAACAAGATGACAGTGTTAAAGATAACGTAACTCTCCTTCATGTCTTCATCAATGAAAGTTGTCTGTCCACTATTTAATATTGGATATCCACTTTAAATATTGATGCAAAGTAGCCATAAAAAAAGATTCAAACTTATATTTATTTTAGTACCATGTGGAGATTAAAAGGAAATGTGTTACATTATAATCCTTTCATTCAAAAAATAGACATTGTGGAACGTACGATGCGATATCAATATGCCCCATTTGTATATCAATTCGTAATAAAGTGGTGATTTGGCCCCAAATTTTTCCGAGGAATTTAAAAATTATTTTCAAAGATAAAATGCTTCATTTATGTAATTTTTTAAATACTAATAACTCGATTCAAAAGTAAAACGTTTTACTTTGTAGTTTGTACTAGAGTAAATTGAGTAATAATTTTGAAATTTTTATTTACTTAGATTTGAATAAAATTAATTATATTATATTTTATAAAATTAAATAAATTGACTCAACTACACCAACGATTATAGAAATTGCAGAAGTCTTTCCAAGTACTCCAACATTTTTAGTTGCTAAATAGTAAATCTTTTTTTTTTCTCACCCAATTAAGAGGGTTTTTTTTATTATTATAATTATTATTTAGGAGAGGAAATTGTCCAGCCCCTTCTAATGTGCCACATAGTTAAGAATCAATCTACCTTTTTTTTTTCTGTGATGATATACTTTATTAATATTATTATTTTTAATATAGTGATAAAAGGAATTACTGTGGCTTTGTTTCAAGAGTTTAATCATTTCCAACTCATGTGGGCAGGTAATTAATGCGGTCAACGAAAGTTAAAAATGCCTGATCCAATCCCTTAAAGACGGGTTGATAGTTATTTTATTAAATGATAAAAGTTTCAACGGTGTTTAGTGAAATGATTAAGAGTTGGTCCTATTAGATTAAAAATTCAACGGTACGGTCGTATTAGATAAAATAAAATTATTTTAATAGGTTTTTCAAACACAAAGTTTCTTTTCAAAAAAAATTTAGGTAATTTTTTTCCCTAGTTAATAGGGTGATTAAAAAGTAAAAAAAAAAAAAAAAAAGTTCTTAACAGCTTGCAATGATCACGTCATGAACAACTAATGAGAAGGTCAAAGTGGGATTGATAATTTTATAATTAAAAGTGTTAAAAAAAAGTTATATTTTAAAAAGTATTGGATTAGTTTTTTTTAAATATGGAGGTTTGCACTGCATTGTAGAAAAGGGGCTTACATAAGTTGGAAATTATGAGGGGAAATAGAAATTAATGAGCAAACAGAATTTGGTGTCCCATTCTGTGATTAATTTAAAATTGATGTACAATTTTACAAATATTTGAATTAATGTCAGAATTTCATTATTATTTCAAATTGTCAGTTCAAACAAAGAAACTCGAGTACTTAAATGCTTCTTTTTTTTTTTGTAATAATTCAGGTATGCAATTTGCGTCAAATTATATATCCTGAAACTTCAAAATTCATGTTTCTATAATTTTGGAGTAGTTAAATCGCGAGATATGATTCAATTGGATCAATATTCTCTTCATAAACTATACACTTTTGTGCACAAGAAATCGTATTCAAAGTAATTGCTTCATACCAAACTTTAATGGTATGATCCCACTAACACTACAATGATTATTTTATATCAAAATTCAGGCTCGTATTGTTATTAAAATTTGAACTTCTACCTTGCTGGTGGAAACAAATACCATGTGGATTGATGCTTAAATGTTTTTTACTCATAAATTAGTTTGTGATTAGGCATTAGTTCTCTAAGATGTTTTTTAACCTATTCCCTCAAAAAGTTTGCTGCCGGATCCCAAGGCAAATCATTTCCATATTACTAAGAAGGTGTTTGGAAACCATTTAAATGGACTTTTAGGCATGTTTTTTATATTTGTTTTTGAATCAACTTTTAGAATAAATTAGTTTTTCAAAAATTCATTTTAGAAAAATACAAATTTATGATTTTTAAATTTCTTTTTTTTTCACTACTTAATGGATATTAAAATATATTTCCATCAAATACTTTAAATTACTTGTAAGTACTCTTTTAAAAAATTTATATGAAAAAAATCATTTTATGGATAGATTTTTCATTCCAAATTTTTTTTTCTCGTTAAAAATGATGGTGTTTTATATTTTATTCGTTGAATTTTTTTTCTATTTCTTTTCTGAAGTTCAAAATCCAAAATCCAAAGTCCAAAGTCCAAATATAACATTAGAACCTCACTTAATGTGATTTTATGAAAGAGAGTTGGCTATCCTTTTTTCATTTTCATACCCAATTTCATTTCCCAACATTGACTGACCCCCCACAGAATATCATTCTCATATTTAATTTCAGAAACATCATTTTTCCCTCAAAAATGAAAATAAGTTTTCACAAATGAAACCAAACAAAACAATAATCCTATTTTTAATGTATATTAAATTTATTAACAGTCTTGGCTTTTCATAGTTGATGGAAAGTGTTGGAATATGTTGTCCTTGTATTTTAATAAGTTAATCACTTTAGCATAATTGTTATGTTCCAATTAGTATTATAACATTAGTTAGGATAAGAATAGAAAATGTACAATCAAAAAATAGAGATTGACATAAAATTATATTCTGACCGCATCACATCTAAAAAGAAACAATCCATTATTAATATTATAAAAAGTTTTGCACGGATATAAGAATTTATGAAATAAAATAAAGATTTATTTTTTAATTTAACAATATTCTTATATTGCTCTAATAATGAATTTATTTGACTTTTTCTAAATTTTCTTCAACATTAATTGTCGTTAATCAATACAACATTCTCTATTGAGAACTCATTTGTTTCTTCCCAAGTATGTTTAATGCAATATTCCAATATCGTTTGGCACACACATGAATCTAAAAAAAACTTGAAGTTCCTAATTCTTGATCAAAGATCTTATGCTCTGGAGATAAAATTCGTTGCTCTCTTTTTACTGAATGTATTCTCTAAAAACTACCGAAAGATAATGTAAATTTGTGCATGAATTCCACTTATTTATGAAACTTCCTTAAAGTCAAAAATCTTGAATAATTTTTCATGGGATAAAGAAAGATAAAAAAAGGTAAATATTCAAAAATTAATCTTGCATCAAAAGTCATGTTGGAATATGGAAAATTCAACGTACCAACCAATTAAATCAAAATTTGTTCTATACAAATAATGCAAACAAAATAAATCTTTGACTTAACAGAAAGTTACCATTACACAGTTCTATTAATGAAGCATTACAATCTTTTATTTAAAAGAGTATATATATATATATATTAAATGAGATTCTTTGGATTAAGAGGGTGATTGACTAAACTTATATAAAATATTTTATAAACTCTTACATCTTATAAGATATTTTTGAAATTTATAAGATATTAGATTTTATTTTAAAAATAAATTATTGAAATATTTAGATAAAATAAAATCATAAAGCTTTTAAAATATTAGTAATGTCAATTTTGTAATTAAAATTATTAAAATTAAATGAATTTGTTAAAATAAAATTTTAATTTGAAAATAAGTTGGGATGTAGGTATTTTTTTAGGAGCTTATAAGCTTTTAGTTTTTTTTTTTTTTAATTTTATAAAAAAAAATTAAAAAAATATAAATTCTTAAATAACTTATAAAATATTTTAAAAAATTTATAAATTTAGTCAAACATCATCTGACAAAAAAAATTTTTTTTTTGTTTTATTTACAAAATTAAAATCATCTATGAGAAATTAAAAAAAAAAAAACATATAAAAACAACATACACACGGTACATCCATTATTAAACATGATTACCCCTAAAATCTAAGAATGGGAGTTAAGAATGACCCGAGCGACACCTAGCAAAGCACAAATCTTAGCCTCACTTTTGAAAAATTGAGGAAAATGTGGAATAATCGACACGTAGCCCACTTAAAAAACAAAGTTTGATGTAGTTTAACATATTATTGATAAGGACCATCTGCAATGAGACAGCCTATCAGGTGCTAACCCCTATATATAACCACGTCAAATCAAGTACCGAAAGAGCCAACGTCAATTGCGGATTAGGGGACTCGGAATTAGGAAGTAGGAACACACATATATATATATTGTTTTCAAGAATATTAAAATCTCATCAATTAAATTATAAAAATAAATAAAAAAATTAATCAGGGTCGAGCACCATGTAAAAGGGTCAGCAAATTTGTCAAATTTGGGTTGGATAGTCCGTCCAGTTTGGGTCTGGCTAATACTGCGCACTCTGGTTGGTGATTGATGGTCTATGATGTTCTTATTCTTCAGGGGGTGAGCTACATCAGTCTATATATCTTGTCAGCTGTCATTTGAAATATCTTAAAATCTTGATTTTAACTAATGGTGAGATTTTTACCAGCTTGTTTGTTTACATTTTTTCAAAAACGCATCTTTTAAATTTTTACTATTTTAAAATTCAGAAATATATTTATTTTAACTATTTTTAATAAAAATATCATTTATTTTTATTTGTAATTGTTTGTTTTGTCAATTTTAGAAATGGAAAGATATCTGTCAAATTCATTTTTAATCCTGATAATATTTTATATCTTTTCATGTAAAAAATATTTTATACAGATAAAAAAGCGAACCTCACCTATTCTTTTCGTTGTTGAACAAAAACTAACAATTGAGAAGGGATTCATTGAATTAGATAGTATCACAATAAGAATTTAAACTTATCCAATCAACATAAAAATATAACTAATTAAAATATAATTTTAATTATATACAAAAATCCAACTAAAATATTTTTAATTCTAGAAAAGTTGGAAACATGAATGAATTTGACAATGAAACCAAATGGACTCTAGATAACCCAACAAGAACGACAAAGGGGTAAAAAAATTTATTTCGCCAGTACATGTAAGATTTTATTTTACCAATACATATTATGTATACATTAATAGCGTCATCAATATACACGTAACATGTATTGATGAAATAAAATATTATTTTATAATATAAAATTAAAATTAAAATATATGTATATGTATGCTTTTGGGAGAGAAGGGAGACTATAATTATACTCATAGCAACTCGAAAAAGGTATTAACACATCTTCCGAACTCAAAGGAACTCTATATGAGCTCAAGCTTCAACATCTAATTTACTGTCCAAAACATATCACCTAATCTTATCTCATTTAAAAGAAGGTGCGTTAAGGTTGTTA
Organism: Paulownia fortunei; assembly: GCA_019321725.1. Lineage (NCBI taxonomy): Eukaryota > Viridiplantae > Streptophyta > Magnoliopsida > Lamiales > Paulowniaceae > Paulownia > Paulownia fortunei. The sequence continues at coordinate 4,341,459 of CM033122.1, read as the reverse complement.
AGTGACAACAATTACGACAAATAATATATATTGAAAACTCAAAAAGGAATGCACAAAACTTATTAAAAAATTGTGCTAAAAGGAGGTGGAAAATCCCAACTGATTTAATGATGCGGCAGATAATGAGTGAGTAGGGACAGCCCACACTCCACCAAAGCTTGATTTTGCACAACTGGTAATAATATTATGAACATAATATAAAAAAAAACCACCATTTCTTCCCCCACTTGCTTGCCACATGTTCGCTTCCTAACTCTATTACATAGACTCAGAAAACGACAAATATTTTGTACACATTTATATAATGTCCTGTCATCTTGCTCTTATTCGATCACTCCATCTTTCAATTAATTAATTAATTGATTTAATAAAAATTAATAATATATTAAAATAGTCAAAACAAGTTGCCTGATTTTTTGTAATTTAATATTAATAGTGAGAATTTCGTACCACGTACACGAATAATTCGACTAGAATTTAATATAATATATTGAATCATATTTAGATGATAATTATTAGTATTTGAAGAAATCAAGAAGAACAAAATTGAGTGGGACGATAATGTGAAAAGACATGGATTATTAGTATTTTTAATGAATAATTGGGATCTCAAAATTGTAAAGAAATAAAAGTGGAGTAAAAAAGTTATAAAGTGATTGCCTCCATAGGGAAGTCTCCATAGTGGAGACGAGATCAAAGGCAATCTAGCTAGTCCATGTGGACTAAAATTTAAATTTGGGACTCTCCACTTTGGACAATATTATTTTTGGGACAGACAGATGTAGAGAAAAATATAAATATTTGTTTGAGAACTTAGGAATTCAAAATGAGAGCATAATAATTTTGGGAAAAAAGAACTTAAGTATGTTAAAAATTATATTTGAATAGATTCAATTATAAACCAAATGGGTACTTGCACTCATTTTGCCATTAATAGCAAATTAAAAGAATCAATATATATATATATAAGAAATTATAGAGCTCGAAATTTACTAGATCGATCTCAAGATTCTATATTTAAAATATAAAAAATCCCACATCTATCAATTCTATATCTATATCTATAATTATTATTATTTTTCATTTTAGTTATAATTATAATTATAACTATGATTATTATAAAAGTATAATGACTCAAAAAATTCTTTAAATTTTTGTATAGACTAAAATATTCCTATTTAATTTTAACATGAATTACATTGAAATTGTAACTAACTCCTACAAAATTGGCTATAATCTATCTGTATTTATAACTATATCGAAGTTCTTTAGAATTCTTATGCTAATTAAATATTGATTAATTAGATCTTAAGCATTAATTTTTGCTTTTACCAGACATTAATACACCATACGCATTAGTCTAATTTTTTCCTTTGCACTCATTATATGTTGATAAGTCTTTACACTAAATTTACCATATAATTTCAAACTTAGGACATGATAAATAAAATTCATAATATTAAACTACTAATTAATCATACACAGTGAATGTTAAAAGATTAAATTAAATTATAATGTAATAGCTCCTCCAATAGTTTTATATTGACCAAATTAAATCAGTTTTTAGACTAAATTATGTAAAACTTAAATGTAGTCTAATTACCTTCTGTAGACAATTAGTGTTTCCCAAGGTTTAATAGGAGATAAACCCAATTATTATTAGAATTTATCTTAACTTAAAACATATGACTGTCAACCAAAAAAAATAATAAAAAGTTAGAGTTGCTGAAAAATATCATCTGTCGTTAATCCCATTGTCAAAACCCATTTTAAAATTAGTTGAATATATCTACCATTATGGCTAAAAATTTCTTCATTATTTGCTAGCTTGATCCACATTTCTTAACTTTTTTTAGCAGATAAAGAATAAAAATATTTTTTTTTATGTGGCTAATTAGTAGACTTTCACTTTTGATAAAACACAATTATCTATAAAATGCAGAGCCCAGGTAGAATGAGATGTATCACCTGACACTGAAATTACAAATAAGTGAATTTTGTTAATGATGGCATATTTTAAATAAGGCCTAAAACATATTCAATAGCCACCCAATAAGAAATTAGATTTAAGAGGCTTTAAGTCACATGAGATGCTCACACCATCCAAAAATATCATATATTAATTTAACAAGGCATATAAGCCCATAATATTCAAATCATATCAAAAATTTATATTAATATTTTTATAATCGGATTGATGATCAAATCGATTTTGTTAAAATTAGCGGTTCAACTAGTCGAACCGGTTCAACCGACAGTCGGATCGGTTTAATGAAAATTAATTATATATTTTTATTTTATTATGTAAAATGATAATATAATAGATTAATTAATATGTAATATATTTTAAATATAAAAATAAATAAATAACTACATAAAAAATATAACAAAACACAAAATTCAAATAATCACATAAATATAACAAAATATCAAATTTAAACTTTTGTAAAATTTAAAATAAAAAAAATTTAAAAAAAATGATGAAAACCGATCAAACCAATTTTGGTAGGTTTGACCGGTTGTTGACCAGTTAAATGATTTTCTGGTCTAATCAGACCGACTTTCGATTCCTGGTTGAACTGATCGGTTCGGTACAATTTTGAAAACATTAATTCATACAGCCACGTCTTAATTAAACATATATAAATATTTATCTCTTTTTTATTTATCACGTATGTAATTTATTATGCTCGATTCCAACTTTAAGTTCAATTTTATTTTATAAGATCATTCTAACCGTTTCTTTGTATTGCAAATAGAAAACTCAATTTCAACCTCAAAGACTAACTTGATGGTAAAAAATGATAAGTAGCCTGTTGACAGAGACATTGCAAAAATTTATCTAAACACAGAAGTTCATATCTATATATGGATTCATCCACCTCGGGTAAGAAATATACCTCAGGTAAGAAATATTTTTCCCCATTAGATATAAAAGTTCAAAGTTAAATTCTTACAAGTTACAACTCACAATAAAGTGAAAAAGAAAATTTATAATTTAAAAAAAATGAAAAATAAGACAAACGTTGGACTAACTAAAAGAAGAAATATATTGGCAAAAAAACTGCCAACAGACTACCAAAAATTGCAATAAAAAAGAAACAATTATGAGAGGCGGTGTGACAAATTATATGTAGTATTTTAAAATTTACATTCTTTTGAAAAATTTGGTTGATATAAATTAAATTAGTTAATCCTTTTTGCTCTAAGTTGATGTACATTACTTTTCTTTAAAATTCAGTTCTAGGTGTTTAGTTGTTAAAATAATATAGGAATTCAAGCAAGATATTTTGAAATATACACGATTACATAAAGAAACTAATGCTTGAAAAATATGGCACCATTATTACTAAAATAATGTAAAATTGACATAAATGTAATAGAATTCACATAAAAAAAATACCATACACAAATTATTATGATTATTTAAAATTTAAAGTCCCAAAACCTGTTAGCCAATTCACCTAATCCCCAAGTTGAAATTTTAGGCTAAAAACATAATTGTTCATTGATTAAATAAGCCATGGTTTAAAGGTGGGATAAATGGGTCAAAAATAGTCATATATATATATATTATTTTAAAATGAGAATGCTAGTTAATTTCCCTAACTCTCTTTCAAATGAATCAAACGATGAAACTAAGAAGGTATTTGACTAAACTTATTTAAAATATCTTATAAGCTCATACATCTTATAAAATGCTTTTGAAGTTTATAATATGTAATATCTTATTTTAAAAATAAGTTGTTAAAGTGTTTGGATAAAATAAGATTATTGAACTTTTAAAATGTTAGCAATAATAATTTTATAATTAAAACTGTCAAAATTAAATGAATTTATTAAAATAAAATCTTATTTTAAAAATAAGTTGGGGTAGAATTACTTTTTTTAGGAGCTTATACTTTCAAACAATTTTTTTTAAAATTATATTATTTTAAAAATAAGTTTGGATATAAATACTTTTTTAAATAGCTTATACTTTTAAACAGTTTTTTTAATGATCTTATAAGTTTTTTTAAAAAAAAACTACCCAACACTTTTTAACAATTTATAAGATTTTAAATAGTTTATAAGATGTTTTGAAAATATTATAAAATTAGCCAAACGTCCTCTAAATTATGAATACAAAATGCTTACAAACAAACTTCGTTGTCTATTTAAAAAGTGTTCATAGTTGGTCTATCAAACTCTAAATAATTTTTCATTAGATCCAAAATTGGCACGTTACGATTTTCTATTAACAAATTTAAATTCATCCATGAATTTAAAATTAATTAACACCACGAATAAAGATACAAACACATGTTAAGATTATGCTAATTTCTCTACGTGGAGATGCCAAAGGAAAAAGTAATTCTAGAGGCCATCTATTTTCTTCTTTTTTTTTTCAGGCTGAGAATCCATGGCTGCGTCGAAATTGAATTATGCTCGAGAATCTTTGCACAATTGACTTAAGTTAAAAATGTGAGAATAAAAGTAATGACTAGATAAGATGAATGCAGTTTTTATTCACAGCATATTTTAGTTGACAACAAGTCTCAGATTCACTGGTATTGTGCTACATGAATAATTCCTCAAGATGGATCAATTTAAGCCAAAAATTCAGAAAGATAAACTAATTTTAATGCCTGAGAAGGAATATATATATATATATATATATGTATATGTATTTTGAACTGCAGAAGATGTGGTTGAGCATCTGCATCTCAAGTATGAAAAGAACTTTTCTACAATTCTTTGTTCAACTTTCTTTACTAAATCCAAAACCAAAATTTTAAAAAAAAAAGAAAAGGAAAAAAATGACCCGCACTCAGATTTTTTAAATTTACACACGAAATTCGAAATTAGGTAAAGATATTTTTTAGGTTATGGTTTTTAAAGGAGACCACAATGATAACTTTTTCATACATAATTGAAATTGTAAAATTTCAAGTTATCTGCTTTTACTTTTCATTCATACCCAACCTTTTTATTATTATTATTATTGTGGAAGAGAAGTTGAGAAAAATATTCAATATGAATTTAGATCAAATGCATCTGTTTTATCATGGATTTTTAAGAAGAATTTTTCAATTTAAAAGATGACAAAATTAATCCAACTTGTCACACCAGCATTTAGGTCTCTCTATATATATATGAGATAACTTTAATTTATCGATGCTCTCGTTTAATTGAAAACAAGTATAGCGACCACATTAGCAAATGAACTTGCTTACTTCTCCATAAATAGATATATTTGTGAGAGAGACACGCAAAACATTAGCGAAATGCAATATTTTTGTTTTAAAACATTTATGTCATGCATTATGTCTTTCTTTTGAACTATGATGTTCAAATATTTGTGTAGACAACTAAGATATAGATCAATACAATGATGTTAATCATCTACTGTCCAAATACACAAATTCTAACTTTGTTGTTAAAGTAATGTCGGTAGCTGGATCCTATAACCTATTATAAAGGGAGGGAGGGAGGGAGGGAATCCATGCAGCAAGAGGCTACAGATTTTTCTTTTTTTTTAACTTATTATTTAAATCTCACATCAAAAGGGAATATGTAAAAAAGAAAATGAAAGGTGAGGGGTAGCAGTGGAGGAAAAGTTGCTTGAAAATGCATAAATAAACAAGTTGGTATTACGAGGATTAGCAAAAGCAAAGACTTTCAATTCAAACCATAAAGAGTCAAGAGAGTTGCTGCGTCATCATATATTATGTATAATGCGCATCCAGTGTCAAGTTTATATTTGAATAAAGAGAGAGAGAGAGAGAGACTAGCCAAGCAGCAGCCTAACTAGAAAAGAAAACACAGACAGAGAAAAGAATTGGCTCCACCATGACCCCATGCCCTTCAACCTCAGTGCTCTGAACAAAATTAAAAATAAATAAATAAATAAATATATATATATATATTTATATACTTATTTCTATGTGCTGGAATTGGAATCCCATTGATGGCTTCTTCCTTTAATCATATCTCTCTAATCCAGTCCAAAGATGAAGAGAAAAAGGAACAAGAAAAGGAGGGAATACTTATGAGGGGGCAAGGGACTTTTGTTTAGCATCTAACTTCAATCTCCAATGAATAATATTAGAGAAATTTATCACATGCAGTCATGCAAGGTCAGATCTGATTTTTGGCGATACGAATGTCGAAAATTTAAGTTAAAAAATTATCCAAAAAAAAAAAAAAGAAGAAAAAAGATTAAGAAGGAATATAAGTATCACTTGGCTTTACAAGGAAAAGAACCATTGCTTTGAACTTTTTAATTTCTTAATTTGTGTTATGAGTTGTTATGCCCCCCTTCTACTTTATGTTGATTGTTGTTTATTTCTGAGGTCTGAAAGGGCTTCAATGCTCCCACTGAGGGCATGGACATCAACTTATTGTAATTATTATTATTACTAATTTTTAATGTTATTTGAGTGTAATTGTTAGTCAAATATCATTTTGCTAGCAGCACAGAAGGTGAGAGTTACATCAACAGATACTTTAATTCTCAAACTCAAAAATATACCTTTGGATTCTCTCTTTAAAAAAAATAAATATTAGGGTCTTCTTTTGCCACTTTTTACAAACTAGACCTAATATAAGTATCTATTTTTATACTCTTCTACATATTCAGATTCAAATGTTTATCAAAGAAGTAAAAAATGAAATGTTACTCGATCACGTTTTTTTTTTTTTATATATATGTTTTGATCCATGTATTTCTTCACACCATTTATTACACAAATTTATGCAGATTTGCAGCATTTTACATCATAGAATTCAGTGGCTGAAAATGTTAAAAATTCTTACAGTTATATCTTCCATAAAATGCACACTTCCATATATTCACAGGATTTTTTCCATCAGCTACATTACACTACCAAATAAAAAGAAAGTAAAGAAGTGCTGCAGGACAAGAACTGACATGCATATAATGTAAGAATCCATTTGCAGAAAACCATAAACAAATCAAAAACTAATTAATATAGTTAAAGTGAAAGGTGGGAAGCACTATCATTGTCTACCAAGAACCAAATAAGACTTCAAGTCTACACGAACACCAAATATAAATATTCTTAAAATACCACATTTGTCTAAGCTCTTGGACTCTTGAAAAATCCTAGGATATTACTACATATGTTTTTTCCTCTGCTCTCCAATTTGGAATTTACAATCATCATATAAGGTAATTAATATCAACAAATTGTTTCTGTCAAGCACAAAAGCATGGCAAGGCTTCAGAAACAGTATTGTTCAGTGGCGCGGCTCTCATTTTCCCACTAAAAACACGCAAGCTGCATGAAGATACAAGGCAGAGTTGGTCATAGGAGGAGAATAGCCAAAAAGTAGGAAGAAGAACAAAGCATCAGAGGGGGGAAATGGGATGCTATACTGATAAAAAAGAAGAGATACTCCAGATGAGGAGATTAGTATAAATAACTGATCTAGACTAGTGTAAAAGTTCTTTTAAGAGAAAGAGGTGGGATCCCACCAGAGAGGCAAGGCATACATCACACACACTTTAGTTCGTGAGAGATCCTTGTTTCTGAGTCTCTGCTTATATATTCGTATCAACCACTTCATTTGGAACCATAAGTTAAAAGCAGCTCTTTAACGTCTCCCTTCTTTCCCCAAGCAAACTACAACAGAAAATCAGTTTTAGCATCAGTTAAATTTGGCCATGCCCCTCTGTTCTGTGGCTCCAAAACCGGAAAACGATGGCACTGAACTGGCCACAGGTCTGCCAAATAGGCCAGAGGTTTGTGACGCAGCTTATGTGTCTTACCCTGTACAGAACAATTCGCAGTGCTTTCTACAACGGACTTTATACCCCATAACTTTAAAGGTCTCTCTCTCTCCCTCTCTCCCTCTGTCTCTCTATACACACACACAAACACATAACACATACACGTACACAAAACTCACACAGAAGCTCACACAAGCACTCATGTTGATACACCTAAGCTACCTACCAGCTTGTTTATATGTTCAAAGATGCACAGGCTGATAGAAACTGTAAATATAATTCATCTGACACACCAGATGAGCACGAATATGGGTAACTTACAAAGGACTAATGGTTCGGACAAAATAAAGATTACGATAATGAAAATCATTTCATCAGCAATAAGGAATCAAATATTTTCCAGTTGCATTCGTCAGTAACTATAATGCAATCCTACTGATATTCTTATTACATTTCAGTTTGAAGAGATTGTTTACAAGGTAAATTATGAAAGAAAAGGAACTTGTTGCGGAGGAACATCAAGCCCTAAGGAGAAAACAATACTAAATGGGGTCACAGGCATGGTTTCTCCAGGAGAGATACTGGCGATGCTAGGTCCATCAGGCAGTGGAAAAACCACCCTCCTCACAGCCCTTGGAGGCCGCCTTTCTGGGAGGTTGTCAGGAAAGATCACTTACAATGGCCAGCCATTTTCTGGTTCTATCAAACGCCGAACTGGATTTGTTGCACAGGATGATGTTTTCTATCCACATCTCACTGTTTTTGAAACTCTTCTATTTACTGCACTACTAAGGCTTCCCAAAAGCTTGGCCAAAGAAGAGAAAGTACAGCATGTAGAGCTTCTTATAGCAGAATTGGGGTTAACCAGGTGTCGGAACAGTATGATAGGAGGGCCACTGTTCAGAGGAATATCAGGTGGAGAGAAGAAGAGGGTGAGCATAGGTCAAGAAATGCTCATCAACCCAAGTTTAATATTGCTAGATGAGCCCACATCAGGTCTTGATTCAACCACAGCTCAACGGATCTTGAACACAATCAAAGGGCTAGCTAGTGGAGGTCGAACTGTTATAACCACCATTCATCAGCCCTCTAGCCGGCTCTACTATATGTTCGACAAGGTAGTCTTGCTCTCTGAAGGCTGCCCAATCTACTATGGTCTTGCGTCGACTGCCTTGGAATATTTCTCTTCTATTGGGTTTTCAACATCCATCACTGTTAATCCTGCTGATCTCTTGCTCGATCTTGCTAATGGTAATCAGAAATTTCTACTTACAGCAACATGTACTTTATATGAGCATAATATCTGATTGTTTGACAGTAAAGGGCCTTCACAACATTTGCCCCATGTCCTTTTCTCCCGCAACAGAGAAATATCACTTAGAGCACTTACGATGGTTATCATTAAAATTTTAATGGAGTTCTCATGGCCCCACCCTTATATTGTTCAGCATTCATAAATTTAAGAATCACTTAAAGCTTATATTAATCCCCTCTAATAATGAAATTTAAAACTTGCTAACAAGAAACCTCCTAATTATGGGTACAAAGTAACTATTTAAGCCTATTGAGATGATGAACTGGTTATTTTATCATTCAAAAAGATATGAACATCATATGTATTCCAGGAATTGGACCTGATTTCCAGCATGCCGCCGACCACAGTGACAACATCCAACCGGATACATCTATGAGAGAATTGCTCATCTCTGCCTATGACAAGAACATTTCTACAAGGCTGAAAACTGAGCTATGCACTTCAGATGTTAGTAGCTACAATTACACAAAGGAAACCTCCATAAGTAAGTGTCTGAACTTTCTCCCTCTTATTCAGAGAACTTATATTTTTTCCAAATCTTGAGTAGGAAGACAATCTGCTCCCAGATACTTTAATGTCTCTCACTTCTCTTCTGCTGGTCAAAAATGTAGTGTGACTTTGCAAATGGTGCAGGAAATGATGTGAAATCACAGAAATGGTGCACAACTTGGTGGCATCAATTTAAGATCCTGCTTTTACGGGGACTGCGGGAGCGAAGATTTGAAGCCTTCAACAGGTTAAGAATCTTCCAAGTCCTAAGCGTGGCAATACTTGGCGGCCTTCTATGGTGGCACACTCCATCTTCTCACATTGATGACCGTGTAAGCCTTTTCGACAATCTTGATAAATATATCCCTTTATTTCTGCATCAGAACAAACAAGTGTCCTAATAATATCTGCCAAATTTTGACAATGCATTTACATCAGCTCCAAGTCATTCCATGAATCGTGTTATAACAAATAAGTTGAACATGTATGCTTTCTACATGCATTAACTGCCAGGCAGCTACATTACATCCTAATGAAGAGTTATTTCCAATGTGCAGATTGCGATGTTGTTCTTTTTCTCAGTGTTTTGGGGCTTCTACCCACTGTATAATGCTGTTTTCACGTTTCCCCAAGAACGAAGCATGCTAATCAAGGAAAGGTCATCTGGTATGTACCGCCTCTCCTCCTACTTTCTAGCCAGAACAGTTGGAGATCTTCCTCTGGAGCTTGCATTGCCAACTGCATTTACATTCATCTTTTATTGGATGGGCGGCCTGAGACCGGACCCTGCTTCCTTTATCCTCTCTCTCCTGGTTGTTCTTTTCAGCGTCCTTGTCTCCCAAAGTCTTGGCTTGGCATTTGGTGCCGTACTAATGGACGTTAAAAAAGCTGCAACTTTAGCCTCAGTAACAACAATGGTCTTCCTTATTGCCGGAGGATACTATGTTAGACAAATTCCCTCATTCATAGCCTGGTTAAAATATCTGAGCTACAGCTACTATAGTTACAAACTTCTTCTCGGGGTTCAATACAATGAGGATGACTATTATGAGTGTGCAAAGGGAGTTTATTGCCGAGTCGCAGATTATCCTCCAATCAAATCAGTAGGTTTAAGCCATTTGTGGATAGATATCTCCATCATGATGCTGATGCTGGTGGGCTATCGGTTTATTGCATACCTAGCTCTACACCGGCTGAAATGAAGGATGCATATTGGCGGACCCTTTCACAGGAGAAAGAAGTTTTAACAAGTTTGCTGTTTCTTCAACTGAGCAATAATGGTAGTTTAGGCAAATATCCACTGCCAGGTTTTGATCACAGACACCTAAACTTTAATGTAGTACCCTCTGGCAGTGGTTTATATAAATCTGATTCAGGAAAACTCTTACTGTTTTGTAGCATAAATCCTGAACATCTATAACAGAAATGTGCATGTTATAATAATAGATACTGAACAGTTATAGCATTCGATGAAGATAAAAGAACAGGTAACAAGAGGACAAACCTCAAAGCAAATAGCAATCTGCAGAACAGGAGTATGGATCCATGTGGGGCATGTGAATCCATTAATTGCTTCATATTAGTCACTTCCTGCAAATGCATTGACTACAAAAAGCGAGCACCCTTTCGAAACTGCATGACACAGTTAGAGCATGATAGCGATCCCGAGCAAAGGTCCCCTATTTATTTGTTGTTTTTTATAATTTTGGTCAGTTATTGATTACATTTTCATCAGCACCATAAAGAGTAGAAAATAAGATAAAGAGTTCTACCTCCCAATATTATAGCTTTTGCGGCCTCAGCAGAACAAAGATGAGCATCTACTAGAAGACTTGTCTCATTCTACCTCCCATTATTAACAAATGTTCGAGCATCTTGAGGTGATAATCAAAAGAACAAGAGCTCGTTGAACTATTAATTTGTAAAGAACAAATTAACATATTATAACTTGCAATGAACTGAATTTTGACTCCCATTTCAGTCCAGAACTGCATATACTGAAGAAGGAAAAAAAGGAAAGAAAAACACAATCAAGAGAAATTGAGGCTTAATGGAAAGAGAGGGTTAGAGCTCAAGTCACATAATCATTTGTAACAGACTATCTTTAGAAAATCAAGGGAATGTCCAAATGAAGCAAAATAATAGGAGAAGGCCCCTCCATGAAGTGATAAATTTGTGAGTGGATGCATGTGAATAAGAAAGGGTATGACATCCAAAATCCTTGGCATTTTCTACTTCCTATGGTGCAGTGTCCGCCATTCAACACTCTTTCAGAAACTGTAGAAAAAGGACAAACATATGTACAATATTGTCCTTTTCATCTTTCTGATAGATTGTGGCATTCCATTGACTGTAAAAGAAATGGCTGCTTCTGTTGGCTGCATAGTTGAACAATGGGACCTATACAAAAAAACAACAATCAAATTGAGGTAGCTGATTCAAAGCAGCACATTCATGACTTTAAACCGCCCAAAATTAAGCTTTATTACTTTGAAATTGGGCCGGCCACTGAACTAAGACTGAGCATCCATGTTCAAGTAAGTTATAACAGTGGGTGAAGGTCCTGTTTCAGTATAAATTGCATACCATGGAACATCTATAGAAGTACAAATCTGTAAATAATAGCTCAGATACATCAAAAGACAACATAAAAATTTCCTCTTTGATCTTTTGATTTTATAATTTCAAGAATGCAGTGCAAATATAGATATTTTTTTGTTTTTTTTTTTTTATAGCAAAGGGCTTGAGTAAACTCTGCATCTAAAAGCCCGTCTCAGCTCGTGAACTAAGAAGATTTTCTTCTGTCATGTGAGTCAAACAACAAGCGTCTATACAAACTCCTACAAGTTAATTATGATATTGCAATAAAGATCATTTAAACGGAATAGTGATAACTTTCAACAAAATTTACAGACTTAAGAAAGAAAATTTAAAAAAAAAAATGGAATCTTGGGGTTAAGAAATTGTTGTTGCACAGATCAAAAAATGTGTGCATAACAATATAATCTCGTTGTTGGTTCATTATAGAAGTTCTTTAAACGTATATACACCGATAGATACATAAGATATACAGAAGAATTATTTCCTTCGTTCTTTGTGTTCAAACCATCCATGCACGTACAAGTATGTGTGCACACAAACAGAGAAAGAGAGGGAAAGCTAGAAGCTATATTGATTTTTGTTTAGGGTCAAGGGAAGGGTCAACAGATAAAGTAAATATAAATTTATTTATCTTTCAAATTTGAACAAATTACGTATCAATTAAAATAATATATTATTCAATTTAACTCAATTTTTTTAAATAAAATAAGTATTTTAATAGCTTATGAGAACGTATTGATATTACTGTGGTAAAATGTCCAATTCAATTAAAATAAATAAAAAAGAAGAATCATTGCATTGTTTTCTTCACTCAGATTAGATTTTTCCGCTCTCGAGTCGAATGAGTCGATCTTGACCGGGTCCCATTCGGACAAACCCGATCCAATTCTCATCATAGGAGAAGTACTTAGCGCATAACCCGACCCGGAAAGCAACCTTTACGCGACCCACCCCCGAATTTCGCTGCTTCTCTCTCCTCGCCCCACTCCTTCCAAATGCCATCCCGCAGTTATATCAACGGCTCAGATTCACCGATGCCCTCCATTTTAAATCGTCGGCGATGATTGACCCCTACCACCTCAACTCATCTACACATGCACTGTTCTTGTACGTATATCCTTTGATTTGTTAAATTTTCAAAAAGTTGTTGATATTCTGTAATTGCTATGGCTTCTGATGATGAAGACGAAAGCCTCGCTCATTTCCTCGAATCTGAAGTCCTCTCTGAACTCTCCGATCAGGTGTACACGTCTTTTCATTTTTCTGAATTTTTTGTGATTTTTTTCTGATGTAATTTGCATATTTATATGTGTTTTATTTGGAGCTATTTAGATGTTTATTGTAGTTTGATTTTAGTCGGATGGTGATGGGTTTGGTTCGTTGAAATTGATTTTTTTTCTAAATTTTACGTTTTGTAGTTTGAAATACTTCTCTGAATTGATGTGTTAAAGGTAAAGATCATATTTTTGGGCTTCATGTTTATTTTAATACATCCAAAAATCAATTTTTCAATGTATGTCAGCATGAAATGTCCTATTTTATGTGTGCTTGTATTTATACTTTTTTATGGGCATTGTTCTGCAAAATAATCAAACATATGTTTTATTGACAAAGAAATTTCCTGTAATTTAAATTTTTTAATCTTACTATATTTAAACTGTATATACTTTGCATAAAAAATAGACATGTATACACATGCAGTAATAAGATCATGTCTTCTAGAAGTATTTATCTTTTCTAATAATCATGTGCTTTGCAATTTATTCTAATATTATGTGTATTGAATCCAAAGGTCATTATAAATATATATGTCTGTTTGTGTGTTCATGTATGCATTAAGTGCATCTTGTTTGTCCATGCAAGTAACTCTTGGATATTGTGTTGCAGGAAAACTTGGAGACAGTGGAAGAGGAAGATGAGAGCGAGGAGGAAGAGAGAGATGGGAAGAGGTCCCGTATTGAAGAGGTTGAGCTAAGTGAACAGGAAGAGAAGGAACAACAGGAAGCAAAGAAAATTAGACTTGAGGAGGGTGAAATTAGCGATGAAGGATTATCGAGGGCGGTAAGATCATCGTCATCATCATCTTTGTCATCTGTTGAGCTGGAAGCTGAAGTTGAAGCTGCATTGTCACCTTTGAAAAAACATGATATTGTCATAGGCAACAATAACAATAATGGAAGGATTAGTACTGAAAGTAGACAGTTGCCCAGGAGGATTGAGACCGGGGTGTTCAGTCAGATCCCTCCTGAATTGTTGTTTCACATCCTTAAGTTTTTGTCTTCTGAGGTATCAAGATTTCTCCTATATTTGAATAGTGTGTGAGTGTGTTTCAACCTTGTGATTCTGTGTTGTTTTGTTGAGTTATTATTAATTGACATAGTTTATACTTTTCTGATAATTGAACTGCAGGATCTTGTTTCTTGCTCACTGGTTTGTAGATTCCTAAATTTTGCTGCTGCAGATGAATCCTTGTGGCGTCGCCTGTTAGTACTCTTTCCTATGTGTTCCCTTTCACCACATCCCCCCCAACTTCCCCAACACTATATATATATATATATATATTGAAGAGTTGATACCTTTCTATTGGTGTTTGGCTGTGCATGATTATCCACTGTTGTAACATCTGTTTTCATGTTCTGCGTCTTCTTTTCTTTGCGTGTATTGCACTTGTATGTTGATGACCAATCTGATAAGGCGCACCGTTTTGCTGTTTTTCATGTATTTAGTATCATGTTTTATACATGCAAGGGAATAGAAAGCCTTCACTTGTTTTTCTGGGGAAATGGATCCCTTTAATCTTTTGGTATGATGGCACTTAGGTCTCAAGTGAGGAATGGTTGGGCTAGGAGGGCCAATGACTTTATGGGAAATCTATCTGTTGTCTATTAATGCTCGAAACTTGATATCACCTACTTTTGTATTTTCATCCGTGCACTTTGAATGAGGAAATTTATAATTAGTGCTTCTTGTAGATATTGCATGCGGTGGGGTCTATTGCCTCCTAAAAAGCCGCGAGAATGTGCGTGGAAGAAGCTTTACATCCAGGTAATTTTGGTTTTTAAGCTTTTCTGTCATTTTCAAACAAGAAAAATTACAATGTGAAAATGCTTACTCTTGTCTTGACCTTTATAAGTGGAGGATTCAATGCTATACTCGTGTCATTGATTTAGTCTATTGCATCATCAAGTGTATCTCTTTGTTTGTGTTTTTCTTTTCTTTTCTTTTCTTTTAATTAAGAAAGAAAGGATCTAGCTTCATGTTGAATCTGTGATTCCAAGTATTTATATTTTTTTATTAGATCATTTTAAGATTTAAATCTTAGTTCTTGTTATGTTTTCCTTCACAGCGTGATGAAGAAGATATGGCAGAGTTCGTGCGGAATTGCCCGTCCGAATTCAAAGAATATTACATCCAAATGCAGGTGGCAAAGAGAAGCCAAGCACCTCATCCTTCTCGGGTAAACAGAAATAACTGTTTGATGAAATGCTTTTCCAATAGTACATGCGAATGTGATTATTGATGAATAGTTCTCCAACATCTTCTTGATAATATTATGAATCTATCGACATCTTTAAAAGTCCCACTATTTTAAAAAGATAAACCTTTATGTCCTTATCTGGCTGTTTCTTGGTGTGGATGTGCAATTATGTGCATCAAGCTATTGATCTTCCTGTGTTGAACAAGGGAGAGGAGAGAGCCCTCTCAGAATTCTAGACATTTTTGTCCTATTTAACTTGACCAGGATTTTAGTGTAAAATTCCTAGCTTTTTAAATAACTGTTCATATCACAGTGGTCGTATACCAAATTATAATAATAATAATTACACATTTTGACATGTTTCTACTTCTCTTTGCTTTGCAAATTAATATTAATAAGCTAGTAACAATTCCGAGTTTTCCCATGAACCCCGTAATGTTGCATCATTCAAACAAGCAGCTGTTTCCATGACCTGATATGGCAACTCGGGCACATTCACCACAAATACCTTTATTTGTCTGTTTTTTTAATTATTACTATTACTACTACTGTAGTCATCATCATCATCATTTCTATTTGGGGGTTTTGGTGTTTGTGTGGGGATGTGGGTGGTGAAGGTTTGACATTAAGTTATCTCCTGACTTTCATGAACCCTAAGTAGCAGGCTTGGCTTTGACATTAAGTTATCTCCTGACTTTCATGAACCCTAAGTAGCTGGCTTGGCTTAACCGTTATTTACTCGTTGATGTTAAGGTGAATGATGACCGTATAATTCTTGACAAGACACTTGCTGATCAACTCTCTATGTGGAAGAGTAGCAGAGGCCTGGCTGATACAGTGGTAATCAATCATGCATGTTCAGGGGAAAGTTGCACTTACTATCAAATTGGAGATGTATTTGTTTGTGAGAAGACTGGAAATGTTCATGGTGAGAAGTGATCTCTTTTTGGGGCAGAGAATGAAGTGATGATGATAATGCTGAATAGGATTGGTACAAGAACTCAAACTCTGATAGTTGGCCAGAATACTTAAGGATTATTGGTTTTTCTTTCTGTTTGTGCAGTTTGTGATGATACATGCAAAGACGTTATTATGGATCCCACAAATGAACTCTTGGTCTGCACCATCTCAGGACGCTGTTTTGACAGATTAATCTCACCAGCTGAAATGGAACCTGATGCTGTAATACATTTTCCCTTCTGACTTTAACTTTTAGCATATTTGCGCATTTGCAATGTGGATTAGTTTGTTTGTGAGCATGGAGTTTTCTTATTGCTTCGATTATCTGATGAACTGTTGATTCTCAAAGTTGCATCTTGTTATCATTTCTGATTTTAAGAGGATTCTTTAGGATGCATGTTGATTGTGCTTTCCTTAAACTATGAGCCCATCCAGAGAACAGTTAGCAAGACTATGACAAAAATACCTGAACTGAACTAAGCTGTTTAGAAAGTCCTTTTGCAAAACAATTTCTTTCACAAACTGTTATGAGAGTATTGTGGGGTCAAATAATCACTTGCAGATGCTGTCCTTGCTCTCATAATTTAGAACTCCTTTGTTGCATGCACGTTTTTTGGTCTGTCAATCTCCTTTTGGCCCAAGCCACCTGTTTTTTTTTTTGTTTTTTTTTTTTTTTTTTTTTTTTCTGTTTTGTTTTTAAGTTGTGAATGATTCTCCCTCTGTGGATTGAAAATTCAGGAACAGCAGCAAGTTGGCGCTACAGATGAAGCAGAGCCTTTTATGGGATCTGGACGTTTTGGTATGAATAATTTCTCGTCTCATAAACAGTAAAGTGCTTGTGACCTTTTTCTTGTATTGATTTTACATGTGGTGTGTTTGTGCATCAGCTAGGGCTTATCTACTTGGATACAATTGCGAAGATGAGAAAGAGCTGGAAGCTGCTTTGAGGTCTTGCTGATCTATTTCCATCTGTATAGTTTTTTATGTGTAGACCTTCTGGCAACCTGCGAAGTGGGATCTAAATGTGTCGACAGAGCACTTAGATTTATTTTAAGCTTTCATGTATGAAACTGTTTGGTTTTATAAATTAGTCTAATAGTCTTTTGCTTCTCGAGCTTCTTCACTATTAGTCTTGTTATTTTAGTTTGTACTACTGTTGAGTAACCATTTTTTACCATGATCAACTGCTATTTAACTTAATCACATACACAACTCAAATTAAAATTGAAGAAATAATAATATATAATAACACAATTTTCCAAATATTTAGCACGACTTTAATTTAAGATCCTTTTTGTAAATTTTTGGGCCTCAATTTTATTGATTCTCAGCCTACGTCTTTATTATTTACTATATGAGCAAAGTCTCGATAGTCTCCTATTATTTGATCAAAAATATTACATTAACATTAATGGGTACGAATTTCCAATCTTGGTTGTGAATAATTATTGAAATCAAAAAGCAGCCATTGCCAGTCATGCTTTTGGTGTAAGTTGTTCTGAACGGCAACCAAATAACAATTGAATAGAGATTTATAGGATATAAAGGAATGTAGTTGAGGAGGATCAACAGAAAGACATTAATTTTAATGGTGGATTTTCAATTTGAGAGACAGATCAGAGATGTCGAATATATTCTGTTTCTTATATTAATTCACTTAATCTCGTAAAATAATATCAGCTCCCACTTTTACTTTATTCTTAGATAATTGATAAAATTATCCATTAAGCAATGGATATTATTGTTATATGTTTTTATAATAAATGTACCTTTCAATTTTTCAATTGTGGTAGAATATTAAATGAAAACATATGTTTTTTTCTCGTGAATCAGTAAACAAATGTCCACAATATTTTTTCGGATACTCAAAATCTTAGAACCTCGACTTTGCTATTTAAATTAAATTTCATTGCATGTAAATGATTTTATTGTCACTATAACCGAGTTTTGTTAAATATAAATATATATATAATATTATACACACACACACACATTTAGTGGAGACTTTAAATTAATAGTTTTAGGATCAAAATTGAAAAGATAATACTTTTTAATTATTTATTTGTGGAGATGAGGTATGAAAGTCTTGAGAATAATATTAAAGTGATTTAGGTGCAAAGTTGGTAAAAATTCGTGTAGTTTGTAATATGCATGCCTAATATATAATATAAATTTATAATAAAAAAATTATTCCAAATTCGAAGGCCTTCAAAGCTTAACCAGAATTGTTTCTTACAAGGAGTAAATGAATCAAGTCCTATATATCTGTTTAAAATTGATTTGAATTTTTTTATTATATTTGAATTATTTATAGTTAATTTTATTAAATAAATGAAATATAAATGATTTTGAATTGTATTGAAAATTGACATTGAATAATTTAAAATTATTTTTATATATTGTTTTATTTTATTTTACATTAAATAGAGTTTGAGCAAGATACCCTTACTCACCAGCTAATAAAAAATGCTCAAAGTTAATTTTCCTTTTAACATAAAACTCCAAAGTTCAAACAAATTTTGGTTGAGCTATATCGAGTCTAAAAATTTTGCGCAGAATATTGACCAAATCCCATGTACACGAGACACGTGCCAACGCAAGTGCTTAAAACACGTCACATACGCGTCTAAGTAACGCGTGGAATCGAAATTATCTGGAATCAGGAAATAAAGGGGCCATCACCTGCTATAAACATTCAGAAGTTCGTGCATATCCACTCTTCTCACATTCAATTCTGCCGCACGTCTTGGAGAGCTTTTCAAGGTGATCCTATCCTTCCCTATCTTTATTTTTAACATGTACGCAAGTGCAGTTTGATAATTTTTTGTTTCAGTAATATTGTTGCAAGATACCTGAATGCATAGCGTATTTGATCGTTGAGTTTTAGTGCTCTTTTCATTGTAAGTATATAGATATGATATGGATCATGCGCTTCAGGATCAAGAATTGGCTGATTTTATATTTGTTTCTTGATGTTTTACGTGGGAATGTGGTTTGATTTAGTGGGTTATGATCAGCTTGTAGATTTTTCATTTATTTGTTATGAAAAAGTTGTGTATGTTTTGCTTTTGTTGCTGGCTTATTTGGTGTGTTGTAGAGTAATCCTTCGAGATTGTAGAGGAAGATGGAGAATGGATGTCTCTGTTTCTTTAATTTGATTGAGAGTTTGGTGGGAAATTGGACGCTTTTGTGAATTTATTGACATCGATTGTGTGTTGAATTTTACCATTCTTGGATTTTCTTGGAATTATGAGCAGTGATTGATGGAAAGACTTTGGTGTATAAGGGCTGTTAGATTATGTAGCAAACGATACGTCAGCCACTATTTTGGATCCTTTCCCCTCTTTTTTTAGTGAATGATTTTAAGAAAAAACGAATGAAACAGTGGTCAGGATCATAAATTGCATCATACCAGACTACCTGTTATTTTCTCTGTTGTACTTTAATGCTATGTTTTGTATTTGGATTGTAGTAAGGAAAATATGTTTCTCACTCCAAATTCAAATTGTGCCTTATTCTTTGATCCTTTCCTTTTCCTCTGCTTTTTTTCATCGAAATCCAAGATCCAGACGTGGCAGCAAGTTGTTTTGTCTTATTGGGTTGGGGGTGGGAAGATTGCTGTTGGTTGAGATGTTAATTCCTCATCTGAAAAGAGGTGTTTCAGAAACATGGTCTGATGCATCTGTCTACTTGGAATACTTTTAATTGGTTCCATTTTTGGTACATTCATCAAATGTGGATGTCAATAAAAGAAACTGGACTGCTATTTAACATTGATTTAGTTTAACCTACATCTTGCAATGATTTGATGAAACAACTATGAACCTATTTACTAATCTATAATCTAGTTGAATGTCATCCTCTCAAATCCTTTTCATATGCTTATCCTGCTTCATCTTATGGGTTCATGGTCTTTCAGGTAATAGCATCTACTGAGGTTAGAGAAAATGGGAGGTGGAAAGGACAAACATGATGAATCTGACAAAGGGCTTTTTTCTCATCTCGGCAATTATCCTCCACATGGATATCCACCTGGACAGTACCCCTCAGCACCTGGAGGCTACCCGCCGCATGGGTATCCACCATCAGGCTATCCCCAACAAGGATATCCTCCTGCAGGCTATCCCCAACAAGGCTATCCCCCAGCTGGTTATCCTGGTCCATCTGGTCCACATCACCCAGGTGCTGTTTCTAAATTCTCGTTTGTTATTTTTTTCTTTGATATGCTGTTTGGCAGAGTGGTTTAGTATTTTTACATTCTTTA
Organism: Paulownia fortunei; assembly: GCA_019321725.1. NCBI lineage: Eukaryota > Viridiplantae > Streptophyta > Magnoliopsida > Lamiales > Paulowniaceae > Paulownia > Paulownia fortunei. The sequence continues at coordinate 4,320,617 of CM033122.1, read as the reverse complement.
GATATGTTGTCTTCCATCACAGTATAGATTTGAGGATAAATTGTTCTCCGTTTTGAAAAAGGAAAGTTAAGGAGACAGATGAGAGAAAAGATACGATCATGTAGAATATTCTGATGATTCAGTTAACAGTTGGCTCAAGTGTATTTTGAGGTGACAAATGGAAGAGGAAACGCTTACATGAGGTGTTTACTCTTTTAGTTTGACAGATGTGATTGGTGAACATGGTATTGCTTGGACAGTTTGAGTATCACGGACTTCAGTTTATGGATTTCATACTTGTTTGAATATTTGCTTTGTCTTTCTTTGAGTTTGAAAGACTTGAGTAATATTACTCTGAACCAGTACTAATTTACGTGGAGAAATTGAACTTTGATAGACTCATTTTAGACGAGTAAATGGAACTTTGACATGGTGATGATATGCGCTTAGAATCACAATGTCTTTAGAATAACAATTTCTCATTTAGATTATCTTCATTTTTGGCTGAGTGTCTTGTGTGTAGTTTTTTGTGTACAAGTAAGGCCTTAAGGCAGGTGGGACATCAGCATGTTTTTCCTGCATTTTTGTTAGCAACTTTTTCATTATTGAATAAGAGAAGTATTAGTCCTTCGTGCTGAGTCTTGGACCACTCTTTGACTGGTCTTTATGCAGCTAAGTATCTGTATAAATATTTTTTTATGCATGATATTATTAAATTGTCAGTTGTATGGTATCTCAATAGCACTGCCATTGTATTATGGTTCACTTGGATCAAATGATGTTTTATTTGTGGATGTTGCTGTGCCTCTAAGTAAGAACTTTGCCTTTCAGGGGGGTCTGTAGGAGCACTGCTAGCTGGAGGTGCAGCAGCAGCAGCTGCTGCCTATGGTGCTTCACATTTGGCACATGGCGGTGGCGCTGGTCAGTATGGTCATGGCGCTGGTCAGTATGGTCATGGCATGGGTGGTTATGGTCATGGCAAGTTCAAGCATGGCAAGCATGGCAAGTTCAAGCATGGCAAGCATGGCAAATTTGGAAAGCATAAGGGAAAGCATGGAATGTCTGGAATGCACGGAGGCAAATTTAAGAAGTGGAAGTGATCTGTTACACACAAAATATGATGTTAGACCTGGATTTTATGAATTAAAGCAGCCAATGCGTCTGCTATATGTGGTTATTTTACTTTTGATTGAACATAAGTGATGCGCAATAGGCGGCCACTGGCACTGGCGTTCTGTTGCGAGCTGTTGGGACGTCTTTAATAGATGAACTGCACTTAGTTATGGAGAAAAGTTGGAGGGGAAGAACAAATGGTTATGTAATGATTATAACTCGGTCTGATATCAAGACCCTACTTGTATCTGGGGATTCTTATGCATGAAATGACTTCACCTCCTATCGCTTGTTGATACTTTCCGCTGATGCATTCTTGATTTGGTATATATATATATATGTAAACACAATTTGTAAAAGTCGTCTTCCTCCTAGAACAAGTTGTTGCCCCGACATTTTACTACACTGCTTCCGTGTAGTTGTAATTGGAGTAGTTAACGAGAGAGTAGGCTGCGACGCCAAGCCGCCAAGGTGACCGAGAAAATGGGAAGAATGTCACTAGCCCACATAAAGAGTGTATGTTTTTCCATATCCAAATTTGATGGTTCTCATGAACGGAAATTGGAAGCTTACCTTGGGACTAAATTGAATGACATTAAAAATCCACGTTAGGATTATTCACTCTCCAACCTCATAGCCAGAGTTACGTAGGTCGCTAGATCGTGACTTTAGATTTGTTAATTTGGTCCACCTCGATCATCTTATATTGCAATTAAATCTTTAAATTTTTTTAATTAAATTGCTTAATTTGACCCAAGCAAAATGGTTGCATATATCAAAGCACCGTGCATTTACCCTTTTATTGGATTGGCTTAGAATCAATGTTTTGAGGATCTTTCAAATCTGAAAACAGATGGGGATAGCCAAGCAAAGAATGAAGCCCTTTTAGTTGTAGTTGTACTTTTATTTTCATGAATTATTTGATTTAGTCTCTCCCCCGTTAATGTTTTACCTTTTAACACTCATATAAATTTAGTTCAATCACAATAAATAGAATATTAAGTTTTAACACATTCGATTTCACTACTTTTTGATTAATATTCAATAATTAATTAAGAATACTTATTAACTAATCAATTAATAAAAGTAAATAATGTCTACATAAGATCATTGAAATTTTTAAATATTTTTAAATTGTATTTGAATGGAATGATTTGAATTTAAAAAAAAAAATTGAAAAAATAATTTCAAGTAACTCTTTATTAATTTAAAATTCTAACTTCAAATTTATCAAACTTAAATGATCCTTATGGAATTACAAAAGAAATAATAAAAATTGCACGGTTGAGATGAAAACCGATGAAAGCTAGTCCATCTGAAAGAAGGGTAAAGTTTGAGAACAAATTGATTAGTCTATTGCACTGTTGTGGGCTACCCAATCTTGGCGAATGAGTGTCCATAGTAAAAATTCATCTGACCTTTCCTGGGCCACAGACGGGTTAAGTTAGGCTCAGTTATCATAAAATTTTAATTAAATTTCTAATTCCCAAAAAATATAAAAAAATAGAAAGTAATACTTCACAAACAAAGAATTAAACTTTTAAAAACTAATCATCTAACATAATTCTCCTGACATTAGCAAAACAATTTTCCTCAAGTTAATTACCAATATTTAAAAAAAAAAAATTAAAAACATAATTAACAAATATAATTAACATGATAAGAAAAAATGACATGGAATTATAATTAACAATTAATAAATATATCTTCTAATTACTATGTTAATACAAGTATTTATCTTTTCCTTTAAAAAAAAAATAGTTCATTACTAAAATCCAAGTAAGTTAATAAAATAAAAAAAATTGATAATCTAACTCCTCTTTTCTTTTCTTTTTTTTTTTCCCCAAATCATACTTAAATTTGGGAATTTGGAATTGAAACTTCCTGGTACAAATCAAATTTTGAAATCTAATTGTCAATTTATATATTAAAAAAAAAAAAAAAGAAGTAAAAATTCACAGAAAGTGTGAACCTATGAAGTAAGTAAAAGAAAAAAATAAAGTGGCTTTTTTTATTCTCTAGTTGGAACCCTAGCACTCCCACCTGTCCTTTCTTCTGCGTGTCTCTACCGTTTATATTATCACCGCCCCTTCTCTGTCTCTGTCTCTCTCTCTCTGAATCTCTCATCCCGCAGGTGCTGCCTCTTCCCTTTTTTTCTATATTTCTATATCTGTTTATATCTTCTTTTTTTTTTAAATCAAATTAGGGTTAGGGTTATGATTTTGGTCTAAATTTTTTATCTTGATAATAATAAGTTGAATTGAGAGAGATGGCGGATCAGAAGTTGACGCGTATCGCTATAGTGAGCTCCGACAAGTGCAAGCCCAAAAAATGTCGTCAGGAGTGCAAAAAGAGTTGCCCTGTTGTCAAAACAGGTAATTTTCCTTATTTAATCGGGAAAAATATATTTTCTTTCAAGTATTTATGATGACGGTTTTGTTTCCGATCGGAATTGGGATTCTGCTTCATGGGTTATACGGTTATTGTGTAACTGATGGATGCTTACAGAAGAAGCTGATAATTTATAAATAAAAGATTGCAACTTCAATGAGGCATCACGATGATTTAACATCTCAAGCATTTCTACTTTAGTCTCAAATTAGTGAGCCATTTTTTATTGAATAAACGTAAAATATTACTGCAGTTAATTAAAGAATAATAAGCGTACAAATGAAGTGACAAAGATACGCGCTTGTGTGTTTTGTCTTTGTGTGCGCCTTGTATGCGTGCTATTGCATGAGCAAAAGTAATTCTGTATATTAATGCTTATTATTCAGAGAAATCCATAGCTTTATCCAGTTCAAATCAAACAAATACAGAAATTTTGGGACAATATAATGTGAATTAATTCATCTTGACAATATAATTTGACTTAATTTAATCCGTGAACCAAATGCTCTCTTAGTTATTAAAAACGTTGGCTACAAGATATGAGATGCTTTTTTCGCATGTGGAGCTTTAACCTGTGATTATCTTTTGGGCTTTCAAGTTGTCAAATGCAAAAAAGATCTTTGTGGCTTTTCGGGGATATGTTTTTGCTTCTAATTTAAGAAACATGGTATTTTGCTTTAGCTTAAAGCTCATATTATTGATTTTGGATTTAATTTTCTGTCGTGAGGATATGCAATTTCTTATCCATGTTGCTGTATACTTCCAGGTAAACTTTGCATTGAGGTGACTCCTGCATCCAAAATTGCTTTCATCTCAGAGGAATTGTGTATTGGATGTGGTATCTGTGTGAAGGTTTGTCCAATATGACAAAAAAAAAATACAATCTTTTTCTTTGCTGAATGTTGAATTAACAGCATTTGCCTGACTCACCATTGTTTTACATGTTCTTTCAGAAATGCCCATTTGAAGCAATCCAGATTATCAATCTGCCAAAAGACTTGGATAAGGATACCACCCATCGTTATGGTCCTAACACCTTTAAATTGCATAGGTTGGATTGAAGTGCAGTTTTCTTAGCAATTAGCTTTTGGTTATTGCTTCTAACTATCACTCAAATTTCTCACAGATTACCTGTTCCAAGACCTGGGCAAGTTCTTGGCTTGGTTGGAACTAATGGCATTGGAAAATCGACTGCGCTTAAAGTTTTGGCTGGGAAATTGAAACCTAACTTGGGACGCTTTAATGTAATCTCATTTAGTCACCTTTAGACTTCTCCGAGGTTGACCTATTGCTCAACATTTTCTGCATAAATTTGTCTTGCAGAATCCTCCTGATTGGCAGGAAATTTTGACCTACTTTCGAGGATCTGAGCTGCAAAATTACTTTACTCGTATTCTTGAAGATAATTTGAAGGTAAGTTCTGATAAAAAAAATTGCTTTGCTATGGACCCTCATTATTGGTTTTTAAATCTGCTTTCTTTTAAAGTCAGAACTTGTATTTGATCTTGATTTCAGTTATTATAGCTTTCTTGAGTAAGTAGATTATGACATTGTTTTTACATTTTCTGCATTTAATTGATATTAAGCTCAATCTGCCATCTCCGCGAAACATTGTTTAAGAGCATGTTGCTGTAAAGTGTAGCATATCTGTTTCTAAGAAGTTTTGAGAGCATACAAACATCTCCAGTCGAGCTTAAGATCATATTTAACTTGTGCTTTAGCATTCAATATCTGAAGTTATTTAATGTTCTTCCAGCATACAACAATACTTCTTTTCCTGAATGTTGTGTATAAAATCGGAAAATTTTCTCTAAATTAGATACTGCTTTGGGTTATCTTAAATTAGTTCACCAATGTACTAGAGTCCGACTTTTGGAAGTTCAAACAATTGTCTAGGTGCTACACTGTGATTAGAAGTCTACAGTTGATAAAGCCTTAAGTAGTTCTAATTACAAAATTTCACCTCTTGCCTTGCAGGTAACACTATTATATTTCCATTCTGAGATATCTGTAATTTGTTAAAGTTTTAAATACAGCTTGTAGCAATTTTCTCACAGCTTGCCACCTCTGAGTATTGGATCATTGTTTGATGATTAGCTTAATGAATTGACAGATCCCTTCAGAAACTCAATAGTATTTATATTGAGTTAAAATATATTGGTGCAAGAATTCAATTGTAAAATGATCTCATGATTTGAGATGAATGAAATAACATTTCATTTAATAATGTAATCTATATAATATGGGATGCAAGATATGCTTTGTGTAAATGAAGTGTATCCAATGTCGTCTGTCCTGGTCTTACACATTTTAGCTCCTCATTTGTGGATTATTGATTCCATGATAAGATATATCTGTCAGTAATTGTGTTTGATTAAAGATTTCGAAAAATGAATTTCTTCTGTGCCCGTCTTAGACACAAAAATGGAAAAAGTGTAATCTTCGATTGTTTTCTACTGAGGATAATTTTGTTGGATTAATGATAACATTTCTTTGGATATGATAATAAATGTTGAAGGTGGCCTTATGCACAATTGTTTTATCAACCTAACCATTGTATTCTTAGCACCATTTAGCGCATCTATTAGAGTTAACTTTAATAGTTTTTTTTGTTGGCATAATTATGAAAATAGCATTACATTTGCCTAAAGTAACACTCGCTTACGAAATAATTTCAAGTTATGCAATAATTGAGCTTGATTAAGTGCAATTTAATTATTTTTTTTTCGATTCTGGCTTATGTCACAACTTTGCTGTTTGGCAGCCTATAATTTATTTCTAATTGTTGATGGTGTGTATGTTAACTATTCTGCTATATCTGTTTGTCATGCATTTATTCCCAGGCAATCATCAAGCCCCAGTATGTCGACCACATCCCAAAAGCTGTTCAAGGCAATGTTGGGCAAGTTCTTGCTCAGAAAGATGAGAGAGAGATGAAAGAAGAACTTGGTGTTGATCTTGAGTTGAATCAGGTTATGGAACGTAATGTGGGAGATTTATCTGGTGGGGAGCTTCAGAGATTTGCTATAGCTGTTGTGGCTGTACAGAATGCAGAGATCTATATGTTTGATGAGCCCTCGAGTTATCTTGATGTGAAACAGAGGCTCAAAGCTGCCCAAGTCATTAGATCCTTGCTTCGGCCTAATAGGTCTATGATGTTTCTAAGTCGACTATTTTTAGCATTTAGGGTTTCAGCTTTCTCTATATGAGGCTTTACAGGGTTAGTGTTTTTGTTTTCAGCTATGTAATCGTCGTAGAACATGATCTTAGTGTGCTTGATTATTTATCGGACTTCATCTGCTGCCTTTATGGAAAACCTGGTGTATATGGGGTGGTAACCCTTCCATTCTCCGTCAGAGAAGGAATTAATATTTTTCTGGCTGGATTTGTCCCAACCGAGAATCTAAGATTCCGAGATGAGTCTCTTACTTTTAAGGTAAGCCTGTTTCTATCACTACTAACAGGAATTTTGGTGGTGACTGAGATGCCAATTGCCATTAATGTATTTTTTTTTCCTTCCAGGTTGCTGAGACTCCGCAAGAAAGCGCCGAAGAAATTGAGACATACGCAAGATACAGGTATCCAACCATGACTAAAACTCAGGGCAATTTCAAGCTTAAGGTGATGGAGGGTGAATTCACGGATTCGCAAATAATTGTGATGCTTGGTGAAAATGGGACGGGAAAGACGACATTTATACGGATGCTGGTATATGTCTTTCATTATGCGCCTACTTTAAAATGCATGTTTAGTCAGTTTATGCTAAAACTGCTGTCCTTTTGAATGGTAGGCTGGTCTTTTGAAGCCTGATTTAGTAGAAGGATCTGACGTGGAAATACCTGAGTTCAATGTCTCTTACAAGCCACAGAAAATAAGTCCTAAATTCCAGTCTACTGTTAGAATGCTGTTACATTCAAAAATTCGTGATTCGTATATGCATCCTCAGTTTGTATCAGATGTGATGAAGCCTCTCTTAATTGAGCAACTAATGGATCAAGAGGTTGTGAATCTTTCTGGTGGAGAATTGCAAAGAGTCGCCCTGACTCTCTGTCTTGGAAAGGTTAACTTTCTCTTATAGTTTTTATCAATATGTTCTTAGCTATTTTGTTTGCCAAGTAATAAAGAAGACTTAATTTGCTCCTTATCAGCTTGGTATCCATTTTTGGCTGTGTCACCTTACATTACAAACATGTTTAAATTAGTCTCTTTAGTTGTCCTTCTGTTTGATGCATGCTTGAAAATGCTTAGATTATCTTGTATATGTATTTGTCTTCACGGTCTGCAGAAAATGAACTAAAGAGTCCTGAAATTAAATTTTACTTTCCTGCAATATCCATTATCCTTTTTATGGAGATGGGATCTTGTGCCCATGAATCCCATCCAGAAATGTTTTCTTCGTGTCCAGTGGGATATGTTTGGGCCTAAGATACGGTGTCTTGTAAGCAATCGTGTTGCATCAGTATATTTTCCAAATTTTGTCCTAGAATTATATGCACTAAGACAAAGGTTTAGAACTGAAGATGCTCAATTCTTTGTTGAATAAGAGTTTATCCAGGGATATCTAGAAAACTTCTGGTGATATTGTTATGATACTTCATTGTTGTGCATGCTTCTAGACTGCTTTGAAACCTTGCTTTTCTGCACTATGATTTTGTTTTCTAACCCAGTAGTTGTCCATTGTTTAATGTGTGCAAGTAGCCCTTTTCTCCTATTGCAGTTGACTCTTTATCTCATAGCAATAATCACCTTAACAAGCAATCATTTGAATCTAAACTGCTTATTATACATAAATTTTGGTGGTGTTGATTGAAAAAAATAAAAATGGCAAAGAAAATTTAAATAGGCTAAAATGCTAACTCATCTTTTTTCTGATTTATTTTTTTTGGGGTGGGGGTGGGGTGGCGATAATTTCTGATATCTGATTTGTTATTTTATTGGTGTTCTTGCAGCCTGCTGACATATATTTAATAGATGAACCAAGTGCATATCTTGACTCAGAGCAGCGAATTGTTGCTTCAAAAGTCATAAAGAGATTTATACTTCACGCAAAAAAGACTGCCTTTGTTGTCGAGCATGACTTCATAATGGCCACATACCTTGCGGATAGGGTGATTGTGTATGAGGGGAAGCCATCCATAGATTGTACTGCCAATTCACCTCAATCACTTTTGACTGGAATGAACCTGTTCTTATCTGTAAGCCTCATATATTTGATTTTAACAATTTTGGGTGTCCATGAAGTTCAATCCTTTAATTCCTATATAATGCAATGTGTTAATCTCATTACTAATGCATTTTATTGATGTATGTAGCATCTGGATATCACATTCAGAAGGGACCCAACAAATTATCGTCCACGAATCAACAAACTAGAGTCAACCAAGGACCGGGAGCAGAAGGCTGCTGGATCTTATTATTATTTGGATGACTAATGTGATTATTAACATGCTATGAATATGCTCCTCAGTCACCTCTTTTTACCAGCATCTGGACGTCAATGGAAAGCAGCTAACCTTGCCTAGGTGCCATTTGTTAATGATGAAAGTGTTTCAACTTGTGGTTGTCAAAGTCAAGGGTTTGAATTTGATGATCGGGAAGTGATTTGCATGGTGAAGTGATCACCTACGGGATATGAATATTTATTACTGAGTATGGATAAGCTTGCTGGTTGGCTCCCAGCTGGATGTTTTTGTTCACCAGTTTTGGCGTTTTAGATCGAGTTATAACCGAGGATTTGTCTTTTGGTTCTTCATATGAGCATATCAACCATTATATCTCATTTTATCATTTTTGTTATTTTGGCGGATGGGTGTTGTTGATTTTGATATCACGAAAAAGGAAAACGAGGTGAGTTTATGTATATTACCATGTATTTCTTCAGCAATTTGATTTATTGCCTTCCAACATTACTGAAGTGACTTGAGAGAGTGTTATTTTACAGCAAATGATCGATAAAACTTCAGGTAGTGGCTTAGTGATGGGGAAAAAATTGGCCCAAATTACGTGCCCTATAAGTTTCTTTTTGTCAAAATTTGCCCCTTAATTATCTGACCTTAAGAGGTTATATGGTATATGTAAGTGAACTTTACTTTAGGTATGAACTGAAGATGCTTTTGGTAAATATTTGTTTTCTTTACGTGTGTGTGTTGCTTGGCCAACCATGGTACTTTTGATTCTTTTTTAACATCATTATCGTATGTAAATTAAACCACCACAAAAATTCGTAATACTCGGTGAATAACAAGAAATTTGTCGGCAACCTACTTGTTCCTCAAACAGCACATCAAGAAATTAACATAGATTATCTGCAGAAAATAGCAAATACTCTCCTTAAATCATTACTCATGCTTGTGCTCTAGACATTCTACCAATCTTTAAGCGCAAACAACCTATACTTGGTAGAAGAAGAAGATTTGACATAAGTTCCCTCTTTCTGTCGAAGGGAAGAACTTGAACGTACCCCTGGAATGCAAATAATCTATTTTCATCTGTAGATTTAATTTGAAGTAAAAACGGAAGTGTAAGTCAACAACATCAATTGAACTAATCATTTTGGGTAACTCAGTGTCCTCCAAATATGCATAACAAGTTAGCTACAATTGTAAACAAGTATATATATTTTTCGATCGGCAGGGGCCCAAAAGCTCACTAATTAAGGTCGAGCTTAAGTAATCATGCATGGGGTATGGCGACGAGTTTGAGCCCAAAAAACTGGCACCACGGTTCCTTAATTTGAACTTCCCTTGGCCTTGGCTTGACTCATTTACAAATTTTAAATAATGTACAATTTTATACGATTATAATCCTTATATAACTAACTCATTTCTTCATTCTTAGCATGTGTGTGTATATATTAACATGTATATTTTATTATCTGCATTCTTTAGTAAAATAATTAGAACAGGCAGAAGAAAATTTTGGTTACAAATCTTTTTCCACCTCATTTACAGGGACTTTCATCACCATCAAAGTATATGCGTGTCTTCATTTCTTCAATTTTTTCCATCATGTAGAATAGTTTGTACATATTAATTTCCTTTTTAAGACGAAATGGTTGGACTGAAGATTTATCAAAGGACTTGTAGTTTCTAAAATTTAATCCAGCCAAATAAATCATTTTGTGGTTGAGTGAGATATTTGATAGCACATTATCTCATTATTATTGTTTATTTGTTTTAATAAAATGTAAATAAAGGGAAAGATTTAAATATAAACAGGTGGTGGTGCTAATGCACGATCAAGAAACAGGACTTAAAACTTATATCTTACCTCAGACCAACATCAATAAAACTGTAACCAGCTGGTTTCTTTAGTTGTTTATCCTGAATTATAGTTCTCAACTCCACAGCTTCCTCCCATCCTCCTGCAGCAACATACATATTACACAACGCTACATAATAACTAACGTTTTCCGGTTCCAAGGAAAAGAGGATTTCTGCAACTTCTCTACCCATCTCAAGATCTCCATGATAGCTGCAGGCACTCAGCAGGGCTCCCCATATGCCTGGTTCAGGTTGGGTTGGCAGATTCTTGATGAAATCATAAGCCTCGTGGAGCCTTCCTGACCGACCCAGCATATCGACCATACACACATGATGCTCAGCGGCAGGCTGCACTTTAAATTTGGTGCACATATGGTCATAATACATGCGCCCTTCATCAACCAGCCCTGTGTGGCTGCAAGCTGAAAGAAGGCTCGTAAATGAGCCATTTGTTGGACGAATTCCAGACCTGATCAGTTCTTGAAATGTTTCAATCGCTTTTGAACCGAAGTTATGGAATCCATAAGCAGATATTATGGAATTCCAGGCAGCAACTGACTTCTCTGGTGAGCTTAGAAAAACTTGTTCAGCAATATCTAACCTGCCACAATTGCTGTACATGTCCAAAAGTGCAGCGGATATAAAAGGATTTTGGTGGAAACCAAGCCTGAATACATGTCCATGGATTTGTTTTCCATAAGTCATGGCCCCAAGCTGGGTACAAGCTGAAAGAACTGTAGAAAGGGTGATCCCATTTGGCTCAAACTCAAGAGAACGAAACAATTCTAGTGCCTTTCTAGCATCCTCATTTTGAGACAGAGCAGATATTACACAATTCCATGAACATAAATTGTGGTCATGACTATGGTTGAATGCCAATCTAGCACTCTCAGAATCGCCTAATCTGCCATACATTGTCACTAGTGAATTCTGCACTCGCAGATCAGAACCTGCTCCAGTTTTAAGAGCAAGACCATGAATTAACTTTCCCTCAAATGCTAACCCAAGATTCCCACAAGCTGATATGACACTTACAAGGGTTACAGAATTACAATGGACTTGGGATGCCTTCCTCATTAAGTTGAAATATTCTAAAGCTTCTCGGAAATGACCTTTTTGAGTGCAACCTGCAATTACAGTGTTCCAACTAGTGACATCAATCCTAATAGAGATTCTTCCGAACAAAGCAAAAGCATCCAACAAAACTCCACAACTTATGTACATGTCCACGAGGGAATTCAAAGCAAAAAGTTGGCTTGAAAATCCCATTTTGATACTCCAACCATGAATTGATCTCCCAAATTGAAGTGAATCGGGAGAATCACAAGATGGAATAATTGCCAATAGAGTTGGCAAGGTGCATGTTGAATAACAACCCAGCATTTTCTTGAATATTGTTTGAGCCTTCCAAGATTGCCCGTTTTGGGCATATCCAAAGATCATAGTATTCCATGCTACCAAGTCTTTCTTTGGCATGGTCAAGAATAAATACTCAGCTTCCTTGACACTATTGCACTTGCAATACATATTAATGAGACTGTTGATAACTGATAATTCTGATGCCATCTCTCTCCTAATGATGAAGCCATGAGAAGCTTTTCCTTCTCGTAGAAGCATTAGTTCAGCACAGAACGGAATTATAGTAACCATTGTCGCAATATCAGGTTGGATCGATGCTACAAACTGCATATCACGTAGAAGATAAAAGGCTTCCACAGCTTCTCCATTCAGGAAAAACCCCTTAATCATGGCATTCCAAGAAATCACATTCTTAACCACCATTCCTTTAAAAACAGATTCTCCGGCATAGATATCTCGGAGTTGAGAATAGAATGAAATAAGAGAGTTATCAACTGAAATGTGGTTGTTCTCCGCATAACCCAATTTGATTCCCCATCCATGGATTGCCAGGCCAACACCAAAATCTTGCAGACAAGTACATGCTGCCATGGCACAAGAAATACTCGTATCATCAGCTTGATTTTCACAAGAAGCCATGTGTCTAAAATACAACAGGGACTTCTCAGGGTGGCTGTTATAGAAACAACCATTGATGATTGAATTCCAAGTGACAAGGTCTTTACATTCAACTCCTGCAAACATACACTCCGATGAACTCAAGTCACCACATTTTGCATACATATCAATCACAGCATTATTCAAAACAATGTCCGAAAGCATCCCTGCTTTAATACTCAACGCATGAACAACCTGACCATGTCCAAGGCTTTTCAAATTGGAAAATGCCGATATCACTATAACAAGAGTTGTGGGATCAAATCCATTCCCTTCACCAACCATTTTCCTGAAGAAATCAGTTGCAGCTTGAAAACACTTGTTCTCTATGCATGCACTCATCATAGCATTCCAGAACACCACATCTCTGTCAAGAACTTCACCAAATAAAGCCACTGAGGAGCCAAACTCCTTACTTCTTGAGTAACCAGTGAGAAGAGAAGTAGCGGTACACAAATCGGTAAGAGCGCCTTGTTTCACAGCCAAGGCATGCACCATTGCGGCATTTGTGATGTTCGGTTCTACGATGACAGACTGAACAATCTTGAACGCATCCCATGAAAGGGTACATTCAGACTTTTGCTGTTTTCTATGAGACATTGTGTCAAGTAATTGGGATGCATGTGAAAAGTGACCAGCTGCACGGGACAACGTCGTACAAGTTCTTGAAATAATATTGGATGTCTTAATTGGTAGAATAATAATATTGGATGTCTTGATCGGTAGAATAGCATGTCTGCTGAATTCTTGAAGAGAGCTGCATGAAGAATGTAGAGACAAGTGGAGAGGTTCGGATTTTTTACTTGGAGATTTGAGGAGAATGGTGGCAAGAGATGGCCTATGCATGGACTTTGTAAATTTGGTCTGAATTTTAGGACTTAGCATGGCCTGTTTGCCAAATTTATTTGAACTGTTCAAATATATATATATATATATATATATATATAAAAGAAAGAAAGAAAGAAAGAAGAAAGAAAGAAAGAAAGAAAAATTAATGTTGTTTTGAAAAGTAACCAGTTCTATTCCACATGACCATACAAGAATGCATAATTGGGTGGGCAGTTCTAAAACTAATACGTTGCTGCATACTCGAAGCTCGGAAATTTAAGCATTCAAAGCCTTTCTTTTCTTTTCTTTTCTTTTCGTTTTTTTTTTTTTTTTGGTGTGTTTTTGCCACTAAATCTTTATTTAGGATTGGACTGAATATGATTCTTTCTTAAAGAATATAACTTAGTATTTTAATTTTCGACTTCCTATTTGAAATCTAAATTATGTTTTTGATTCGCATATATTATATTTTAAGATTTTTCTTGGTGTTCTTGTGAAAAACATTTACCTTCACAAAAATAATGAGAATATGTGTATGCAAAAGAAAATTTTCAACTCCCCGGATCAATTCACCCCTTTGACCAACCTGTAGCTTTGCTAAGAACTAGTACACTTTTAAAATTGTATTATGTCCAATTAAAGAGCATGAGTGTTTGCTAATTTGGTTTTATTTTGACATGGGATAAGTAAAATTTGAGATGTAAGAAGACAAGGTATTTAATTAAGTAGAACCACAAAAGAAAAAAAAATACAGAGACAGCAAAATAGTTGACAATGAATTCTGATCAAGTAAATGCAAAATAGGTCCGCAATGCTGCATAGTGAAAATATGAAATGGCAAACATTCTGGAATTTTGCAAAGAAGCTTGGAATATAAGAGAATTCTTGCCACCGCCTGCCCATCTTGCAATGCGATTGAACACCATAAAAGCAAGACCACTTTTCTCTTCATCAAAGTACCTAAAGAAAGTGGCATTAGACCTTCAAATTACAACGAAAAGTTTGCTTCAGCCCAAATTATTTCCATTTCCATTTCCATTTTGCACTCTACATTTTCTAACAAAAAATTAAAATCTGTATTATTGTTACTAGTGTACAGAAAAGCTTTAACACTAGCCTAACCCAATACAAAAAAAAAAAAAAAAAGGGAGAGAGAAAGGAAGTTCCTGTAAATCTGTCCATATTTAAGAGCACAATTTCTATTAAGATGGACACCTCCCATTAGGCATAAATAACGTGGGTTAGGTATTCAGTCAGCTCTGAACATTTTGCCACTTCCATCTCTCCTTTGTTTTGACTGTACTTTCTCCTCTGATTCAATGGTATAGTGGCGTTGCAGCATCGCAAACGCTAAGTTAAGCCTCATAAAGGGGGGTGATCCTCTTCTGGAGTCTGGGGAGGTATTGGTTTCCAATCAGGTTTTTCATCCCAATACATGTCGTAGTATATGTGGCCGGGAGTGTGATTTTCCACACAACACCAAATACCCGTATACAGCTTTACACGCTTCCTGAATCTTTCTTCCTTTGTCTGATCATACAAATATGTATTTGAGTACCCGAACAAAAATAATAAGTACAAAAGAAAAACTCAATAAAAAGTGGTTTGAGAAGAACAGCATGCCTTGTCAGTAAATCCTAAGAAGGCTTCTTGCATTGATGAGAACTGAATGACTTTGACATCCTTGAAGGATGAGAATATGGTCTTGAACTGTTTGGAAGGAACAAAGTTCAGATAAAATTGAGAACGCATACAAAATATACACAATACATGTCGAGTAATAGATTAAATGGCAACAAAACATAAATGTTCCGAATTGTGCAAAATAATCTGTAAAATTCCACAAGATAACTGAATCTCTATTAGTGTTTTAAAAGGCGTAAGGCGTTCGACGAGCAATTCACATGTTTTGGGGCGGGGGTAAGAATTTTCATATTTAATATTTTTAATTTTTAAAAATGACATTAAGAATTTAAAAGAAGTAACCCAAACATATTTAAAATCTAATAGTAAAAAAATTGTTAAATAAAAATCAAAGGTATAAAATACTATAAATAAGAAGGAGCTGAATTGATAGCTCTTGAGATAACAAAATAATTTTTTAAAAAATATTTTCGTAATATCAAAACCATGAGATAAATAAATATATTTTTTAGAAGGAAATGTAATAAAAGTATTTTAGCTTTTTATTGGCCTTAAACAAAATAAAAACCTAAAAATATAAGACAAACATAAGACTATATAGATCACTAGCTTAGTAGATGACATATATCTAAAATCAACAGGAAGTTTAAGAAAAGTTATGGGAAAAAAGTAAAACATTTTGAAGAAGAATAGAAAAAACAAATTGTTGAAAAGAGTTTCTCTTTTATTTTTTTTCCCTAATTTCTTTTATATTGCTTTATAAAATTTGAAGTTAAAATAATTTATCATAATTTTTTTGATGATTAAATCCTTCTAAAACTGGGAAAAAAATACTTCTTTTCACATCCATTGATTGGGGCGCAAAAGACATATGCCCAAACACCCAAGCGCACGTCCCATAAGACAAATGCCCCCCAAGCATTGTCCCGAGGCCATTTTGGAGCGCCCCTCCTGCACACCCCTTGTTGCCTTTTAAATTCTGATCTCTTTTAAAATGCTGATCTCTATATTGATTAGATAAAGATATATTGTGCCGTAAGCAACACTATTTTGTGCTCTTATTAAGGGGGACAGATTACTGGCCAAAACTGAATTCAATGCTTCAGAGGATATAGACAGTGCACAGTTGAGTAAGTAGGTTTTGAGTGTAATACTATCCTTTATTGAGAATTTCTTTGGAGGTTTCTTTCATCTATTGTGGAGGTCTGGTAGATCATGAAATTGATCAATGCAGAAAACTCCAAGATAATCAGACTCTATGATAAACTTTAATATTGTGTCTAAAACTAGTTTAGTTCAGCTTTCACTGAAAGCAAGAGCACTAGTCAACTTTTTAAGACATGATTATTAGGAATCTAAAAGTGGCATACTGCCTGAGTCCTACAGAATGTGCGAATAAAGAAAAAGAATCAAATGAAAAACCTTGTTAAAATCCAAATTACCATTTCTTCTGTACTCCGCTTGGGGAACTTGAGAATTCCCACTTGGCTTGTGCTGTTTGAAACTTCACAACCATGTGATCCTTCTTGACAAAGATGCACATCAAGCCATGAATCTTTCACCTGAAATAAGTGATGGGGATATTACTTAAGCAGAGAGCAACAATATGTTTGATATTTTGTTCTGTGTGAGTCTGCAAAGCAAACCTGCTGGGGCACAGATGGGTTGTCAAAGAAAGAATACTCCCTAAAATTAATCCCTGGTCCAAGTTCTTCCTCTGGGAATTCTTTTAACATTACATTAACCTGCATTATAAATATTCCAGGAAATTGTTTCAGTGGAATAAAAGACAAACTAGCATGAGCTAGTTCAACTTGTGCTCCAAATCCTTTTTACATCTGTAAATCTTGAACGCATCATGTCACTAGGCAACAAACCATGAGATAACAAGAAGAATTTAGCAGGGAATATTCTGCATATTAATACAAAGGAAAAAAGTTATTCCTGGTGATGACAAATAGGTTTTATCCAACAAAAAGGAACAAGTTATTCGGGTTAATTTAGGAAACTGATCCTTAAGGTTCACATCAAGTAGGAAGAGAAATTAACAGAAACATGATTTCATGTCCTTGCACCAATTTAGGTCAACAATTAGAGGATCTACAAAACATAGTGAAGCGTGTTCCCTGAACTCTTGGTATTATATTCTTGTGTAGTGAGGTCTACAAGTTACTTCAAGTACACACGAACACACATACACATTTGTATTTATGTATGTGTCTATGTAGGGATAATTAGAGAGACCTCCCATGAAATTTGGCATAAATACAGGTATTCCCCCTCAAGTTTAGACAATTATATTCAGCACCCATGACATTTGTCGCCATTTAACAAATAAACCCAATCCTTAGAATTTCGGACAAAAAGTGATGACATCAGCAAAAACAAAATCGATGCAAATTCAATTTTCCCTAAGTGTTGACTAATTCAAGGGTTTGACAATTTATTCAAACCAACATAAACCTCCCTGAGTTTTGGGCTAAATACTGGTGAACCCCCTAAGGTTTCGAAATTAGATCTACCTCCCCTAACATTTATTGTCATGTGCATCATTATCTTGTAAAAATGAAAAGTTTTAAACTCCCCTGATGTTTGTCTAAATTTACAAAACATTCTACTAAAGTTTGTCCTACTAATTCTAACTTATGAGAAAATTTTGAATTTACATTCTATAATATTAATAAGTGCATTCTAAGTTAGTTTAATTAAAATTATTAGTATTTAGAAAATTAACCACACATATCTATTACATTTTACTTTTTTATCACCCTAAGGTTTCGAAATTAGATCTACCTCCCCTAACATTTATTGTCATGTGCATCATTATCTTGTAAAAATGAAAAGTTTTAAACTCCCCTGATGTTTGTCTAAATTTACAAAACATTCTACTAAAGTTTGTCCTACTAATTCTAACTTATGAGAAAATTTTGAATTTACATTCTATAATATTAATAAGGGCATTCTAAGTTAGTTTAATTAAAATTATTAGTATTTAGAAAATTAACCACACACATCCATTACATTTTACTTTTTTATCACCTTATCTTCCATTTTTGACAATTAAAGAACATCATAGTGTTGTTGCCACTACCGTATGAACAATCAATCAACTACCTATGTCTAATATCGCCACTTTTAGAAATTAACTTGAACTTCCTAAGTTTGATGAGCATGACATTTGCGTGTGATAAGGAGAAGAGACAATACCTAAACTTATATCTAGATCTATATATAGTGTCGTGGACATGAATTTAGATCAAACATTTAACATTTATGGTTAAAAGTGTCTTTAAATGTTTAGGATATTTTACTATTTTATTATGATAAACCACAAGGCCTAACTGTGAAATAAATAGATTTCAAGAGATGCAATTGTAATATGACAAACCTTAAGGGAAGTCACCTAAATTTTGGACAAAACTCGAAGGAGGCTTGTGTAATTTTTAACAAAGGGCAAAATAGTAATTTCATAAAAAAATGTTAGGGTTTCAACCATTAGTTTCAGGTTGAGGAGGATGTAATTTTGAAAACATGAGGGTCTACTGTATTTAGACCAAACCTTAGGAAAGGCTTCTATAATTATCCAATTTATGGGTTTTTTTTAAACAAATATTAAAAAAAACAAAATACCATAAATTAAATTCTTCACCAAAATATAGTAAAGCGTTATGCCGAATAACTCCTTCCATGTTTTTTTCTTTTTTTTTTTTTTTTTACAGAAGGCATTAACACCTTCCATTGGTTTTGGGCTAAGGGCTTTATTTTGTTTTTAATAAAATTCCCTTGAAGGCAGCGTAACACCCCTTCACGGTTTTATATATATATTACCTGGTGTGACGCCTTCAAAGGTTTTTTTTTTTTAATTCCCTTTTTATTATATATCAATTTTTTGTATATGATATCTTCATTTGGTTGACTAAGTTGTTACTTTGTGCAATAAACATATTTGTTTTGACATTATGTTAGATTTAGTACCATATATTAAAAAAAAATTAATGCAATAATTTATAAAAATATTTGCCTAAACCATCAACTGGAAACACTAATAGATTTAAAACATAAAAATAGTTGAGTGAGGGCTTCCATCACATATTGTGACATTGACAATATGCAGAATCATCCTCTCTATAAGGTTTAACTATTACTTATTCGACGAAGATGATTAAATCCTATTGTTTTAATATAAACTATTATATCAACTTTGTATTTACTATTGTCAAACAATGCTTTTTATTGCTAAATATTATGGACAAACAATTTTACAAGAATAACAGAATTTTATAACCACAAAGTTGAAGAACACTAACTTCAAAATAGAGGCCCTCAATAGTCAATCCTGTGAACAGAGTTTAAAACCTGACAGTACTTCCTTCCTACATAGACATCTATATCAACATATTACAGTATTAATGGTGAGAGTTTTTCTAAATTCACTTTACTATCACCAAGCCACTAAGCACACAATTTAATTCATCAGGCAACTTCACGCACCATGTTTTATCTGACAAAAATAATGCACAGTTTCTCTATTGCACTTTTAACATTGGTTTCAACAAACAATGTTACTGGAAAAATATCTTAATATAACTTCCCCTAGTAAAAAGAACAGCATTCTTTTAGCAATAGATATAGTTACATCTCCTATATGTTACTTTTCTTTTATTAGCAAATAGAAGTCAACATTGTAGTTCCAAGAGAATTGGTAAATACCTCGAACACGTGATCCAAAGGACATAAAAATGGCTGCCTAGTCAAAGTGCCCATCAACACCCCTGGATGTCCAAACCACAGCCTATCCAACCTGCACCATAGTGGAGGCATTACCTAAAATCACAAATAAGAACAAATATTACAAAATGAACTCCAAACAAGCATGTGCAAGCAAACTAGATAAAGCCGATGAAGTAATAAAATATTCCAGTTAGATATCTCTACAAAAATAATTGTATATTTTCTCATTTCATCCAGGTGCACTACTAATTTAGTCATAGGAAACAGGAGCATTCCCATATCACATCAAAAAAATGATCAACAGTAAGATATTCCTTATATTTTATTAGTGTAAGGGGAAATTCAATGGTCGATTCCAATACAGTAAGCCATTAAGTTCAGAATACACATTATACCTTCCCAAGACCAGAAACAAGAAGGTCGTATCCATTTAGTTCCCCAAACACTAAGTATACCAACCAATAAGAAGACAAGTGCTAAGTTTCAGATTAGATAACCAGAAATGAAAGAGGAGACATTAATCAACCAAACAGAAAGTATAGTAATAGCAGCTGGACGAGGCGTAAGTTTTTTAATACCAAAATATCTGGCATTTGAAACCAAGTAGCCTCCAACAGTGAGACACCACAATTAGTCCAAGCATCTTATACTAACAAAACACCAAATCTACTGTCCTAACTTTCAAGATCTTATTCCTCAGAGAAACTGTAATTATAGAGCACAAGCAAACAAGGACTAGATTACAGGAAGCACAAAAAAGAATGAGCTACAAACAGAAGATGAACAACTGCCATCAGAAGTGAAAGATATTCACTAGACACCACATAAACTCGTAATAACATATCCATATAACAAGGCCAGAATTCTATGCTATTTAAATTGGAATCACTGATGATTAAGAATTTTGTAAGAGCAGCAAGAACATGAAGGAACTTCAACTAAATGTATGCTCACTTTCACCGAAATATGAAACAAAATGATGAGGAACAATGATACTGATACGGACTGATAAGATGACAAAATTATGCACCAGGAAGAATTGATGAAATGTAAAACAAATTCAAAGTAGACCAACATATTCAGTCATTAATCCATATCACAAATCAAATGTGTATCAGCAGAAAAAGATTCTTCCATAGAAAGTAAAAAGTAGCCAGACTAAGTGTACAAGGATTTAAGATGTCAAAGACCATAGCAGTTCTCACCAATGTGCGACCCAACAACGAAGCGATGGCAAGTGCAGTCCGTATCTGCTTGATCTGAAGATCATGGTTCATTGTTAGCAAAATACATAATTCACATCCCTACTACCAAGAGAGAGAGAGAGTGAGTGTGTGTGTGTGTGTGTGTGTGTGAGAGAGAGAGAGAGAGAGAGAAGTCTACACACACGTACTTGGTAATTAACAAGAGCAAAGTGTGACTCAATATTATGCTCTCCGTCTAACAACAAGTTCTTCGGTATATTAGGTTTAAATGTCAGAAATCCTCCTGCATTATTGTTCAGAAGAATTAGGAATGGACTGATTATCTTAGGAAGTGGAAAGAAACAAGGTAATTAAATGGAATTCTCCACACTTGGTTTACATCAAGCCTCCATTCCCATTATGCTATGACATGAGCAATCTGTCAGAGAACTGTTGCCCAGGAAGTAAGACAAGTTTCAACAAGAATGCTACTAACAGAGAAGTTGCTATGGATGTTTTGGTTTCTGATTGCTTTACTGGCTGTGATATCCCCAAAATCAAGATGCAGGGTAAAGTGCATTAAACTTTCTAACCTGGTTCAAAGTATTCATAACTCTAGTTCACACTCAATTTTCCGGATGAAGAAAACTCTTTTTTCTTTTTATGCTATCCAGTATGACTTAGAGACGTTAGCTTTGAAAATACTAGAATGATTAAGCTGGGAAGCAATGAGTGCATGCTTAATTGAGAATTTTAAATGTGAACAAGTTAAACATAGAGTTTTTGTTTCCAAGGATGTAAAATGATTCATCCTAAATGAAATACAAGTGATTTTCGGCAGGTCAAGAAATCTGGTCAATATCTATGCTTGACTTAATCAAGTCAAATCATATTGTCACCAGAGGCATGTTAAGAGAGGATAGCTCTATGATCCAATCAGAAGTCTTATACCTGGTATTCTAGATACAGATATATGACCAAAGTTCACAGAGAACTGATAGGTTTGAACTACAAACTCTCACTATGGACAAAGAAGGCATACAGTTGCTCTTTACCATAAAAATTACCTTTTTGCACATTTTTCCCAGTCACCGTGTATTATGTACACCTAGTCACAAAGCTAATTAGTGTAATTAACATTAATGGAGTATTACTTCTTTTAAATCATATACAACCACAACTCACAGATCTTACCAATATCTCAATTAGCATGAAATTTATCAGACTCCAAAAAAACCTATTTTGCTACATGCCAACAGCTGTAGAAAAAAGTCACAGAAAACTCATCAGGATATGGAGCCTCCTCCAACTGCATGCCAAAAACTGCCTCTCTAATTTTCTCACTTTATAACAATATTTTTAATGAAGCACAGATTTAAGATCCCAGATTTGGGAATTGAATAATATTGTCTCAAATACCCAGGTCCCAATTACTAAAGCAAGCATTAGTTATCTACATTTGAAACTTTCAGGTCTACCTCATCTAGATGGCACGCTCTTGTAAGGAAAGCTAGAGCCTGCAGAATACTGCCAATGCTCCTAATTTGTGTAATACTCCTCTGTCCCAAATTATCACTCTAATTTCTTTTTTGGGACGATTCAACAATAAGGCTCAATTTCCTAACATGGATTTTTTTTTCCAAAAATACCCTCTTACATAGAAAGTGATGATGTGATACTACTAACTCTCAACTACTTTTGATTGCAATAGAGTACAAGTACACAAAACTCTCACTTTTCATACCATGCGACTCCATGCGAGGTCAAACTAGGATTATAAAAATGGGACCGAAGGAGTATATAACTGGGCTGATCTACAATCCTTTTTATAATCTCTCTTGGATTTTCATGCAACTTAGCATGTGGTTACCACGCTTTCTTCAAAACCAAGTCATCTATTATCAGTTGAAACCACTACTGATTTATAATGTGATACCACAAGAATATTACGACATAAGCCACCACATTTTTTACTATTTTTTTATTTTTCTTTTTTGGTAATTTAACATGCTACTCGTTTTAGAAAGAGATACAAAAGAGGGAAGTTCTAAGAATTTTTTGTTTCGCGACACTATGAAGTTGTAAAAGGCCTAAAATAGAGAGACCTGGTGTATCATAATATTCTGGTGGATCATAGAAGACCATAGCTTCACGTAATCGATGGCGTTTTCCCTCAGTACCAGCATACTGGAATGTGGTATGCACAGCGTAGGGCTCCAGTCTAAGCTGTTGGTACATGGCCTGCCAAGAAAAGGTTTATTAAACCGCCATGCATGCTGCATTTATACCTTTCAGGATTTACAAAATCATTTTTTCTGTAGGACAAAATTGTATGAGCCATTGAGCTCTTAAATTTGATTAATTAACATTTGATCTGCAATCAGCGGGTGGTAATAACAAAAATTGCAAAAAACCTGGACAAAGTAGGTATGCCCACTGCAAAATATACTTGCTGGGAGAAGCCCTAGCTTAAGGTTTCCGTCATAAGCATATACAAGTCCACTGTCTTCATCAACAGGTGGGCCCAGCTGCCTGCGAACAAGCTCGTTGAAACCATTTTGATCCCATATCTTTTCATCAGATAGAAGCAATTCTTTCCATTCTTTTGCTAATTTCACTGAAGATGCAGTTGGCCTCCAGTGAAAAATTCCTATGTTATAGGCAGCACCAGCTGTTCACAGAAAAAAAATTTACATTATGGCGCACAAGTAAGATGATGTCCAATGTGTATAAACAGAACTCAGATGAAGGAAAAATCATAAATCAAGCTAGTTGACTGGTAAAGAATCAACTCCCTCTGTTTTTAAGTAACTGTCTTCAGACTCTTGGATAGTTACTGAAAGATGTGCAATTTCCTCAGACAAACTCTTTCCTTCTGGTATAATAGTATTAGAACTCCATTTAGAATTCATTAATCAACTCATCCAATTTCAGAACACTGAATTACCCAAAGTAATCGTCAGTCCACTGCAGGCCCCAGTTGTCTCCCAAAATATGTAGCCATTACCTAAATATATTATGTTGAGCCAAGACAGGTTCTCAATGTTGACTCAGGACATTCCTCATTAAACAGAGAGAATATAAAATGAGAAATTAAGACCGTCCAGTAAATCTTGCTCACGGATTATGCAAATTCCTTAAAAGCTAGAGGTCGGGGTCTCCATCTAATCCTATAAACATCACTTCCCAGAAAAGGGGGGAAAATGTTTTGATTGAACTCTGGACGTATATTCTTTTGGTTTGGGAAAGAGGAAAAAGAATATCCAAGCAACAGAAAGTTCAACAATGGAAGTTTTACCTTGTTTCCAGTCGTCCAACTGGTCATCAACTACTGTTGGTGAAACTTGATCAGTAGAAGTCAACACGTCTGCTTCAGGAAAACGTGCAAGATAAGGAAGGGGGTTCTGTTCAAGAAAAGTTGCGCAGTGATTAAAAATTTAGCAGCGAGAAACTTTACTCCTCCTCTTCTTTGTATGCATGTGAGTGGCTTGAAAAAAGAATAGGCGGTTGGGAGGGGGATTTAGACGACTAATAGTGGAATTAAAGTTCAGAAGAAAGAAATGAAAACAAGGTCCATAGATGTTATCTATTTTAACTTGAGACATAGATAGTGAATATACATATATGTAGATAATATTTCAAAGAAGATTCAGACATATCAAACCACTTGAGTCAGTAGCAGATGGGATTCCAAAAATCAAATATGCATGTCCACACAGTCATACATGTATAACACGAGGAATGCACACGCACACAAACATACATATAACACATGCATGCTATGAAAATTGTGCCTCTGCTTTCATTTGGATATAAGTGGACTAAATGCAGCTTGCAAGCACAATAGCAGTTCTCTTTATAGAACACCAACGATTGCCCACAGCAATGTATAATAGCACAAAGATAAATGGTCTGAACTCATGAATAGCACAAGCGCAAATATATTGAAAGAGTTCAGAAAAGCAAATAAGTGTTTAAGCATGAAGATACCTTTAACCAGACCATGTCAGTATCGCACATCAGTAATTCAAATCCGTATGGTAAGATAGAATCTATCAGAATAACCTTCTCTCTCCCCATCTTATGAAATGTAGGTGAGCCCCATCCAACATCTACTGTGCTCATGTGACTACCCATATCAAAAACTGGAACACCCTTCCAATAAAGAGCCTCCAACAGTTTTGTGTCCATTGCACCTGAGAACAAGAATATTTGTTTTGTCAGACTACGAGATCAGTTAACTAGCACAGAAAAATGTTCTTCCATACAGAGGAAATTCATAGAATACTTACCAACTAGAAGGTTATCAACACCCATATCTGACAAGTGTTTAACCCAAGTCAGAATGAAATCCATGAAAGCAAAGTTACCAAAGGTCACAACTATGACGTTATCCTTCACTCTTTGCTGAACCAGTTCCTTTGTCAATTGAAAGGTCTTCAGAGGTGGCATTTTTGAACCAGGAGGGGGAGCCTTCCAAACAGGTTTCAGAGATGTTTTTTGAGGTTGGGAGGCTGAATCTGGTGCTATGCGAGCCGCTACTTGGTGAGAAGAATTAAATGCTTGATTGAAGGATGGTGAACTTGCTTCTATAATATGCAAGGGACCAAAAAATAAAAATAGAAGTAAGTAGATAAAACTAAGGCGCAACTAATAACCATCCGTATTTATCATGGCAGAAATGTATTCGTTGTGCCAGACCAAGCCGAAAAAGTTGAAGCTTTACGAAATACAAATAAATAATGCACAAATGATTTCTATTCTTATCCTTGTTATCAGTAAAAGATAAAAACTAATTTCTGTCACTGTATTATTTCTGAAAAAGTAGAATTAACAGAAAAAATTGTATCATACCTAAAAAGGAAAAGGAAAAGCAAAAGGAAAGATAGTAAGACGTTCCAGTGATGGGACAATTTCATAGAAACTGGCAACTTAAATCAAGAATAACAAATGAAGGATCACATTTACGCATCTGCATATGACAATGACATAACCTTAAAACATGGATTCACACATGACCAAAATTTGTGGATATAGAGGGACTGTAGCCAAAATAGAAATTCAAGACACAAATCTTACGCTTAAAGTATTAAATGAACCGTAAAGTTCGTACAATTGTTAAGTTGAGTCTTATTTTGTGTGTGGTTTCTTAAATTAAACACAGTGACAGTTAACCAGTCTCGATCAATGTACATGAACTCATCTAATACCCTAAATCAAATATTTCTAAAAAAGTTAACAACTAAAACTTCAATTTCATCTTAGCTTCAACTCATCAAAGGAAAAAAAATCAATTATTTTCCTCCACTATTTTTCTCGTAATGAAAAATGAGCAAAAACCTATGCATGATTCTCATCGTTTGTTAGTATTGCTTCAGTATTAAGCCCACTCTAAGATTAGTCACAACAAAAGGCTTTCCTCAAAGTTACACTTCATAAGATTCAAGATCAAAACAGAGCTAAATGAATTAAATGAACAAACGAGTGATGATATACAGGATCAAAACTCTTGCACACATTACCCAAGTATACGTTCAGCAATCAACCAAGAGAAGTGCTTTGACTTAAAACGTGTTGTCATCACAAATATCAAACTTTCACGTGCCTCCCTCCTTAAAATTAAAAGAAATAAATAATTTTTATTTGACAAAACAAAAATTACATCTGCATGTGCTTCCATAGACAGATGCAATTATAGGTTTTTTCATCCACTGAGTCAAAAATATGACACATCAACACCAGGATTCATTCCATCGATGCTCTCCAGATATCTTCAGAGTCAAAATGACTTCAATAGAACTACAGCTAAAAGTAAATAAACAAAGAAAGTAAGTGAACTGCCACCAGAGCAAAGTATTCGCATTACAGACGCAAATACTACCAAAAAACAAAACAAAACAAAACGCGCAAAACTTTCCGCATTCTAAACGTAGTAGCTTAAAACTCAAAAATTCTACTCACCTGTAACGTCATCACCGGATGTAGCTGGAGTGGGGAGCCACGGAGTAGAGACGGAATTCGAACTGGAGAAAACGGCGGAAAATACGTAAAAAGAAGATACTAAGATTCCGATAATCACAGTAGCGTAGATCGTCAAGAACAATGGCCTGGAAGTCGCCACCTCCTTCAATGGATTACTCCAAGCCATTTCCCCTGATGGATTTTATTTTTTAAACTACAAAAAAAAAAAAAAAAAAAAAAAAAAAGAGAGAGAAATTGGAGCCTCAATCACTCTATAAATATCAACAGATTTTCATTGTAAGTCTTTCTCCTTGTGATCATGGTGGTCTCTGGTCTCAATGAAATGAAACAAGCCAAATTTCAGTTGAAGTATCAAATCTTTGTCATGGATTTGATTCATAAATCACAGCATGGTCGCAGAGAGAGAGAGCGAGAGAGAGAGGAGAGACAGTAAGGGTTTTAGCTGTAATTGCAGGATTATTAACATTTTTTCGGTGAAATTTGTTGGATTGTTTTGTTTTCCCTTTCTTCGGGGGAGGAATGGATCTTGTACAGCAAATCCATGGTTAGAGCCGGGGTGGTGTACATTTCTTACATCCTTGTACTAATTGGAAGCATTTAATGAGAAAATGAACTAATGAAATATATGTAGTTATTTTTTAAATAAGATGACATTTTTTAAATATATTTTCAATAAAAAGATGTAAAAATCCTATAAAAAAAAAAGCTCCAATATTATCTCTTTATCCCAAAATAAATGTTTGTTTGATATAGTATGAAATCAAATTTTAATCTTTTTAAATATCCAATTATGTTGATTTTTTTACTATTTAATATTATAAAACTTTCAACTTTAATATTTGCTATGTTATTTAATCATATTGTTTTAATATAATAATTATTCATAATTATACGTAAAATAATAACAAATTGATTGGTTAAAAACAATAAGAGAATAATCTAGTAAGAAAAAATATTCACATATTCCTTCATTTGATTTTAAAAAAAATATATAAAAGATCCAAACTATATGATTTTGACATGTTATGAGTTTTATTACATTTATTTTGGTGTAAATTAAATTTCTTGATTTCATAATTGTATACTTGTATAGCTAGTTTTTGTTAAAACAAAATTTGGAATTTGAAGTTTGTAGCGTGGTCACATATTTTAGAGGAACAAATTATAATTCTGATAAGGTTAAAATTGTCCACAATGTACAACATTTTCACGAAACCCCAAAACCTGGCGGGGTAGGTGAACTCTTCCCCTTGTAGTATGAGGGCAGGTGGTGGGCTACAAGCCCAAGCCCAACTCAAAAGTCAACAGCCACCGTCAGTGTCTGAATCTGTCAATTGAATTCGTGACTAAACTAATTGATTTGTTAGGTTAGTTTAATGCCAAAAATAGTTAGTAGAAGGAATAGTAGCATGGAAGTGGACCATGTGATTAGGTGGTTGAAATTTTTATTGGCTTTTTTCCATGGCAGGGTTTTACTAGTTTTATTATACAATTATTTATTTATTATCTATAAATATTTTTTTAATTAATTAATTGATGATTAGGTTTTTCTTTTATAGATTAGATCTACTATGAATAGAAGACTATTGGATGATTCTTTATGAAAGTTCAATATGTCCTATTATAAAAAAAAAAAGTTTGACCATTAGGCTCTTGCTTTATGAATAAAGTTGAAATAAGTATCCACACACACAAAAATTAAAAAAAGAAATTGTTAATTTTGTTGCTTTGACTCCTAAATGCAGCGCTCTTTATTTGCATTTAATTTGGATGCAATAATTTCTTTAGTTGTCATAAGTAGCTTAGAAAGTACACAATTAATACAATGAGCCATGTAGGGTTTTGAAAAAGAATCATTACATTTAAACCACAATGTCTTGATGTTGGAGTTAAAGTCTTTACCATAACTAGGCCTAGTTGGCATTTTATTTTTTATTTTTCTTTTTGAAGTTTCTTTACAAATTTTTATGATACTTGCGATTAAGATGTCAAAATTTTAAAGCCTCAATTATGGTTAAGACTCTTAGAAGTTAGGAAGTTGACAAATTTATGAAATTAAGCATCTTTTTTTAGTTGATTTACATAATAAGGAGAAATAATTAATATTAATATTTTATCATCAAGTAGTCAACTAATATTAAAGTAGGTAAATAATCACATCTAAATAAAATTTAAAATGTTTTAAGAATTTTTATTTGAGAGGAAATAGTCCGGATCACCAGCTAATGTATAGATTGTTATCAGAAAAATTAAGTTCATGGCCTATGTATAGGAATCTGTTGATTTAGGGAAAATTCACACCTAACTTATGGACCAAAAATATCATCTACTTAATTAAATGGACTGCACTGAGCTCATTGGGATCCATCTTCTTTGCGATTCAAAGGAGTGAATTTTAGCTCATTGGGGATTTTTTTTGGGAGGATATGTTCTCTAAATACCCTCCAGATACTGTTAAGAATTTTTGAAACAAGATGATGAAAATGAGTAGCTTGAAAATTGCTATTTATAGCTTTTCTTGCTGACTATCAAACTTTACCTCTTGGAGTTTTCACTGCTGTTTCACCATCAAATTATCAGAACATATATCAACATCACTTGAGATAAAACTCAGCATAAAGCCTCAACGTTTGCGGAGAGATATCATCCATCATTAGAGATTATCAAATTGAAGAAAAGGAATTCCCATAAGACAATTGTTCCAGTCTTTTGGTTGACCTGATTAAAAAGACACAACTAAGACCCTTGTGCACATATTTATTCTCATGCATAAGACACTTGTTGGGGATTTGAGCTCTCTAATGAAAAAATCCAAATCAATGAATCTTGATCCAACTCCCAGATCATATTCTTTCCTGATCCTTGTATATATACCCTGGTACCCCCCAACAAAAAGTGAAAAAGAAAAAAATATTGTCCATATCAACTTATGTTCTTTGTTTTAAAATGAAGTCCAAGACATAATGAAACAATGAGGGAGTAATGTTTAGACACAAGCAAGGATGTGGTTCCTTGGTTTCTCCACATCAAGCAGAAGAAGCTATTTGATTATAGGTGCAATAACACTGGTTATCATTCTAACCATCATCCTAAGAAAATGGGCTGTTTACCTGGAGTCTCATCAAGATGATAAGTCTTCAAACAAAGTAGCTGATCAAAGTGAATCAGATCAAAAATCCAAAGATACACCACAGGCCAATTGCAAAATAACTCGTCGTTCTTCTTCTGCAATAAGGACATATGCACTAGAGGAGCTAAAGGTGGCTACAAGTGATTTTAGGATTCGGATTGGAGTTGGAGGGACTTCCTATGTGTACCTTGCTGAGCTTGGGGATGGAAGATTTGGTGCTGTCAAGCGTGTCATGGAGGAGAGAGGTGGCAGCCAGAAGATGTTCCTGGATGAAGTTTCAGTTTTGCTCAGGATTTCACATCCAAATTTGGTGGGCTTGATGGGATTCTGCCTGGAGAAAGGTATGTACTCGTGTGAGTATTTTTTTACTTTACTATGTTCTTCAAACTTAAGATACTGGATGCTGTTTAACAACTCAGAATCCAACAATATCTCTTGTTTAGTAAATGAGATCAAGAGTGTTCGATTTTTGAATTCTTGCTTCAATAATATGCTTAGTGTAACATTGTCTTTGTGAAACTTAGTGCTTACGCACTATATCAATAATCAACAATTCATTATTAAAAAACAAAGACAACCTTAATATTGTTTTGGCGTCACATCTTTTCTGCACACAAAAATCTGAAGTCTTGAATCTTAAATTATAATGAGGAATTATAAAACAAATATTCTGAAAATTATGGGTATCTAATTGCAGCCATCATGCACAAACAGGAGGTATCAGCTTGGGGACTTACTGCATATCATACATTAAATCATCAGGCTCATGAATCTAATTAGTAACCCAGAAAAAAAAAAAAAAAAAAAAAAGACATGGATGGGGAGGACATGATGCTTCTATTTTGATAGACAGTGTATTGAAACAACCCCCTATTAGTTCAAGAATATGTTGGATGTAGAAATTTCCACCCTTTAAAGGCTTTCAATCATACCAGAGTAGAACAGGACTGGTGTTTCTTTTCCATTTACTTTTCCTTTTCCTTTTCCTTCCTCAAGATTATGTAGTCAGATTATTTTGAATCACCTCAGATAATCTTATCATCCTGTATTCCAACAGGAGAACAACTTCTGCTTCTGGAATATGTCCCCAACAAGAGCCTCTTTGATCGAATGCACACAAGCCAGGGCCAAGCCACAGGCACACTCTCCTGGTCCAATCGCCTCAGCATTGCGTTGGATGTTGCCTACGCCCTGGATTATCTCCACGCAGTGGCTGATCCTCCAGTTATACACAGGGATGTCAAGTCATCCAACATTCTTTTAATCAATGATGATCATGCCAAACTAGCAGACTTCGGGCTGTGCAAGCTGGGCAATGACGCGCAAAGTGCAAACACTCCAATTGCTGTGAAGGGCTCACTTGGTTACGTCGACACAAATTACCTAAACAATGGCATAGTATCCCCTAAGAGTGATGTTTACAGCTATGGGGTTTTGCTTCTGGAGCTAATAACAGGCCTGAGATCTCTGCAAGGCTCCTTTACTCTAGCAGAATGGACTGAGGAGTGTAGAAAGAGTGACAATGTGGAGGCTGTGGTAGGGATGTTGGATCCTAAACTCAAAGGTGATGTCAATATAGAACAACTACGTGTTCTGGTTGATGTAGCCAATCTTGCTCTACTTGGAAACTCGGAAGCAAGACCTGACATGACACAAATTGCATATAGAATTTCGAATTGTATGGAAATTCAACCTCAACCAGAGCTACCAGTTTAGAGTTTTCTTTGTGACTTAGTGAAAATTTTCAATATGTGCATAAATACTAGTATCTCAGCCAATGTACAGCAATTCTTCATAGGAGTGCAAAATGGTAGAGGTGACCCATTTTTTTTAAAATGCCACCTGTGTCGCTTTTCTTTTAGATTTTTCGTTTGAACACTTTAATTTTCTATTTCAATTTAATGTTACATTTCATATTATAGCTTACGAATAAGTGCATATTTTTATAAAGCATTATACAAAATGCGACATAAGATCCGCAATCACCTTGAAGAGCTTTGGTTGTAATGTAGAAAACAAGGAAAATAGAATTTAACTTGTCCTGGTTATAATCTGTAGCCTTTTCCATTAAAATATGAAAGCTAGTCTTCCATATTAATCTAAATCTGTTCATAAGCCAAAGTTGATTTTAAGCCCTGATGATATGTATTTTTCCTATTGGGGGGGGGGGGGGTTGTTGGGCTAAAATCATTCACAAGTAGACCCAAGGCCAAAGCACCACAAAAATTAAACATACGTAATTATCTAAAAGGAAAAAATGTTTAAGCATCAAAACCACAAAATTGTTTGGACCAAAAAGGAGATAATGCTAGGTAGGTAGAATCTTTACTCTGTCCGAGCATATTGAAAATTGTATTAGTAGTAGTATCTTTTTCGTTAATGGGCTGGGCCTAATTCTATTTAGCCCATTACATTTTCTGTTGAGCTAAAAACTTTGCCGGTGTTGAACATTGTTGCTCAATCCAATTAGGTAGTTTAGTTCTGAAGCGACACCATTATATATGGTGGGCCCGCAGAAACATGTCATGATACTTAAGAGGAACGAAAACTCTACTCTTTCTCAGGCTTCACCACTCATAGGCCGAAATTACAATAGTTTAATATGGCACCTCTCATGGGCCGAATGTCGTTGGCCCACTTGAAAGTTAAATCATTCGAAATTTCTATGTATTTTGGTAAATTTATTCTGCGCTTAAAATTTTCGGACTATATGAATTTCTCAATCCGATTTAATTGGTTCCATTAATTTCTTCAAAAAACAATATTTTTTATTTTTTTTTTGTTTTTCAATTGGTTGAGTATTTTATTTGGATTTTTGGAGGATGAATTGTTATAATAGTAATATTTATTTTCCGACGATGTGAATTTCTCACTCCGATTTAATTGTTTCAAAAGCAATATTTTTTTTTGGTTTTTCAATAGGTTGAGTATTTTATTTTGAATTTTTTGGAGGATGAGTTTTTATAACAGTGATATTTATTTTCATGAACAGTTTTTATTCTCAATATTAATTAGAGACACGCGCTAATATAACGACTGATTTATAAATAAAAAGGGACTTTATGAAAAAGTAATATAATCATGTTGAACTCCATGGTACGTACTTCTATATTTCAACTATATGTTAAAACTCTCTCACAACGTTCGCTATTTTTCTAACCTTGGTTATGACTTATATAAACAACATTTACAGTACTTCGACACAATAAATTAACTGGAGTTTGTGCAAAAAGATAAATAAATAAAATATTGAATATCTAACTTGGGCTAGCTCTAGATCCTAGATTCTCGCATCTTTGAAAATTCAGAAAAAATAAAAAATAAAATTGAATTACCTATGGCATAATCGAGCACTAGCTATTTTTGGTCACGTAAATGTAGTTCATAAGCAAGTGCATTTGCAAGGCTCTAAAAACTATAAACACTTTATTTTGAACGTGCTAAACCTATCATTTCTTTAAGCCATTTGAAGGAAAATTAATTCAGTTAAATACAATTAATTTGCTCGGTCTAGCTTGTGATTAAGACTTCAACTTAACTCCAAGTCAGAGTCTCGTGCTAAGAGGCTAAAGAAATAATGGCTTGTTCGTTTAATAGCCCATTGATCAAGAGCAAAGTTATGCAAATTTATATCAAAATTATATTATATTAGTGTTCTTAAAATATTATTAAAATATTAAAAATATTTAAAGATTTGTGTATTTTTTATTTCGACCCGATCCGATTCAATTCGATAATGAGTTTGAGTCGACCCAAGCCCGCAAACAGTTGATGAAGCAGATCAATGAGATGTGTCAATCAACTAAATTATGACATCGAAATCCTAATATATATGGCCTATAAGGACCGATCAATATAAATATATGGTGTATAGATCTCATAAAATAACTTTTATATCATTTACTCATTTCGTTTATCAGTTCATTTTGATCTCAACATCTGATTAACTTAAATATAAGAGAGTTTTAATTGGAATTTAACATATGTTACTTTTTCAGGTCATCCCAAACTCAAGTATCAAATTTAAATCATTTCGATCCGAACTCATATATATTGATTTTTCAGCTAAATCACAAACCAATGAAGTCTTTCATTAATTTGACCCAATATAAAATTTTAATTAAGAATTACAAATATAGAATTTTTGTGTATCTTTATATTATTATTTTTAAAATAGTAATATCATATTATTATTTTAATTAAAATTATAATTTTGATAAAAAAAAATACTTTATCAATGGAGTTTTACTCTGCAATGTACTAAAAAAAATTAAAAAATTTGGAATACAGGGAGCAGTACAAATTTAAACTAGGACACTTGATATTTGGGTTTAGTCCAGCCAAATTAATTAACCAAAAATCATGCTATATTAATTGACCATATATATTTATGTGTCAATGTGACCTAAACTCTGCTTAATTATTAGTAATAAGTTTTTTTTTTCAGTCAGAATCTTTTAATTTCTCAAATCCGCTGATTTTATGATGACTATTTGGATATAACTGAAATTCCTCAATATAAAAAAAAAATTACTTTTTCTTTTCCAGAAAAAAAAGCCGCCTTTCTAAAGCTTTCTCTACCCTCTGATGTGGCAACTCATTGTTTCTTTCTACTAAAGCATAACTAACTTTTGCTTTATTAAGAATAATAAAATATGCAAGAAAGATAAACACGACTTTGGTACAAATTAAAAACCAAGTCCCATTCAATTCATGAACAATAATACCAATTTGGGAATATAGAATATACATAGTTGGATCTCAATTATTAAACTATAATATTATCGTAAAAAAATTTAAATTAAAATGAGAAAACACACATACACACACAATAAAAAAAAAGAAAATGATTTGCGGACTTATAAGTACAATTAATAATAGTACTAATATATGTCAAACCACAAATTAATTGAGTAATTAATTAGGCCAACTGGCTATCATTAGTTAATTTTGACTTATCCTCGTTTTTAATTAACTTTGTTGCTCATGGTAGCCCACAGTACGATATTTTTCAGTATTCAAATATTAATTAATATCTAAAATCAATGATAAATGGTTGGTTTCCACGTCAGCAATCATATTCTTAACTAATCTTCTTATGTACGTATTACGTACATGCACGCGTACGTTGAATCATAGGTTGCCAAAGCACGTGTCTGCAGTTGCATGGATTCAGCGTGTATATATATATATACATACATATAAATATATATATATGTCAACCCAATATTTAATTTAATATTATTATATGGGAAATTGAGAGGTGAGGTAGGGAATTACGTACTGTAACAGTAATACTTTAGAGAAATATTTGTTAATTACTTTTAGTGTAAAGTGAACTGTTTAATCACAGAAAAATAGTGGAAATTTAAGGAAGTGAGAGTGCCGTGGGACACTGCGACAACAACAGCCACACTCTTATCTGTAAAGTCGAAAAATGACTTGGAATGAAAGTGATTGCTTCTTTTTAATCAATTGATATATATATATATATATAGAGAGAGAGAGAGAGAGAGAGATTTAAGCAATTCTTGGGTTTAATATAATCAAGATATTATTTAGGTTAAGGAGGAGAATTTTTTTATAAAGTTAATGTAATGTCCACAATTTTTTTTTTTCAAATTAAAAAGATAAGGTCAAGTTTTATTTTCTACAAAACTGTGTAGTATTGGCACTAATTAATTTTCAGGTGAGGAAAAATTAAAAGAAAAAGTAAAGGCATATAAATATCTATACTTTTCAAAAAGTTAATTATAAAAGTTACACTAATTTTTGGGGTTAGGAAAGAGAGAGGCGGCTGTTCTAGTGAGTAGTGACCCCTACTTGATCCATTTGTGATCTCGATTGAGAGAACCCACTAAAAATACTTTTAAGGCCCCATTTGTTGGTATGACTGAAATCTATAGAGAATTTGATTGCTAAAGTTCTGATTGTAGAAATTTAGTTTCATTATAATATTTGGATAATATAATAATTTTAATTAAGATAATAGAAGAAATTTCTTTTCAAATGTCTAGTATATAGAGCAAATTTCACTTTTGGATCCGATAGCACTAGGTTTTTTTAATTTTGTTTCCAATTTAGTAACTTTTAGTCCATTGTAATTTTGGTAAACTTTTAGTCTCAAACACCTGGCGACTCTTTCTCCTCCATCTACCTACCCACGCGGGTTGCCGATGGAGGTGCGCCGGCATGGGAGAAGAAGGGGCTACATTTGGATAAATTGACAAAAATGTCCTTATTATGTATATTCATATTTATATGAATATGTATACTTGTATATGTTAATGTATGTATCCATATAAATATACACACACACACATAAAAAAGAAGAAGAAGATGTAATATATATGAATAAAAAAGCATAATTTATAAATGTATATTCAAATATATAAAAATACATATTTTATAAATATATAGAAATATAAATGCAAAAAAAAAACATATTCTATACATATTTTATTCTATTGTTATATATAAGTAGACACAGTAAATACAAGAAAGGTATCCCATATATATAAAATATAAATTTGTAAATAAATATGTGATATATATATATAATATTAATATATATGTTTATTTA
Organism: Paulownia fortunei; assembly: GCA_019321725.1. Classification (NCBI taxonomy): domain Eukaryota; kingdom Viridiplantae; phylum Streptophyta; class Magnoliopsida; order Lamiales; family Paulowniaceae; genus Paulownia; species Paulownia fortunei. The sequence continues at coordinate 4,283,774 of CM033122.1, read as the reverse complement.
TATATATTTACATATCTAAGTACTTTTATATGTATACCTCAAAATATAATCATTATTTTTATTATTATAAATCATTATATATAATAAATACAATAAATATGCCTATACATAAATTACATATAAATATATACTACATATAATATTTTTTTATAGATATACAAATTTATATTATATTTACATATATATAATACATATACATAACGCACAGTGTCTTGCAAACAAGGGAATAAGAACACCTTAGGTAAACCGCAATTTAAATTCTCCAGATTTTAGCTATAATATTCCTAGTTTTTTATGAGGTATCAATTTTCTTTCCCAAAAGTAAAACAAAATCTTACCAAATACACCAAAAAATTGATGTTAGGCAATTGGATTTCAAATTGAATGCCACCAAACAAACGGCACCCAAAACTAAAATAACCCTTGCGAGTAATCTATGGACATCTCCCTAATTAACTCAATTATCATCAATTTAATATAATACTCACAATTGCGCATTGGATTTGATAACATCATCAAAAAAGTGGTTTTGGAGTGGCTTCCACCCCACAACTCGCAACATATCTATTATAATAAAACAAAATAAAATATATAAAATGATTGTGGGGGTAGGAGAGCTTTATATATTCATACTATTAATTATTCATTCTTTTTTTTTTTTTTCTTTTTTGTGGTCTTTCTGTTGTGCATGAAGTTTTCATACCCCCATCCTTTCGTGTCTCCTTCCAATGATTAAAAAGGGTTCAGATTAGAGAGAGAGGGAGAAGAGAACTACAATTGTGAATTTCAGGTATAATTCATGCCCATACTATTATGCCTCCATAATTTTATATGCTTCTCTATCTTGAAAAATAAGCTTATGTATTATTTAAGAAATAGAAAACAGGAATATATATATATATATATAAAATATTCAGACCTGGTTTTCTCAAACTGCTGGGAGGGGAACTGGTTTTGCCTCGCACATAGTATTGATGGATTGTACTGTAAATATCATGTGCATGTCTTATATATATATATATCCAGAATGAATATATAAAGTGCTGCTACTATGCATGTCTTATGGGAGTATTATATAAAGGCAACAGTTTTACTCATTTCATCTCAGTACAATGTCAACCAGCCAAATAATTGATATTGAAATGACGGCTTTAATTTCTTTTCTTTTTTCTCTTATATATATATATATATATTTTGTGATAGTATTTTGAGAATTTTTATGTTAAAATATTATTACACAGTATATTATATTTCTCTGAAAACTCAAGAAACGGTTTTTGTAGTGGAAAAATATTTTAATGCCGCAAACAATATCAATATTTTGTTCAATATAGTCCTTTGATATTTGATACAATTTAATATTCTGAAAAAAATATTGAGGGGTATGGGCAATGGACGCTGTCCAGCGTTACTTTTTGGATGTTTGTAGATCACAAGTTCCTAATCAACAAACAGGACAATTGTTGATTTCCTGAGACATAAAAAGGGCGTTGCTGTCCATCTCACAAAGAGGGCTCATCAGATTTAGGCATTCGGGGGATCGCAAAAAGGATGTAACTTTTTTGACAGATCAAAATGCAATACATTTAATTAATTTATTTATTTATTATTATTATTATATTAAAAAAAAACACGTGGATACAATCCAATAGCCATCCCCAATGTCGAATAACCCAAAAAGGGATAGAATCTATAAATTATTATCTTTTTTAAACAAAAAACAAAGGAGCACACAATATATGCAAGTCCATTTTCATCTCTCTCTCTCTCTCTCTCTCTCATCATATAATAGCTGTAACCAAGTATGGAGATAAAGAATTGGACTCAATTATTCAGTTCCAAAAGATTCACAATTTGACCCACTTGCCTTTTTCATTTATTTTTTTTATTTTTTCTAACCACTGGCGATGGGGAGGAGTCCAAACCATCTAACTCATAAATTGCTTGATTAATCTAAGATGCCAATTGTAGGGGCACAAAGAAAGTGGGACTGTCTTGACCGTAGTACTTCGGGTGACGGCCGACCATTCTTTTTTTTTTAAATTTATTTAGATACCATATTATTAAACTTAAGTGATTATCATTGTACCAAAAACTATAATTTTTATTAAAATTTATTTATTTATTTTTAAATTTTGATTGAGCAAAGTATCATACTAAGCTAGTGATGGAATATAAAATGATTATATCCCTAGTGTCGTGCATCGATTTAGTTAGTTATCCCCTAATTATATTTTTTCTGAATTAAAATACAACTGATAATGAATATCAACATATACAACTGGAAAAATAAGCAGAATTAGGATGGACGCCACCCAATCATGTCAGAAAGGAGTAAACAATGTAACCCGTCCCGACAACCCTTCTATGGCTAATACGCGAAGTTAGGGAGTGGCTCATTCTGTCCCTTAGCCCTCTTCAGGCTACATATATATATATATATATATATATGATCCCTAATCAGAAAAAAGAAATGATTGTAAACATTTTTTTTTTATTTTACTAGATTGTATGGTGTCTGATCATAGAATTAGTTGACAGTAAAGTTGCGCTTGCACAGAAGAATTTAAAATGGAGGATGATTAACAGTTAAGAAATTGAAATAATTTTAGAATTAGGTAAATTTTAAATTCATTATAATATATAAAAAAAGTTCAAATTATTACTAGAGGTGAAATCTATAACAATTCAAAATTATTCAAATAATTTATTATTTTATGTGATAAATTATTCGATTCAAATGTACTATAAAATATTTTACTGACCGTCAAAGTTAAGATGTTAAACATAATTTATAGATGAATATAATTTTTTGTTTTGGGTGGAATAATCGTAGAATAATGCAACTAGGAAAACATATTGCTTAGATACATCTGAATCAGACACAAGAAAACTGACTTTCAATAGGCAAATATACCAAAAAAAGAAGGAAAAAAAAAAAGAGGCAACATTAAATAGACAATGACCTACCAAGGACCAAGTTGAGGAAAAAAAAAAAAAAAACAATTCTAAAAACATTTCCAACATGGGCAACTGAAGTCAACTATCTCCCTTTTCTTTGTCATCATTCATCCAAACAAATGGACATGGATGTATCTTTACTTTTTTTCTGTCCAAACCGTGTGCAGATAATCTGTATCAGCTGTCATCAAATGCTATCAATTTCAATATCATTCTTGAAATAACGTCAAAATTTTATTTTTTATTATTTTATAATATCCAATGATTTACAATTTCAATTGAATACTATAGAAATGTTTAAAAAAATCAATCGTTGGCATTTTTATTTTTTATTTTTGGGTGACTCTATATTATGATCTTATTTATTAGCCTGTCACTAAGCATAATGGGAATCGAGGGCTTTTTGAGTTTTTTATTTTTTTGCATTGTGCTCGTTTTGAGTTTGTTCAATAAAAACATAAATATTTAATTACCTAAAAAATAAAATGAAAATAGAAATGTACAAACCGTGTTCAATTAATGATAAACACAATGGAACACATTATTTCAACACTCAACCGTAAGCTCTTTAATCTTTTGCTTCTTGTTCCTGTACGGCAACATGGTTGTCTTAAAATCCATGGCCCTACCTTCTTTAATGTATAAAGTTACATAAATCTAGCTATATTGACATGTATCCAAAACAAGTATTCATTTATTTTATTTTATTTTTAATTTGTAGTACTACAAATTAGCTACAAGTTTGAAGTTATTTGTTTTCAATAATTTCATTTTGATAATCGATGTTACATATAGAGTAGTCTATTTTGGTTGTCCCGAGTCGAGTCCTTTTCAGCTATTTGTACATTTTCACAATTAAATGTTTTTGGCTTTTTTGACATACCAAAAATAAATTAAAAAAAAAATCTGACACACACTAGGACTTACTAAGACCATACAAGAACTCCCTTTTTTTATGTAATAACAGTAAGATTTTACAACATTGGTTTATATTAATACTGTTTTATTTAGTAATCCACATCACAAATGTATAAAATAATTTCTTTAAATATATATTTAACATGTATCTATAAAATAAATTTTAAAATAAAATATTAAATTAAAATAAAAAATTCAAAATAATAATTCCTATTATTTAGAAAGCGTACTAGTTTAGATCCATCATTGTGAAATATTAAGTTAACCATATTTTTTGTTAATAACTGAAACATGAGCCATCAAATTGTTGCTTGTTCTAGTTCAAATTAGTTTTATATTTGTTCTCTATTCACTATTACTATCTGCGAGACTGTGCCTGATTTATGTTCAATAATTTAAAACATCAAAATAAAGGTGTTTAATTGTGTCTAGTTTATTTTTCAAATGCTGTTTATGTGAACAAATATAACTGCATTTACGCTTCAATCATTTATGATTCGGGACTGACTGAATTTATTGATTGATCTCTTCAAACAAACTCAAGTTTATCATTAAATGTCCTTGGCGCTCGAGAAGACTCGCTGTGCAGAATGATACTATAGATACTACTACTCTTAATATATATACACTTAATAAAAATTTATTATTTAAATTTTTTTTTTATAAAATAAGATATTTGACTAAATGTATCATGCACCAACTATAACATATATATTACCGTTCAGAACCGATTCAATTTCTTGATATATAATCTAAGATGCTATTTAGATAAATTTATAAACTATTTAAAACATCTTATAAGATATTCGAATTCGAGAACTTTTATAATATTTTGAATTATTTAATAAATTTTCAAAAAATGAACTTATAAATTCTCAAAATTAGATTAGGATCTTATAAACTCCTTTAAAAAGAATAAGAAAATCCTAACTTATTTTTAAAATATTAATAAATTTATTTAATTTTATTATTTTTAATTACAAAATCGTAATTATTAACATCTTATAACCTCTCCAATTTTATTTTATCCAAACAATTGAAAAATATATTTCTATAATAAAAAATTTAATATCTTATAAGATATAAAAATTTACAAGTTATTTTAAATTAATTTAGTCAAACACCCTCTTAAATGCATCTACAACTAGGACGGATGCCAAGTGTTCATCACTTCATTGTATCCTTTCTAGGTATCTCTATCAACTAGCCCCATAACTCTAAGATATTTGGTTTTTTTTTTTTTTATATTCAATTCCCAACTTACGCCAAATTAAGTTCTGGAACCTCAAGACCCGTGTCATAGAATCTTGTAGTAGGTAAATTACGGGATATGTATTAATTAGTTCTCAAATTTCCCTCATGAACTGTACACATTTGCGCATAAAAAGTTGATTCCAAAGTGATTGCATATATATATTATATATATATTATACCCAATTCCCAACTTATACTAAACTAAGTCCTAAAACCTCAAGACCCGTGCCATAGAACCTTATAGTAGTTAAATCGCGGATATGTTTCAACTGATTTTTAAATTTCCCTCGTAAATTGTATATATCTACGCACAAGAAGACGATTCCAAAATAATTGGATCATGTCAAACTCCAATCGCAGAGTTCCATTGATAACATAGTGATTGCTTTTTACTAAAAAATTTCATCAAAATTCAAACATCTGTCCGGCCGCTAAAAGCAAATTGTATATTGATTATTCTAGCGTGTGTCTTGAGGGCAACTCCAAGGCATTCTTTCACGCGAAAGAAGTGGGATGAAAAACAAAATGGAATGTATTGGTGTAACACCAAACCAGTAATCAAAACAAGGTGTGATAACACATAAATGATCATGGTACTCCTCTACATCGCCTTTCTCGATCTTATTTACCCGTTACTAATTGGGCTCCCGTATTTTGACCCGAGTTGGGTCTTTTATTTACCATTCTACTTGAAGTTTGCCTTAATCACAAAGTAATTATTAATTTATTTATCATATTTAATATATTAGAGATAAAAATAAATAAATTGTTCATGGATTGGAAGAATTTCAAGTAGGTGTATTGAATTGCAACACCTGTAAGAAAAGCTGGTATGCAAACAATTGCAAGTTACGGTATAAAATGGCAGCGTCGGGGAAATAGCCGCCTCAACCATGGCCAAACCCTATCCATTCTTCTTATCTTAACAGCTATGGGAAAGTGCAAATTTGTATGTCATGACATTTGTGTATGTATGAGCCATTTGAAACCTTTTAACTAACAAGAAATTGATGAAACATTTGTAATTATTCCAGCATGGGACTCAAAGATAACATTTGCAGGTACTATGAGGTGGAGTTTAGCTTTTTCTCAGTTGGTTGTAAGTTGAAATTCATGGAAACTTGAGAAATTAAGGGTCGGAGGTTGGGTTTCATTCATTCTCATTTTCATGTTTGCACAGGATTGAAAAAGTTTTTAGTAAATTTTTGTGTATTAAATAAAAAAATATTTAGAAATGAAAGTGTTTTCATTTTATAGTGTTTTTTTTTTTGTATGAAAATACATAAAATATTAATAAGTTGAAAATGTATTTAATAGGGATATTTTTATTTCTATCTTTTGATTAAATTAACTTGAAAACAAAAATAAGTGGTATTTCAGATAAAAATAAATATATTTTTAAATTTTTAAATAATAAAAATTAAAAAGATATTATTTGAAAATGAAACCAAAGAGCCTCTAACAAGCACGTTTGCACGCCACCGTTCCTGATCAAGTAGAAATAATGACTATATGCAGTGATTGTATGATGACATGATCATTCAGATATAAAATTAATGTTGACAGAAATAAGGGCAGGTGGAACATCATCTTTGCTTTGGTGATTTGTATTTTAGAAGGATTGTGTTCTAATTTGTTTTAGTCCAACACATGCATATAATAATATTTATTGAATTGATATTAAAATTTACGACGGGTCTAGTTAGATATATTTTAAATTTAAAATTATTTGACCTATATCCAAATAACATCACAAATGACCTTCTACTTATATAGGTAAATTATAATAAAAAGAATTAAATAAAGCAAATTACTTTAATATCAAATCATTTAAAATTAAAAATATCACAATAATTAATTACTCGAATTAATATGATTTTACAATTATATCAAGTATTAACTTTGATCCTTATACAATTTGATAAACTCAATTGTTTAACCAAATATACCTTACCTTTCCTGAAAAGTATTAAACATCAAGCTACACAAATACCACGAAAGAAATCAATAGAAATATAACCAAAATACTCCCAGAAAGTTGCTATAGTATTGAACTTGAAAACATGCCACTAACCTCGAACAGAGTCAGAAAATTTATCTTTCACGGGTGAAACAGATTCTTTTTTTTTTTTTTTTTTCATAATGGAGAAAGAGATATTTTCAAATATGTGAAAAATAATTTATTATTTTATATTAAAAATAAATATTTGAATTTTTATCATTTATATATGATATATAGAGTTGAAGAGACCTGGTAGCCAAAATGGTGGGGAAGGCAAAAAGGTTGTCAGTGGAGTATGTGTTTACACGTATATCCTGCATGCAGAAGCTGCACAAAAATAAGGATGTCATGAAGCAGATGACTCGATATGCAGGCTCTTTCATGTTATTAGAGATCAAGGGACGCGTGTTCCCCCTCATTCATGGTCTGTAATCAAATTTTTTGTGTGCATACGGCTAAAGCTTTTCTGTGTCATGATCCATTGCGAAGCTAGTATAGATTATAGAATCATACCACTTTTCACCATCCTAGAATTTCACTATTAATTACCATCCTGTATAGTACCTGTGATCTTGGCAATTCTTGTCGTGTCATATCTTTTGCAGCAATTTTTTTTTATACTATTCGAATATGCGCATTGACTAAATCTCGCTTCCTTGCAATAATATGCAAATCACACGAAAAGGTAAATCATACTAGGTAAGCTCGGTACAACGGATAAAAATCGAGTAATGCAAAAAAATCAAATTTTAGACCTTAAGCCTTAAATTCCTACGCAATACCACTCGACCACCCCAACAGTTATTTTCCTGCAAAACTGTTGTTGTAGATAATAATATGGGAAAATTTTTTTATTTTATTTTATTTTTTTGGCTCTTGATGAAATGATCAATTGCATTATTATTACATTAAAGAATAAAAAAAATCATGAATTTTTTGTCTTATAGTTTACGATATAAATATAATTTAAAATATATAAAATTAAAGATGAGAAATGATTATGTCACCCTTGACTTATACTACATATATATTTTGGTCTAAAAATTCGAACGCCATTCTATGTTGGAGTTCTAAAGACGCACTTTCCACATAGAAGGAAAAGCTTTGACCAGGAAAAAGAAGCACTTAATTCCCGAGTATCTCCTCCCCACTTTGAATGAAATTAATGACTATGACAAATCACAGCATTTTAAACGGCACATACCCAAGAATAATCCAATGAATAATCTTAATTTCTTTTTTACCAACGCCAAAATATGCAGTGGTTTTGTTCCAAAACTCAAATTATTAAAAAAAAAAAAAAGTTAGTCGTGAAAAATAAATAAAACATTACGATGTATCAAGAATCAGAATAGACAAACTCTATTTTTTTTTACAATTAAATTAAATATAGTGAAAATTTGAGTTTACTCTTGTTAATTTGCCTAACCTTAGTTGGGAATTATAAACAAGGATTTTATTAAAATATTTTATGAAATTCTAAATTTGTTTCTCGACGATATTGCACTCAATGTTTGTATTTTGTATCAAGTATCTCAATTAGCAAAAAAATACGATACTTTGCATCATATATTTGCATATAATATTTGCATAATATCTTTGTCCGTCCCACCGAACTTGGTTAGTGTGACTTACCCTTTCGTGTGGTTTACGAATTATTGCACGGAAGCGGAGTTTACTCATTTCACATATTCGGATAATGACTGCGAGTTTTTTGTCATGAAAAAAAAACAATATATACGAACGATTGTAGTATTTAAAAGTGTAATAAATATAGCTAGCAAATAAAAGCTTGCAATCAATTGAAATAGCAAAGACATTAAATAAATGAAGAAACATCTTTCCTATTTCTTGTTTAACACAAGATTCAAGGAAGGTTGGTTAATATTGATTCTAATTAATGAAATTTCATTAGCAAAATGTAGTTAGGTCATGCAAATTCAATCGGTGCTTAAATTAAATGAGCATAGAAAAGTTATTGGTGGAAAAGTTTTGAGTAGCTAAGGAATGATATATGGATGAAATGCCAGTCCTTTTTGGTATGAGTACGTGGAAATGAAGCACTGGTTAGAATAGAAGTGCACAAGGCAAGAAATCAACAAGTTTGGTCTAATTAATGAAATATGTTGTGAATAAAATTCATTTTTTTTTTCTTTTTCTTTTTTTCTTTTTTTTTTAAAGCAAGAGTTTCCTAAACAAATTAATCGATCCTTAGAAAATATTTGATAGTCTTATAAGTTGTGGAATAGATTCTTAAATATTTTAAGAAAATGTTACTAAAACAATAATATTTCTCTATTTGATATGAGATGTAAAAATGATTCTATTTTTCAAAATGATTTTTGAAAATTCATCTCAAAATTTCAAACGATCTAGATGTTCATGAAATTACAATGATTTAATTGTACCTTTGCAAACACATTTTCCAATCTCATTATTTCTTTGTCGGAAGTACATGAATAAGTCTTCACATGATTCAAAGAAGTCGATTTAAGAATACGTCAAACATTAAAATCAAGAAAAACTCTACTTCTGTCAAACGTATGTATTGACTTTTATTTAATGATTTAATGATTGGTTTGACACTCTCAATTTGTTTAATATTTAATAATTAGCTTTTATTCAAGAAAAGTTCACTAATTTTTGTATGGTTTGACAATACATGTTTTAGACTTACTTTTTAAAACTATCAATTCAGAAAGAGGAGAGGGGAAAAAAATAAAATCAAAGACGCTCTTATTCTTCGTCACTCAAAATGCCAAAAACATTAAGTAAAAGAAAAATATATAAAATATATACTTTTTCAACTGTAATAAAAAAATTGCTTGAATTTCAATACCGCATTTAAATTATATGTGAATAACATAATAAATAAATTTAAAAATTTTCACCAAGAAAAAATCCAATAAGAAATGTAGTTAGAAAATGGAAATTGTGGGATGAGGGGTCGAAGTTTATTTGTTTTTTAAAATAATAAAATAAAATAAGTATTTTAAAATTTTCAAGAAGATAAAATTTTATAAATTAATAATTATATATATAATTAATATTAATTTAAAATTTTTATGAACTTAAAAGAAGGAGCGTCACCTCCGGCCCCCACCTCCGTCGCTGAGTTCAATACCCCTTGTTGTGACTAATCAAGTATACCTTTGATTCCTGGAAAAATGATCTTCCTAGGCATTGAAACTTAGAACCTTGGACAAAATCACTCTGACATTTGAAAATCGCTATTTTCCAGTCTATTTTTTTTGTTATATATATATATATATATGTATGTATAGCTTCGTCCCACTTGACCTTTTTTGTTTGAGCAGAAATTCCTGACCTATAAAAAGTTAAATTATTGAAAACAAATAAAGATCACTAAATTGATGTTGATGGTGATTGTGAATTAGTTGAATTCAGGGTCCAGTCCCAAGTCATGGCATCTATTATCCGGTCAAACTTAAATCCATCTCTATTGTCAACTACAAATTGCTATTTCGTCAAAAATAAATAAATACGATCATGCTTCGTATATGTCTATCTATGTGCTTCCATGATTGAAGGGATTAATCTACAGTTCTACAATACAATTTTTCTTTTTCTTTTTTATTTTTTTTATATTATTTTTTTTCTGTTGAACTAAACTGAACTTTGGCAGTTTTTTTAACGGTTGTTAACTCATGTACAACGCATGTGTACACACAAATATTTACAGCCGTAAATCACTCGAATCAAGAACAACTTACCCTCCCATGTTGTTCCTGCGTGCTCTCAAACTGTATGATATTTATATTGCAAGTGGGCGAAATATTATAAGTCCAAAGGGATGGTACGGATGGCAAAATTCATCCCCTCTTGAAGACTTTCCCCAATTTTTTTTATTTTTTTTTCTCTCTCTGTGTGAGCCAAAAAGGGGTTGTTTCCTCGAACTTCTTTTATTCATCAAGATACCTCAACTAGACCAGTAATGGTCAACCAATACTTCCCCACACGCCCTTTTTTCTTTTGTTTTTTTGGCTCATATCAAACTTTGACGTGTCCACATCCCTCTCTCTCTCTCTCTCTCTCCTCATATACATATACATATACATATATGTATAGATATATACATACAGAAAACTCCTTCCTGTTTTCTCTCTCAACCCCTCAAAACTACATGAGCTGGAGGGAGATTCTGTGTGTGGGATTCGAGCTGTAATTGAAAGGGCCATTCTTTTGCCTCCCCATCTTACCTATATATACCCCTTTAACTTCATTTCATCCATTCACCAGAAAACATCATTTTTTCCTCCCTTTTAACCAAAAAAGCTACTCCTTGTCACTACACCACCGCCACCACCAATCCATCATTATACAATCATGGAATACATTTTCTTGTGTTTCTTGTTTGCAGCCTTAATTTTCTCATTCTTTCTTCTCAACTGCATCCTCAAATTCCTGTCCTTTGGACATGTGAAGTTGCCACTTCCACCAGGGACCATGGGCTGGCCTTATATTGGTGAAACCTTCCAACTCTACTCCCAAAACCCAAATACTTTCTTTGCCTCCAAAGTCAAGAAGTGAGCTCAAAATCTCTACTTTTTTTTTCAGTTTCTTTCAAAAATTCTTAGCTAGTTTTAAATGAGGAAAAATATAAAGAAGTAAAAGTTTTCTCACAAACAATGTTTTTTCTTAATTGAATTTCAACAGGTATGGTTCCATATTCAAGACCCACATATTGGGATGCCCTTGTGTGATGATTTCAAGCCCGGAGGCAGCAAAACTTGTGCTGGTGTCAAAAGCTCACCTCTTCAAGCCCACATTCCCAGCAAGCAAAGAGAGGATGTTAGGCAAACAAGCCATATTCTTCCACCAAGGCGACTACCACGCCAAGCTAAGGAAGCTGGTCCTCCGCGCATTCATGCCTGAGGCAATTAAGAACATTGTCTCAGACGTTGAATCCATAGCTGTTAGCTCCCTGGAATCCTGGGAAGGCAAATTGATCACCACTTTCCAAGAAATGAAAACAGTATGTTCTAATTCTCTCAAACTTCAAAACAGAGGAAAACAGAGCTCCCCCTGTTTTTCTTACTCAACTTGGATAAATATGCTTTGGTAGTAATCAGCTTCAATTTTGATTCATGCAGTATGCATTCAACGTGGCATTACTTTCTATACTTGGAAAGGATGAAGTTTTGTACAGAGAAGACCTCAAGAGGTGCTATTACATTCTTGAAAAGGGATACAATTCGATGCCCATCAACCTTCCTGGAACACTTTTCCACAAAGCCATGAAGGCTAGGAAAAAATTAGCACAGATCTTGGCTAAAATCTTATCACTTAGAAGACAGATGAAACAAAACCACAATGACTTGCTGGGCTCATTCATGGGAGATGCTGAAGGTCTAACCGACGAACAAATTGCAGACAACATTATCGGTGTAATTTTTGCAGCCCGTGACACCACAGCTAGTGTCCTAACGTGGATTCTCAAGTACCTTGCTGAAAATCCAAGTGTTCTACAAGCTGTCACTGTAAGATTCTTAATCCTGACCATCCAAAAAATCTCAACTTTTTTTTTTAATCATAGTTTAATGGTACGAGGCAACTTACTATTCGACATGCCGGTGACTCAAAAATGTTTTTTGCAAATTGCTGTGACTTTTCAGGAAGAACAAGAGGCAATAATGAAGGCTAAAGAAAAGTGTGGTGAGGAGAAAGTTCTGAACTGGGCAGATACCAAGAAGATGCCTATTACCACAAGGGTTATTCAGGAAACACTCAGAGTTGCTTCTATCTTATCTTTTACTTTCAGAGAAGCTGTCGAGGATGTTCAGTTTAATGGTAAGTTGAAAATCAAGATCTGACAAAATTGATCGACTCCCCTTTGTTTGAATTCTTCACCTTTTCCTTCCAAATTTTTTTACTGAGAGTCTTCCCTTTGTGAAATTTAACAGGATATCTCATTCCAAAAGGATGGAAAGTGTTGCCACTCTTTAGAAACATTCACCACAGCCCAGAAAATTTCCCAGAGCCTGATAAATTTGATCCTTCAAGATTTGAGGTAAATATATAACCACAAGTTTCATTGATTTTAAAAATATTTGTTTTGATATTTATATTTAAAAAAACAAACTCCATGATTTTTATCTTCCATGATCAGAGGCCTAAATTGTTTTCCTTTAATGTGACAGGTTGCCCCCAAGCCCAATACTTTCATGCCATTTGGCAATGGGACACACTCATGTCCAGGGAATGAGTTAGCCAAGCTGGAGATTTTGGTTCTATTACACCACCTAACCACAAAGTACAGGTAGGTGAAAACTGAAAAAGTAGAAACCTCTCAATTCCCGTACCAACTTTTTTAATCTGTGGTGAAGTTTTTTTTCCTGTAAGTTCCTAAAAATAGCATGCCATATGATATCTTCTCCTGATAAGTTTGTTCCAATCCTTCTATCTTGCAGGTGGTCTATGATGGCCCCACAAAATGGAATCCAGTATGGACCCTTTCCTCTTCCCCAGAATGGGTTGCCCATTAAGCTCTCTCTCAGAACATGAAGACTTTACCTGTCCACAAGCACACAAACCAAGTTTCCAACTATAGAAAGAAAATTCCCAAGAAAGCAGTTTTTCATTTTCTTCATCAAGAATGATGAATAAATAAGTCACCAAGGAAAGGGAAAAAGTTCAGGAGGCACCCACAAACCAGAAGAAGATTTCTGGTGTGCAACAGCAAGGGAAAGCCAATTGTACATAAAGAGTTTCCATATATAGCATAAGCTGAGAAAGAATTTAGCCATCTTGATATTCCTACAAGGATGAGAAAACTCAAGAATAGGACTACATGTAATAGTAACTATGTAGTTAGGCAAATTCTTTTTATTATTATTATTTTTTTACTTTTGTTTATTTTGTTACTTTATTCTCACATGTAAAAAAGTCCGCAAGGCAAATGCAATTAATGAAAATCTGAGTCTCAGTTTTGACACCAGCATATGTTGCCCCAAAATTCTTCTTTTATATCTATGATTTTTAGCCTTTGTTGCTGTTTGTTAAGGTTATTATTTGTTGAGATTCAAGTCAATGTTGATGAGGTAATGATGCCACAGTGTTGCTCTACTTCACATATGCATGAAGATCACAAGGAAACAGAACATAAGAAAATATTATTTTAATGAGTTTTAGACGTATCTAGTAAAAACTGTATTCCTTCACATTCAGATTACAAACTGAAGTTGGAAGATAAGAGTAAATTTTTGCTATAACAATAATTATTAGGAAATCCTTAACTATGCAAATCAAAATTTAATTTTTATATAAACGGTAATGCCAAATATTTTAGAACTATATGGTTTTCATTCTATCATATTTAGAAGAAAATATACCTTGATCCATGATAAATTAAGAAAAAAATCACAAAAATATTTTAAATGAAAACCATGTATTAGCGGATAGCTGGACCTCTAATTAGGGTCACACAATCCATCAACACGATTAGTAATTAAACAATATTTGATTAATATAATTTGACATGTGATAATTATTAAATTATAATTATTTCTTAATTAAATCAAAAAATAATTGCTTGAAATAAGACAGATGGGGCATAAATAAAAATATCTAACAATAATGTCTACAATCATGTCCATGAAAGGTAAGAATGTGAAATGGCCGCAATGGTAGTTATTCTCAAGCATGACTTGACGCAGCTGAGTTTTTCAAGTTGTTTTCAATCTCTGTCAATTTCATGTAAATTATGCACAGAAGTTCATTCCTGAGGATGACTTCTACCTTTAACTAAAGTATCTGTAAATGAATTATCAGCATAACAAAATTGTGCAGCACAAAAAATAAAATAAAAAATCAGGAACATTAAAACATTATCACTCCACAGCAATGACCACTGCAACAAGAACAGAGAAAAGTCTACTTTTTGTGGGACATATGAATTCTACTGTTCCTTTGTCATTGGTGTAACAAATTGTTCAAACTTATTTTTAATTAGATAGTGAAAGAGTGAAAGTTGTAGTCTTTTATGGGAAGAAAATAACTTTTTTTGTTAAAAATAATAAATAAAAAGATATTTTAAATTTTTAAGGGGATAAATTTTAAAATTTAATAAATTATATATAAAATTTATACCAATTTAATTTTTTTTTGGATTTGAGGGAGACAACTAACTTTATCAGTTCCTCATTCCGTCACTGATAATACGTAAAAAAATAAGGGTAAGCACGACAATATACGAATTCCCATTCCCTAACTTCTTCACTAGCTTCAGTATTCCTAAATAATTTAGGAAAAAATCAAAACTTTGTGCCCTCAAGTAACTCGTCGCCTATCTATTGAAGTCAAACTTTTCTTCCTTTCTTGCTAAATAAAAAGTTTAGTAGATTGAGTACCTATCTCTAATACCAACTCAAAAACTTGACCAGATCTTCTTCTATCTCTCGTCTACGTGAGTGTTTTGCGTGTTTGTGTTGTGTTACATCACCAGCAATGGATCAGATCCACAATTTTTTTTCCATTCGACCTTCCCTGAATTCAATGCTCAATTAGCTAAGTAGCTGCATTGGACCCCTTCTGCTATTTATGACCTTAAGCACACCAGTCCCTCATTCAGCCTATATGCTGCCATCATTCCTAGTCGACTCACTCTCTTTTTCATTTATTTTTGGTTGCTCTTTTTTTCTAGTTGAATGTGAATCACATCTTATATAATTGTTTCTTTAATTTCCTCCAAAGTTTAATTAAGGGGTCTCTTCAAATTCTTAAAAAATATTCTACACATGGAAAAAAAAAACAAAAAAAAAACACATCATTGAGATCACATAAACCCTATGTTATCTCTCAAAATAAATAGGCATCTCAAGATGCTCCAATTTCTCCTGATGGAAATCAGAGAAAGTAAGCGCCAACTTCGATTAATCACAAACTATTAGTCACAATCAAGGAGAAGATATGACTAAAATGTGTTAACAGCCTCCCAAGTGTCCAAATGCTATCATCATCATGTAAAAGTTTTGAACTATGAGTTGAATAGTAAACTTGTTTCTCTTCTTGAATAAGCTTAACTAATTGGAGATAATCTTGAGTTGACCACACAATCTAACCAATAAACAATGCTTTGTTTCAGAATCCATCACCTGCCAAACTCCAACTATTTTAGTATTTTTGCCAGAACTGATATATACCTCAGATGGAGTCCTGATACTGACAAAAAAAGAAAAGAAATAAAAGCTGGCAACAAGATGGTTCAATGACTTTGTACAATAAACCCAATGTCTGTAAAGGGATTAGAAAACTCATTCATCCTAAGTTCCTAATATTTAACGAAGTCATGAGATGAGACAAAAAGGACAGGTCAAATGCTGGCATTTAAATGAATACAATCATACGAGGCTAAACAATGGTTACTCTAAAAGTCAACCACCATAAATATTGCAAAACATTAATAGGTCTACACTAATGTGATAAACATTTGTATAAACATATGACAAGGCAAAGTTCTGAGTACAACCAGTTGCCAGGCTTTCATCATTGTCCAGTAATGTGGCTCTTGGCAGAGTTTTTAAATTCCTTCCTACTTGTCAGCTAGATTGTACAGACATGGAATGGAACTTGGCCCTAGTTTTCATTATAAGCTGTGTTCTACTTGAAAACATGCACATTTCACCAACTCATAAGCTATTTGGTGAGTAGATTAAGAGAGAATTCTTAAATATCTGAAAGAAGTGTTCCTTATATGCTCCACGTGTCGTATGTTCAAGTATCGTTTCTCAATCATGTAATGCGCACGTTAGTGTACGTGAGACAGCCATCTAATGTAGAATAGTCGTATGATTGAGCTGCCCACAAGCTCATCATGTACTATTATTTTGAGTTATGAGGGTGTCCACTCACAGACCTGACCGCTCTTCCCAAGGTTCTATACCTTTAAGGACAGTCATGGTATATGATTGAAGATGAGTAGCTAACAATAACCAAGCATTTTCCAACAACCTTCATGGAGTAGTACTATAAGTTGTTTTGAAAATGATTCAATTTCACAGGTAGGTATGAATTTGGTAATTGTGACTGCATTTAACTTAGATTAGCTTTTCTTCTGCTAATAATACTCTGTTTCAATCAAATAATTTTTTAGGCTGTCAAGGTCTTATTTGGTAAGGCACTGATTATTTAGATGGCCAAATTAACGTTGTGCTTCCTATTTTGGTCAACTGCTTGTTGAATTTAATAAGTTCATTGTGGATTTCTGCTCCCATTAAAAAGTCAACCATGACGTAATGTAAAAACCTTTTGAGCAGTTCTCAAAGCTGAGAAATCATTGAACCTATATTGGCCGTAATGCTGTTGAAAAGGTTTTAGGTTGAAAGGAAATAGAAGCTCATACAAAAACATCATCATGCCAAGTAATGTAAAAGCTTCAAGAGAATGTGCAAAAGATAGATACATGCCCCTACATATCCAGTACCAAATTTGGGGAAAATAAACGTCTAGCTACGTAGTTATTGGTCTGAAGCTTCAGTCTAAGTAGAATACAATACAGTCTTCAAGACAATGCTGATCACATTCACAGATTAACAAGCCTACTACCGTAGCCAGTCTCATAGTTCAATATTCTGGTCCTTAACTGTGGAATTAAAAAGGACAAACCGTTTAGCAGGCGCCATCTAAACAATGCTTCTAATGGATGCAAAGGAAAAAATTGAACAAAAATCCTAACCTCATGAACAAGATTTGCAGCCCCAGAGAAGTCTTGCTTTTCTTTCTTGAGGAGTTCAAGACGTGCTTTGATTTTACGCTTCTGTTCTTCTGCCTAATAAAGATATTTATTAAGGATAAAAAACTTATGGGGCAAAAAGTTTCCCACATAACTTAAGGACATAAAAAATGGAAAACAAGCAACAAAAAGAATAAACCATCACATGGAGAGGAGACCAGTGCGGGGTAAAAATGAATTTTGCCGGTCACAGGGGTGCCTCATAAGTTAATAAATTCAGCAGAATAATTAGGAGGCAAAGTACACACACACACACACACATGTAACAGCTCAAAATTTTGGGTGAAATCCAAAAACAAAATATTCAAAGAAAATCAACAAGAAGCATTTTTCTATATTTCCCATTTTCTGGCCAATGAGGAAGACAAATTAATATGTTGATCAACTCTAGTGAATTAAAGATACTCTATATTCTTTGAGCCATCAGTGTTACTGTCCTATACTATCTGAGGAAAACAAATTAATATGTTGCTCAACTCTAGTGAAACTAAAGATAGTCTATATTCTTCACACCATCAGTGTTACTGCCCTGTACTACCTTCTCATAAATCAGCAGCTCCATAATCCACAAAATAATATTTAACACTCTTCATGTCATTGATTGCAAATTACATACAGCAGTCAGTAAATTCAAGAACTAAGAATTTTGATGATTCTTGCAAACATTTGGAATAAAAGCATCTTCGGAATATAAATTGTGGATCATTTTATAAAAGCTAAGTATAGGACCAATCAAACTTGTGTATTCAGTTTAAACAAGAACTATACAAATTGTGCACATTGGAATCACCTTTTCCAACAGCCCCGTCAGATAGCTGAGCTCATTTTTCTTGGCTTCTGACAAACTTTGAGCCGTTTCTCCTACATTACTCCTGCAATTTTGTAGTCATTGTCTTTCTAAATTCAGAAAGGTATATAATAGAGTTAGAAAGTCTAACAAGGTAGGACATGCACTTCTATTTGGATTTTGGCATACAAAAGAACTTTCAAAGAAAGTCTACAGTAAAACTAGCTTATTATTGCATAAAAAAATTACTTTCTTAAGCAAATATTGCCATCTAAATTTCTAGTTAATTCTGGAGGAGAAATTCCTTAGTTACAAAGTTAATTCCATGATATAAGCAGGCGTACTTCTTGGAAAGTAGCGGATCCAGATTATGTTCTTCCACTAGCTCCTCTACATTGTCAAGAATTATTCCTGCCTGCAAAAAGACAAAACTGAGTTCTGTGAACATCAATATATGTACATAATTATATGTATTATCAGAGAATGTAATCCATCCATTATGACCATCAATGAGAAAATGAAGATAAGGTATCTTGTTGAGCACAGAAAACTGTAACTGGAATTCAGAGGCCAAAGATGGACATTGATCCCACCTTCTACAGTGAGATCCTAATACAACCTCAGGGTCTTATTTTTAACACAAAATATCATAAAAAATACCTGTGTCTCGAGAAATATTGACTCAAATTCTTCCTGCAAGATTTAAGAAAGACCAGAGTCACTATTGTCGATTATTTTCAATTAAGTCAATATATATTTCTCATTCAACGGGAAAATAATTATGAAAATGTGAGGAAGCTGACAGAGCTGACTGAAGTATAGTATTAAGATATATCTACTGCAATTTATGCACTGGACAAGGAAATTGTGGAACTGATCCATCTCCGTAGACCATTTGAGTCCCAAAAATTTAACCTCAACAGACTGGAAACAAGACAAGTCTAAAGCACTCATCAAGGAAGTACTATATATTACATGTATAAAGAGATCATAACACTGCAGCACAAAAACCAACATCTCCTCTTTGGAAACCATTTACTAAGAGAGAAAAAAATAATCAAGAAAAGAATGTGCAGATATAATCCCAAATAACTAAGGGGCAGAAAATAAATAAAAAACTAATAAAAAATAGATCTGTTATAGATAAATATGCATATCCAATGCTTAAGGATTAGTTCATATCCAAGGATTAAAACAGGGATTAGTTCATATCAATGGCATGCTTGTATGGTAGCTAAGAATATTTGACATCAGATTTTCCCTGAACATGATACTCATGGATTATACAGGTCATCAAAAGAAAAACATAGAGTTTTGAGGGTATTAAGTAACAAAACAAAGCTGTAGACCATAGTAACAATCAGAAAAGGCATTCACATGTTTGGTTTCTAAGTGAGAGGCTCAATAACTAATTTCTATTGCATACCTCAATATCTTCATGCAAAGAAGAAATAACCTGAAATAGATAAAAGCATAACATTGAGACAGTTAAAACTTCAAGAAGTAGGAGACATACATAGATCTCCAGGAATTAGTACGTAATGAAATGGGACAAAATTGTGACAAAAAGAAATTGTTCCAAAATTCCCGTGAGTAGAAGGGCTTGCAATACCCAAAAATGCATTTTTGTGTTTAATCACTAACAAGCTTGCAACAAAACGCAGATATAAAATAATTAATCCCCTTATCATTGAGAACTTTTGCTTTCTCTTGCTATTAACCATATTAATTTTCTAAAAAAAAATAATTTCTAGCTCAGTTTTATGCTTCCTTTTATGTGAATGAATTTTTGAACACTCACCTTTCATATGGGTTACTAGAGATTGAACCCGTAAAATTGCCATTCAAGTTCAAATATGAGATGGAAATATTTTACTCTAATGCATATTCAAGAAGACAATCTTTTACAACCCAGCACTATCTTAACCAAAAAAAATGCATAATAATTCCTTTTACTCCTCATTTTCTTTTGTCATTAGAAATCCAAAAACCAAATGCCCCCCCAGCACTATCCATTTCCAAGCAGTTTTCCTAGGGCCAAATAAATGAACAAAACTTAAATGCACAGGGCACAACTCGTCGTCCTTGAGCTTAAGGTGCACATCTCTGCTCTCGCACACCAAAAGCTCATTATTTTTTACCGAAAAAATTTACGAAACCTCTCATAGTTAAAAAAATCAGTCAAATGAAAACATGAATTTATACAATAATCACAACAAATTCAATTAATTTCAACAATAACAGTAAAAAAAACACACACATCAAATTCACCTTAATAAAGAGTCCGTGGAGGCGCTCCTGCTCAGCTGTAGTAAAACTCGGAAAAGCTTTACGGAATTCCTTCGTTAAGTTGAAAAAAAAAATAATCATCACAATAACAATCGAAGAACTTGCGATGAGTACAAATTATTATTTCTTTAATACTATAAACTGAAAAAACTATTCGATGAGAAACAAAACCCTCACCTCATTGGAGCAGGCAGTTAATAAGGAGCGCAAGCCGCGATTGAACGACTTCTTCAAATTCAATTGCCTAGATCCAGGAACCGATGCAATCTTTTCCATTTTATTTCTTTCTGTTTTCTTTTCTTTTTCTTAGGAAATGAAAATAAAATACTATTTAAAAGTGCAGGGGGAGATTGAGAGGAAAGAGAAGAGGCGGGAGAATGGAAAATGTGAGAACAAATATAAACTTGGATTGGACCTAAGGGCCCATTGGTTTTGTTTTTTCTTCCAGCCCATGGCTTTAGGATCCATGGGCTTGTGCTTAAATAATCAGTGATTTATCTCTTTCCAATTTTACTAATCTCACTCTGAAAAAAATAAATAAATAAAATTCCAATGGAGGCCCAAGTGGCCTTAAAAATTTCATTAGAAAATTACTTTTTGGATGTCATGATTGGCCTATTTGCTTCAATTTTTATTTCTCCTTGCTTCTACTTTGTAAATTTTGGTAATGTCTTTGTGAACAGTTGTGGCTTAAGGTGAAAAATAAGACCAGTTTGAAACTTGTTATGTTCTAAGATGAGATATGTAATTTATTAAGATAATTAGTATCTTGCTTGGATTATTTTTAAAAATTTATCTCTAAGCTAAAGTAAGATTTACCTATTTAATTTTGTTTCTTTAGGCTTCCTCACTTCAAATTTTGCAATAGGGATAATTGCGGAGACCTTCTCTGAGAATTGGTAAAATACTAATTCACCCTCTCAAATTTGAATAATTGCATCTAGCACCCCTCATATTTGTTGCCATCTAATAAATAGTCAAACCCAGCGATTAAGGTTTATGACGGAAAATGACATCAGCAAAAAAAAATTAATAAAAAATTGATTTTTCCCTCGTGTTTACTAATTCAAGGCTTTGATAATTTTTTGGAATTAAATTACCCTTAGTAAGTCATCCCCTAAGTTTGGTCTAAATATAGATAGACATGTCCCACGTTTGAAATTAAATCCACCTTTCTTGACATTTGTTATCTGCAAATAACCACAACCGTTTATTATAACTTCGGCATTCATTATTTAGAGAAAATGACAACTTTTAAACAACCTAGTATTTGCCCAAATTTACAAAAACATCCTCTAAAATTAATTCACATTTACATAAGTTTCTCTAAGATTTAGCCAATTTATATTAACTCCCCTCAAAATTTAATATTTCTAACTAATGGCAAAATTTTGAAATTACATTTTATAATATTAATAAGTGCATTCTAAATTACTTTAATTAAAATTATAGTATTTGACAAATTAATTACACATATCTCATATATTTTTTTCCAATTATCTTATTTCTTATTTTTTTTAAAATCAATAAATAATGTGGTGTTGTTGCCACAATTATATAAACAATTATTCAACTACTTATGTCCAAATCCCACACTTAGAAAGTGACAAAGGGCATAATATTTGAATATGAGAAGGAAAAGATACAATGACCAAAAATTTATATTTAAATCTAGTGTCCTAGGCTTGAATTTGAATTTGTACAATAAGTTTGATTTACATTAAAAGTGTCTTTTAAATATTTAGAATATTTTATTATTTCATTAGATGTCTTAATTGTAAAATGAAAAAAATTTAAGGAATGTAATTGTATTGTGACAAAATGTTTGGGGAAATTATTGTTTTGAACACAACCGGAGATTTGTGTAATTTTTAATAAAAGGCGAAAAAATCATTTCATAAAAAACCTTTTAAAATTTTCTGATGTCGGTAGGTATTAGAGGAGGGGAGGTAAATAGAATTTTGAAAACCTAAGAAACCTACGTGTGTTTTATCCAAACCTCAAGAGTAACAAAAGCTTTTCCCCAAGTTGCACCATATGTAGACTCAGTTAGCAAAATAGTGCCTATATCAAAGAGCTGTAACTTCCTACCAACAATTGACATCATCAACTTTTTTTAACTATTAACTGAGAATTGTTAAAGTTCATGGGCAAATCCTACATTTTTTTGTTCTTTTAAAGGAAGCTCAAGCATGGATTTAAACGAGTAGCGCAAATACGATGCACCCCCATGCTCCAGGGGGCAAAGTGTATAACAAAAAATGAAAACTTAATAAAAGAAAAATTAGTGAATAGTGAATTCATACAGTATACAGGAGAATACCATGTATTCAACCAACTTCATACCAACGCAACAAGAGAGAGTACAACATTATGTATGATGATATCTTTGAAATAATAGGCCAAGAACAACGTAACCGTAAAATCCAGTATAGCATAAACCACCCGCTTATTTCTCCTAGAAATAATAGGTCAGGAACAAAGAATGTCATTGGTAACATATTTATATGATGTGAAAATCAGGAAGACACAAAGTCGGAAATGCAACATGCCTCACTGAAATTCCCTTCAACGTTCCAAAAATTCCAAGGTTCACAACATGCACAATAGAGCTTTATGGGATGGGTTCATGAACCTGTATTGTCTAGCTCTCACTGTATTTCTACATATGGTAGGATCACCAGCAGCGAATACAAAGTACACCTGATTTTACCACATCACATGAGGTTTGAACCCACTTGGCTAAGGTTTCCTCCGCATTTCTGCTTATGAATTGTGACTGGTTTCATTAGATTATATCCTCATAGCTTAGAAAGCAGGGTGGAGAAACACCAATAGCAATGATTCTCAAGAAATCTAACTCAATCTGTATCCAGGGTTTCGCAAGAAAATTTAGCCAAGCAAGTCCTTAAATAAGTTGGGGTTCTGACTTGATGGTGTCACACCCATTTGCCTTACGAGTGCATCCTTTTCCAAAGCTTCCTTCAAATTTGGTCCCTTGTTCAATTGTTGTATTGAATGTTCAACTGTACTCCCTCCAAGACCATTTCTGTTGATCACATCTGACACTGGATTGGCAACACTACTTAAAGACATGTCTGCAAAGAGAGACATAAAATCAGATGCCTCAGTCTCACCAACTCCACCAGCACTTACTGGGGTTGTGTCTTGTGTAAGATCAAGAAGACCTTCCAACTGCTTGAAAGGGTCTATAGATGGTGCACCACTAGCAATAGATGGTTCACCCAAGTCCAGCAAGTCTGGAGGTGGCTGGGATGTTTTTACAGCAGCAGCATCAGAAGCTGCAGACTTGGCTGCACGAGACTTGTCTGAAATGTGATTCTGAGGTTTTGAAATCTTCTGGCTAGAAGAAGGCTGCCTTCCCTCAGATTTTGATGCACCCCCAAAAAGTGAAGCAGCCAGTTTTTGCCTTTCTGGTGAAATCTCTACTTGCTTCTTTCTTGAATCATAAGAGACATCACGTATTTTTGAGTTCGAATTGCCCACTGAATCACGTTGAGTTGCCTCATTCTGAATCTTCACAGTATCAGTGCTTGAAGTAGATGGTGTGGGAGAGGAGTAAGTAGGCCGACCCCACTTCCTTTGAACCCCATCAAGTCGTAGCTTGAGTTCTGATGGCCCAGCATCAGAGGCAGATGGAACAGATGTAGCAGGTTGGAGGATATCTGCAATGTATGATAGCTCTGGGACAGGAACAAGTTCAGTTGAGGATGCTACTGGAGGAATGTTTGGAGGCAGTGAGGGTTTAGGTAGCTCATAGGCCTCAAACCTAAGAGCGTGTGCAGATGATTCATGATCTTCCTGACTCTTGAAATTGCTAATGTTTGACATTCCAGAGCGCTCACTCTCAGGGATATACGGCTGAGCACCATTTTCCAATGATTGTTGGACATAACCATCAAGAAACGACAGACTTTTGTCAATCTGCAAAAAACTTGAAAAATGTTATTAGCATTGTAACAGAATGAATATAACCAAAGTAGCAACACACACAAAAAAGTGAACTGCAACAGAGAAATACAAACCTACTGTTATATACACATTGATATATGATGAATCACAAGAATAATCCCAGAATAAGACTATTGCAATCAAACTTAACAAAAAATAGTTTAGGTCATTGTCGAAGGCTTGTTTAATGCCATTCTAGAAGCACCCACAAGGTGAAAGAATACTGTATGTATTTAGAGACGCACACCAATATCATATAGCAAGCAAATGTCATCCAATACCTGCCAAATGGTTCTTTTCAGATTCAAGTGAACTGTTATTTAATACATTAGCAACCAAGTATCAAAGGATTTGTGTGTGTGTGTGTGTGTGTGTGTGTGTGTGAGAGAGAGAGAGAGAGAGAGAGAGTAAGTCGAGCTTCAAGCAAAATATGCCACCACAATTCTCAATAGCCAAAAAAAAAAAAGAGTTTATATGAAACATTGGAGTAGCTCTTGAACATGTCAAAGTCACAAGTTCATATCCATTATATGTCAAGCCAAAAATGAGTCAACCCTTCAGGGCCAAAAGTAAGGGTAAATGAAATAAAAATTTAATCTGATGGAAAATATTACCTCAATGTCATCACAAGTGGAATCCATTGGCATTATTTTCTCGACAGCATGAGCATCTAAACTAAGGATTGCTTGAAGCTCATAGGCACGCTGCTGAAGGTCCGTTGAGTGGGATGCTAACATTTCTTCAATCAATGATTGACACTGAAGCAAGCAAGATGTTGCCAGTATGAAAACTGTTCTACAAGTTCAGGTAATCACAGAGGTGGATTTTGGAGAAAACATATATTTCTACAAACTAGTAGAAACTCACGCAAAAAAAATAATGAAAAATAAGTTCAACTCCAGCAAAAACATGTTTAAGATATAGCAAGGAAGTCATTCTGCCCACAACATCATCTAAAACTGCAAATCATCAACACTAGTGATTGAAATGGGTATGATACATTCCAGCAAAGAATAAATGTACTTGAGATGCAATTAGAATGTCAAAGCCACAATACAAAATCCTAAATGCCTACCTCAGATAGTATGTCCACTGTTCTCCCAGCTGCTATTTCAAATGAATATATCTTCATAAGTGCTGTTACTGCATATGCCTTCAAACAAGCAGGAAAAAAGGAATTACAAAGACAGACCAAATATTAAACAAATCATTTATAATTCGCAGCTAGAAACAATGTAGGGTAACCAAGAGGAGGAAAAAGATGGCTTACAGAGCCACTGCTCGTCTGAAAGCCTTTGGCAAAAGAAAAACACTACCCTTCAAAGTGTGATTTAAATATTAGATGTTTGTTCATATGAGTTAGTTTTGAATACATGAAACTTTTGACTATCTGGCAAGTTAATAGAAACTTTTCCCCCTGATAATTTATCAGCTTTTCCCATGGATACCAGATGTGTCTTCAATGTAACCCTTTAACAAGGATAATTTACACAATTATTTTACTGCAAAAAGCTTAAACTAAATCCATTAACAAAGTATAACTCCAACTTTATTCAATAAATGCAGCACATTTGCCACTCTTGACATACCAAGTGGGGAAAAGACACATGAAATCAATGACATCAAATTTGCACCAACTCTCCGAAAAAGTAACCCACTAGAATTTTGATATTTTTAAAACCTTTCTTTAATCCAACCATGGTATTTTAATTGTAAGGCAAATAAGTTAATTCGCCTAACAACTAGAGTTAAGTGGTTTCATGAAGAAACTGAAAATGGACTGGCCAAGTATAGCTACTGTTGCAAAATTTATTACAGAAAAGCCATGTTATTCCCATTGCATTATAAGCAACTCATGCTGAGAATCTCTCAATAATAAAACAAGTACATAAATACTGCAAAAATATATATTCCAATATAAGGAATCTCCAAAAGAAATGTTTAATTGTTGGCTAAACAACATTTCTCCAATAACAGAAAGGACAATAGTTGCAGACGTATTAATATTGTTGAATTGGTAAATGTGTTTTCTTTGATATTTTTATCTTTTAAAATTGTTCAGAATCAAACTTCTTTAAAGTACTGAAATTAAATAAAGCATTTTTATATCTCCAAAAATTGTTAATCCAATTACTTTGGAGAGAGACTTTTTTGCTTAACTTTGAATTTATTTGTCAAATTTTTTGTTTATTGGTATTTTGTAACCTGATGTTATTATATTAGGTTTTACAAGTTTCAATACGGCCTATGGGTATTTTGGAGAGGTGATATCACATTTGGGACTCATAAGATTGAAGTTTAGACTTTGTAACCCTAAATCCATAGCTATAAGCACATTCCACACAGTAATCAGTTATCACAATATCATAATACTAAGTTATCAAGGTTACTAGCCATCACAACATTGTGACACTAAGTGATGATCAACTTGACTATGGTAAAATGCATGAAATTTGGGCTACTGAATTCAAAACAATGACTACTCTTAGAGATACAGCTGTAATGTGTTAGCATTCTCAGTTATACATACAAATTGGGTCATTAAGTTTCAGTTGCTTCACTTTTGATTCACAATAAAGCTCTTCATTTCTTCACAAATTATTAATGACTTGCATTTAACAGGCAAAGTAATGGGTTATTTTGTTGTTACAAAAGTTAACTTTTCAAATGATTATATGTAGTTTTAAGAGCAGCAATTAAAATTAGGGACGGAGTGTTCCTATTCTTGAAAAATAAATGGAAAACAGTATAGCCACTAACAGATGAGTTCTTTAGTCCGAAAGGCAAAGCAACGAGGCAAATATACAAAATACAAATCAATCCCCCATGTTTTTACTTCTCAAAATTCAGAATAAAATGAACAAACAATTCGCCCAAAAGTAATAATACACCAAAATTCAAACACATGCACACTAATTTAAAGCACAACAAGAACACGCAACCTTATCATGTTATAATGTAATTGCACCATAAAAACACATGCACATACTGACAAACTAGATACCTACTTTCACTGTGTCATCTGCTGAATGTGCCTCTGCCACGTCGCACAACTTCCCAGTGATATATGAGGTAGAATACTTCCCATCTGCAGTCCCATATTCCCCCAAGACCCAACAAATCACCTGCAGCATAAATCAAGTAAAGGAAAGCACAGAGTGAGCACGAGCAAGCAAGAGAGAGAGAGAGAGAGAGCAAAACAAAAAACAGAAGGAAAAACAAAGAAAGAAACAAGAAATGTGAGAGTAAATAGAAAAGGAGATGGAAATTTAGTGCTGACAGAACCTATATTAAAAAATAAGAGAAAGATGGAAGCCTGGATGTGATATATAACATACTTGAAGAAAGGCAGATGGAAGTTTTGGCTCTCCCATAATTCGAAGATAAGACTCCACCTGCACTCAAAAGATTTATTCCAGATTCAAATTAGAAGTGCTAAAAAGAGCACAACCATGGTTTTGATCCATCAAATCTGCTTCAGAGACAGCCATAAGTAAACAGGAAACATTACGCTCATAATGTGCAAAATTATTTTTTGGTTAATGCAAGATTAAAGAAAGTACACATAACAAGCTCTGCGACGCACTAACACCACTGGTATTGAACTAAGTCAACTTCCAAAAAGGCCCAGTAATTGATACTGATCAGTCCAGTAACACTCGCTTAATAAATCAATTAAATTTTCAATCCCCAGAGGCCCAGACACTGGAACATGGGTTATCTCCCAAATTTATTCGCAGCCTCATCATCAAGACCAAACATAAAACCAAGTACATGCCAGGCCACTGGGATAGTAGAGTTTATAGAGATTAAATGGGGCCAGAAAGTGAGACCCATCTTACCCATTAACTGTAGCATTTGTTCTTGTATAGCACTGAAGTTCCAACAATTCCTACAAGCTACCCACTCTGATACTTTTCTCATGCCCCAATCCAGCATGCCACACTGCAAACTATTTCCTGCAATTCTTTTACCATAGCAGCAGGATAGGCATAACAAGAATTCCCTCCTGACTCTCAATGAGAATTGGAGTTTATGATTCTTGAGGTTGTAGGGACACTTTGGTTATTTGGGAAAAAGAGAACAAGAGAGTAGCCAGAAATCTAAAGGAAGGGAAAAGATGGCTTACTTGCCCTCCAAAGATCCACCTGCCAAATGAGTATCTTTAGCCAAACTATGCGGATAGTCGCCTACTTGTCCCTCTAGTCCCACATGATATGACATTGGCCCAAGTCAACTAGCAAAAAGGCTCAACTGATTACTGCTAATAAGTTGTTCAACACCCATGGTCAGCTGCATTTCCAGCCCATGTGGGATAATGGGATATCACATCTTCTAACAAGAACAACATTATCATGTCCTGAGTGAAAACTTTCTAATTTTTATCATTCTCAAAAGAGAATTTTATTCTTTTTGCCAAACTTATGTATCACTATCTATGGCAAAAAAAAAAAAAAAAAAGAACACATGATAAGAATTTTAAAAGCCGCTAAAAAATAACCTTAGAACACTATCCTGAATCATGAATAGCTACAGAATGTTTTACAAGCATATCAACACGCACAAGCCGAGAGTAATATAATATACTGCAAAATCGAAAACAATATCTCACGCTAATCACCAGAAAAGATTTCAAAGAGCAAACAAGGATTTAAGAAGATAAATAAACATTCAATTATTTGAAGTGACCAAATATGTGGACCAGAACCAAACTCAGATCCCAAAAGAAAACATACAGCAGATGATCTAAGCTGACTATCTGCAGTATTGTTATCCTCTCCAAATCCCTCAGCAATCAATCGCATCAAGTTATGTGCAACTTTAGCATTCACCAGGTCCCCTGCGTGCTCAAATACTTTATTCATTGTCTGACAAATAAAACACGGAAAAAGAAACAGAAAATCAAAACTCCTCAACCATAAAAGTAATATAATGAGGCAAATCATTAAGAAGAACACATCAGTAAGCTAACCAGTATAAACCATTGGTTGCTTGGAGCAAATTGTTCTGCAAGTTCCACACATCTGGATGCTATTTCAGTTTTGTAATGATTATCACTGATGCTTATCATGTACTCAATCATACGGTCCACAATCACTTCTACATTTGATGACTTGGTCATTTTATAGAGCAGTTCAAATGTCTTGCGCTTTAGGGTATCATCTGGGTCCTGAATCATGAAACATACCATACATAGGCTGAAGTTTAAATGAAAGACCACCTCAATCATAACAAGTCTTTCCCACATCTAACCAACATTACAAGATAAAATGTAGAGCCAAATATTTTTCAGTAAAACATAATTAAACACAGCTTTCAAGGAAAAACAAATTTCACCAGTTAAAAAAGGTCATATGAACCAAGGCAAAAAACTAGCACTAAGCAACATCCAAATCAGACCAGAAAAAACAGCCACTAACAGTAACAGCAATTACAAGGCCATGACACAAGAAGTTATTTTTGTTCTTTTCCCAGCAAGTGAGAAAATTTAATTTGATTTACCCAGGAGCAATGAAAACTACCCTGTCAAAAATCTGTTTCCTATTTCATATCCAACACCTCTAAAACTCTAGTATCCTCTAAGTTTCTAACCCGACTTCAACACCGTTTTTAACCCCACATTTTCATTCTTTCCCTAATCACAGTGTCTTAGCATATGAAACTTATTGCCCTTTACTTTCCATTGACCTAGACCCAGCAGGAAGCTGAACATTTCTGCAAATCTTCTGCTTTCTACGAATTTGATTCAAATCTACTTCCACTTTTTTTTTCTCTAGCCTACTGAAGACCTTCCCTCTTCCCCTGAGAGAACTGCTAGTTGAAGGACACAGAGCAGAATCTACTTGCTCCCAGTTGACTGCAAAATTCCAAGTGGCCCCAATTCCATGCCTCTGTTATCCACACATATCTGAAGTGTAAATGAGTAAAGAAAACATGAGCTGTAGTCTCTCCTCCTCAATATATCCTTTTGTATTTTTATTGACTCCTAAAAGTTCCACTCCAATGCTGTGCAAATGCCAAGACAACATTAGCCTAGAAGTATCCACTAGCATTGACCTTTTCAAAAGCAAAATTGCAATCGCGTTTAGGACACCCATTACAAGTAATATCAACTAAGGAACACACTTGAAGGAATTCCTTCTAAAACCAATTGCAAGTGAAAGTAGAAGTTCTGGTACCAAAATGCGTCTCCATGTAAAATGAATTTCTGGTCTAATCTTAGATGAAGGAAAAGATATTGTCAGTACATTATCCATTGCCAAAACTTCAGATTTCAGGTCAAACAATATCCTTCTATGATTTTTTATCCAACACTAACACATAACAAATTTATTAAGTTTGAAAAACAGACTGTAACAAGAATCACATGCTTGATGGATTCAAAATTCAAGCTTTATTATTCTACATTGTGATTTTTATTATTGCAAGTGTCACGGTGTGAAGAGCAAGTTTTAACAATTTCAATAACTTCATCCATATGCGAAATCTGGAACAACCAACAGACTTATTATGAAAATGTGTCCATTAGCATTCAGGAGTACCCAGATTTATGGAGATCAAAAACTTTAAAACAAGAGTAGGTAGCAAAATATGCAGATACCCACACTAGGATAGCTATTACATATATGAGTCATATAAGATCGTTAAGAAAAATAAGAACATGTAATTCAAAAGAAATGGAAATGCAACCATATCTTTGTCAGTGACATCAAATCAAATTCCATTTGCTTCCAATTTCACAACAATAAAACAATATATCTCACCTCTAAGCAATCAATGACAGCCAGTTGGTGCTGTTCAGCTATTTC
Organism: Paulownia fortunei; assembly: GCA_019321725.1. Taxonomy (NCBI): domain Eukaryota; kingdom Viridiplantae; phylum Streptophyta; class Magnoliopsida; order Lamiales; family Paulowniaceae; genus Paulownia; species Paulownia fortunei. Next base: position 4,252,032 of record CM033122.1, on the reverse strand, counting down.
TGGGCTTATCTTTATCAGTCGACTAAGAGCATCAATACCAAGATATTTCAGATTATGGCTGTCACTCTGTCCATCGGATATAAATCTAGTTAGTGTTACAATATCAAATTAACATAAGTTTAATTCTACAGAATATAACACTAAGTTGCAGAACACATACTTTCAGAAATTTTGAAATGGCATCAGCAGCAGCTTCAAGCAACTTTGGGTTGGGGTGTAATGATGAAACACAGCAAACGCACTCATAAAGAATGGCATTCCCGATATTGCTTGTTGTTTCACATTTTCTCATTATGTCACCCACAATTGTGTACATTTGTTCACTGGCCTTTTTGTCACCAATACCCAGTAGGGCCAGAATTTTCAATAATTTGATCTGTCAACACAAGGGACAAACTTCTATAAACAGTAAAAAGATATAAAATGAGAGCATAAATAAAAAATATCTGAATTAGGTATTCCTCTTCGCAAAAGCCTACATATAAGTAGCAATCCACATTCTCTGCAGTTAAATAACCTTTCTGGCTTCCTTGAGAAAGAGGTAAATGCATTTTGCAAGGCTGTTTCTTTTTCTTCCAGGCCATTCGTGCAGATCCTTGCCTACATCTTAAGGAGCATTTCTACTATACAACAAGTACATATGGGTCCCAGAGGAAGGATTTTGGTGGGTTGTCAACAAACAATCATCTGTCAAGAAAAAGAAGCCTAGATTGCATATGCGAAGAAGCAAACTCGTGATTACAATTTGAAAAGCATGCTCTAAACAATATATCAATTCCACGTCAAACCATTACAGAAGGGCAAGATTTCCTACTCTTCTTCTTATTTTGATCTTGCACTAAAACATGACAACTTGAATCAAAGAGCACTATGCTACATATACATGAATGAATATGAGGGGCAGACAAAAGTCAGCCTCACCTGAACGAATGGAGCAGGCATCTGATGATAGTCATAACTCTTTGGTAGTCTGCGTTCAGCTACTTGCTTAAGAATGTTTACAAAACTAACCACCAGATCCTTATACTTGTCAGCATCAATCGTAATAAGATCAAATAGAGGGCAAAGCGTTGCACCCATAACACCAGGATCATTATCGCAAAGCCTCTGCGACAAAATTATTTGTTGAGAGAAAAGAAATGATTACTTCCAGAAACCAATAAGTTTATTTCCTTGCGCACGTAAAAATCAATACAGACAATGGCTCACAAATATGATTTTATCATCTACATGATCATATCATCTCTAAACACCTCTTGTAAAAGTGTTTGATTTTGACAAAAATTATTCTGTGTTATTATTCTCTCAGTATCAGAAATTTAAATAAACTATAGATGAACAACATAAATCAAACAGTTTCAAAAATTCCTACTACATCTACTTTGTGAGATCCCTGACCGCTTTTAAGTAAATCAAGGAGCTTGCACCACAACCCAATTTTTTGTCCAAACCGTGAAGTTATTACAAGCTTCTAAATGCAATAACTCATCACATAATTTTAGATTCCTTATAAAAGCTATTCAGTCCTTCCTGAGCATTTCCGCATCTGTTCTCTATGCTCATCATTGTTACGCCTAACAATGCGGAGAATACGTGAACGAGATGACTTCTGTTTAAGTCACAGTCACGCAATAAACATTTAATCTTTTCAGCAGTGTACTACTTCTTTATTGTAAATAACTTGTCAAACCTCATATGGCTTATGATGCTCAAGACTAAATAAAAACATAAAATCAGACCACTCCAATCTTTCCCCATTCATTTAGACACACGTGTAGAAATATAACAGGTCACAAGTTAACGACAGCCTACATTGACTCACCCGATGGTATCATACAGACATCCAGCAGGCTAGTCAAATTTCCTGTCTACATGCGGCACAGCCGCATATCCCAATGTTTCCATCTTTAAATTACTAAAGCATCAAGTACCATCAAATCCGCAAGTGCCATCACATTACGGAACAAGAAATATAAGGAACTCATTAATGTCAACTCTAAGTCTCTACCATACATACATTTATCTATAAATGAAGAATGTGCACCTTGCGGAAACTGGAAATGAGATGAGAAACCAACCCCGGAGCCCTCTGATAAAACCGGTGAAGCGCCATCACGGCTTTCTTCCTCACTGCCTCCTTCTGATGCCCCAATAACTCCACCACCTGTGGCAAGACTGCCGGAATCGTTTCCTCATTAATCAACCTACAAACTGCATTCAACGCCGCACAAACCACTAAATAATTATCGCTCTTCAAGTCCTTCTGTATCGTGTTCACAATCAAAATAATTAAATCATGATCCTCATTCAAAAACAAAGTCACAGCCAAGTATCCAGTTCTTTTCAACAGTAAATTATCATCGTGCGTCATCTTGACAGCGTGAATGTATCCAAAGGAGGCATCGTGGCCGAGCATCTCGACGTAGAGGAGGCGAATTAAGTACTCCTTCAGCTTGAATTTGGGGGTATTTGGGTCGGATAGCCTAGCTTTCAGGGTTTCGATTTCGCGTAACACAATGCGGTCTTCCTCGGCTTTGGATCGAGCCTCTCCGATGGATTTGATGAGGTCGAGGAACTCTTTGGACTGCCCGAATCCGCCTTGGGAGCCCATCGCGAGCTCCCGACCGATTGTTTTTAGCTGCTCCAGTTTCGAAGATGTTTAAAAACTGAAGAGTCTTGGATCAATCTCCGGCAAGAGTCAAGGATATTCCGGCCGATTGTAAGAAATTGTGAGTGGATTTGGGTTTAGGGTTTGCAAGATTTGGGGAAATCTGCACAGAGAACTGATGAAGATCTAGAGAGAGAAATTAGGGTATGAAAAACGAGATTTGCGTGTTTTTTGTGCATATAGTATAGTGTATGTATATGTGTGTCGTGGAGGTGTGGACTGTGGAGAGAGAAGAAGTGCAGAAACAGAGAGAGATCAGAAGACGACACTTTAACGGAGGAGCTCGTTCATGTACAACTATTGGTGCGAAGAGTATCACTAATTTCTGATGATGCGTTTAGACAATTGTATAATTTTTCTCTTCTGGGTATTTTTAAATTCGAGAAATAGCATTTTACGTGGTTGAATCCAAATTTTTTGGCATTTTTTATTTTTATCACTTTTCAATGGAAATTTTCACGGGAAATTCTTTTTGATTGGGAATTTAGGGGCATTTTTGTCTCTTTAAATGATTTGTCTTCGGTACTACAGCGTAAAACTCATGTTATCTTCTTGTTCCCTTCTTTTTCTATTACCATGATATTATTTCTTCAGCAGTATTCTTACTTAATTTGAATTATTGAGTAACATTGTCTGTATCATAAAAAAATATTATAAGTGTTAAGAATTGATCGACCAAAATTCGACATTTAAATCAATTTTAAAATAAGTCGATGCAAATTAAAATTTTTTAAAATATATAAGTACATAATTAATCATATATATTTTAATAATCAATGTTAAAAGTACTTATAATGTTGATACGAGAGTTTTCATAAGTTTAGGCCTTATAGATTCAGTAAGCTTCGTCTAAGTATCATAGTCCAATTTATTTATTATCTAATGGACCCTGTAAATTTGGCCTATTGAGTTTTATTTTTGTTCTGTCTCATAATCTATACGAATCTATTGAATTTAGCCTTTTGGGCTTATTTTGGACTCATGAACCATCATAAGTCCCCACTATCGATCAATCCTCATATATGGAGGGTTGGTCAAAAGTAGAGAATGTTAGAGCAAGTCACCTTTTAGGTGAGTAGTTTAGAGCAGTATTACTTGTTTTTGAAATAACTCATCTTGATTCCTATGTAATGAATTAACTATAATGGATGGGAAACATCTCATCTGGATAAATAGATTCACAAAGTAAGGCATGTGTTCATGATCGATTAATGTTTCATTCGATCTTCATAGAGAACTTGTTAGGTCCTTAACTCAACTTAACCTTTATAAGTAAGAATCTCTCGACCTAGTTTTTATAAGGAATCCATCTGGTTAAGCCATTGTTAGCTCGACCTTGTCTTTACAATGAACTAACCAGGTCGAGCCAAGGTTTTCATGAAACTATTTGCCATGTTGGGTCCTTGGCTCGACTTGGTCTTTTTAAATAAAGTCACTAGTAGAATATTGAATATTACTTTGATATTGTATTTTTCCTTTGGCTTTGTTTTTGATCAGATGAATTGAACATTAGGTTGAGACGAATAAGTTGAGATAGCGTCACTTGTGAAAGTTGAGCAATCCTTTATGGTATTGTTTCTTTCGCTCATTTGTTGCTTCTTTAAGTTGGGAGAGAATTCGAGTTGTCTTGGCCTTCTTGTAGTCTACATAGTTGTAGCACCTCAAATGATGGTTTTGTCGACCCCAAATACTTATGATTTTTTCTTTGTTTTTTGTATGGTTGATTTATTTGACATTTTTATTACATTCACTTCTTGTTTGCATCTAATACTTTTATTGTGATGGACAATAAGCCCAAAATATACAAAAAATGCTAAGTTTAAAAAGTCCGTCTAAATTATGAGTTATAAATAAAACAAGATCCAATAGGTCAAGTTTACGGAATCCATCAAATAACAAACAAATTATGCCATAATACATAAATTAAGTCCACTTTAAGTTATAAGGTCCAAATCCACAAAAACGCTCGTATTAACACTATAAATACTCAAAAAAAATTATTATTAAAATGTAGTCAATTAATTACACAATTGTATACTCTGAAAATTTTTACCTTACCTATTCTAAAAATGAGTTACATCTACTTGTTATAAAACTGATCTGAGTGTTGTAAAATTTATGTCGGATCAATTTTCGACATCCTTTCTATAACGTAGGTAATAACCCATTCAACAACCAAAATTCAATATAATTACTACTAAAAGAAGTAATACCATACCATCTATTTTATTTCCATGCTACTTTAGCTGTTATTTTGTTCTCAAAACTTTCTATAATATTGAAGTTGTATTTCATTTAAGGGAGAACATATAATACTTCAAGTTCATGATGGAAGAAATAAAACTCATTCACCACATAAAAATCAAAAGACCACAAGCCAAATTACTGATCAAGGAACTGCGTATTAGTGATTCTCATTATAGAATCCGAATAATATTTTGAAGGTTAACAGCCAAAAAACCAAGCGTCAAAATACCACAATGACATCCAATTTTTGTGATTATTTATTCTTGTTGGAGAACCTCAAATTGGTTGCAACTAATACAATATTCTTTTAAGTTAATGTCGAAAAAATGAACTATCAAAGTTATGCTGTGAACTAATCCACATAATATAACAAATCATCAAGTACTTTTGAAAAATATTCAATATTTTTTGTATATTTATGTCATCCTCAATTTCCTCTTTCAATGTTTGAAGTAGGGATGAAATGAGGGGGAAAGGTTTTTCTGTTTCAGCAATTGAAAAGTCGAAAATGCCCCTGAATTATAGGTCAAAAAGAGATTCAATGAAAATTCCCACAGAAAAGTGACAAAAAGTGCAGTGTTAAACACCTTTATTCAGAGGATATAAACAGCATTTTAATTGAAAATTTAACTTTGGTCTGTTTGGTTTTGTTTGGATTGGATCTAAGGAAGAGAAAACCAAACCTAATGAAATTGTTTCATCATATCTCAGTTTCATGCAAATAGATAATACATTTTTAATACTTTAAATATTGTTGAGTATCTAAAAATGAGAAAATTGTTACTCCTACTTAGCAAATATCTCCTATAAAATGTTCGTAAAATGATTTTTCTCGCATTTTTTTTGATAATGAATAAAAAAAAATTGAGTGTTATTTATTTTTATGAATACTATCTAATATCCCAAACACAGGTCGATCTAAGTTTAAATTAATTTAAATTTAGAATCTATTTTTTTAGTATCATATTAGTCCCCGTAGTACGTAAATAACAATTTAACAAATAATATACAAAAACAACCCATACTAACTCATGTTTACTAAAAGATAAATATCCCAAATTAAGTAGTAAAAATAGAAAATGAAATGTGCCACAAATGGCCAAAAAATAAAGATAAATGGTCATATTACTTCTTACTAATTCAAGTATTCAATTGTTAGCTTGTAAAAAAATGTAGACTTCGTTGTACATTCGGAATATACCATAATTTACCAAAAAAAATCCACAAGTTTGAAAAATTAGAGCACTACTTAGTCACTTATTTCATAAAAAATATAGAAAATATGGTCTAAAGTTGTATATTCGTATAAATTGAGGAAAAATGTACCTAACATAATGGCAGGATATAATTGGTTGGCATTTTTTAAAGGGAAATATGTCTAAACATGTTAATAATAGACAAGTGCGCGAAGGATTTTAAATTCTAAAGATTTTATTATATTTTTATATCGCAAAATGCATTTATTAAGAGTCATTAATCATTATATTCACCTGCCAGCTATGAATTCATATAGTCAAAAGCATTTTGAAAATTTGAAGTTTTAAGCTAACAAAGTATTGTAACATATTTTTATATATGCAAGCTAGATAAATATCATATAGAAAATATTCGTCATTTAACTTTTCATGAGTCTTTGTTCAAAATTATGGCAAATAAAGATGGTTAATATATGAATTCGTAGATATAATAAAATTCGAATGTAAAAAAATTATTTTAGAGTAAAAATATAATTTATTTTGATATTATTCTTATATGTATCATAATAATGCTTGTTTTTACTTAATGCAAAATTATTTAATGTTTACCACCATAATATTTAATTTATGGATACGACACAATCTAGAGATAATTTATTTAATAAAAACTAATATTTTCATAATTTATTAAAGTTTTATTTTCTATTCATACAATATTCAATTAATAACTAAAAATTATTTTGATAGAACTTTCAAATTTTAAGTAAATATATGTTAGAATAGAGTATTATACGTTAAATATAATATGAAACACGTCCTACATGTTTCACCATAAAAGCACAAATATCATTTGTTTAATTTAAAATATATAAAAAAATAAAACTATTTTTTAATTATTCATTATGTATATTATATAAATATAATAAGATATTTTAGTACTAATAGAGAGCATAAATTCATATAACCTTTTTTTCCGAGTTTCTGCTTTTGATTTCTCAAGATAAAATATGAACTATTAACGTGTAGTGAAAGATATATGGGAATTGCGTGCGAGAGTTGCTGATTTGGAGAACAAATATGAAAAATAAAAGAAACGCACTATTTAGATATGCAAAGCCAATAAATAAAGGTTGAACCCCAAACATTTTCCCCCCTAAATTCTGTAACCATCGAAATTACATACAGCCGAAACTCGGATTCCCATTTTCACACACAAACACACACACAATACGAATTGCGCCCTAACAAATTCTCAATAAAATCTTCCTTTTTGTTTTTCTTTTCATTTTCCTCTCTGTTTTTCGATCACGATTTCGCTTCTTTAGCGGTAAATACATACGCATCAATGGCGAAAGAACCTTCTAGTATAAGCAACAATACGACGTCGCCCACTTCATCGTCGACAGCGGATTCGTACATCGGAAGCTTTATAAGCGTGACGTCAAAGTGCGAGATTCGTTACGAGGGCGTTCTTTACCACCTCAATCCCCAAGACTCCACCCTCGGCCTCAAAGACGGTGACTTCATCGTCGTTTCCTTTTTTTGGGTTTTCTTGCTTTTCGCCATTTTCCACATGATATGCTTGCTGTATGCATGTTCTCCATTTTCGGTTGTGTTTAATCACGAATTTGTGCGGTTTTTTGTTTTTGAGTTTCAATTTATTGGGTTTTTCGCTTTTCTTTATGCACGTGCCTGTGGAAATATCATTTTCCATGTATAAAAACATGCCTGACAGCGATATGGCGTTGTCAAAATAGTAAGTTAATAGCGTTTTAGTGATGTTGTATACTAATGCTGGTGCTGTTTCAATTGGAAATTTGACTGTTATATATTAGTCATTGCGGGATCAAATAAGGCATGAAGAAATGTTTATCTTGAGCCAAAGTATATGCATGTTTTTGTTGTTTTCTCCATTCTTTAGTAATTCTTTCTTTCTTTTTCTTTTTACACCTCTCCCTTCCATGATTCTTGCATCACTTTCTTCTATGCGAACTTCATCATATGTCGGAAGTGCGATTGGAAGATTGTAGAACTGCATGAAAAATGTAACGGAAAGTATGTCAGAGCCTGCATTCACTTGGAGTGGCAACTGCTCTAGGTTGAAGATTGTTGGCTTGTATTTTTCATTTTATGTGAACCGAGCAAGGCGATGTTACCAAGATGCAGTGATTTTCTAGTATGCTTTATGGGATTGAGTTCCAAAACAAAACTAAAACAAAACTATAACTGAGTTTATTTTTAGCAAATAACTGACAAACTCTCTTAAAATTTTCTACTGTTTTGTCTTGTGTTACTTAATTTGGAAGAATGCCGGCTCATTCTTATTTTTAGTGGCAACATTTCTAATATAAAAATTTCTTGATTGAATTCAACTGATCATTCTTGCAGTGAGATCTTTTGGAACAGAGGGGAGAAAGAAAAATGGGCAACAAGTTCCTCCAAGTGACAAAGTCTATGAATACATTCTGTTTCGTGGCAGCGACATTAAAGTAAGTTTGCTCGACTGTGTTAAAATAGCTTTGCAAATACGTAGTATGATGCTTATTTAGTGTCTACTATTCTATTTCATGAGTTACTAATAAGCTTATATCTTGCTTGTTAGTTCATGACCTGATAATTTTATACTTCAACATCATGACCGTCTGTAGGGCCAGCATTCAGTCTGTGTCTTTTTGTTATGTGATGACTATTGGCTCTAGCCATGTCATTTACTTTTTATCATAACTTCATTTATCTGCCTTTCTTTTTTCTTTCTCATTCTCCACTCTTACTCTTATACAGTGCTATTCCAGACTGGGTGAGATTATGTTAGTGCTATATGTAATAGCTCTTGGAAAGAATTCTTTGATATTCTAAAAAGCCTAAAATAATATCATGTGAGAAGCTTTTTGATAATTTCTGTTAGATGCTTCCCTTGGCAAACTTGAAGAGAACCCATCACTATAATTAAGTCATAAGATAGTTCTTGGCATAATACCATTTATTTTTATTCATTTGTAAGATCAGAAGGTTCCAAAGTAATAACTATGGAAAAGTAAACGAAGCAGAGAGAAAGAAGATGCTGTAGATGTGTCCTAATGCTGAACTTATCCTATCCATTGCCACTTGCACACTTGTCATCACCTGTTTTTTCCCTTTTGTCAGTGTTTCCTTTCTCTTCAAATGGAAAAGCACAAGATCAATGTTTCTTCTATTTAACATATTATAATTATAATGCCAAAAAAATCTTTCTTGATTTAAGATAAATGTTGCTTGGCAAGGTTTATGCTATCAAACTCCCTTTGGTACTTCATGTTATCCTTTTTTTTTTTCCCCTTTTTTCTCTTTCACAGTTCCATAGTTCTGTGTCTCCCTCTTTATAGTGGGAAAATGGCAAAAAGATGAATGCTTCTCCTATATAGCGTGTTAGCAATGCAATTGAAAGCCTCCTTGACTCAAGCGCATGTTGCTAGGAGATTGTGTTTTACTGCTAACGCCATCAAGTTTCTGTTTGTACTTACGAGAAAGTGAAGTCTTGGTTTCTCTAAATTCAACTCAGCATAGCCTTAACCCATATTTATATTTATATAGTGTCTGCTACATGAACCTCTTTTCCAGTTCTGCTCTACCGACTCCTGTTCTTCTATATAATGCTATTGTGTTATGTATAATGCAATTACTGTTGCCTAGAGTATTGCATCGAGTATCATGGTAATCAATTAGGCATTTATTCCGTTTCTCTCATTTTAAGTAGTATGTATTTTGCACTAATTTTATAATGTGTAGGTTCTTGTTTATTCTTGAAATATTTTTTACATAGAGCAAGTTATTATATTGAATCACAACTTGTGTCTGGTAGCATCCATATATATAACTTCCATTCAAATGTTTGACCATGTTATGTTCATATGCACAAATGTATTCATGCCCGTTTATTTTAAATAATGAATTTGGTCGTATACACACACACATACGCAATCCGAATATTGTTGAGCTATGTAATTCAATGTTGTTACTCTTCTGTACCCGTGCTTGCTACAACAGGACTCTGTAAAGAAGCCTGACCCATGTTTGGCTATTTGAAATGTGCACGACTTTTAAACACATGAAATAAGTCCCCTGAACCACCCACAGCCAATTTCTTGATCATTGATTTCATCAGTGTCTTTTTGTCTATTTGTTTCCAGACTGTTAAATTTGTGTAGATAATCAGAAGCCAATTCAGGTCACTGCTTTCCTGAATGACTTGTCCATCTATGTATACCGAAAATGCAGAACCCTTTCTGATAAACTCCCTGGATCCCAAAATCTTACAATTCTCGTAATGCCTTTTCAGACCAAGAGCTCCTAAGAGGGAAGTAAGAGTAATTGCAGATAGGGCAAAAGATATTAATAGCAAGTATGTTTCCTTGAATGCAATTGCTTTGTTTAGAATAAGTTGTCAGGTGATTTCATACATGCACTCTGTTTGGCATGATACAGCAGGAGTAGAGAAATGTAGCTAACTATAAACAGGAAAAGTTTAATAAAGATGGTACATCTTTCTGCTACTATAGCACAGGGCTGTTATCAGATTCAGATTGGCTCCTTAGATGCTTGTCCACAATCAGCTTGTGACGTACAACAAATCCATAATTAAAACTCATGTTTAGGCAGCTTGGTCTGAATAACTAACAAACATTTAAATACATTATTGTAATGGAATTTGTCTGCTTTGACTTGATATTGGTTCATTAGAAGCTTGTTCACTATGGGCTATGATGAAGTTTGAGCTATGATCCAGTTTGTCTTGAGCCACTTCATTTACTCTTTAACTTCAACTTTTGCGAGTTTTCCTCGGACAATATTATTTATGTGGTCAATTGGTCTCTCAAACAATATGATTGTATGGGGTCAAATGGTTTATTTCACGTGCTACATTTTTTGGCTTTTACATTGAACTGTATAGCCACTACATCTGCACTAGCAGTATACTGTATGCTTTTAGAAAAACTAGAAACAGAAAATTAGCAAGTAGAGGACTAAAGATAATAAAGAAAATGTTACATGTTTTATTGTAAAGCCACTTGCTGCCTCCCCACTGGACTTAAAGAATCATAATCAGAAGATTACTTATTGCCCCATAATCTCTTTTTTTAAGTGTTTTAATGTGGTATTGTGGTTAATTGATGACTAAAGACTGTTTCAATGCCCCTGTGCTTCAATTACATTATCTGGACCAATAGATGATCAAGTTATTTTAGCAATTGATCTTTCCCGCTGGGAAGGGTTTACTTTTTGGAGCATCCTTGTCTTGGTTTTCTTTGCCAAGAGAAGTCTTGCATGGAGTATATAAATGTGGAAATAATTTCTCTTCTGATGACAAGCTATATTCCCGTTCCATCACTGGGGATAGTTTTATTGCAACATTAAGTCTGATGGCTGAAGTGATAAGAATATTTGCAAATTCTCACAATAACTTTTCGTTTCATCAAAACATAGTAAAAATTCTCGATATTACCACTTGTGTTTTACTCTGTGTGCTACATTTCAGGATTTACAAGTTAAAACTGCTCCACCAGTTCAACTAGAGGAGCCAATATTCAATGATCCTGCAATTATTCAGGTGGTCAGCATTTTTGCTAGTCTATTGTTACTAACGTTTTGTTGAAAAAAGTTTACTTGGACACCATATTTGACATAATATTTCTTATTTATAGTCAAACTATTATGTGGAGCCTCCGACTCCATCAAAATCAGTGTCAGCTACCGTTGGATCTTTGACAGAATATAACTTTTACACTGAACCCTCTGCATTGAATGCAAGATCCTACCCAAGCATATTGCCTTCACATCATTCTGGAACTCAGTTGGGGATATGGGGTTCTTCTCAGTCGACACATGGCATGCCAACACAACGGCAGGGATATAGTGGAGCACCAGCAAGCATTGCTGGTGCTCAACAGCATTCCTTATCATCAACTACAACATTGTATCCCTTGCAGAATCAGGCATCTACAACCATGGCAGTGACAAATTTATCCACTAATGTTTCTCCAGGGCATTCACTTGCAACTTCTAGTTCTACATATTTAACTGCTACACCAACTCTTACCTCTGAGCAACTGTCTACGCGCTTTACTGATTTATTTTCTTCTAATCCATCTCTGCCCTTTCATCATTCTACATTAATAAATTCTAACGGATTGACCATGCCTTTTTCATTAACCTACCAGAATGCAAGCAGCATTGAAGCTCAAGTTGTTAATAAAGTAGTTCCTGACCCTGTATCATTGCTTCCTGTTCAGTCCTCACCATATTCCACGTCATCTGTTTCAGATCCATTATCAGACCCCTTGTTAAGGCAACAGCTAGCATTGCTAACTCCAAACCTATCACAGCCTAAATTATCTGAACATTCTCCAGCAAAAAAATTGTACTCTAATCAGAATGATATTGGTGTTATGAGTTCAATTTATCTGAATTTCTCATCCTCAGCTACTACTCCTGCAGTACAACCGCCTCTTTTGCCACTGCCACCACCTTCACAAAAGGTAAACTCACTAATTTGCTTTATTTCGTTTATATATTTTCCTTTTCTTATTTGTAGATAATGTTTGCTTGTAAAGAATTGCGAACATTGCTTTGTCATTCTTTTTTCTTGATTCGTTATGCGCCTTTACACTGTGTTTGGAATCAATTCTACATGGCGTTTAGATTTAGATTTTTGTTTAAAAATTGTTGGATAACAAATCCAAATCCTCTTATTTTTGTGGGAAAATATAATAATAATTTTAAAAGTCTCATTTAGTTTTTAGAAAGAAACAGGATGTTGATATAGAAAATCAATCTTTACTAAAATACCTTTTCCAATTATGTAGTTAAGAGGTCTAGTGGGGAGAAAATTCATAATTAGAATTTGGATGTGTTTTGGTATATAACTTTTTAATGCTCAGTCCCTTAAATATCAAGCCAATTAGAAGGAATTTCAACAGCTTAACTGAAATCACCAAAAATTGCCCCGCAATCCCATTCACATTTTCTATTTATTCTTTCCAAACACTTAATGGGATGTGCAAATACAATCCCTTGAAATCCTGCCATTCTAAGCACACATATTTGTTATCCGTTATAATTCTTTTTGTATTTAAATTGTTTTGAGCTTATTAAACTATTGGAAGTAGTTTTGCTTGTCATCTCTTGTTAAGATATCTATGGAGGCCTAAGTGACAATCATGAAAGTTTTGTCTTGTAACAATTTTTTCTTCTTGAAAATTTGCAGTTGCAATACTCTTCTCAGTTTACTGAAGAATTTGATTTTCAAGCTATGAACGAGAAGTTTAAGAAAGATGAGGTTTGGGGGTATCTTGGAAAAGCAAACCAGAGAGATAAAGTAGAGGGGATACAGGAAAATGGAACAAGTACCCAGCACTCTGGGCATGATAACCCTGACATGATATCGAAGAGTGATCCCAAGGTAGGTTTTGAAGATTTTGTGGGCAATTGGTAACTGTATATTTCTGTGTTCAATTGATGCATTTTACAGTTATAGAAAAAAGAGCACGAAATGCACCGGTGGCTTTTTTTTTTTAATAATATTCTCTTCTGCACGCAGCCTGCATATAACAAAGATGACTTCTTCGATACCATTTCTTGTAATTCTATCGGCCATGGAGCTAGGAATGGGCAGAATCGATTATCTGAGAGAGTGAGATTGGACACTCAGGTTCGTTGATATTATATGAAGAAGCCTTTTTTTTTTGGGGACAATGGGCCATTTTTTTTATTGAATGCTTACAACTTGTCCCTTTCTTTCTTGCGTACTTCAGACATTTGGCAATTTTCAACAGAGAACTCAGTTAGGTTATGGTGGATATAGAGCTGGACGTGGTGAGCATACCGGCCCATACAACTGGGGAAGGGGGTATAACTATGGTAATAGAGGCCGTGGGGGTTATACGCAGAGATGACATGGGACATTTCATGATTCAAAGGCTCACAGTTGCTGTTGCTAATCTCTTAATAAAATCATCTTTCTATTTTCCAATAAGCTGATTCTGAACACTGAACTCCAGTGATGGGATTAGCCTGACTGAGTTGTTACTAGATCTTTTTGGCACAAATAGCAGCTTAGTTATGGCAGGGTCATATATTTTTGGTTCTTGAACCTGCCTCTGCTCTATGTACTAGTTTTTAAGCACTATAGTCCATGCCCTAAGTGTGGCCAGGCAGCAGATATCTTTTTTTTATCAATGTGTACTTACGACTAAGACTTTAGGCATTAGTGACAATTAAAAAAAAAAAAATGTAGTTGACATGATCGAATTGGGATTCCCCTTATTAACTAACATGCAGCTATTAGTTAACCGTTGCAGGCTCACTCCTTTGGTTTTTGCATTCACAGATTTTTCGTGTTTCTTCTTTTACCTCATTGAGAAGAACTTTTTCATTCTAAAGCTCAAGTGCTTCATTACAAAGACTATACTTTGACATCTAATCTTGTTTGCAAGCTTTTTCCCCTTATGTGGCTGTTGTAAATTCAGAATGAAGATTCCCATCAAGTTGATGGTATGAGGTGAAAGATTAACTCTTTGTTAGATTCATAATCAATTTTTAAATTTTTTGCAGCCTTGACTTTAGTTGGCTGATTATTTAGAGCAGATGAATCGCCATTGCATTGTAATGATGCATATAGCTGCAAATATATATCCACCTCCATCTATTACAGATTTACAATTGAAAAGTATGCCTATCTTGGGTTTTATCTGTATGTATACATACCTCTGAGAAATGTGTATCAGACTAACTGGAGAAGGATTATGAGAATACAGAGCTCGGATCTTTTTTCTTTCTCAACTTCAATTTTGCAATTTGCCCGCTACCGTTTTCATGTTATGTATGCAAGCTGCATCTATATTTTCCCTATTGTTTGCTACAAAAGCTTGTGCAACAGATGGCGTGAACAACTGATTGCGCATGAGATGAATGCATGAACAGCATGAACTTTGTTTGCATTTGATATGCGAGCTATTTCTATTTCATCATGTGTTACTGTAAGGTTGCGTTTGGATTGTCTTATATTATCTTGTCATTCATCGACTTGTGCATGAACCTTTCTGTTTTCTTCAACTTTCCTTCGCCTTGTGGTTATGATGCCCGAGCCGAGGGTTGAACCCAGAGCCAGGAAGGCCAGTGTGGCTGAACCAACATACACTCCATCTTTAACTAAGTAGCACTCTCCATCTAACCATCCTTCCCCAATGGGTTGACTTCGGCTCATGCTGGTGGCTGCACTGATTAAAATAACTGCAATTCCAAAGCTGATCCTGTGACATTATTTAATATATGTATACTTTATTAAAATTGTCAAGACAATTAATTAATTATTGTCTAAGAGATTGAATCCCAGAGCTGTCAAAGATATCATATTGCTAATTACATGTATGTTTCTAGCTGTCCACGTTAGAAGGTTCTTTTACCTAGGACTTTGGTACAAAAAATAATTCAGGATATGTGAGTTAATGCCTAACAGTGGTGTCCAACATGCCATTGCGAAGCTACTAGGAAATAACAACCAACAAGGAAGGTTGAATTATGTTAGTTAAGAGGGTTTATTTATTTATTTCAATTTTATTAATCATTTTGGGAAGAAAGGAGAATGGTTTACAGAAAAATACAAGCATACTAACCAAGAGAAAACGAGCAAACTGCACGAGACTGTAGGCTTTCTGACTTTACAACTGCTGCCCTGCTCTCTTGAACAGAATTTCCTGTAAATGAATAAACTTCCAATGACTTGAGCGATAGAAAGACAGATTAAGGCTGCGATTCCCAGTTCAAAGGCTGCGCTTTCGGGCAAATAACACAGCTTTCCATCTAATCTGAGATCATTTTTCTAAGGAAAAAAAAAAAAGAGAGAGAGAGAGAGAACGAAAACCCAATATTATATACTAAGATTGCAAGAGGCAATGAAAGAAAATAATAAATGGGGTGGTGGGTGTGAATGGAAACTGCTAAATCTACCTTTGATTTCTTGAATTCAGCGGCAAGGCACAAGGCGAAGGAGACGAGGGCAGAGGCGATGATGGCTGAGAAGAACAGTGAATAACTGTATTGGTTTAGTCTTTCCATATACATGGGGATGGTTTCTTCTGTTTGGATGAATTGGAGGGGGAGAATGAAAGGGAAGGAGGCTTAGAGTTTACTCAAAGGAAATAAACATTTGGAAGTGTTGCTTTTGTCTCTTGGATTGTTGGTTGAGACTTTTTTGGCTGGTTGGGAAGTGTTTCACTTTCTTGGAAGGGGAAGAATCACTATTTGATTGAATATAGATAATTGACATCTCAAGGTGGTCAACCCAAGCACTTCCATGGTGGGGGTTGGGGGCGGGGGTGGGGTGGGGTAAATTATGGATGTCTAAACTCTAAATATTAGAAATGAAAATGGGTTTATCTTTAATGTATTTAACAATGTATCTCGTATTATATTTTATTAATATTTGTGTGTAATAAAAAATATAATATTAAATTAAAACAAACATCCATACCAAATTTATTTATAACAGTTGATTTTTTTTTTAAATTAAAAATAGTACAAGCAGAATTAGAACACTTTCTTTTCATATTTAATATCTAAACAGCATTAGAGAAGATAACCATCATAATTGAAGCTCATAGAATCTTGTTTATTTCTTAATACCCTTCAAAATTGACTCTCTCTCCACTTAAATCACAATGTGAAAACCAGTGGGATTTGGCAAAATAGCCAAAATTATGATGCTTAAATCATAAATTCTTTCTTCATAAGAAAATAGGTGGATGGAGCTTTGCAGCTTGTTAGGGAAAAGACTGTGTGGGACCAAAACATCCGAGCTTTATTTATGGTGTGTGGTTGGAACTTGGAACCAGAACAATTATTCCTAGTTCCATAATCCATTGCATCAGATGCAGACTTGGCTTCAAAGTCACGATGAAATAAGTGGCTTCAAAGCGACAACATCAACCGATCCAATGTTCGTACCTGGAAGTTTCATCTCTTTGTACGTATGTGGGGTTCAATGTTTTTTAATTTTTCTTTTCTTTTTTCACGTTCTTTTAATTTTAAAAGTTTTGATTAATTAAATTCTTCCAAGTAAATTAATTTCAATAGGTGCTTACTAAAATTAAAGAATGTGAAAAAAGAGTGAAGATTAAGAAGGATAGCCTCTCTCTCTCTATATATATATATCATGTATAAGTAGGGGTATAAACGAATCGAATCGAATCAAATACGTTATTTTTCAAGTTTATTTGAATTTTTATTAAATTTCAAAAATTATATTTAAGTTTAGTTTATTTATTAATTGAGTTGAGCTTAAAAGAGTTTTAATCGAGTGGAATTTAAACGACTTTAATCGAATTGATTTTTTTATATATATATTTTTATTTTTTCACTAATTCAACTCGAGCTCAATCTAAACTTTAGATATAATTAAATAAAAAAATATGATTAAATTTAATTTGCTAAATTATTGAACTAAACTCAAATAAATTTTTAACGATTAATCTCGAATCAATTATCGAATAATTTAATTTATTTTTCAATTCATGCATTAGTGAAGGCCAATTACAAAGCAAAAGCATAGACAATATAGTGGATGATATTGACTTATATATTACCGTCATTAATAAAATATATTTCTAAAAGTTTTAGAAGAAAAATTTTAACATCTATTTCAATATGTTAAAATTCATAATAGAGCATCAAAAAAATGTAATTATCTTGTCTATTTCTCTTTTTATTTTATCATATGTATTGCCTCGTTATGCATTATTTATTGTTTAATCATTTTTAAATTGTATTAAAACTAACTTTTCTTATAAATTATGAACCAGAAATATTTTTAAAACTATATGTTTGTGTGAGGCCCCATATTTTGAAGTAGTACGTGTAAGATTTATAGTTTTATTATTCTTTAATTTGAAGCAACTTAATTGTTGTATTCACAAAGTATTTTTGACTATATTATTCATGGTTTCTTATTATCCTTATCAATACACGCTCATATCATGTGCTTTAAATGTCTTGTTTAATTATAAATATTGGTACTTGTATATAATTGGGTCAAAATTAAACATATAAAACTTGAGGGGGTTAAAATGGAAGTTACCAAAATGTTTAGAGACCAAAGTGAAATATTTTGGCCGCGACTAAAACAAATTTTGTATTGTGGGGCTGCACTGCAAACTCTTGAAAAGAACCTGTGCTTGATTGCATAGTTTTACAGGTTTTGGGGCACAATTGTAAAATTTCGAAAAATGGAAAAAAATAAAATCCCATCCTTACAACAGAGAGAGAGAGAGTACTCGCTTGGCAGCTTGGCCTTCATTTTTTCCTTTTTTTTGGGATTTTATCAAGTAATTTGTCCATTTCCCTTCTATATTTCAGAATTGCAAAAATTAATATAGGTATCAAATTATTGAGAAAGATAAGAAGTTGTACAATTTATGATCTATTTTTACCAAGAGGAGAACAAATATCAGTCTCCATAATTTATTATATTTTCAGAAGTTAGAAAAAGAAATTTAAAATCTTTTTGCACATGGGATTCTTATAGTTTTTAGATTTTTCTGGTACTCTTAGTTTTTAACTATTAATCTAAATTGAGGTTAATTCGTGAATCTTATATTTATACAAAAATAAATAAAAATATAAAATCTCGTATTTTGAATTAATATAAGCTCACTATAACATTATCCCCACATTTCAAATTTATTGTTTCTATTTTTTTTAGAATGTCTTAAAATAAGGCATAATTATAAGTACAATTTATAAGTTTTTTTATGAAAAACTCATATGTTATTTATGTTACAATAGTATTACGATTGAATAGAAACAAATGACATGTTTTTTAAAATGATTACATATTAAATTATTATTTTCAGTTTAAAATAATTGATTTCATTGCCTTGAAAATTTTCTTTTGCTTTCTTCTGTTGATATTAACCACATTGGACTATCCTTGAAAATGAATTTGTGTTTGATTAAAAAAAATTAGAGTATAAATTTCTTTAGCAACGTAAATTGCATTGAAATATTATTTTCTTTTACTCTTTTATTTTAATTGGGACAGCGTTTGGTATAAGATTATTATCTAAGTAGTTTAGATAATTTAAAAATTTCTTCTGCTCAATGTTTGCTAGTAATAATTAGTTTCCTTTTCAACTTGAACTTCATTCTTCCTAATTAATTTTTATTTGTCGTTAAGCAAGAGTACTTCCAGGCACAGATGTCTTTATAAACAAATATCCTGCTTAAAAACAAGCATTTTGTAGAATTGACATTTGTTTAAATAGTATAGATATAGAATACGTGGCTTAAATTTGATGATTTTCTAGTTACAAAATCAAAAGGGATAGTTTGCATAATTTGGATATAAGTCCTAATGAGCGTCAAGTGGCATGAGCCTAACATGTTCATCTGCTGCATTGCAAAAGATAAGAGAATTTCAGGCAGATTTTTGCTTATCAAAACATGCTACTTCAACTTTTTCCTGCCAAGAGCTTCAAGAACTGATTGTGCTGTGCAATAAGCAATTGCCTGAATAGTGACCATAGGATTCACACCTAATGCAGTTGGAAAAACACTTGAATCAGCAACATAGAGCCCCTCCACCTCCCATGTCTCCCCCTTGGGACTCACCGCCGAGCCCTTTGGATCCACCCCCATCCTGCAACTCCCCATCTGATGTGCTGAGCATATAGGGGTTGACAGCTCTTTCAATGGCCTTAAACTCTCCTCTGTTACAAACCTCTCGAACTCCTCTTCGCCGGCTTGCTTCACTTTCAAGACCCTCCCATTCCTGTGATGAGTGCCAATTTCTTCAGCCCCCGCGGCTGCTAATATCCTCAACACTTTCTCTATTCCTTTGCTTATATTTTCTTGGTCAGAATAGTCCAATTTGTAACTTATATCAGTTGGTGAAGTTATAACTCCTGACCCTTTATCTCTTGCCAATGCAAATACATGAGCAGTCCTTGAGAACTTGCGCAGCCTGTTTTTGATGTCTGTGCCTGAAAGCCAAGGCATTAGGGCAGAGAACATTCCAGGATGCAAAGCTGGTGTCTGAATTATCGTGCTGTAGCCTGAGGATTCAGAATTTGCTACAACTTTTGACATTGCTGTCATTATGGCTCCTTCATAGCTTTTCTTCTCTGCCTCAGGCCATGCATCAGATGTAGGTGCATCAGGAAAATAGCCCCAGGCCATTACTACAGGATGGAGATGTAAGTTTTTGCCAATGTTTGGATTCTTCAGGCCACTTCTTTTTAGTAGAGGAGGAGTGCAAATTGCACCACATGCCATTACAGTCACTTCTGACTCCACAATGGCAATTTCTTTCACCCCCCGATTCTGGAACATGAAAGTAACACCATTAGCCTTTTTTCTGTCTTTTTGGTGTATGATCACTTTTGTGGCTTCACAATCAGGAAGAACTGCACCATTGGCTGATTCAACCAAATCCACTAGCCATGTTTCCGTGACGCCTTTCTTTTTTCCATCTTTACAACCAAGGCAGCACGAACCACAGTAATGATCAGAAGGCGCGTTGCGTGGGATAGTTTCCACAGGGTACCCCAAATTTTCGCACCCTTTTCTCAAAATCATGTTGTTGAATCCTTCGTGCTCAAATTCCGATTGAACTCCCAATTTTTGGCATACAACATCCAAAGCCTTTTCATAAAGTTTACTGCCAAACATTTCAAGCTTGTAATTCTCACTCCAATCTTTTATAACATGTGGTGGAGTGCGGATTGAGGCAGACCAATTTATCGTCGATCCTCCACCTACAGTTGATCCCGCAAGCAACAGAATGTCCATATTATCTGTCCCTAATATCCCATGTCCAAGGTACATTTCATCCATTGTTTGCCCTTCAAGAAGAGAAAGATCACTTCTTGCCAAATAGCTTCCTTTTTCAAGCACAAGCACCTTGTATCCAGCTTCTGCAAGAACTCCTGCTACAACTCCACCACCTGAGCCAGAACCAACTACTACCACATCACATTTGATGATGAATGATGGATTCAAAGACTTCATCCGCATGTTCTTTGAATGCGGTATGGAAACAGGAAAGCCTAACTTTTGTAGTTTTTGAAATGCTATTTCCCTTGATTGGTTTAAGTTGATGATGCCGTTGTATAGTGGTTCAAACTGCTCTTTGTCTCTTGAGTACTCTTCTTTGTCTTGGGTTTTGTCTGGTATTTCATCTCTTTGTTGTTGTCTATTTTCTATCATGGATTTTCGGGCTTTCAGGTCGGGCCTGCAATAGCCTATTGCTTTCCAAGAAAGGTTCTCATCTCTCTCATTCACCTGTGAGTGATCAATTTAGACATAAAGTACATTATCTTGACAAGAAAAAGAGAACAGTAAAATGGTTAATGCAAGGGCAAATAGTGTTCAAAAACAGGTGAAATTTAAAATCGTCACTATGATAATTTTTATTCCTGGCAACTTTTTATATGTTAACGAACATAATTAATTCGAGCTTGATTAACCAAACGAGGACATGA
Organism: Paulownia fortunei; assembly: GCA_019321725.1. Lineage (NCBI taxonomy): Eukaryota > Viridiplantae > Streptophyta > Magnoliopsida > Lamiales > Paulowniaceae > Paulownia > Paulownia fortunei. Next base: position 4,230,412 of record CM033122.1, on the reverse strand, counting down.
TTAATTGGCTCGACCTGAGTTAAAATTCTAAATCTTCATAATCAAATTCTTGGACTTCTGAAGCCAGACTGAGATAAATCAGATGGTGATTCAGCCCATTTGGTGGCCCATTATGTACTTTATCCACCAACTGACCAAGAAGTAAAGAAGCAAGAAACATGGTTTAGCCCATTAACCTAATGTTAAACCAGCAGTGTATCTGAGTGGGCCCAAGTTGTATCTGTGTCTGGCAGTCAAAATCAGCAGGCCCAACTAAGGTGCGCCAGAATTTCAAGTTTTTAAGCACCTTCGCCCCAAGCTCTGATGCCAGCCAGCCAGTTTGAGCATAATTAGAGATGCCAAAAATGTTGAAGTTTTAGGGAATGTTTGATTTTGTTTTTATTGTTATAGAAGAATGTGTTTTGGGACCATGCATTGAAGAAACATGTTTATTTAAAGAAAAATATATTAAAAAATACAATATATATTTGATTTTATTTTAAGAGATTTAATTGAGAATGAAAAGTGATTAGAAAACAATACCAAACATAGCCTTTCTTTCGTTTTTTTTTTTTTTTTTAAATAGTAAAATGGAGATAAACATAATGCTACTTCTAAATTTGTTGGCCTTTAGGATGCTTTTGATCATTTAGGTGGCAGCTGAAATTAGGAAAAAAGTTCACATGGTGGACAAGGCATTAATGGTGTTTCTGTCACACCTGTCCAGTTGTTCGTTAGAATTAACTACAGCACCGCAGAAGATTCATAAAATTAGGAGGATAATGTTGAAATTAAGGGCATGTCACAGTTAAATGAAAAGATAAAGGATGTAATCCTAGTCAACACTAAAATTTCAGACACCAATATTTTCACCCCACAACTCTGTCCAAGGATAATGTGAAACTTTTTGTATGGTTTTCATGCTGGTCGAGTTTTTTTAATTTTTTATTATTTTAAATATATAAATTATTTTATTTAATTTCATCAAAAATATATTATTATTTTTCACCAAAAACACTTCACAACTCTATATTTCAAGTTTCAAGAATTCACGAATCATCAAATTCTTGAATCAAGAGTTTTAATATTTTATAAATTTAAAAGTTTTGAATTCAAGAATCAAATTTTTCAACACAAAACAAATATGAAATCTTGAACTCAAGAATCAAGAAATCAACATATGTGGTAGCTCATTTCATTTTGATTTTCTTGCTTGTTTTAACAATTAAAACACTAATCGCATAACAATTTTACGCGATTAGACGGAATAAAAGAGGTATTCACGCAAGTTGGGCACTCGAAAGACTGCTCTTGCCGTAGTTTCGACATGCATCGTGGCGCCAGCCCCATTGCCTCACTGGCCGCTGCCTGTTGGGCACTATGCATTTTCAATCTTATATTTTTAATTTTTAATTTTTAATTTTATAATTATTTGGGAATTCACTATCAATTATATTTATATAATATATCACTATTTTCAAATAATATTATTGTAATCAGTCCGCACCTATAAATTATCATATACAAACTAAATTTTCCTACCACTTACATATCAACTATATAAATTATCATTTTATCATATTTTTTTATTAAAATAATTCAAAAAAATATATTAAATCAAACATATTCTCATTCTACAACTTATAAATTCTTCACCAAAATTTCTATAACCAAACACATTTTCATTTCTACATAAATTTCAATAAAAAATTAAAAATTCATCCCAATGAAATGAAAAACGAGATTCTTTATTGAAATAAAAACCACACATCCCCTTAGGATTGCACTCGATCCATCTATTACCACTGGATTGTAGGGGGGTGGGTGGCGAATAATCATCTTCCACTTGCAATTTAATGGCCATTAATGGGTAAAATAACTCCAAAATAATTGTTCAACATGTTATTGTACAGAATCAAACTCCTTAATCTTTAACTAACTTATATTCTTTGACAATTTGACCGTAAATAAACTCTCAAATTATAATTATTTGTTGTGATTCAGTATTAGTCAATTAGTTTTTGAAAAAGAACTAACTAAATTATTTATAATTCCACTAAAAGTAATAAACATTGACTAATAGCAATTTTGAACTATTTCTTTTGAGACATAGGAGCATTAATTAGGTGGTATCAATTTGATAATCATTTTACACGCATTAAAAGCATCTAATAACATGTCTTAACATATTAAATATTCTACTGATTTTTCTGGCAAAACCATAATATTGAATTTTAAAATGTAATTACCAGCACAATATGGATAAAAAATAAACAATTTACCTGAGTGAAAAATACAAGGAGGGTGAAGATTTTCAGTGCGGAAAAGAGGATTCTCAAGAGAGAGAAATAGCTATCAGACCATGACAGCAATATCTGTTCTCTTTTCTGAGGTGAAACCCGTGAAAACCTCTGGAAATATGGAAATTGGGTGGACAAACTTTTTCTCCCACATAGTATGAATGTCCCTATCCATGTCGACAGCAAGCACAGTGCCAGACTACTCAAATAACTCTTGGGGTGGTGTATTTTTTCCCCTAGCAACACGGCAAGCTGCAAAAAATATTCAAAAAGACGCCATAAATTAAGGCAAAAAGTTGATAATCACAAGTCCATACAGCTATTTATACTGATACTACGTTGTACTAGAGAAATAGACGCGTGAGTTCTTGATGTGACATGTAATGATCGTGCTTTGAAAATTACAAGAAATTGTTGAAAGATGGAAGTAAAATCTTTTGCTCCATAAGATGATATCTATACATGTGTGTGTGTGTGTGTTGATTAAAATACAAAAAACAAAAAAAAAAAAAAAGAAGAAGAAGAAGATGGAAAATGTGAAATTCTTACACGTTGAGGAGTTCCAGCCATGGAAGCTGATGCTTGATAGAATTGAATGAGTGAGTAGTCAAGCTGATCGGAAACATGTATGGATGGCAAGAGGGTGTCACAGAGAGCACTTAGTGCCTCCATTTGACCCGGTGAATATGGGCTTTTGTGAACGTTCTTCGCCATTAAAAACTGTCGTTTCTTGAAAACAGAGAGATATAGATATATATGTATGCGAGCGTGTGTGTGTGTGTGTGTGAGAGAGAGAGAGAGAGAGAGAGAGAGAGAGAGAGAGAGATGAGAGATTTGGTGAGAGAGAGCCCTGATGGAAAACGGTCCAATATACAGGCGCAAAATGGCCTCTCTCTTTTTGACTCCAACTGCATATCTGCCTACACTTAAATAGCATTCATGGAAGTAATGAATACCTTCGTTTCGTTTCCTCACTGTCCTTGTTGTCCCATGCACACACACACATGCTGCTGCAATTTGTGGACGTGTCACAAAACTGACTTTATGTTTAATTTTAATAAGAGACATTTTGCACTTCAAATTTTTATTATAATTAATATTTTATTTTTTATTACAATTAATATATATATTAAGTGTACAACACAACAACATTAATATATATAATTGAGGAGTATTAATGATATGTAATAGAAGATAAAATATTAATTTTATAAATAATTTGAATTGATCATTTTAGTAAAATGTAATTTGTTAATATGACTGGAAAATATATGAAGAAAGAAATATATTTAGATGTTTTATTGAGGAAAATAATATAATGCATTTTGAAAGATATTTTTAATTGTAAATGTGTTATCAATATTATTTTCTAGTGATTCATGGAGGTATATTACGGTATGATTATTTAAAAATATGATAATAAATAATTGATATTTTAGAAAAATAAATATATTATTTTTTAGGAAAATTAATGAAAATATCACTTAGACACAACCCTTACACAAATTCTTAAGATTTCCTGATATTGGGATAATTTTTAGGATGGGTTAGGGTGGAATCATTGTACTTGAGTTTGAGGGTCACACGAGCCAATAAATGACTAATTTGAATCAATATTGGATTGTACAATGATTAGTTAACCTCCTATGAATTTTCCCCATTGTGGATGGCTTACTCAATACTAGTTTTAAACTAACAAGTATTTTTATATTTGTAAAAATAAAAAAAAAACCCTAAATTATCGCCAGTCATATTTAAATTTGTATGTATAAATAAAATTGACATATAGAGAGAGAGAAAGAAAGAAAAGAAAATAGGTAATGAATTGTTAAATTCTTTAAATATACCAAGTTTGATGACATGTAATTAAATATTTATATGACTGTAGACTTATGTTTTATAAAAAAATTGTTTTTTTTTTCTTTGGCAATTAATGCACTGGGATTTTAAATAAGGCAATTCATTAATTTCATGAAGACACAAAAAAGGCATCAGAATATAAAATGAAATCAGACGATTTTTTTTTCTTTTTTTCTTTTTTAAAAAGTATCAAGTTAAGCCAATCTCCAATCTATAATTTTATTTTAGTATAATTTTTGCACTAAAATAGTGCAACTTTTACAACAAACTTAAAATTGCATCTCTAATCCATCTATTTCAAATTTTACTCCAAAAAAAATATTCCTTATTATGCCATTTATAATAATTATTTTATTTAGTCATATATCTATTTATAATTTTGTTAACATATTAATACTATTATAAATAAAATTTGTATTCTTACGTTTAAATAAGTAAAATAATATATTTAATTAATATAATATAACCAAACATTATAATAAATTCAATAGTATACATAAACAAGCTGAACACCTCATAATAAAACTTAAACAAAAAAGTAAAAACATGATATTAAATTAAATAAAATCAAAAAATAAACATTAAATATAAATATTTAATATAAATAAACTTAATTAAATTATATTAAAAATACTTATATACATATACAAAATAATTCTATTGAAAAATATACAATTGAAATAAAATATAAATTTTAAAAATAATTTTAAACTTAATAAATAATTATAAAATCTATTTAAAAAAAAAGATGGAGATAGGAATATAGCACGGGTAATATTCATTTTATACCTGATATATGATATATTTAATGTATGGATAAATGATAAATATTTTATTTTATAAAAAATAGAACACTTGAAAAATAGATTTATATCAAGTGTATATATACTAAACTTAGCGTGTATTCCCGACTCCAAAATAGCGACGGGGATGGCGCTGCCATTAGAGCTCATTTGCTGATTTGGAGCCTTGGAGTTGCTCTCAAAGCTGTTTCAATACCTAACCTTGCATAAATAAAAAGACATCTATATGCTGCAACTGGCACGCAACGAAATGATTGGCCAAGTTTATTTGGTCATAAGTTAGCTTCATTAATCAACACTTGAAATTAATGCATGGCCATTGATTAAAACAATTAATTCTACCTCGTATTAAACCAGTTCAGTTCTTTAGTTCAATCTTTTACATTATAAATAAATACCTAAGCTCATAAAATATTTTCTTAAATACAAATTTAAATGTAAATCATGTATATCCGTAAAATGAAATAAATAATAAAATACAACTGAAATCGAAAATCAAAATCGAAAATCCAAAATAACATTAAAACTACGTTTATTAATAGATGGTAGGCCCATGTATGAAATGAAAATCTTCATTTTTTTGTGTATGTCAGTTTGAAAACAATTTAATGTGCTAGGTAGGAAAATTAATTTACATAATTAACACTACTTTAGGGAAAGAAACCCTTATCAATTACACACTTGTGTAACACCAATATGTAATAAAAGTTTCCCTTCAAATTTCACCTCACAATGACATCCTCTATCATGCATACCATGTGTACATCATTAATTAAAAATATATATTTAAGAAAATATTCTATATATATATGACGTATATGTATTATATGTATTTTAAGATGCAACACAAAATTGGAATAGAAAACCCAAACTTATTAATATAAGTTATATTAATGCCACACATAATTTGATCAGGGGTAATAAACTGACCAATCAAATGTCAAACTGGATTGAAAAGAGTTGCTAACTATGCTACTTTACCTTTGGAAGGTACTATTAAGGTGCACTACAACCCTATCGGAGCTGCTTAGGTTTCTTCAAGTGAGCTACTAATCTATTTACATACAGAAAATATTCATCTTCATTAATTTAGCTTTGACAGCAAGAACAGGCAACCAGAGGAGAGGAGCACTGATGCAGAGAAGCAAAGCAGATCCACAGGCGATTGTATGACTGCTTTCTTACTCTTGTCGAACAAACCAATGAGCAGAAGCATCACTATAACATGGCCAAGTTTGGTTTTCAGCTCATTGACAGTTTTTATTTCCAACCACCGTGGTCGTTCCTGATTAATTTGGATAAAGAGAAGATCAGGAAAACACGGCTGATAAAACTTGAATACCAAGAGCACTTATGCTCTTGAATTTGAATGAGATAATTGAATCTTGGTTCTTCTTCTTCCTCCTCTTTCTCTCTTCTTTTTTTTTTTTTCCTCTCATATTTGGTCATATTCTCCTCCGTCCATGTTGAAATGCATGATTTTTGTCAAAATGGTCTACTACCTTCTTGTCAGTCTAGTGCTTATCTATCTTATTATTTACATATTCTATACATGTTCTGGGGTGGGGGAAGGATGCTAAGTGGCTAATGAGAGGTATGAAGAAATGCGTATACATGGACAATATCATCTGTTAGATGGCACGGTATGCATAAAACATTGTACCATTCCGACATCAAATATGTGCAGACTCACCAGTGAATTTAATTTCAGATAGTGCAGTAGATATAATGCTAACAAAATCTTTTAGCTCATAATGCGTGAAATAACATAAGCAAGCAAGGGGGAAAATGGTGGTACAAGCAGAAAATCAGACGAACCTTGAGAGTGAACAAACCAAACAAATTTGATCTGTAGGTAATTCTTCCATCCGACATGGATTTTGCTTTATCAAGATTACTGATGAACAGCTCATAAAGGCCCATGCCAAAGACCAACATCACAGTTCCCAGTAGGTAGACATCTAGGTGGAGTTAAAATACTTTAAGATCAGCTAAAAGGTTGTCAATGCAAATGAAACACATATCATACGGCTGGCTACAAAAATAGTGCTGAATAGACAATGACTGTACACACACACACACCATATATATATGTGTGTGTGTGTGTGTGTGTGTAGATGGAGATGGTGGCACTCCACTTGTGTGGCATACAAGATTGGAACCAATGCTCTGAAAAATTTAATCAAATTAATGGTGCTGTACATATGCCCTTCATCGCAGTATGCAGAAAACTAACACGACATCAGCAACAGTCATCACAGTTTGCATATCATATAAACTTCCAGCTTGTTTTTTATGTGCTTCTTTTCATGTGTGCTGACACGTCGATTGGCTCCAGAGAGGTCTTAATCAATGAAAATCAGTGTTAAGATTGAGATGAAAATTTTATATGCAGCACGAGATCATTAAAAAGAAAATAGGAATTACTTTTCATATAAGAAATGCGTTTTTTTTTATTATAGTTCCACAGAGGCCAGATGAAATTATGCATTCAGAGAGTTACAGATTCATTTACTCTCTCTCACCTACTATATTGACATTGCCCAACTTTATTTTGACTTGTGTTGAAACGCAAATATATAACCATTTGATGGAGTTCTTGAATACCTCGCCCAATAGTCAAACTCAAAGTTATTTTAACTTGTCTACTATATAGAAACACCCGAAAATGAGTGTTTCCCATTCCTGGCATGTCGTTCTTGACTGAGATGTCGTAATGGCATAATAAATTAAAAAAGAACAGCAATAATGAGGATGTAGATAATATTACCAGTAGCCTCGATAAGTGATGCAATCACTCTCCCTCGGTCCAGAAAATGATCTCGAAATGATGATATAACATACACACAACCCTATATATGGCAAAATTGATTATCAATCATTTACAGATATGTCTTGGAAAGTATGAATTAAGCAAAAATAAAACCCACTGAAATCAGTAAATATGCAGTCAGGTGGATCAAATACTAACATATAATTGGAGCAAAACCTTATGTTGTTAAAGAAAACTATTTTTTATTTTTACTTGCAATGCATGGCCAATCTTGTAGATAATTAGGAGATGGTGAGATTCCATCCCAGGTTTCTAATGCTAGTTCTGGGACCTTAAACAAACATGCATTAGTACTATTTTTCATAAGCATGAGCCACTTAGTGTTGAGCCCGTGCAGATATATTCTGTTTTGCTTTGCATATCAGGAGTTTAAATTGTCACTATTTTACAAAATTAGTACATGACAACCATGTGACACTGACATTATCCAAATAAAGCTCTTACATGACTGAGCAATATGTGCAACAGGTATGAATATTAACATCTCCATAAATAGTTAGTTAATGCAGTTGCCAAATATGCATGATACTGAAAACTTGAAAAATGGAAAAAAAGAGTAGCCCAAGAAGTTCTAATTTATATCCTGATCGGATTTTGCACCTGACATATTTTTGCGTATGCATGCTAAAAGGAAAACAAACTTGCATGATTACTAATTTGTGCAAGCATAAGCAACTTAGTATACCCATCATCTAATCAATTAAAATGAATTATGCTTTGGTTGTTAATATTCCATTTTCCAGTATGCTAATTGACAAAAGTAAAAACAAAAATATTTGGATAAAGACGTTTCCCAGTATTATCATCACGACTTTTGAAGTCATGTGCTGTAGCAATATCTAGCCAAATACACGAATAGTCTTGTGCTAAGCCTTGGTTAAACCTTGGAAATTTTAATGCCATATTGCCTTTCAAATCCTCCAAAACAATTTGCTACTACAATCATTCTTGCTGAAAGAATGCCCATGTTGTGGCAAGGCCACAATGATGTTGGAGTCGAATTTTCACCAAAAACTTGCCCATGTTGGAGTCAAACTTTTCACCATTTTACAAATTAATACTCAACAGCCATGTGATAATTGCATTATCAAATTGGTTTCCACATGTCTGAGCAATTGACTTACTTTCAACTCAAGCTACTCCTTATTTTAAGGCACAAATTAACCTGAGTTACAAGTGACTATCAGATAAGGCTTTACCAAAGAATGAACCTCACTTCATAGTAGCGGGCTTTTGAAGCTATAATTCGATTCACCCCTTATTTTAGGGCATGTGGTTATTGAAAGCAATTTCAGCAAAGTTAATGCTCCAGATAGTTTCAAAATTGTCTACACATGCATTAGGCACAAAACTTTACTCGCTCTCAAATTTTTACACAGATTGCCATAAACTATTTAACACTCAGCAGCTCAAATACAGTTATTCCCTCCTCTCTTAAATCTTGAAGCCAAGCTTGCTAATCTACGATGGAAAAATGGACAACCTGTGAAGATTATTTGAAAAGTAATCAAGGCAAATGCCATTAAATTACCAAAAATTGCCATAATCCTTTCATTTACACATAATAGTAACCAAATGCAACAAAAGCCAAAAAGGGATGAAGTATATCAATGAATATATTCACCTTGACAAAACAAAGAAAAGACCCAACCAGTGATCCCCAAACCGCAAGAATGGCGAAGAACCGGCATCCATAGATAACCTGCAAGAGAAAAACACAAGAATTGTATCAAAGCATAATTTCCAAAATATTAACGGTCTTCAAAACATCATAAATACCCACATCATCACCTTCTCTATATTCACTTCTACATTCTCCAACTTCTCTTGGTTTTGATTGTGAGGCAGACCTGCAGAACTAACATCTGACGCAACGGCAGGTACTGAAGTAGGGACTATTCGGAGATGATCGTGGATGGATCTTGTGGGCAAGAAAAGATGAAATTTCGGGTGAAAGTGAATGGCCCATTTGATATTTGGAGCCAATTTTCTTGTTTGGTTGCAAAATAGCGGCGTTGGGATTCTGGCTAAGGCTTTGATGGGGTTCATGGTGATGGAAATTAAGGATTTCCTTCATGCAGTTAAACCCTTTTATGATGAGTTTCAGATTGACGACAAGGCGAGAGTTGAAGCGTTGGAGAATGTGAGTGGAAAGACAGCAGCCGCAGACAAAATTTCAAGATTTTCTTCGAGTCCTGCTAATTCTAATCTCACGGGTCAAGATTGTCTTTCTTTCTATGCATGCCACAACGGTTGAAGGTGAACCACGTCATCTGTACGAAACAGTGATGCTGTGCTGTGATAGAGAGATTCACTGGAAAACTTACTGAAAATCACCTGTGTAAACTGTACAGAGGGGGCGTAAGTCTACAAGTATTTGTTTTTATCTGCGACTAATGAATAGTTTTAAGTCCATGCATTTATTACATTATTATCTTGGTGTTTGGTTGAGATTACAAATTTTTTTAAAAAATTTATACATTTCAAATTTATAAGATATTTTGGCAAGGTGTGAAGTTAATCATAAAATTGCAAAGTTATAGTGTGTTCATCCCAACGATATATCAATTATTGTCAAATAAAAAAATATAGAAGTAGAGACTGAGATAAATGAATCAATTGTTGTAAAATAATAATACAAAATTACAAATAAAGAAACATAGAAGTAGAGTGTGAGGTAGATGAACATAACAAGTATAGCAGATAATTTCTTTTTCTATTCTATTTATTGCACATACTATTACATTTGAAAAATTACAAAATTGATGGTATGATTAATAGGAAAATGAACAATACATATTAGAATATGAGGGTATGTAAAGTTACAAAAGCAATCAACAATTTAAAACATGGAGATGAGACATTTCGGGAATATGAAGATGAATGGACATTCATTAAATTATATTCGTAACATCAATCCCATTTTTGATTTAAGATCTTTTGCAATTTATCATTTCAAAAGTTAACTCAGACATTTTGCTATCTTAAAAGTGCTAATATTGGACTTTGATGCTCCAAAATTAATAAATATAATTTTAACACTTTACGACCTCATGATTTATTTTTCTTTGGTATTTATACAAGGAAAAGCTCCTTTAAATAGTAAAATAACAAAACAAATTTCAGGTAGAAAATTGTAATTGTTTGTATGAGTTTTCCTCAAATTTTCAATTGGTTGTGAAACAAAATGCTTGATTAGTTTTTTGAATTTTGATTTCAGTTAAAGAAAATTTTGAGTCTGATTCGTTTAGAATTTTTTATAGCAGGTAATTTATTTTTAAGGAATTTCTGAGGTATGGTAAGGAAATCTTGAGCTAAAAAATATTGATATATATATATATATATAATTTTTTTTTTTAAGAGAGCGAACCGCCAAGACTACTTTTGAGGCAGGCAAGTGAAATAACTATAAAATTTCTGGTGCCAAAGCACCATAATTATTTTTTAACTTGGTGAAGTGCCACAGGTTTTATTTTGAGGTAGTAAATTGCAATTTAGCTACTATTACACCTAACTTAACAGGGTCGTGGGTATGCGGATCCGGGTGGGTCACCCAACTATCATAATTCAGTTCACCGTCGCCCTTCTCCGAATTCTCCTCTCCATTTCTGTTTCCGAAGTTCTCTATATCAACTAACTAACCAGTCGCCCAGTCACCGCCCGCCGACAGAAGACAATCTCCGTCCGCCGCTGCAGACCTAAATTCCACACACACATTCACATCAAATTTCACTAATGAAGCATTGAAGGGAAAATAGAGAAAATAAAAAAACGCAAATGGCGGCAGGTAACTCGAGCCCTCTCACTCCAATACCCCCACCACGCTTCCCTACCCATCACACAGCCGCAGATATACCTCCCCAAGCCCGCATCCTCTGCGAAATTCTCGCCACCGCCCCGGTGCACGAAGTCGAGGCCCGTCTAGCCTCCTCTCAAATCCAGCCCGAGCCTGAAATTATCCAACAAGTCCTGAAGCTCTCATACAACTCCCCCTCCGCTGCCGCCAAGTTCTTTCGGTGGGCCGGGCTGGCCCAAAAGCACACGGGCTATTCGTGGAATCTCATGGTGGATTTGCTCGGGAAGAATAAACTTTTTGAGCCCATGTGGGACGCCATTCGTTCTATGAAGCAGGAGGGTTTGCTCACTTTGACCACGTTCGTTTCGGTTTTTGAGAATTACTGCGTTGCCGGGAGGTTTGATGAGGCTGTTATGACTTTCGATGTCATGGAAAGGTAAGGAAATGTCATTTCTATTTTCCGATTCTGTTGTTTTGTAGTGCATTTCTATTCCTGTTCTGGTGCTTTTGTTTACCGCATTATAATGGTGTTTGGGATTTTTTGGTTCTAAGTGGCTGTGGAGGGAGTAATAGAGTTTATTTTCGTTTGGATGCAATGATAAAGTAAAAAGGAGAATATGAGGGCTCTTAAGTTTTTTGAGACGAAATAAGCAGTCCAGAAAGGAAGAGATTTTATGGTGGTGAACAAGCTATCCTCAATACCAAAAAAAGGAAGACAAACAAATGAATTTAATGAAACAATTTTATCCAGCGGCAAGAGTCTTTATCTTTATCTATATGCTTGACAACTTAAACATCTTGATGCATGGTTCTAAGCAGTTGTATCATTTGTAGTCTTGGAAGATGGTTGAGCTATATCATTAATCAGCTGACTCACGATTATGATAACGGGATCTTATAAGGCTTCAAAAAAAGTTTTGGGTTAATTGTGGAATAATGAAATAGCAAACATACGCCCACCATCACAAAATAATTTGCCTCTTTGACCCCTTCTTTTCTTTCTGATGGGCCAATATGAATCAAATTTTGTATTCACATTTTTAGTTTTAAAGAAGAATATTGACATTGTTACAAAAACACTATAACTTGTTGTTTATGAATTAAAATATCCAATTGATTAATACATAATTCTCATTTTAAAATTGGTAGTATTTGACTGAAGAAATGGTTAATCAGGCCATTGAACCTGTTACCAAGGGAGAAATATTTGAGCATACGACTGTCAGGCCGTGGGATCATTGAATATAGCAAGTGAAACTTTTCATCAAGGTACTTAATTTGCAATTATGACAAAGTAAAATGTGAACAAGTTTGATATATTGGTCTTATAAGGTACCATGCTGTGGATAATTAAAGTGTTTAAAGTAATATAATTTTAATCTTGTATAAAAAAGTGCAACTTAAGTTCTTATAACACCCCCTCCCCCCAAGGCACACCCCAAAAAGGGGAAAAAAAACAAAATGATTAACTGAAAAAGATAAAACTGAAAGAAAAGCAGTTTCAAATACACAATCAAATAAGCCATACACTGAACAATAAATTCTTAAACTGATAGAAGCCTTAATTATATGGGCAGGGATTTCTTATTGATGAAACTCTTGTAACTATAATATATGGGGGCCTATGTATAAGCAAAGAGTACGAGAACATGCTATTTACTTCTATATGAGCCTTCCTCTCTGTCACAAACATTATGTGGTAAACTAAAAATCTATAAGTGGAAAAGAAGTTTGCATTTAATCTGAGTGAAGACCTATTTCAATTTGGATTCCACGAAATTGAAAGCAAATTGCCCTGTCTCACAAGTGAGATGAATTGAGATAGTGGTCCTTGAGGCTCCAGAGTTTCCCATTATCCAAGTGAGGAGAAGCTTAGGTAGAGATGCAGGTATCACATTCCCTAAGAATGAAACAATGTTTTCTACAGTTCCATAGTAACATAGAGTAGAAAACTTGTGAGACTTTATTTGGTATTTTTGCACCTGTAGCAGGTCATTAAAAGATTAAATAAAAGGATTGACCTAGAAGAATTCTGCATTTCCAGATGAATGTATGCAAAGGGAACTATGAAAATCTTTTGGCTAGACAAGTTGAATGGCATAGAATTGGCATGGAAATTGGCATATAGATGGGTAACATCTCTAGCCTCCCTTGGAGGGTCTTAATCTATTCGTTATGGGAGGGATGCAAGTAATCCTCACTTTTATTAGGTACTATAGAAGTGAAAAAAAAGATAATTCTTTCTCCTTGTTGTTCAAAAAGTCAAGGGGAAGGGGTACATTTGTGCTTTAAAGTAAATCTCTCCTACTCCTCCATGTTACGATAGATTGGAAATTGTAGATGAGTATGGGTTGCCTTCCCTTGTCTTCTCCTCCTCTGTCTTTCCTTCCTACAAAGAAATCTGAGAGGTTTGTACTCTTCTGCCAACCCCTTCTTCCAAACATGCTTTGATCGAGACCAAGCATATTCAACTGGGAGTCGAACCACAGTTTGACTTGACTCAATCCAGTTACTTTTCGAGTTTTTGCACAAACATACCAATTTTTTTCTTTTGGGGGAGGGGAAATTTGTGGGTAAATATCCATATCCTTTAATCCTTAAGGCCTTGCCCCTAGCTCTATCCCTTTGGCCATGCCTTAGCTCCCTCACTAGCCTTAGCCATAAATTTGAGAGAAAGGGATACAAAGGTGTGGGAGCATAAAGGAGGAGTTCAGAGGCTGGGTTTGATGTTGGTCGGTTAAAATGTTAATCACCTAGAGCTGCTAATAATATGCAAGTTTGGCTTGATTAAATTCAGATTGAGCCTATATGAGATCAAACCAAACCAACCTTAGCTAAAGTTTGAGGATTGAAGCTGAATTCAATATGAGCGTGAGCTTGACTTAACTTAGGCTCAAGTTCGTACTATATATATGAATACCATAGTAGTTACATAATATTATGTGCAAAATAATTTGGAATATATTTTTTCTTTAATGTTATTGATTCTTCATGTTCGAATAATAGTGAATATCTCATGCATTTTATTTTTTATCATCTGTTAACTTTATTCGATAGCTTTTGGTTTAAGTTTTCAAGCTTGGGTTGGCTTGGGCTGAACCTGAGGTTTGTGTTAATTTTCAATCCAACCTTCAATTTTGGGGAAACTAGCTTCCAAAAATTGCAAACCTCAAGAAGACAAGCTCGTTCTAAGTCAAGTGTAGTGTGAGCTCCGTTAAGCTCTGCACACTTGGCTTGATCGACATTTTTATGGTGAAGGGGGTCAGATGAGTCCAAACAGAAGTACATATGCTGGAATAGAGGGATGGGTAGGGAGGGGTGAAGCAAAGAGGTGGTTACGGTAGGGTGGGGGATACCATATGAGGAGGTTGATGCAATGGGTTAAACAAGTGGGTTGTAGAAGGGAGGAGAGAGAGCAAATCTAGACCACTGGATAATAAGATCTCGGTCACTATTTGTTATAAATTTACAACATGGGTATTTGGAGTTTAGGTATAGATCTGGTGATCCTGCTTTAAGAATCTTTAGCTGTTAGGGTTTGGATTGGGTTCATAGGCATGTGTCTCCAGATCTAAACTTGAACGACTGGTTTTAGTTTAGGCAAGGTCTGGGACTAAAGCCTACCCAACCTACTCATCCTACTCATTTTACAGACAGATATGTGGGCAATAACTATCAGTAATCTAAAATCTTTGAGAAGGGATAATTGTTAATTCAATTGAGATATGAACTATAATATCTCACAGCCTTTTTGTACTGCTGTTTTAAAGGATGCCAGTGCAATACGATTTTGATATTTTTTTTTCTGAATAGTGATATAAGTAAAAGGGAAAAAAAAATATTTTCAATATCTTTCAGAAATGAAAGTTTTGATCAATAATATATTTGGTTATATGAATTTGTTTCCACTTGTGAATCTATTTATTTTTCAACCTTTTCTTGCTTCATGGAAATTAAATTGTAAGTGATGAAAAATATCTGTCAATATAATTGCATGTTTGAAACAAATTGAGCCAGTTACTATTGGAATAAAATTCTTCATGTTCACAGCAAGTAGAGGAAAAAGAATGATTTGGTCTATTCATTTTTTCCTCATTGAACTGCTATCATCAATATATACTTTGAGCATTCAAGTGATTAAGTTTACAGGTATGGGATCGAACCTGATATTATTGCAGTAAATTCTTTACTGAGTGCCATGTGTAGAGAAGATAACCAAACTGTGAAAGCACTTGAGTTCTTTGAGAGAATAAAAGCTAACATACCTCCAGATGCAGACTCATTTGCAATTTTGTTGGAAGGTTGGGAGAAGGAAGGGAATGTAGCCAAGGCAAAACACACTTTTGGGGAAATGGTGATTCGGGTGGGTTGGAGCCCACAATATATGTTTGCTTATGATGCATTTTTGAATACTCTTGTGCGTGGATCGAAGGGTGATGAGGCAATCAAGTTTTTGCAGGTGATGAAGGGGAAAAACTGCTTGCCAGGTTTGAGATTCTTCTCTAATGCACTTGATATTTTTGTGAAGCAGAATGATTCTGCTCATGCTATCATGTTGTGGGATATAATGGTTGGTGGTGGGCTGGTACCAAATTTGATGATGTATAATGTCATGATCAGTTTGCTCACCAGCAACAATGATATTGACAACGCCTTTCGTCTGCTTGATGACATGGTGTTCCATGGCGCTTTTCCTGATTCCTTGATATATAATATGATTTTTGAATGTTTGATCAAGAATAAGAAGGTACGTGAAGTGGGAAAGTTCTTTATCGAGATGGTCAAGAATGAGTGGCCACCAACCCCTGCAAATTTTACTGCTGCCATCAAGGTGTTATTTGATGGCGATGATCCGGAGATGGCAATTGAGATATGGAAGTATATGGCCAAGAACAACATTTCACCCCGTGATGATGGCGCTAATGCAGTGCTTCTTGGTTTCTGTAATATGGGAAGGCTAACGGATTTAAAAAGGTTTGCAGAGAAGATGATTGATGAAAGAATTATAATCTATGAGTCAACAATGACAAAGGTGAAGAATGCTTTCTATAAGGAGGGAAGAAGTGCACGTGAAATCTATGACCATATTTCAAGGAAGTGGAAATCTTCCTATCTCTAAGCTTTTTTGTTAAACGGCAGTAGGTAATTTTCTGTGTGGTTTCATAATCCTTGATGTGGCATTGATGATTGAAAAAACTCTGAATATCTAGTGCTTTTCCCATGAAATGTTCAATCAATACTTCGCCTTCCTCACTTTGCTCTTATCTTTTCCAAATGTGCTGCTTTTCTGGTTGCTCTCCCTGTTATTTCTTCTCTGGTACTGTCTCCTTCTGTGTCCATCTTTCATTTATAAAGTGTTTTTTTTTTCCTTTATTTCTAAAATAGAGTTTTGGCTTCAGTACTGTCCTGTGCCTGTTCGATGGATTGGTGTAAATGGTTCTGAAACAAGAGAAGAATCGTTTCCTGTTGAGCTTTAAGAAGGGATGAGATCTAATCTAGTTTACAATGGTTTGTTTGCAAACCACGGATTTTGAGCATGCTATTCTGTTTGTTGACTTTCAAATGGGTAAAATAACTTCAGAGTGCAAACTTATTGAAAGGAACAACTTTGTCAGCCTTGGTTAGGTGGTCATTTGGCTAGTATTTGTATCAGCGCATTTATTGGTGAATTATTCTGAAAGATATGGCTGTTATCCTTGGGCTTTTCATCTTCTCTGTTTGCATCAAATCCTCTAAAGCTGCCATCATGGACTGGTGCTGTCTTCAATAGTTCACCATTTTTCGACTGATACTGTCCAGCATTCTGGATGGGATTTTTTATGTGTCTGTCTTTCTATGAGGAAGATCAAAGTGCTATTAGGAGTACCAGAGTAAGGGGTTCAAATGATTCAACGAAAATCAAGTAGTTCTTGTGCCGAAGAGCAGATTTTGCAGGGCCAAAATGCTGTAAGTTGATCACAAGCCCATATCTGTAAGTTGATCAAATTTTTTGCATGAGATCAATATGCTACATTCTCTTGCACATAGTATATTGCAATCTGCCCCTATTCATTACCTTACATCCTCATTAGAGCCTACTGGGAATCAGAATCACTTTGCTGGTGGTGTGAGATTCTAGATGTGGCTGTCACTGCACAAAGCTTGGCATTTGTGTTTTCATATATCACTTCCATATCTAACCAAGTCTGAAAATCAATGGACCACAGTGAGAACCCACTCAATTGCATCCGCGATTTGGGCTGAAAGTTAACTGCTTGAAGATTGCATGTAACCGATGAAGTAAATGTGGGACTCCTTGGGCCATCTGAAACTTGGTATTAGCCATGTAAAGCCCCTGCTTCACATACGTAAGTCGTTATTTGGTATTATGGGATGCTGTTTTGTGCCGTGTTGATATTTTGCTCCATTGACATGGTCAGTGCAGCTCATCTTTTCTTTTATGTTTCTCTTAGACACGCAATAACGCATTGTTCACTTTCTTTTCATGTGTTTCATCATTTTTTGCTGCAGTAGTTTGCCTCATGCTTGCTTTAAACAATCTCATTCCTCTTATTAAGATTTGAGACAAAATAATGCCAAGGGCCACATATAGTGAGCAAGATGACAAGAAACTGGAGTAAACCAAAAATTGCTCCATTAAAAAGATTGTCCTGTGGTGCTGGAATGAGAACCACACGGTATCAGCATTCATGATTTTGATCAAGTTGGGTGCAGCCTTACCCTAGGAGTTGCTATTTAGCAGCTGCCAAGGACATGTTTCCTATCATAGTGAATATATGGAGAAAAGCAAATCCAATTGATGGATGGCATTGTTGCTTGAAAGTTCCTTCATTTCATTTTTCAGCATAGTAAGGAGTAGACTTCCCACTCCACTTTTACATTCAACAGTGGAATTTCTGTTGCGACATAGTCTAGCACCGCACCCCATGCCAGGACTAGAACCAGATTCTTATCCTCATGAAGTTAATGATTGCGGTAAAGTTCTTTGGTTTAGGTTTACATATTAGT
Organism: Paulownia fortunei; assembly: GCA_019321725.1. Lineage (NCBI taxonomy): Eukaryota > Viridiplantae > Streptophyta > Magnoliopsida > Lamiales > Paulowniaceae > Paulownia > Paulownia fortunei. The sequence continues at coordinate 4,211,833 of CM033122.1, read as the reverse complement.
AGTATCTGGAGGCAATTTCTGTTGCTTTTGAGATGGAAATGCCTCATCATGTCGGTTTCCATTTTGAGACTGTAGAGATTAAAACTGAGATAGGCGTTTTAAGCATTCAGATTGAAATTGAGACTGCAATTTGGAAGTGCTTATCCTAATGCTGAATAGGGACGTGATGCTGCAAAAACTGACTTTCCTGTGTTCGCAGAATAGCTCCCTGACTTTTCCCTTGCCAACTGAAAGTGATGCTTTAGAAAACAACAGAGGCATTTTGGGTCGATTACCATGACAGCTACATGCTCATCTGGTGCAGTGGCTTGCTTTAAAAGCCTTGACCATCTTCCGAAGTCCTAAACAATCAACCGATCAAAGACAGCAAGTGCAGATAGCACGTTCAGCTACACCACAGTGACCAGCAAAGCCATCTTCTTCCAGTTGCAGGATGAAAACTGATGGCTATTTCGGCGTTGAATAACCAGCTCAACAATAAGTTCAACTCCTCCATAAGATAATGGGATGGGCTCGTCTGAGAGTCATCTGTGCACAAGGCCTCCTTATAGGGAGCAAGCAAGCTATACAGTGATAAAGCAAGAAGCAAGGTCCTTGCTACTCGTAAAGATCAAACAGAAGAAAGTTTTCACTTTCTTGGGGCACTAGAGGTAAATTGTCGGCTTATTACAAGAAATTGCCGTTGGGGATGCAAGAGGTTTCTTTAGTATGCTGCAGAGGACTGTGAAACAGAAGCTCAGTCCCTTGGCTCCAAAATCAATAATGTAGGGGTCTATCAATTCAACTTCCCTCCAGCCTGGTACATTAGGAAACTTATAATGACTGTTACTATCAATTTAAGTCTCAAGGCAAATAGAACTCATCTTGACATCTAAAGGCATTTTCTTGCTTTTGTAGCTGAAGACTAGCAGAGAATTTCATTATTTGTCTCTGTTGCTGACATTGTACAGACTTTTCTTTGAAGATAAATTATTGTTATTTTAGCATGCATGTGATATTGCAACTTCTGTGTATGTATTCTTTTGGATCTACCCTGTTAAATGGTCGTTTTTGGTGAAAAAGATGGGATCTGTTTATCTATATAATAATGCTGGTTGCTCCTGCCCTTTATGTCTTTCCCCTTTCCCAATTTCAGATCTTTTGGTTTTGGTTCTGCATATTAGTCAATCATGGTCTTGCTTTGTTTCGTCATATTATTGTTTATTTTTGGACATAATATGCTTTTGATGCACTGAAATTCACCAAACATTGGCGAGCTTCACAAATTCTCTTCCATGCCAATATTGATTGCCCTTTTGCCCATTTGTAGATCAATTTGAGGTGGCCTCCTCATCTTTCTGCAGGAAAAAGGCTTTCTGAAACTTCAGCCGAGAGTCCGTGAGAATTAAGGTGCAAAAGGTCTAGGTTACGCATTCCTATTTGTGTGTAAGGTTAAAGTTTTAACTATACTGAGGAAACATAATGTAGAATATATTACAGAAGATAGCTTTATGCCTAGGAAAGGAAGATACCAAAACCTTCCCCGCCCGTTAGAGCTAAGTACCCATCAACATCCCCCCTCCTTCCCTTCCCATATCTGTCTAAAGTCCTCATAACCTTTCAGACATAAAACACCCATATATTGGAACTTTTGTTCCTAATGTGCTGTCTCGCAAACAGCCACCACCACCACCGCCCCAATGCCAAAGCAAGTTTTGGATCCTCGGCACCAGACCAACCCCTTAATCTGGTGCGCCGCCATTATCTGCGCCATTCTTGCAGTAGTGGTGATCTTCACTGGCATCCTGGTGTTCATCAGCTATCTCACAATCAGGCCCAAGGTGCCCAAAATCAGTGTCACAAGAGCCCAACTTGACACCATATATTTCGACGAAACCAGCTTGCTCACGGTACAAGTCACTGTCGTGATCAAGGCCGAGAACGACAATGCAAAGGCTCGTGCCAATTTTTATGACACAAGATTCACGCTCAGCTTCCGTGGCCAGAGAATAGCCTACTTGGTGGCTGCGCCGTTCGGCGTCAGCGCCAACAGCTCTGTGGAATTCAACTACGTGTCTCAGTCCACTCCTATTCCTCTAAATCCACAGGAAGCTGAGGCTGTGAGCTTGTCGTTGAGGCAGAGAGTGGTGACTTTCGAACTGCAAGGGACTACGAGGACTCGATGGAGAGTTGGGCTTATTGGTTCAGTTAAGTTCTGGTTGCATTTGCGTTGCCTACTCCACTTGCCAATTGATGGGACTACAATATACCCAAATTGTAGCCCCAGGTCTAAATAAGGTTACGCAATGAGGACCTTTTTTTTTTTTTTTTTTTTTAATATTTTTGCCTTTTGTGGTTCTCTATCCTTGGTAGCAATCAAGATTATCTTTTTCACCTCAAAGGTTTTTTTTTTTTATTAATAATTTTGTATTTTCAGAATTTTACGATTTGATGTTAAATCCTAGTACTCTTCGAGGACTAAGTTGTTCAAATTATAGTTGTACTTACTTACACCTTGTAGGATGGGGTTTTTCAGCAAAAAAATTGGGTAATTTGCTTTTTTTTTTGTTTATTTTAAGTAATATAATTTTATATATATATATAATTATTAATTAAAACGTGTCAATTGTATATATATATATGTAATTTATTCATATAAGTGTGTATTTAACATTTTATGTAATTATACTATTACACATGTAAATATAATTTTTTTTTATAAATATATTATTTACAGTAAACTATATATAATCATCATCTATAAACTGATAAGATGTTATCTACATATATATATATATATAAATTGATAAGATGTTTACTGTATATAATATATTTAATTTGATTACTTTATTTATTTATATAATAAAAAAAATTTAACTATTAATTAATTTTATTTAAAATTTAAAATTTTTATATTTACGTGTGTAATAGTATAATTACATAAAATACTAAATACACATAATATGAATAAATTACATATATATATATATATATATATGCAATTGACACATATTAATTAATAATTATATATATGTATATGAAATTATATTATTTAAATAAAAAAAATCAAAAAATCAAAAAACAAATTTGGAATTTGCCAAAGCGTTACACCATGTAACGCTTTGGCAAATTATAAATTTGCTTAAGTGTTACCCGGGTAACACCATCAAATGATTCTAGAGAAAAATAAAAAATAAAAATAGAAAGTGTTATACTGTTTAACGGTTTGTCATAAAAATCTAAGCCCCATTTATTTTTTGATATTTTAAAAATTATTAATAAAATTATAATATTTTGCTAAAAATCCTTGTTGATGGCTTAGGATGGGTTGATTCTTTTCTTTTCTTTTAAGATGACTATGGAAAATATGGAAGAAATATAAAAAGTTTGGAAAAGATTAAGAAACAGGTTGAGGAAATGAAATCCAAAGTAGGGAAGTATCAATTCCACGTGTAGCATTTACAAGTGTATGATGACTGCAAATCACGAATTATGATTAGCAGGCCAATTTGGGCTCAAGAATCTCTGGGCTAGCCTTTTATCCCGTGGACGCAGGCTCTTTCCACTCCCCTTCACATATTGGGGTTTTATGTGGAAACTTTGGCTGCTTAAAACTAGCCCATATGAGAGAGGCCTATTATTGGTCCTTACATGTTACATCTATATAGTCTTGTTGCCTTCTCAGAACAAATCTAATCTGGCCTTCATTTTTCATTTTTCCTTTAAGCAGCTACAAGATCAAGCCATTTGATACAAAATGTCTTGATGGTTAAAATCGATTTCCATCTTACATTCTTGCACAAGTTAATACAGCCACAACATTGGAGTAGGAAATACTATTTAATGTTAAGTGTGAGCAGACATGTTTTTATTGTTATTGAGAATATCAAATCTACCATAGTAATACAAAATAAAAGTTTAATAATTTAAAATTCATTGTGATATAAATATTCAAATAACTTCAATAAATTTATTATTATAAATTTAAAAATTTTTAATTTCAAAACTATAATGTCAAATATAACCTAACCTAAATGTTAATTGGCAAAACAATTTGTTTGCATTGAATGAAATGAGCTACCTAGGGTAAGGTTGGCATTTTTGGTGTTTTGTAGACCTATTTTCACTTGGGATGCAAATCACAAATGCATAGAAAAAATAATAGGAGTAGAAGGAAAAGAAAGAGAGAAAACAAGTGTAGATAAACTTGCTCCTTATCTTCCTTAAAGCAACATGAATAACAATGGCCATCTCTTGTTTATCCATCTCAACTAACTTAGCTGTCACCCCAGCCCCTAAATCCCAAAAGCAAATACACATACAAAACCCTCTGAATTCAACCCTGAAGTCTCTCTCGAAATCAGGTAGGCTAGACGAAGCTCTTCACCTTTTACTAGAATCCCATCAATCCAAAACCCCTTTCCCCCAACCCAATCTCGAGTCCTACGCCACGCTTTTACACGCCTGTATTTCAAGAAAATCTTTAGACCATGGCCGAACACTTTACCTTCATCTCCTCCATTCAAAGGATAAGAAAGATCTTCTCAAGAGTCCCACTTTAAAATCCAAGTTTATCACTCTTTTCTCAGCCTGTGGCCAACTGGATGAGGCTCTTCGAGCTTTTCGACTTGGAATCGAGGAGATGGGTTATGTTCCTGAGTCGGTTTATGTGGCAATGGCAATTGGGTTTTCAAAAAATGGCAATTTTAGGGAAGCTTTGCTTATCTATTGGGAAATGTTGTCGCGGGGTGTTGAGCCGGGGAATTTTGCGTTTTCAGTTGCGCTCAAGGCTTGTTCAGGTATATTGGATATCCGGAATGGTAAAGCTGTGCATGCTCAGATTATAAAGGCGGATGAAGAACCTGATCAAGTGGTGTACAATGCTCTTTTGAAGTTTTACACTGAGTGTGGAAATTTTGAAGAAGTTGTAAAGGTGTTTGATGATATGCCTGACCGAAATGTTGCGACGTGGAACGCATTGGTTGCTGGGTTTGTCAAGAAAGATCAGGTTTCTGAGGCTTTCGAAACTTTTCGGAAAATGCAGAGGGAGAAAGTGGGGTTTAGTTGGGTTAGTTTGACTACAATTTTGGCGGTTTGTGCTCGCTTGACAGCACTTTATATTGGTAAAGAGGTACACGGGCAAATTATAAAATCAGCAGAATGCCCGGATGTTCTTGTGCGGAACTCGCTTTTGGATATGTACGGTAAATGTGGAGTAATGGAGTATTGTAGGAAAGTGTTCGATGGAATGACATCCAAGGATTTGACGTCGTGGAATACTCTCATCAATGGTTATGCAATCAATGGTTGGATGGAGGAAGCTGTGACAGCATTTGAGCAGATGGTTGAGGCTGAATTTAAGGCAGATGAGGTGACCTTTATCTCATTGTTGTCAGGCTTTAGTCATGCTGGGATGGCAAATGAGGGTCAAATCCTCTTTGATAGAATGAGTTCGGAGTTTGGAGTAAATCCTAATTTGGAGCATTATGCTTGCTTAGTGGATATGTTAGGTAGAGCTGGGAGTATTGAGCAGGCATTAGAGGTGGTGAAGAAAATGCCTATGAAGCCGAGTGGGAGCATTTGGGGATCATTGCTTAATTCTTGTAGGCTGTATGGTTATGTTTCACTTGCAGAAGTCATAGCAAAACTGTTGTTTGAGATTGAACCAACCAATCCTGGAAACTATGTAATGCTGTCGAATATTTATGCAAATGCAGGGATGTGGGATAGGGTTAAATTGGTGAGAGAACTCATGGAGAAGAGAGGAATCAGGAAGGGAGCTGGTTGCAGCTGGGTACAGATTAGAGATAGGATACATAGCTTTGTGGCTGGTGGGGGTTTTGAGTTTCGTAATTCAGATGAGTATAGGAGAATGTGGGATGAATTGATGAAAGAAATGGAGAAAAATGGATACAGACCTGATACCGGAGTTGTTCTTCATGACATTAATGAGGAAATGAAGGTAGAGTGGGTGTGTGGTCACAGTGAAAGGCTCGCGACAGTATTCGCACTAATTCATACTAGCTCTGGATTGCCAATCAGAATCACAAAGAATCTTCGTGTTTGTGCAGATTGTCATACTTGGTTGAAGCATGCATCCGAAGTAACCCAGAGAAAAATTATCACAAGAGACACAAATCGGTTCCACCATTTTGAAAAAGGAAAATGCTCTTGCAATGACTATTGGTGATAGATCACTTCTATTTTTTTCAACCCTCTGTAAGGTAGCAATCAGATCAAAGAGACAATCTTTCAGCCTCTTATTTGTGTTCACTGTCACTATGCCATCTCACATCTGGTGATAGGAATCAGTGGATTTTTCTGGAGTTTGACCCCTAAAATTCAGTAAAGAGTTGCTTTGAGTGGATTCAATAGCTGGCATTAAAGATCTGGGTCGATTGTGAACGCAGTAGGGGTGGAAACCCACTGGTAAGTGAGAAGCTCAACAGCTATTCTGTAGTATTGGTATCAACAAGCACGTATTAAAAGCACTTCACGGGTGGACAAATGAAGTTGCTAGGACGGAAACATCCCGACCAGTCAAAGAAGATGTTGAGAGCGATCAAGCTGATGCCACAGCTGACAATTGTGCAATGGAGAATTCAAAACCATTGGAAAGGTAGCTGTTGGATTGAGCTCTAATACTAGCGCCAACAATTCACTAATTGTGTTTGATAGTAATTGGTCACAAGGCCATAGGGTCACGAGTTTCAAATTATCAAGGTTTTGGAATGATCATTGTTGTCTGAGCAACTTCTTAATATCGTTCAAGAAAAAGAAGCAGTTTGACATGGAGTAGGGGCATACATTTCAAGAGACTTCTATACATGTTATTGAAATATTCTTTACATGTAAAACCAGATCTCAAATTACTACTCCACAGTTCTTAGAACCGACTTAAATTATGGAATTTTCATCAGATAATGATGCATATAATTCACGATCAAGCAATATCTGATTATCAACACTGTGTCTTGTCCTTTAAATACAAAGTCCAAGCTCCATTCTGGTAGGTAGTAAAAAGTATTGACAGACAAGGAAAGGCTGAGACGACCAAAGATGTTAACGTCTCCTGCGGAGGTTATATCTCTTGGTATTTGAACTGGTAACTGAGGAATTCTCCCCAACTTCCTCGGCCAATAAATAGTCAGGGTCCTCTAACAAGTCTACATCTTCTGGCAACTCCGTATCGACCCATGAAGACCAATTTACCTCACTATCAATGTCCATATCCCATGGCAATAGCTCTTTGTTCCCTTGCATACTGTTAACCTTCTCCATTAGTGTTAGTAGCATTTTATGGTTCAGCACTTCATAATCTCTGCACCGTTTTTCAAACATTCAACGTCAGCCAATACAATCTATGTAAAACTTTATCCACTGTTATAGTAGTTTTAAACTTTCACCTGTAGGTAAAAATGGCAAACAGATATTGGATCGATGCTACAAACCTGAACAGTAACCTAACCATGTGTATTATCCTTCCTTGCTGTTCAGCATCTGTTGTTATATACCACAGTATACATATTTCAATTAAGAATGTCACACACAGACCTGCACAGAAAATTCAGCAACAAATAAACAACAATCTTGTGAGGTTAGAAACACCATACACAAATTGTGAGATAAAACCTTTACCTAAATACAGCCTGTGTCTCACATTGTATGCATGCTTTATACTTGTGAGCATGTAGATGATGAGGATTGCAACTGAGTATACAAAGAAAGCGATGATGACTCGTGATTCAAACAACATGGCACTGTGCAAGGCAAATAACTTGTCTATGGCAACAAACATGCTTGCTTGCTTTGATTCAAAAGCTTCCTGCAATAAAATGATCCATGTAAGCTTTGCTCAAGGCCATATATATTACTCAAAAATTCAAGTTTTTGGAATTTTTTTTAAAAAGAAATCACTAACCTGAGCTGCTATTATCAGTTTTGAGTTCTCCACTAGATGATCATGAGACTGATGAAGTTGTTTTTGCCTTTGGAGTAGTTCCTCCTGCTGTTTATGTCCAAATTCAGCTAACTTCTGCAGAGCTACCCTGTAAATTTAAATCGCATATGGAGGGATTCATGTTTATTTTATCCAGATCTAGGATAGCATGGCCGATTCACATAATCTCATCGAGACATATGGAATTTTTTTTAAAAAAAAAAAAATACATTAAAAAATTTACCTGCTCTCTTCAAGGGCCTGGGACTGAAATTTGGTCAGAAAATTGAGACCCTCGAGTGCTACAGACTGCCCATCTAGAAGTTGTTTTTGTTTATCTAAGGATGTCCCTGCCACATTCCCAATGTCGTCTGCTTTACTTTGCAGAATATTCATCTTTGAAAACATTGCATCTCCAACTTTTCCAATCTCCTTCTCTATTTCAGCTGCTTCATTTCTCAAATTAATAATTTCTACACCCAAATTATCGTAAGAATTCTGAAGTAATAACATTCCTTCTGCCAAGTTCTCCTTCATCTTAGCTTGGCCTTCTCCTAACTCTACTTGAGAAGCTGCTATTCCCTTAGACTGCTCATAAACTACTTCAGAATATTTTAACACTGAGTTAACATGATCCTCAACCATTCTTGATGTTTGTGCAACTTGCTGAGTTTGCAGATCTATTGAAGCCAACGAATCTTGCACTTGTTTTGAATTCTGCAGTAATAGCTCCCCATGTTCTTCTATCTTTCCTAATTTTACTTCGGCATATTCAGCAGAACTCTTTAGTTCATTCACCAATCTCTCAGTTTGATGCTTAAATGCATCGGTCCTAGAATAAAATTATGTAATATTAGCAACAGAAAAATAGAAGACCAATCATAGATAATTGTAATGAGTTTCAGAAGGAAAAGATGCTCACTGCAATTGGTGACAGATGGAGTTCGTCTCAAGAAAGTACTCAAGATAAATTTTGTGAGCATCTCTATCCAGGTTCTTTAGACATTTCTTCATGGTAGATTTTGAATCACAATAAGGAAAAGATGGTCGACCAGTGTGCCGCTGAAAGCAATCGCTCAGATGCCAAGCCAGTCTAGACCGTAATTCTTCATCAGCAAGGGTCTTTGCACAACCTTCGAACACATTTTTGTAGGCAGTTTGCCAGCAAGAATTTGGAGCAAGCATTTTACTCTTAGCATTCTCGACTAGCTGGATACCCTTCTGGTCATTGAGGGCTTCCATGGAGAATTCAGAAACCACATTTTTGTACATCGCCTTGTTCCCAGAGAGCTTCTTGTTTGAATGAGTCTCTTCATTAGAAGAAAAGAACCAGCTCCATGACAAGCGAGTTTGTGAAAGCAATATTATTAAAGTCGAAAACAAGAACAGAAAATGATGATAAGGGTGAAACTCCATTTAGCTACCTTTCCTTCCTGCAATATATTGCCCAACCTAATTCATTAGTTGACGTCTTTTATACATCAAAATCCATATATTGGTACTACAGAAACAAAAGAAAATGCGTGCAGAATAAAGCGTTCACAGATATATGTGCAAATATTCATTTATTGATCAGATTTTTATTGGAAAAAAAAAACAAGAAGAACAAAATCCTCATATCCTAAATCATTCTTAGACTTGCTAGTTTCATTTTTTTCCTAATGACACCCCAAAAATGCAATAAATTGTAGAAGAGGCCACTTACATCAATATGAAATCAAGGGCAAATAGCACCTATCAAACTACTAGATAACTAAGCTAAAAAAACACAGATTCAATCATGAGCCAAAATCGACTTTTCAGTTTTCACTTAAGATGGACATTCAAAAGTCGGTCTGCATGGCAGTGATCAAATTCAGACATCAACCCTGCATTATACATAATAAGGCATTGTCTTATATTTCTTCAAAAGCAGATACTTTTCCGTTCTTGGCCTTCCTTTCCAATTCCGTAAAACTTTCTAAATCTGTCTGAACATAAGATATTTCCGACTAGTCACAATCCCAAGGCATCAAAAAAGCATGCAAGAACTTCTCATCAAACAATCCGAAAAAACAGAAACTTGGTTATCTGATATCTTCTAATAATCCAAAACCCAAGCCATGGAAAAAGATGCAAGAACTTCTCATCAAACAACCAGAGTACACAGAAATTTCCATGATAACCAAATTTTACACATGACAAGAAAGTTTAAGAGACTGTGTACTCACGTAATTCAGGGAATGGAAGAATCAACGCAAAGAAGTGAGGATAGAAAGACAGTCAGAAACCGCTGAAAAAGAAGAAAGGAAAAAAAGAAAGAAGAATTCACAAAACTGAAGAACAACTTGTAAGGAAATTTTTGCTTGCAGTGGAAGAACGAGAAATTTGGAGAGACTCTGATTCTCACCCCTCGAAACGACGTGTTTAAATAAGTTTCCATTTAAGGGGCGGGTGTCCTTTTGAAGAGTTGCGTTGCGAAGATGGTACGCGCCAAATTTGGCCCATTGTTGATAATGGGCCGTTGAGCCCATTTTCTTTATATTGAAGGGTCGTTGGTCGTTATCTTCCAGATGGTATGAGTTAAATTTGGCCCATTGTCCATTGGGCTCATTTATCTTTCTTAATATTGACTTTTTGACTGTTAATTTTATTTATTTGATTACTACCGGAAAATATGTTTTTTATTTATTTTTCTTAAAGAATGCTTATGTAACAAGGGATTATATTCTTTTTGCGCCGATAGTAATGTATAATAGATTAAGAAAAATATTAGTTCACATCCAATTTGAGTACACCATTATCTTGTTACTCAAAAACTAATAGCGGAGAAAATTTTGTATTGGGATGAAAAAATAAAAAAGAAAAAGGAAACCATTCAATCATGTTGAAAATTTTCGAAATCTATTTCTAGTGTAATAGGAAACATAATTGACAAATTCACTCCGGTGCAACTGATAATAATTTGCACACTATGAATACACTCCAATAGGAAAATGTGATGTGATCAAGAAAAGTTTTCTTGTTGGTCTTTTAAAATATTATATATTTAACGGTTTTTCTTTCTCTCAAATAATTTTATTTTTTTTTGCTATCTGTTTATGCAAATATGATGGTGATAAAGTACACATTATCTAAATAATACATAAAACCCCATTCTAACAATAAAAATTTGAAACCAAAATATTTTATGTGTAAAGTCGATGTTACATTTTATAATATTAAAAAAAATGATATAATTAAATTGAATGGTCATTTTTTGTGTTCATTATTATTATTTTATATGTTTTCAGCAAACATTTATATTAGATAAGATATACAAATACTAACCAAAAAAGGGAAAAAAATGAAAAATAATAATAATGTATATGACTATATTAGTTCTGGTTATATGTGGCATTTTGGGTTTTTGCAATGTATAAGTTCAGCGGATGTAAAGTGCTCTTTTCCATTTTAGTAGTCTCATAGCTCTCAGAAATTCACTGAAGCTTTCAAACCTGTTATCTATTAAAATGTTAGAAAAATAAATAAGTGTGAGTTTATTAGGATGGTGGTAATCAATTCTTTTTGCCATTATTATGTTTTTTTATTTAATTTTGTATTTAATTATACTATGATTTGCGTAGTCACGATAATTAGTTTTTAATGACTTAAGCATCGCCTCCTTTTGAAACTATTTTCTATATGAAGAGAAACGATTTCTACATCATTGCTACAATTATTATCAGATTATATTAGTTATTATAATGTGGTTAATTTGCAAATTTTAAAAACATAGGGATCCAAGAAGAAAGTTTTCACTATAACCATCAACCGGCCGGTTCAAGTTGATCCTTCCGATTTCACTCAAACAGGGGTCGTTTCTAAACCCCACATATCTTTCATCCCTAAACGGCTAAACCCCATATATCTTTCACGCTGATTCTTGAATATTGATACGGAAAAAGGAAAAAGAAAAAGGGAAAGAAAAAAAGAATATAGGAGATGGAGTCCATGCTAGGGTTTAATGAACACCTACCGGACGACGTCGTAGAAGACAAGTCCCTCAGCTTCAAGCTGGTGCCATGGATAAGCTGGGATGAGTGGAGGTTCGTCAGAGAGTCCCTTTTCTCTTCCTCTCCTAATTCCGTTGCCTCTGCCCTCCAAAGAGTAAGAAAATTAAAATTAAATATGAATAAATAATTGAGATAAAAATTCTTTCCTTTCTTCTTGTTCTTTTTGTGGTTATGGTTACAAAGTTCTTCTTATTTGTTACCTTTGGTGATGGGTTGTAGATATCGACGTGGCGAAGCAGAGGGTGCATTCCTATGGCGGTTGAAGTTACTGCTTCCATTGTTGAAATTCAGCAGAAAGATCCTTTCTTTAGGTATTCTTTTTTTAATTGAAAAAAGCTTTTTTCCTAGTTGAATATGTCTAATGTAGTGCTTTTGTAGAGGACCATTTCACTAATTCATTGCGATTAGGGGGAAAAAGATGCTTCTTTGGAAAATGAATTTTCTTTTTCATCCTTTTATGCCTTCTTGTTATTGAAATTCAGTAAAAGATGCTTACTTGGCGGACCTTTTGATTATTTAACTTCGAGTTTTAGTGAAATTTCATTTTTATGTTTAATTCAGTGAAAGTGATCTCATTTTAAGTTGATCACTTCATGTCTTTCTCCAAATTAGCTAGCATATTTTTCCTGATTCTTTGTTGTATTTGAAACTCCACAGAAAAAATATTTTCTAATTGTAAGCTTTAGTTACTCCAAATAAAGTCTGTCATGCTATGCATACATATAGATATAGAGCGTGTTCTGAGGGCATACCTTAGGTCTATTAGTCCGACTAGGAGATGAGAGGGAATCTTTGCAGAGACATAACAAGGATATAAGTGATCGAGTGCATACACCTTTGGTCATATATGTGCTTAGTTTTATATTCTTGTTTTGATTGCAGAAATGGCCTGAATGAAAGTGCTTTTCAGTCAGAGGAAATGCTGGCCATGCTATATTGCATGGCAATCATGAGGTAACCGTTCTTGTCTACTTTTTCTGATTGGTTTGTTTATTGGGTTTATGTATATCAAGTTGAATTTTTTTCCTCAACCACAATTTTCTTTTTTGCTTTCTGAAGGCTTGTAAATGGTGTGGTTGAGAAGACCCGGAAAAAGAATGAAGTTTCAATAGGGGAAGCAGCTGATGCCATTGGCATTCCAAGAATGCTTATTGATATTCGTCATGGTGAATATATCTGAATATTTCTTTTGTGCTTAACCGCATTTGTTCTTTTTTTCATTTTTTTCCCTGTGAACTTATGTCATATGGTTGTCTATTCTTGTAACTTGAACTTTTATTTGGTGTTTGAATACTTGTAGAGGGTTCTCATCGTGATCTCCCTTCTCTTCAACTGGCCCGTCTTGCATCGAAAAAGGTAATGTTTCATTCTAAATAATTTTGGTTGATTGTGTCAAATATTATATCCTGAAGTTGCTTCCTTTCGCTTTGACTTTTCGGTAGGATGTGATATACTTTTACATGTATTTATTGTGCAATAATCAGCTTATGTGGGTTGATTGCTTTTGTTGCTTTTATTTTTGGAATTGCTTTTCAGAAAGTTCACTATTTTTAAGTGGTTATGTTCATAACTAGTAACAACTGTAATATGAAGATCTTCATAATGAATTCTGCATGCAATTTCATCAATCTAATATGTCGGCATTAAGAAATACTTCATATGTTTGAACTCTGTTAAAAACATATCTGTCAGATAATGGTTTTATAAAAACCTTATTATCTTGTTTATAAAAATAATAGCGTACATTTTAACTGAAGAAAGTGTTACTTGTGTACTCTGATATTACTTTCATCACGCTTCTCGTCCTTGCTTTGTTCATACATGCTGCACACACCTATTGGTATTTCATTTTCTCAGAAAGCTGGATCCATTTAACACGGAGGCCTGCTGAAATATCATTCTGGAGGGGTGGTAACAAAAAGAAAACCAGTAAAAACACTGGCTTGATCGGCTGACTACATCTTTCTTCTATTTTATTTGATAAAAAAAAAAAGAAGAAAAAGTTTATTGGACATCAATGTAAACTTGCCTGTTGAAGAAGAGATTACATGTCATCCGGTATCCTGTCTATTGAGTTTTATGGTATCATTATATCTTTAGAATAGCTATTACTGTAGAATTTCATACAGCAATGCATTGGATCTGTTGCTAATGCAGGCACTTGATTGGTTGGTATCATATTATTGGAAACCTCAAGAAAAGGCTATTCCTATTCAAAACAATCAAACTGCCAATCTCAGGAAAGAAATCAAGCGCAGACTACGTGAAGTTGCTCTCTGTCTGAAAGCGAAACAAACGGAAAAATCTAGTTCTTCACATGTCAAGGGAAAACGTGAGTTTGATTTGTGCTTCATTTTGTTGAATTCTGATGCTTTTGGCATCAATAGACATCATATTTGCGTCAATGAAGCATCTTCATTGTGTCCCATACCAGTGGGCCAGCCCAGTTGTTGGTTGGTTAAAAACACCTTGCTGATTGCAGAATTTTTTTTCTCCATATCAAAATCAAATCATATCCATGTTGTTAATAATATCCCAATTCTCCTCTAATATAGATAGTGGCATTTATTATGTGTTCATTTCTTTTTCTTTACACCCATCTGCAGGTGTTAGACAAACGGAACATGTATATGGACGTAGTAAGTTTCTATTTCTTGTAGCTGGGAAGCCATCACATTCCAACTCTACAGGTAAAGTTTTTAAATTGAAAAATATGAAGAGATCATCAACAAACCAGCTATTTACCAACTTGGTAATCAATTGGAAAACATTTCCTTTATCTATACTGAATTTACCCTGATATATCGCTTTGTTCTGGAACAATCTGACAATCATGTAGGTTCCTAATGCTTTGTTGGCAATGCCTGTATGTTTCAGGTTCTAAGAAACAGCTCGCCAAATCATTGAAGAGTACCCTCCGCTTGTATTCTTCATTTTCTGCGGAAGTAGTCTATCTTCTGTTGGAATACATGCTAAATGCTTTAGACTCGTCCAACTTAGCAGAGCACTTAGAGGATTCGCAAATTGTCCATAGCACTGGAAAAAAGCTAACTGCATTTGATGACTGGAAATCTGTCGTCTTGAAATTGTCGAGAAAAGAACCAGAATTTCTTTTAACACTCACCCAGGCAGTTATTGAGAAGATGGAGACCGAGGCTATGAATTATGAAATAGGTAACAATCAATTTAATCTTAGTTTTCAGATTTGTCATATTTGGTGATGGAGTAGCTTTATCATTTTTGAGGAGGGATGTTGACATTTTACAAATCCATATTACAGTTTATAAGTTATGCTTAATGTGAGGACCAGGTACACCTTATTATTCTGAAAGTTGGTATTTTCTGGTAGTTCATCACCCAAGTAATATGCTGAATTTGCTACATAAGAAAAATATTGTACTGGATGATTGTCTGCAGTTACTTGATACATCCATCATAGAATTAACCCTTTCTGAATCTTCATCAGATGACCATCAATCTCCTGAGAATTCCGCCAAATCTCAACAAATTGATTTACTTTCATGTTTATTGGAGTGGCTTATCGGAAATCTGAAGACACTAAATCCTGTTAGTCAAAAAGAATCTGCAGAAAGCAAAGGTTCCAAGACAGAGAAACATCTGCCCACTACAACTGTACTGGGCTTACTGCACAGATGTCTTTTGGTATCTTCTCCTGGCAACAAGCAACTAATGGGTTCAGCCATCACTCTTGCACAGTTGACTGGAGACAGCTCTCTACTCCATAAACTCAAGAAGCTTGCTTTACTAGAGCAGCTGACCAACTCAGAAGCAAACTCTGTCGACTCTTGTAATGAGACCCTTCTTTCCCAACAAGAATATTCTATTCGTCAAGCTGAAGAGAAGTTCGAGTTAATCAGACGGCGCCGTCGAATGCAGAGCAAACATGAAAAACCAAATCACTCTGAGGTGGGGATTAAGAGCAGATGGGCTGTGACAAAATCATGGAATCCATGTCCCATTGGCATGCTGCCTCATACAATTGGCTTCTCGGGTAGGCTTCCAGTTCTTGACTGCGCTGACGAGTGCAGAGAAATAGTGCCATTGTCATCGGATAGCAAAGAACATTGCAAACTGCGTCTTGGTAAAAGAGAAGCGGAGAGTGGCATTGAGAAAATGGATAGCACACCTGTTAAAAAATTGGAGACTGAAGCAGATTATTTGAAGCAAGATCAGGCTGATGTCAATGCAGAAGGTGTTAAAGGCCATCTGATGATTAATGGGGTGTGGAAGAAAGTTGGAGAAGAAGAGTTGTTTGCCATTGCATCAGCTGTAAAATTATTAGTTTAACAAATTTTCAACTACTAATTCTCTTATAGTGCTAACTGAATCAATGTGGTTGGTAAAAGAGAAGCTGAGGGTGGCATTGAGAAATTGGATTACACATAAGAAAGTGAAGGAGACAATCAGATTGGGAATCTTAAGGTGAGGGTGACATAAATTCAAGTGTTTTTGAGTCATCTAAGTTGGAGAGTAAGAGTTGCTCCTCGGTTGCCATTTTTATCAGTGGTACGATTTTTAGCTTTTATTTCAAACTAGTGGTTCAGTTATATTGGAACTTACAACAGTAGAAGACTGCAGTGCAAAAACTCATAGCAATATTCGCAGTCAGCTTTGCCATTCACATTTATTTATCATCTTGAAAGTCATATCATTTGGGGTGGGGATGGGGGTGGGGGTGTAGTATTTCTCATTTGTATGTAATGCAGTCACCTTTCCCGGGTTTGATAGCGTGTAGTTTTTGTCAGTATAATCAGATAACAATAGGTTTCTATGGGTTTTTCATAAGTACGATTTGAATTTTATTTTATTTATTTATTTAAGTTTTTGAATGTCTCTCTGATTGATAAAAGACAATTGAAGATTGAAAAAGAAGAAAAAAGAACTTGAAATAGGGAAGGTATACTTGTTCTAGGGATTTGGGTTTTGAAATCACCAACGGCAGACATCAAGTTTTAATTTTTTAAATCTAGACTTGACCCGTTGAAAATTTTGTATATAATTTATTATTTATTATGTAAGTATTTATATTTTACATTTATTTATATACATTTATATATGTATATAAATGTGTACGTTACATATATATTTCATATAATACATAAAGAAAAATCTATTGTAAACTAAAATAATAATATAAAAAATCAATAAATGTTTATACTATAAGTATATATTAAAATAACAAATGCTTTTGATTTTTCTAATTTTTCTAAAAATAAAACATGCACCTATAAATTTGAGCTACTCGGGTCCTGAAAGGAAGGAGTGAAGAAAGTGGTTTTATATAAAGTAAATCTAGATAGAAGTCATCTTCGCTCGTGCTATTATTTTTTCATATAAATAAAATTATGATGATATTATTTTATATAAAAATATTTTTTAAAATCATAAAATTTAAGTCCACGAGATAAAACACATCCAACTCAGTGAATATTGAGCTCGGAAATGAGTTAGGTCTTGAATTTTGAAAAATTCACCTTAGTTCCGAACGTACAAATCCTTAAATTGTTCTAAATTAAGGACCCTATTTTTTCTTGTGGTATCCAAGGAACCAAAAATGAAAAAAAAAAAATATTATACTCACCTAGATATGCTTGGCTGCAGTATTAACTTGTATGAGAGTGGAGGATAATCCTACAGGGCGACCTGAGAACATGTAAGATCATCAAGAGCTCAAGACAATGATTTCCTCATATGTTCTCATGTTGCCCCGGTTGGATATCACCACCAATTATCACTTCTTCCACTCTTTAATGATTGTTTCAGTCATTTGTGGTAGTCCAGTTTTTATATGTGTTTGCTTTGTGGTGATACGTACAAGTAATGTGTTGGTGAGTACAGCTGTGTACTATTACTTCCCTGTTGGGAAATCCATTCCATTGTACTGTAATTGGTCATCAAAGTTTTTTCAGTACAAATTAATTGAAGGCTTCTTGAGAAAAGTACAATAATTATATATGCATATTGTTGGGATAAAAAAATAAAAAACAAATATTATTTATTTATTAACAAATGAATAATTTATATTTTAATTATTTTGTTCATGTTCATTTTCTTTTATCAAGATTCATGAATGAGTTATAAATAATAAAGATAATTGTATGTGGTTAAAAATTAATATTCCGATAACACTTATGAAATTTAAAAAGTTTAATGTAGTAATTTTGTATAATTATTTCATATATGATATCTTTCTATATTTTTTTTATTATTATCAAGCCACTAATTGGAAAGATTCAACCAAAAAAATAAAATAAATAAAAAGATCCACAAAGAAAAGAAAAGAAATATATAGTTTTTTAACATATATTGTTTTATATCTTTTTTTGGATAGAATTTAATATTTTGACCGTGCTAAAATATAGGAATGATGTGATTCTTGATGATGTGAAAAGTTAAGAAAAAGGCCTACAAAACCTCTGCTATATTCAGATTCTTGATGAAGCGTATTTCGTAAAACAGTTGAATTGAAAAAATAGAAATTGTCAAAAAAAAAATTCTTTAATAATATTATCTTTTGTTATATATACACATGTCTTTCTTTTCTATTTTCCTCTATGTTTTCTTTTTTTCAAGTGTATAAATAAATTAGTAAATGTCTCTCTAAATTCTTTTGTTATAACATTTTTCTTTGTGTTTTCTTCAAACAGAAGAATTTTTTTGAAAAAAAATATTTTCCTTCCCTAGATCCAAATATAGCCCCATAAGTAATAGGTTAAAAAAGTTTGCCCTTGGATGTAGTTGTATTTGGACGATGTATGTATGATAAAATAATAGTAATTTTTTTGGTGACTGATAAAATACGTGAATAATTAATATAGTGGCACTTGGTAGAAAATCTACCGGACCGACCTAACGGGGCCTGGCTAAGGGATTGTCTTGGGCCGTGGCCCAGATATGCACCCCAAAACCCATTGACTGACATGGGAGTAAACTAAATTGATTTTTGGAAGTTCGGATCTCGTGGCCTGGCCCGACTAGGTGTGAGCGGTATTCGGCTATAGCATTGCCATGGGCCTTGACCCGGAATGCACAAACCTACCGAGTAAACATGGGCTCAACACTGATAGTATTCATTTGCTAGCACGTGTGAATGATTGTGTGAGCATTGCACGTGTGAATCAACTTAGAGAATATAAACGCACACGGCACATCACTTCTTCGTTGAATCGAAAGGATCTCAAGGAGTCGCGAGAGCAAATGAGGTTATGCAATGGACGTAAATTTTCGCTTAATTATTTTGCTTGGACCTCTTAAATCTATATTTGGTTGAGTAAATTCATTGTAACATCCACCGTTTATGTACATATAAAAATACATACATTCATATGATTATGTGAATAAATGGTAAATTCTCATCCAATACACACTCCATCGATATAGCATACATTTGATCATTTTGTCTGAAGCAAGTCCCATTACAAGTTAAGAAGAAAAAAAAAATCTAAAATTTTAGGTATTTAATGCAATGTCTTTTAAACCAAGAGGTTTTATTTATTGTGTATGCAGTGGCAGAGCAAGGGGGCAGGCGATGGCAGCCGCCCCCTTAACTCTATTTTTTTATGTTGTATAAATTTTTATATATAAAATTATTAAAATTTAAAAATTTATTCCTCTTATATAATAAAAAGTATTTTTTATTTATTATTTTTAACAAAAAAAAAAATCTCGTCCTAATATCTATTTTCTGACTTCTCCTTTCCTGATTTTTCAGTTCATGACTAGGACTATTTTCTGAATCCGCTGGTTTTTCAGTTCATGACTAGGACAGTGGGGATAAACTTGGACTTTTTAGGCAATATTTTTTGAATTCGGACAACCCAACGTTGACAAAAGGGTTTCCCTTATTGATTGCAGACCAAAAAGTTTAGTGAACGTAGTTGGTGGTGCTAGGACCATAAATTATAGTGGACCATGTGCCTAAGATTACAGGTTCTTACACTTCGACAGCTGCTTTGTATTACAATTAATTCATATGTCCATGCCTATGCTAGCTTATGTGACTATGTGTACATCAACTTTATGCTGGTTTTATTCATGTTTGCCCCTCCTCATAATTAATCTGAATTCTTGGACTAATAGGCAAACCATGTTATTATCGATCAAGAAAATTAAGATGTTTTACTTTTCTCTTTTTATATTTTGGAGAATTTATCTCTATTTTATAAATTGTATCTCTCATTTATTAGAAAATATTAATATCGATTAAAAAAATAAAAATAAAAATCTTATTTTCAGGATGATTTACAGGAGTTGCAATTTGCAAAATTAACACAAATATTAATTGAATATTTATAATTTATAAATCTAGATAGGTTATTTGTATAAATATATTAAATTTTAAAAATAATTTTTGTAATTAATCATATTTTGTAATTGGTGGAGAATTACAATATGATAAATTCAATCGAATTATTAGTTATACGAACAAATTCTCGTAATCTCAAAATATCACTACTTATAGATTCGAATTTGGATGATCTATCCATGATCAGGATGTAGTTTGGGTGAAACTACGTAAAAGTTCGAAGCGATTGATATTGAAAAATCAACGAATAAATTATGATTAAAGGAGAAATGCCTTTTGAACAAGAAGTAGCTGGTTATGATGCAAAAGTGTGGTCTTTCTGCAATTTTAAGGCTACCACAAATTGCATGAAAAGTTAGGCAGTTGTACATGCAATATATTTGATATGGATAGCGAGAGCATTAGATAAAATCTTGCAAAGTAATTACTCAAAATGAAAAGGCCATCTCCACCACTCTCAAACTTGTAGTCTTTCTTCCTTGAACATTATAACTTATTTAAAAGATACTGATGTTAACATGTAACGAGTGGTCCTCTAATCTGGTCTGAAAACGTGTGACACAAACAACGCCTAGAGCTTTTGTGTCCTAAAATGTTGTCATAAAAGTTTGCCTACTGGTTGTCTTTTGAGAGCACCAAATTATTGAAAGCCACATGCTCTACAATCTTGGACCACGTTTGACAACACTGGATAAGAATGGGATCATTTTGTGGGTGACATCCAACAAGCTTAATAACTTTTTGGGCCAATTCGATTTTGTGTCTATACAGTTCCCACGTATACATGTGCTCTCATTTGTACCAGAAAAACACATATATGGGCTAGCATTTCAAAAAAAAATAAAAAAAATTAAAATGGAATCATTTGTTATATATTGACCAAATTTCTTAAATTAGAAATTTAAAATAGTAACATCACATATAAAAAAAAAACAGGTTAATTAACTTTTAATGTGAATAGGATTGAAAAACAAAATTAGCTACTCGATATTTAGATTATTGGAGTTGGGATCATTAAGCAAAACAAATAAGTTTGAAAAATATTTTTCATTTAAAAAAATTTGAAATGTGAATAGTTCAACTCGATTAGGCATAAATAATAAATATCAAACTCTTTGAATTTGATTCGTTTAAAAATTAAAATCGAACTCCATAAGAAATTCAAATTAAATTTAAACAATTTCTTATTTGCTCTACTAAAAACTCATAAATTTATTGCGGAACCAATCAATTAAATATTAAAAAGTATAATTAGTGAAAAATTATAATGCCGACAGCTAAATCATTAGCTGATTAATCAAGCATTAGCTCCTTAAGCTTGAAGTTTAGTGCAGGCTTAATGACATTAATAGTTAAAGTAATTATTTTGATTAGGTAGTAGTAGTGTGAGAATTAAAGCAAGTCTGATAGAATATTGGGTATAGATGTTGACGGAAGTGATTTAACAGCCAAAAAAATCGCAACAATCAATGTCATGCCATTAATACTATTCAGTTTCCTGAATTATTATATATGTCCATTAAATAAAGTATTTTTTTTTTATTGAAGTTGATGTTATTAGGTCTTAAGCTTAATTGAGTTTAATTATACGAAAAAAGGGTTTCCATACTAATTTACATCACCATTTTTTGCTTTAATAAATTTTGAGATTGTAATGCTACAAATTTTATAATTAGGATGAATTAACAAAAAAAATGATATATGATTTTGACCAAATTTTATTTAATAAATCAATCAAATATATTCGTATATCAATGCTACTAAGAATTACTTAAAAAAGTCCATATTAAACTAAAATAAAAAGTTTAGATTAATTACACTTCAACATTTTTTTAATTTTTTTTGGGAACTTAAAATCAAAACCTCAAAATTACATATGCTTGACGACTTTTGTAGAGGTGAGTGAGTCTTGGCTTCCACGCTTAATCTTGGACAATGTTTCAAGATATTTCTAGGGATGTCACTTCCCCACCAAATCAAAGCACGTTTCCACTTTTCATCTTTAAAATTTTAATTTTGATTGCTTTATTGAAAAGGGATCGGACATTTTGACTTGGACATCAACGTTTTTTTCAATATCTTAAGCAAATGTGTCATTTATATTTGGAGTTTTTTATTAGATATATTTTTATGTCTTTATTTTTATTCTTACTCTTGTAATTTTTATTCTTAACAAGATAATAGGAGCGAAACAATAAATTCTCGTATATAGTTGTGAGAATTTAATTAATTCTTTCTTAGTTTTAGTGAAATGGAATGAATAATCTATAATTATTAACAGTTATTAATAATTCACAATTAAATGTAGACAAAAACTCGCAATTTTTATTTTGGTAGAATCCGAATCCAAAACTATACAAACATAAATGATGAAGATATAAACAAATATAATTTAAGTAATTTGAAGGCATAAACAATAATTGAAAATTTAATAGGATATTATTCTATGTAAATGAAAAACATTAATGAACCAAGCCAAAAGGTCAAACGAATACTTTTTTCATAATTGTTTATGGAAATTAAGAGTAATTAATGCTTTTGATATTAATCCTTTGTCTAATTTTGTTGATTTTTTTAAATCCAGATCTAGCACGTTTTTGTTTAAATCTATAACTAGCTTTGGGATGTTCAAAGTTCAAACGACCAACCAGACAAAAGCTTTATAGATTGTAAGACAAAAATTAATCAAGAAAAAATAAAAAAGATCTTTAAGTTTTAAAATTAAAAATCTTTAAGACCTAAGGCTTTTAATTTCATAAAAAGAAAATGTTTAAAAATTTAGGATCATTAGATCCGTCCGGCAAGCTCAATGCTATTAGTTCAAAAATCAACTGCTAAGCATTAAATTATAAGGTTACACACACACACACACACACACACACACACTAAATTCCCCCATTATTTGTTGAATTAATATATATTTGTTCTTTATTTTCAAGAATTTTGTTTTAATCCACATATTCAGTAATAATTATTCATCTTCCATACACGATTTTGATGAAAATAAAAGGAAAACCATGATAAATATATATTTATATGAGAATATTTTATATGTTAATGTCGATGAAAATACATATTAAATATGATATAAAACTATAAAAATAGATGAAAAATTATTTTGATAACTTTGTTACGTAAACTAAAATTTGGAGTGCAAGAAAAGCATTACTGCAAAATCAAAGTAATTGACAATTGCTTGTGAAAGTAACGAACCATATACTGTAATTTCAACTTTTTTTAAGTTCCAAACGTAAGAGAAGGACAATTTCTGGTTTGATCAAGAAAGTCATCTACTAAGAACTTAACGAAGAAAAATTTTTTAAAGCAAACGTTGGAAAATTGGGACGTTTGATGTTTTTATGTAACTATCACGAATGTAATACAAGGTATTTTTCCAACTTTAGCTTTCCGACTTTGACTAATTAAGCTATAAACTATTTGTAGGATTAAACTGTCATTCCAACTATAGTGAGATTTTAAATAATTTTAGTATGTGATTGTCATACTCCAAGCATTAATTAACTTTTTTTTTTTTTTTTGTTTTGGGACTTGCCTTAGTTTATGCATCTGAATTAATTAATTCTAAAGTTGTGGCCCAACCTTTTTCACTTTGTAGACTTTTTCTTGCCAAATTGTAGCAAAGTCTCGCATGATTTCCTTTTTCATCATCATTTACTATACCCCCATTTTTAGGAACTTCGTCTTTGCCACGTGAGGGTTGTTTTCTAAGTGGGCCATTTTGTCTAAATTTCAAAAGGGAGATTTGGTAATTATTTATTTCATTTATCAACAAATAATATACTTAGACACAATTAGTAATCAAAATTAATTTTATTATGGTTCAGTACATCGAATCAACGAAGAATGAAAATTAATTATTATTTTTATTTTATTATATAAAATATTAATATAATAGATTAATTACTATATATTATAATTTAAAAATAAAATAAAATAAAATAAATAATCAATTAAAATATATTTAATAAAATATAAAATCTAAATAACCACATATATATATAACAAAATAAAAATACAAAGTTTAAATTTAAAAAAAAAATATAAATAAATAATAAAAAATAAAAAATTTAAAAGCTGAATTGATCGATTTCAATTTGTCGAACCAAAATTTGATTATTTAATATTAATCAAACTATATCAATTCATTGATTTTTAATTGAATTGATCGATTCAATTCAATTTTAAAAATAATATTGAACATAATATATATATGTACCATTTTATATCAACTGGATGCGACCTGAGCTCAAATAATTTAGTATGTTGGTTCAATAATTGGTTTAGACTTCACGTTTTTTCGTATGATGCATTTGAGGTTACACAAAGTTAAAGTGCTTTATCAAACTCGATGCTGGTATTTAGCAAGCTATGTATGTATACATTATACCAATAATATAACAATTCATGAATAAATACTACACAACAATATAAAAGATTAAAAGCATTTTGCTCATTGCTTCTCTAATTTTTCAGAGTATACATGATATTCTAGAGGAAAAGTATACGCATGCTGATAATAATTAAAAATAAAACAAAATTGTAACAAAAATAACGTAATTAAATTATTTACTTATTGATATACAATCACATTTAATTTCTTTTAGAACCATAATTCAATCATACAGCAAATATAATGTCATGTGCTATGTATTTGCTGGAGAATTGTCTACCCTTAATAATTTTATGCATGCTATATGTGTACCCTTTGGCCAATGATAATTTATTTTTCTACTCTTGTTAATGTTTTCAGTCAAATATCTCAATAATACACAGAAATAATTGCTTCCATTTTGTGCTCTTATTCTAACACTAAATGTTACAATTGAAATAAAGTAGGGGACACCGAACCCAGTACAAATGCAAATATTGCCAACACGATATTTTGGCAAATGACACTTTACCCCCTCAAAAAAATCGTATTTTGGCAGTAGACCCTCTTAAAAGCAAGAAAAAACATTTTCGCCCCTGCAATTGCATTAAAGGAGCACTTTCTCCATTATTAACTTTCCAGCAAGTCGTGTGGTTTCGTTGGAGCCCTTTCTCCTATAGTCATCTTTCCAATAAGTCATGTAGCACTTCATCTCGTAGAATTATTTTTATTGGAGAACTTTTCCCCGTAGTCACTTTTTTGTCAAATTTTAGTATTTCACCTCCTAAAATTACTTTTCTTTAAGCACTTTTATCGTGTTATATTATGTTTGTGGTAGCACTTTTACCCTTCAAATTTTATGCCCATTTTTTCTCATAATCTTTTCATATCATTACCATTTTATAAAATGAAATCATTACATGGAAAAATAATAAAACTTTTGGAGGGTAAAATACTACCCAAAAATAATTTTAATGGGTTAAATATTTGAAAAGGTAATTTTAAGAGGTCTTTATAGAGCAAAGTGCTCGAGTTCAAGCAATTTAAGGGACTGAAATACTAGAAAATATTGTGATAAAGTTGACTAAAGAGAAGGAGAGTGCTTCAATTAAAGCAATTGCCTTGTGTAGAGTTTACTACCAAAATGCAATTTTTTGAAGGGGTGAAGAGTAATTTGCCCTAATTTATATAAAGCCTTCAATTTGCAAGGAATAATTGCTTGCTACTCTTTTCCATGTACAAGTAACTATTTATTGGATGGCTTATTGTGTTAAAAGTAGCCTCGCTTGTTTGTTGTAATTATATTGAAATTAAATTGAACAATTAGAGACAGCCAACCTAGTATAAATGCTAATATTGCTATACACAATGCTTCATATCTACAATAAATAATTATTTGTAGCCCTTGGCATAACTCAGTTGGCAAAAATCATGAAGTTGTCTTTGGTGACAGCTGCTGTGCACAGGTTCGATTCCACTTATGGTTGAGCTTCGTCCTTTTGGGATGATCGCGCTCTGTTGGGGTGGGATGGACCTATTGTGGATACTAATGTACAGAATTCTTTAGATGTGGGATGGACTCATTGTGGATGCTAATGTACAGAATTTTTTAGGTGACATTGGTCAGTTGAATCATAACTCACGATTTACATTCTACTCCAAATTTTAGGACCGCTGATAACCGGCGTCATCCAAAAAATTAAATAATTGCTTGCTATTTTGGCCATTGTTCTAGGAAAATACCTTTTTATGGCCTATATTACATTAATGGTTTTCTAACTTTTATTGCAATTAAAGTCGAAAAATTAGGAGGCGGGCCGACCTAGTACAAATGCAAAAATTGCTAATACAATAATTTATTTTGGGTACACAAATGCTAATGCAAATGTTTTATTTTTTAGTGAAGTGATCTTTGCATAATTCAAGATTACTTTAATGCTAATCTCTACCACCTTCTTTTTTGGCATCAAAACTAGATTTGAAGGCTGATTTTGTTGCCCTAAAACTGAATCTTCATATTCCATTTAGAGAAGTCATCATTGCCATAATGACAATTCTGCCAAATATCATCACATGTATTTTGTTCGTTTGTTTTTGTTTTTTTATTTTTTGTTTTAAATTCTCTGTCAACATATTTTTTATTCAACAGATAAATTATTGTTTGGATTATGCTCTATTTTTAGTTTATTTCTTAATTTTCTTATCTTATTTTGCTACTTTTTTTTGTTGGCGAATGACACATATTACTTTATATGAGAGAGAAATAAGAGCTCATTTATTTGGTTAGAATTGAATCCTTTATAACTTCTCCTTCCATATTATGAATTCTACTGATTTTTTGATGCATAAAGATGTGACAAATAGTTATGAGTTATTATTTCACTATACCTAAGTAATTAGTCTAAAATTATTGCTTGTTAGGTTAAAATTTAAAGTCTAGTTTGAAAATTTGTTAGACCATGATGAAATTTAATTATTCAATAAATTTTAAGAGTATCTTCATATTCTCGATAATACTACTAATTTCTTTCCACATGGAACTGACTAAGAAGCCTAAGAAAATAATTTTTTTTGCTATTGAAACATTGACTATATGGGGGAAAAATTGTGCAACTAGTTAAATTATCTCTTGTGAAAAATGGGTTGTACACTTAGAAATAAAGTATCAAGAGAACGATCTTTTTTCTATTTGTACTACACTTTGGAAGAAACATGACCTGCATAAATATTGGGTTGAAAAATGTTTCTCACCATCAATGTATGAAGTGAATAAAGTACTAGATAAATTAAACAATAAATATAACCTATATTTTTCAAAACTAGCTTCTCCTTCCTAATATTTTATCTCTCATTTTGTATAAACTCGAACGCTCGTATTTTTTCTGAGATGTTCATAGATAATGTCTCATTTTTAAAATAAATTTTTTTATTATAAAAATAATTTTTTCATTTGACATGTCACGACTACCTTTAGAAGCAAAACTAAAATATTCAGGATATTTATTTGTTTCTACTTTAAATTTAAAATTTATGTTAGACTCAAAATGAGATATTCAATATGTAATTATTATTGTTTAAAAAAAGAAGAATATTGTAATATAATAACAAAAGAATGAAAGCACAAAATCAGATTCCATTCCAAATGAACCAACCAATACCCAAAAGTCTAAACCACAAAAAATAACATCTAATCCAATATTCTTATTATTAGAAAGTCCACAGACTACCCCCACCACCACCCAATCCCCCAACCCCTCACCCCCCAAATCCCCACCCCCATGGATTTAGAAAATCCACTTTTTCCCCGACCTGGTAATGAAGAATAAAGTCTAACACCTCGTACCACGCGCACGTGCTTCTACTGTAGCTGCACGCGACAGGTGAAAACTGCAATGCAGTGGCACCCCCGTAATTAACTCTAAATCCAGGACCAAATTCAAACTCCAACACGACTTTGATCTCGCTTTCCCTTATTTCGTAACGTCGCTCTTGCCGTCGGTGAAGCAGACACGTGGCAACATCTGCTGCGTCAGTTCCAACTATAAAATAGCCGCGCCTCTCTTACTCCCTAACCCTCCTTCCATTTTCACACACGCACATGCGCCCTCTCTCTAAATTTTTTCCTCGATCTCTTTCTCTAAGATCTATTCATGCTTTATATAGATACAGAACGCTGTCTCTATATATGCTAAGGCTTGTATTTTGTTGCGGCGGCCTCTAATTCGCTTGGTGCAGGTCGGGAACTATCTTTGCCGATGGCGTTGCGTTTTGTGTTGAATTGAACAAGTGTACTCTCAAATCGTACATAATACGAATTTGTATGAGTATACGTAGTGAGCATACGGCGTATAATTTGGTATTGCTGTTTTTGGCAAATATAAGCTTCCCGCCTTGCATCAACTGAATCGGAGACCGTCGTGAATGTGATATTTCCGGGCCGCATTATTGGATTCGGATGGATCTACTATTGATTTGGCTCAGGTGTAAATTTGTATTTGTTATGTTGTTATTAGAGATAGTATTTCTGGATCTGAGTCGATTATTTTCAGCACTTGATAAGAACGATAGATCTTGTTTTTCTTCACTGAGAGAGGCTTGATTTATCAATTATTTGTTGCGTCATATGGAAAAACTGATTTTTTTTGGGAACAATCAATGGACGACATTTTAGATTCAGGTATAGTTAAACAAGGACGGATGCATGTGCGAGAAAATGATAATTGGTGTGTGCAGATGCATGGGTAATTATGCCTGTTGATTTTCGGTGGCAATTATTTTTATTTGTTTTGTAATGCTTTCATCCTTTTAGCTTTTGGCAAATCTTAGATGGATATTTCTTTTAATGAGATTTTGTAAGAAAATCTTTGCAATGATTGAGAGAACTTGTGATTCATATAGATCTTATTTCTTAATAAGAGTCTTTTGTTATATGATTTGGTAACTTATGTTGATTTTTCGTTGTTGTTTTGAAAACTGTGAAGTTTTGGAAGTATTAGGATTTTGACTAATTCCCTAGTATAATCTGATTGATATTGTTGTTCTTCAGTCTTAACATATGCTGAAAATCTTGCTCTTTTGCATGAATTTGCAAGAATTTGTAGCACATTCTCCAATTGATGATTGTTTGCCTGCTTTATTATGTTAGTGAGAAATGCCAGGAACCCTGATTTTTGCATGCATTGCATCACTTTTGTTGGATTCATCAGTGAACAACATTTATATACCTTTTCAATGATTATGATTGAAAGTGGAAATGGGGTCAATTTATTCTCTTTCATCAAAATGTCTGTTTGATTGTTAATGAATCTTGTAAATTGATTTCTTTTTGTGTTCATGACTTATATTCCTCATGTTGCATTGGAGTATATATTCTGTGTTTTTTTTTAACATTTTCTGAATGTCAAGTGAAATTGTGGTAATTTGCGTCAGTGGTAATGTGCGCGAGGTTTTGGATAGTTGTATTATGAGGATAAGTTTGTTAATTTATATACATGTGTATGTAATGGTGTAGATTTGCTTACCTACTTTCATTTGGTGTGTGAGAGATTCCTCTGGTGACATTCAAGAGTTCTGATATCTGTCTTTTGGAATGAAGACAATTTCGTCAATTAATTTCTGGAACAAAACGAGGTTTGACATCTGTAGTATGGGGCGTTTAGTTGAGCATCTTTAAATTAATATGGTGATTTGAGTCTAAACTAACTGAATTAAAAGATTTTACTTGCATTTAATTTCTATTTTAATAGTTGAATAATCATTTGTTCTTCATTTCTATGTCATGTCCAGAGTAATAGGTCATCTCGCTGGGATGATTTCCATATTTAGTAATAGCTAATCATGCATGTCAAAGCTACTCCTAATAGATTTTGGTAATTTTAGAAGACTTGGCATATTTGGTTCTTACATTGAAAATGCTAGACCGAGGAAGAGGGCTACCTGTTATTGATAAGCTTGCTAATGGGGGCTCTTTTATCTGGTCTTAAAACACATTGATCAATTCTCTCTTGGCATGTTTATGCCAGTCACATGTGTTTGTGTATTAAGCCTCTTGAAGGACAAAAGTTATTTTTGCATTTTTATTTGTTAATAAGTATAGATCAGTCTGCCAACTTGAAGAACAAACTTGTCATTCTACTTTTGATTTGTTGTGAAGTATAGATGTCTTTGCCTTGGTCTGGATACCCTTTGATAACAGATCCTTCATGGCATATTGACTCGGACAATTTTTCCTTCTTTTGGGATGATATCTTTTTTTGTTCGGTCTCTGGCATTTGTTGAAGATAGTAAGTTTAGTTCAAGTTTTCAACCAATTAACTTCCTACTTTCCGAGATGTGCAGGATGGAGGCAGTAGATCAATAGGCATATGTGATGCGGTCCTGCTATCATGCATGAATGTATGTAAAAATGGTTAAGTGTTGATGGAAGCATGTTACTCTAAAGCCATCATTTTAATAGTACAGAGTATGAAGTTATGAAAATTTTTTGCCCTCCTATAAATATATTTTTACCAACTAGCTTAGCAACTTTTTAATGAGGATTTGTAAAATTCAGAGGAGGTAAAAAATCACAGTTAGAGAGATGAACATTAGGGATGTTTGAACATTATGGAACATCGAGGTACATAACTCCCCTAGTTTGGAAATTATTGATTTATTAACTAACCAAGATTAGGGAAGTGAAAAAAATGAAGGCAAGATAGATGGTGATATATAGCATCTCTTCCCATGTAAGTGTATGCTGAACTTAATGTTTGATCCATTTAGCTTTCAGGTGGTGTACTTCATGTGTGGCAGATTCGTCATGTCCTTTTGCACGAACCAGGTCATGAATGCTGCATATAGCTTAGTTCAGTTCCTTAATGCAGTCAGCAAGATGGACCAAGTTGCAATTTTTTGCCTTCTGGACTGCCCCTTTTGGAAAGGGTTTGTTATGTGCAAAAATGTCCTGTAAGTATCATGTATGTCCATGAGTACAACGATGGGACTAGTTACAGGAATATTATACCATATTAGTGCAAAAATCGTAGGTTGGCAGCTCTTCTTCTTCGGACTTGCAGAGATTAAAGATTTGAGAAACCATCTTCCTCACTTGAGCTAGTCTGATTTAATGACTGCCTGCATGTGGAGGTGGCGAACAAAGAGCCATACAATTTGGTGACTCTACTCACGCCCATTCTTAATATTTGCGGTACAAACCTTTGTAGGCCTTCCAGCAGAAATCTTAAGGGCCAAGATCTTATGCGGCAGTCCATTAAGGTATGCATTGAACTTGTAGAACATGCCAAATAAAAGAAGGTGACATTTTAACTATATAAAGATAAACAATGAAGCTTTTGGGGACAAAAGGATGTCCCGCGGTTTCAAGATCACTTAATTTTGTAGTGTCTGATTTCCCAAGAGTTGGATTATGGGTGGGGGAATGATGGAACGATGGATCGTGGTCTATTAGAAAACACGCACAGGTGTAGTCATGAAGGAGAGGAGGTAAAGGAGAGGAGGTTGACTTGTCGTACCAGAATGCTTGCCTGTTGCAGTCATGAGGATGTGAGGAGCAGCTAAGAAAGTTTGATTCCGGAGCTTGCTAAAAGCAGTTACAGGCTATTTGACTCAAATTTATCCCGTCTGTGCTGTGAGCATAAATGGATCAGAGAAAGAATCAGTACATGATTACAATTATTTTATGGTTACCGAATTGAGCGTTCTTTTGATCGTTTCTGTGTCTATCACCCATACACACTGGCTGAATGGGAAGCAGCAAATGGGACCAAAAGAGTTTTTAGCCTACAGGTCCATATAACCAAAAGATGACTTTGGATAGGGGAAACCATTATATATAAAGAGCAACTAGTGCTATAATAAATGTAATAATATAGGTAAGTTGTTATGTGTCATTTAAGAAGAACAAAAGAGAATATGAAATTGTGTTACCATTAACTTTGATCATTGGCTACGGAGAACTTCGTGGGTGTACTGAAAGACACAATTTTGGGCTGACTTCTATAATTTATTGATCTGTATATAACATATGTAACGTGTTTATAGGAGCATACACCAACTATATAATGTATCGCAGGCTTTGGAAATCCCTTGTCTTGTTCATTCCTAATTGTTTGATGCCGACCTTACACGACCAAAAATCCTTTATTACACATTTCTTGTATCACGTGTAACATATCAGTGTATTTCTGGTAGTATATCTGACTTCACAAAAAATTATAATGATGATACTTGTTAATGTGTGGCATGCATGGATGTGAGTTGTGGCAATAGGTGTGATCGATTGATTCCAAATTTATAGATATGCCATCACCAAAAAAAAAAAAAAAATTCAAAAAAAGAAAAGATTCCATTGCGTAGAAAAGTGAAAACAGATATAATATTGGCAGATTCTAGCAGCGTCCTACCAGTTCCATGTTGTTAAGGGACAAAACTTGGTAGCTTATTTCTAATTCCTAAACAGTTGGGCTTTATTTTCTATTAGCCCAAGCCTTAATGTAATTAGGGCGGTGCTGGCTGACAAAACAGGGTCGTCTACATGTTAGATTTATGTAGGATTTTTCTAAATCAGAGCTAAATGCGATAACCAACTTTGAATCTGATCGCAATCCTATACTAATATGGATCCAAGAATTTTCGAAAACCTGAGCCTGGATCCAAGTCCGAACTCTAACAAAAGTAAATTGTTTAAAATGCTAATTTCTAAATGTAATATTATGGTAAATCGAAATAACCTCCTAATAATTCATGAAAATTAGATATCCATATGGGGAATTAATTTTCTATTACAATTAAACCTATAAAAAAGTAAATAATATTATTAACTACACAGCAACATATTATATTATTTAACACATTTGTCAGATTGGACCATACAATATTAAATTTAGTCCCTTTATATTTGAACCTTAATAATCAATTAAGTTTAATTTTTTAATTAATATAAATCAATAAGATGATACTTATTATATTCTAATTTAACCCAGCCCACTACTAAACCTCAACAAAGGCATCCGCCGCCCCTAAATTCTGAAGACCAGTAGTGAGTTTTCCGCAGTAATCATGCAAGTACGGTCGGCCCATTTCCTGGCTCGCAAAATGGCCCATCAAAGTTCGAATATGTAAGATACTACTAGGACACGGTGTTGAGACCTGTTACACGGAGTACTATATAACACAATATGATCTGTTACTATATTAAAATGCAGTTATAAATTTTCAGCACTGGCCAAAATCCCACCAAATAATTCTAACATAATAAACGCAAAAAGAATAATATATATATATATATATATATATTAGTTTATTATACTACTTAAGTCATTTAAGCATGAAAAAATGGGATGTGAAATGTGTGAATGAGGTTTTTGTCAAGTGGTAAAAGTGAACTTAAAAATTTTTAGAACTAATAAGAGGTTGTTAGAGTTGGATTCCATTTTTGTGTACGTATTAGTGTATTTTGATAGTAATTTTCTTTTTTTTTTTTGTATGTTTTTATTTAACATTATTGATTGTATTAGTCTTTCTTTATGTATCAAATATTCAAACACATAGGGAATTTTATATTTTACCAAATGAACTACAAATATTTGAATTAAATAATTAATCATTTGTAGGTAAACAAATCATACTTACTTTTAATCTTTTCCATATACTATTTCATTGTGGCTTCGGGTTTCTCAATAAGACAATATTCTATGTAAAATTCGCTCATAGCACCCCCAAATCCCAATATTTGCTAAACAGAAGGTCAACTTGGATTCTTTTTGTTATAATGTAAAAAAAGTGTCGAAAAAGCGCCCAAATTAAAGTTTCAACACATTATTTAGTCCCAAGATTTCCACTCTTGACCTCCCAAATGCAATAATTTTAAACCTTAAGCCACTCTGATGCTCAAAACCTGAACTAAAAAGTTACTTTGAAAAGCTCAAAAACCTAAACTAATTACTCCCATTATTTGCAGGATTACTAGTTCCATAGTCATTCTTTTTAAGAATTTGCCAATTATTATAAGGCGCGCCAACTTAAATAGAGCGGCCCTGGCCTCTACCCTCAGAGACACTGCCCTAGCAAAATGAGGATATTTAAAAGAAAAAAGAAAAGAAAAGGATAAGTTATTCTTTTTCTTTTTTTTTCATATTTTTTTTGGAAAATATCCAAAATATAATTTATAGAAAAAAAATGAAAGCTTTGGATTCTATTAATTGAAGCAAAGTCTTATTACTATAGGTTTAAATTATAGTTATTTTAAGTGTTGGTGTATCAGAAATTCCCAGATTGGACATAGTGAAGAAGTTGTAGTAACAAAAGAAAGGGAACATCACGCTCCAAAGTTGGTCCCTAATCAAATTCAAATTGTTAACAGGGGTAAAAGCATATTAAATGAGATAAAATCCAGGGAACAGTGAAATTAGGGGAACGTTAATTAACTCTAATCCCATACTTAATGGGTTCCTATCAAGATGTAATGCAATACAAACCGCTGTACTATAATTAAGGAAGAACCATCTGTTTGAGTCTTTTGATGACAGCACAATTAATTGGACCCTTTTTTTTTTGGACAAACCCCACACCCTCTCCTCAAATCAAGAATTTGCTTTGCTTCACCTTCCATCCCACTCTCTTCTGTCTCAGCCCGCTCCACACCCCACCCCAGAAACCAACCCCCTTCAAGAACACACACACACACACAGTAGTATGTGTGTATTTTAATAAATGCCCTCACACTCCTATATTCTCTATATTCTTGCTCTCCCCCAATCCCCACACATGCATTCTATTCTCTTCTCTTTTGTCTGTCATTTCTGACGCTGCCACATTACTGCCATTAATATTTCATATCTATTTAACCATTGCCTGCCCTCCGTTTTTGACCTTTCACTTCACTATTTCAGATTTCATTTCACCTCTATTTTTTTTTGGTTCTTTTACCTCTCTTCTATCAGCATTTAATCTAAGGCAGAAGGGAACACAGCTTTTCTTGAATCACTTATTATCGTAATCTCTTTTTCAACGAACAGGAGGATTTCTTTGCTGCTCTGCTTGTGATCAGAAAGGTATGCCCTTGTGCTCATTCCCAATCTTCTCTTCTCATTTCTTGTTCTTGTTCTTCGTCTTTTTTTTTTTTTTCTTTGGCGTGTTATCCCTCGCCTTTAAGTTCCCTTTCTTTTTTCTTTTCATGGGTTTTTTTTTGGAGGGTGAAATTCCAAGATTTTTCTATAAAGATTCAAGCTTTAATTCTAATCTAATGAATGAGCTCACCCCTCTTTGTGTGTTGAGTTTTTTTGATTCATTTTCTTATTCTACCTTTCAAATGTAAAATGAGTTGCTCTCCTTCTGTGTTTCTTTCATGATCCACCGAATTTTTCATTCTTCTTTCTACCATTTCCCATCTCACACTACACAAACATCTTCACACACAAACACACATTGTGTGCGTGTTTTTCTCCCCCCACCCACCCCACCCCCCTCCTTTATTTTTTGTTTTTCTTTCCAAGTAGTTTTCATCATAGTTAATCTCTCATGCACAGTCAAAGATGAGTGTAGAGGCTGACATATAACAGAAACAACCCACTTTTTGACTCGTTCCTCTGAGGAAAAGCTTGCTTCATTACGTCAAAGGTTCTTTTAAACTCTTCTTTTTCTTGCACGATTCGATACTAACATCAGAAACTAATGTTTTTTACTATGCATGCACTCCACTTCAGGTTTTTCCACTCCTTTTTCAACTCACTGAGTGATTTCCTTAACCCCGTTTTGTAGACTTCATTGAGTCCCCGAGTCAACTCGCAAAATGGTATTGGGATTGAATTGGGACTATTTTTTTTTTCTCTATATACACATAAATTAGATTTTATTTATTTATTTTTCTTGTATTTAATATATGTTTTTTGGAGCATTGGTTTAGAAACTTGGACCCTAGAGAGACGTTACGGGGTCTAAAGGGGAACAAGCCACCGCAAATTTTGGAAATCCCATAATTTCCTGTTTTTGTATTTTCTTCCATGGAAGAAAGTCTTAATCAGTATTTTATTACTATATTGTTTTCCTCAATTTTCTGCGTTTCACACTATTTAAGCCACTTGATTTGCCGATATTGGCAAACAGTGTGGCTTATTAAGAGTTTTGAGCTGATTATTTATAGCCTTTGTCCAAGAATTTATGACTGAATCCCCTATTCTAAGCTAGTTTGGAAAGTAAGTACATTTATAATCCCTGCATTTCATGTGCTGGGATTACTGTTGTCCTAAATTAATAATTAGATCTTTTTCCTTTTTGGGCTTGTGGCATTTCCTCTCCCAAATCGGCCATTATATATTTCTTGAATTTTGAGTATAATGCATTAAAGGTTTTGCTTTCGTTTTTTGCAGGAGGGTGGTCTGTAAAATCAAATAGCAACATAAAAATGATGATGAGGAGGAGACTAGCTTGTTGTACGAGAGACATGAGGGAGATTAGCATCGACTTTGATGAACAAGAGAGTAAAATTTCTTCCTTGACTTTTATTTTTATGTACTGTGTTATAGGATAGATTCTGTCACACTCACACACCCAAACCAAACAAGGAAAAATCAAGATTACCTATTGAATGATCTTTTCTTCTTTTGAATTCATATGGGAAGTTTATAAGTCATGAACTTCTTTCGATATTCGACGGTGATGCACCTAATTACCTACCACATGGGGTTCTCTATGAAAGTTCTATATTGAAAAAGAAAACTTAAAATTTAGAAGCTTAAAACCCTTAAATGAGGCAAAGTCTTGGGTTCAAGTAAGGTGCCCCCTACCCAAATCAAATCAAATGGTCCAGACCCAGAAAGATCTGAATATTTTTGTTTGGTAACACAAGTTGCCCTTTATCTGTACTCTTTTCACACACAAAAAGAAAAGGCCCTTCATTTATGGTTGAACATAAACCTACCACTTAGCATACTGTGCACATTTGGCCATATGGGGTGACTCCATTTATTTACATTTATTTCACCCTGCAAGAAGTAGTTCTATGCCACAGTACTGAAGAAGATGAAACTCTTTAACTTTACATTGACCAGAATTTTACTGAGAAAAGATTTTTATCCACTCATTAATTAAAGAGTTTCAAGTTCTTATTTTGCTTTCAAAATGGTTAAATTATTGCTGGCGGGTCCTTTTTTATTTTGATACCATTGGACTTGTTGCTAGTCAATTTTGTGGCCCCCAACATTTCAAATTTTCTAGGCTTACTTTTTTCTCTCTTTGATGGGAGAGCATAGAGAAAAAGTCTTTTGTTTTTTTTGTGTGTAAAAGTGATGGGATTTATCAATAGCAGTCAGTGATGGAGGCACGATACAGCTTTGTATGGCCCTTTATTATTATATGATTGATATAATTGGTGGACCTTACTCTTAAGTTGCATTTAATTTAAAAGCATCAGTCCCATTTCATGAGACACTGGAGTAGCTTGGCGAGACAAGAAAGTCGTTGTCCTCTGACATTTCCTTTTTTTAAAATTGTATGCTTTTTATTTGGATCTACATCTGCTATAGAATTTATCACCCTGATCCATCTATTTCAGGCCCTCTTGCTTTTGTGCTATTTCCAAATCTTGAATTTTAAGTTTGTAGTTAAATAAACAATGACCTTTACTAGACCCCTTCACTAAGTTAAAAAGGTTGGTTATTAATCCTAACGAGACAGAAACTTGAAAAAGAATCGTCCGCAATTGTCGTTCTTTTTGATGTATTTTCAAATTGTATTATTTATGTCTTTTATTGCAAGAACAAATGTGGAGATTTTTCCAGTTAAAATTGAGTGATTGACGGGATACGTTGGGTGAACCTTCGTTTGTACTCCATTTGTGGTGGATTCAATTGTGTGGTGTTTGATTATAAGGTGTGTCGTGCTAGTTGACGCCATGTGCAGAATAGATGTGATTTCATTTCATAGACTTTGATTACCGTGACTTGATAAGTCAAACTTTGGGCACTGGCACTGTGTCTGCATGTGGGTATGCTGGAATCATAGAAATCAAGACCAAAATGACATCTACTAGGAGATTTTGTTTGCTGAGATTTTTGGTTGTTGCTTCTTCATGCGTCAAAGAAACTTGTTTTTCAACAGTGACGTCTTCCTCCTAACTATCTATTAATCAACTTGTCAAAATTCTAGCCAATGACTGAATTCAGAGTAAATTACCTCATAGTTCTGACAATTGCTTTGTATTCTTCCGAATCAATTCCGACCTGCTGTTTTGGCTCTTTATAGGATTTCCCGATCGATGTGGGCAATCTACTGAATGGTTCTCTTTTCATGGAAAGAGTTAATTACTAAACTCCATTGTGCTATGGTTTATTGGAAGATGAGACAGAATTATGATAAAGATGAGGACAATATATATGAATTATATTATGTAAATGTAGATTCAGTGTAATAAAGGAAAACTGTATTTCCTCAAAAGGTCCTTTCATAGTATCCTCTACAAAATAATTTTTTGATTTAAGTTTTTCAGCTCCAGCGATAGTGTTTCTCTTGACTTATGCAGTTTGTCTCTGTTGTCTGGATCTTTTCTCTTTCGTGAACAACTAACTTGAAATTTGAACATTCAGGGATAATGACATACAATGGCCTTGAGAGCCACATTCTCAACAGTCATTCTTTTGATAATGAAAGTGGCACTAGCAGAGGAGATGGGTGTGTCACTGATTCCTTTGATGAGGATGATTCCAGCTGCTCTTCCAGCACTAACGCATTTGGATCATTCTCCTCCCTCTGGACAATAATGAAGAAAGATGATCAGTGTCAAGACGAATGGAACTTCTCAGCAACCCCACAACGCTGCCATGTAAAAGAAAAACTAGACTATACCAGCCAGTTTTCAGATGTTGAAACAATGAAAGAGAAATTTGCTAAGCTGTTGCTCGGGGAGGATATTACGGGAGGTACCAAGGGGATTTCCACTGCATTAGCACTGTCGAATGCCATAACAACTCTAGCAGGTAGAGTTTGCAAACAAAAATTCAATTATATGAAATGGTTATTGAGAGATTATCTAACTTTCTATGCGTGTTACTTTATCTTTAGTGGCACGACCATATCCATATTTCAAGTTACATTTGATTGAAACAAAACAAGATACGGTCGGGCTAGGATTTGTGAAGGTGCTCCTTAGATTATTCTTTCGCCAGTCTCCATTTGTGCACATACAAGCACAAAAGCAATGGTGTTTATAGGGCATTTACCAAATGCAAGAAAAATAAAGACCCAATATTGAACTAACAAAATAAGACAGATTACTCATTGAGCATTTAGAAGCTCTCAGGGTACAATGTTCATCCCCTTTGACATCTGTAGGAATGCTTAGATGATGCTTAAATTTTCATTAACCTTCTAAATAAGGAAGCATATTGATGGATTTGCAGCTTCTGTCTTTGGTGAGCTTTGGAAGTTAGAGCCATTGCCAGAGGAAAGAAAGAGCAAGTGGCAAAGAGAAATGGATTGGCTGCTATCCCCAACTAACTATATGGTTGAGTTGGTTCCTGCCAAACAAAATGGCGCCAATGGCCGGACATTAGAGGTACCCCTTATTTTCAATCCATTCTCAAATCCAATGCAACAAGGGTTGACAATAATACATAGTCCGACTGCAATTTGGTGTAGATAATGACCCCAAAAGCTCGAGCAGACATCCATATGAATCTTCCAGCACTGCGGAAATTGGATTCCATGCTTATTGTAGGTGGTCTCTCCCCTCAGAAAATAATTTTAATTTTTCCAGTTCAACCATTTAAACCCACCTGTTTGATTTCTCAAACTGATAGGAAACACTTGATTCAATGGTCGATACTGAATTTTGGTATGCGGAAGTGGGTAGCCGAACCGAAGGAAGAAGCAGGAGTGCTGGACAGAGCATGAGATGGTGGCTTCCTTCTCCCCGAGTACCTACAGTTGGTCTCTCAGACATACAGAGAAAGAGATTGTTACATCAGGGTAAATTGATCTATCAAGTATTCAAAGCTGCCAAATCTATCAATGAAAATGTCTTGGTTGAAATGCCCATTCCTACCGCCATAAAGGATGCACTTCCGAAGGTAAGTGACCTCTCTTTTATCTTAAGCATCTGAGACCTAGAAAAAATGCTCTTCAAGATACCTTTGTGAACTTTCCATTGCATTTTCAAACCAATTTGAGCACTTTTTCTGTGTTCTTTATTCAACCTCTGTCTGCTTTCAAAATCTCTACTTATCTTCAATGTCATAGACTCCAGATAACATCATCGTTTGATAATATGATAAATAGTTGGTCCACTGAGCCAAGAAAGAGAAAAATGAATTCTGATTTGTTTGTCAAGATATTGACTTCCTTCCTTTCTCGTTCTTCGTTTCAGTCTGGAAAGGCAAGCCTCGGGGAGGAACTCTACAAAATACTGAGTGCTGAGTCAATGTCTCCCGAGGAAATGATCAACTGTCTAAATATGAAATCTGAACATGGTGCTCTTGAAGCCATTAACAGATTGGAAGCGGCTGTATTTGCATGGAAAGAGAAAATCACAGAACAAGGCAATGGCAAGTCTCCTGTTCGAACATCATGGTCTTTCATTAAAGATCCAATATCAGAGCTGGATAAGATGGAATCATTAGTGAACCAAGCTGAATTACTTCTACATCAGCTCAAGACTAAATATCCAAGTCTTCCTCAGACATTCCTTGACGTGACAAAAATCCAATATGGCAAGGTGAGCAAATGAATATTTAACTCCATAAACAGACAGGTGATATAATGAACATATAGGT
The DNA here is from genome assembly GCA_019321725.1 of Paulownia fortunei. Taxonomy (NCBI): domain Eukaryota; kingdom Viridiplantae; phylum Streptophyta; class Magnoliopsida; order Lamiales; family Paulowniaceae; genus Paulownia; species Paulownia fortunei. The sequence goes on along the minus strand of CM033122.1, from coordinate 4,170,900 downwards.
ATTTGGTTACTTCTGGTCTTTGACATCCACTATTTTGAGTCACCAAACAACTAAGTAGAATGATAAATCTACTATTTTATGAAGAAACAAGATGAAGATATTATTTGTTTGATGCATGATGATCATACCATTTCGTTAAACATCAAATCATGTATAGATGCATGATGGTTTTACCTGTACTTAAAAGTGAAAGCATATATATCAATTACATCTCCCTAATTTGCTTTGCTTAGCGATATTTTAGCATTGTTTTTCTTGTCTTTCTCCCTTTTCTTTACGTGGATCTGGTAGCTCATGCAAATGAAAGTTATTGTAGAAATAATTACTTGATCTTCACCACCAAACTTGGGGGGCTAGAGGGTTGGTAAATAAGATTTGTCCTCAAAGCCTTATATTTTGAACACATTCTTACAGTTCCTGAATTATATATGAGCAAAAACTCTGTGGTTATTATTGTTTATTCTTCAAAATCTGTAGGATGTGGGGCACTCAATTCTTGAAGCCTACTCTCGGGTTCTAGCTAACTTGGCATTCAGCATTCTGTCCCGGATAGGAGATATTCTGCAAGAAGACGTAATGAGCAATCCAAACTCACCTGTGGCAATGTCACATCTTGTTGGAGCTAGAATCCCAGGAATATCAGACAGTCCGATGCTTGATCGCGTGAGGCACTCCCTTATCCATCAGTTGAATAGCACAGATGGAAAATCTTGCAACTCCCATGAGACCGATGCTTCTGATGTCGAAGCTCATTATGAAGAAGCTAAAATTAGTTCAGTGAGCACAACACCTAGCCGAAGCCGAGTATGGTGCATTGGCAGAGAGGCTTGCCACAGTTTGTCTGCTCAAAATTCTCCTTGATATAACGCCAATTTTTGTAGATAATACCATCTTTATGTGACGCATCAGCTTATATTATGCGGCTGATGTGATTTTCTCTTGGATCACAAAGGGTACCGATCTCAGCCGAGTTACATGTCAAACTTGTTGAACAAAAATGATGCTCATATTACTACACTACATTCAATGAGGATCTCTTTCATTGTCTTTTAAATTTCAATGGCTTTCATATTTCGCAAGATTAAAGTATCTAATATATGTCCAAATTGCAATGACGGACTCAATGAGGTCAAATAGGGTTATTATACATGCAGCCCAGCTCATTTCAGGTCCTTGCAAGATCATTGTTTCAATTTTTGATGTTCTTTTGTTGTTTATGAAAATAGAAATTCCTCGTCCCAAAATGATTGCCTTTTTCCCACATAGTCAAACTCTTTCACATTTTAATTAACTAAATATATTAGTTACTTGATAATTTTGACATTATCGACTTTCAAATGTTTATTTGTTATATTATTTAACGTTAATCAATTAGTTTTTAATTTAAAAAATTTGACTATATTATTTATTAGCATGCTGAGAAAGACACTCATATATAATAAAGACAATATAATAAATAAATATAAATAATATTATAACATTATAATAAAAAATGAATATAGTTTTTATTTGCTGCTTGAAAACGATGGACTTCTTACATTACATGCATGTCTAATCTGTTAGACACACTTCATTTATTTTTTTCAAATAGTGGCTATAGGTTTCACTAGGTACAACTTAAAACGTATTTTTGTTTTCAATTGCAGGCCAAATAAAACAAGAAAAGGGATAATTTTAACAGTACAAGTAGTTATAAAATTTACATAAAATTATTTATGAACAAGAGAGGGTAAACTTCTTGTGAATTGTTTTTTGGACCTTCAAGAGTTAGATCTCATCCAAAGTTGCTAATTATTTTGATGAATAAGCTCTAACTTATAATTATTGAGTATAAAGTTTATTTCAAAGTACACTAATGTTAGATTGAATGTTACAAGGCTATGATTGTCTGAATTTCATCTTAAAACAATAAGAATTCAAGGGACAACATGTTGGTTAATAGGGTTTCTTTTCAAAATTTCTACCTTGATCTCGTCTAATTTCAAAGTGGTGTTCAATTATTCCTCGGTCAATTCGAATACTCGAACGGATCATGAGTATCTGACTACTTCAATTAAATCGCCAAATATTGACTACCATTTGGGTTCAATATCAAACACCCTGGTGATTTTCAACATCGATCACCTAATGCACAGCGCAATAAACTTGTCCATGTATTCTCATGCAAATCCTTCTTATAAATACAACCATAAATTTGGCTCTCCTTGCACAAAATAACTCAATATTGCATCAATAAATGGCATTGTCCTTCTCAGTTACTCACAAAAAGCCAGAACTGGTTGCCCCGGCAGAACCTACTCCTCGTGAAATCAAAGCTATATCTGATTTAGGTAATCAAGAAAGCCTAAGGAGCCACTATCCCATGATAATGTTTTATAAGAACAATCCTTCTATGAAAGGAAAGGAGCCTGTGAAAGTCCTAAGAGAAGCACTAGCTAAAACACTTGTGTATTACCACCCGTATGCCGGTAGGCTCGTTGAAGGGCCTGACAAAAAGTTTAAGGTCGATTGCACGGCAGAAGGGGTGGCGTTCGTGGAGGCCGATGCCCGGGTCACTCTAGAGCAGCTTGGTAATACAGTTCAGCGCCACCATGCCCATATTCGGAATTGCTTTGGCGGACTATGAAGGGATGCTTGGTTGTCCATTGATGTTCATTCAGGTAAAAAAAACTCAAAAGTTTAACACTCTCAGACTTTTAACACTTTTTCTCAGTAATATATATATATATATATATATATATATTTATCAAATTTTCTTCTGGATACTTGGGCAACACGTCTTATATGTGGAGGATTCGTCTTAGCCATTCGCTTCAACCATGTAATGAGCGATGCACTTGGCTCACTTCAGTTCGAAACTGCAGTCAGTGAGATGGCAAAAGGTGCATCAACTCCTTCCATGCTACCCGTGTGGAAAAGGGACCTCTTGACTGCAAGACATCCACCACGTCTCACACACACGCATCCTGAGTACAAAGTATATATAGAGAGCACACAAGTGTCAATCCATCTACCATAAATGAGAAGAACCTAGTACGAAGATCCTTTACTTTTGGTCCCCAGGAAATCAAAGCCAATCGGAAAAATCTCCCTAAAGAAATCCATTCAAGCTCCAAGTTTGATTTGATCTCTGCATGTCTGTGGAGATCACGCACAAGAGCCCTACAGTTTAACCCAGAAGATAACGTGCGAATCACATGCATGGTTAATGGGCGACGTAAAAACTGCCTAGACTTACCTTTGGGGTACTATGCTAATGCAATACTCAGTCCAGCAAAAGTCTCTAAGGCAAAAATCTTATGTAAAAGCCCATTAGGTATGCAATAAAGTTAGTAAAAGAAGCAAGGACACAAGCCACTGAAGAATATGCAAGATCAACAATAGATTTCCTTGCCAATAAGGGAAGACCTGAAATTACAAATCCAGGGGATATTATCGTATCAGATGCATCTAAAGTAGGATTTGATGAGGTAGATTTTGGCCAGGAAAAGCCAATACATGGTGGAACAATGTATGGTGGCACCTACCTAACAACATTGTTAACGCACGTTACAGGAATAAAAAATGGGAGGATGTGATGGTGGCGCCAATCTGCTTGCCAGTTGCAGTGATGGAGAAGTTTGAGAATGAGCTCAGGAGACTAATCTGGGGGCCAGTGGAAAATTCAAATACTTCAAATCCTATCATGTTTCAATCTAAACTCTAGACAGTCAATGTGGAAGTACCATTTAGTTTTAAATCCTCATACATGTTTAAAGATGCAAAAATCTTATACATGCACTATCAGAAGATGTTCCCTGTTTTTGTAATATTCTTATGCAGCATTTTCATTTCTTGATTCCCCAAAATACAAATTTCTGTCTCAGAAGTTTATTCAATTCCCTGTTGGTCAAAAAAGTTCATAAAAAACAATTGCTATTAACAATCTATCTTCGAATATGTGGTTGAAAGGAAGATCTATCTTTGAATATTGAAGTGCACCACTAAAAGTCTCACAATACAAAATGTGGCAACAAATTTTCTTTTTATTTACCCAACCCCAGTTTTATCTTGCGTATTGACATTCTTTAAAAAAATCTGTCAGCTTATTCCAGAAGGTTGAACATATAATTTCTTCGAATATTATGCCAAGATATAGTTTCTTAAGTCAAAATAGAGTATTATTTCATCTGAAGTTGATCATGTTTAAGTTAAATGTTCGTTCCATTTAAATATGGTCATCTTAGCTTTTATACACATAGCTTGTTTTTCCCAGGAAAAGTACCTAAAACTATAATTGTTAACAAGGGGAAAAATGGAAAAAAATGACTAAATGATACTCTAATGCAGCTGAAGCCAATTTTTAAGATACTTCACCTCAGCTTCATACTGCTAGTAAATTTAGAATACATTTAAATTTTAGCCCATTTAATTTGCTGCAATATATGAGAGACATTCCGAAACATTTATGTGCATGCCAAGGAGAATGCTTATAGATATCATAGAAAATTAGAAGTCCTACATCACAAAGAACAATATAAATCGTGCAATGCATAATGTCAAAGCACACAGTTGACTCAGTAATTTCCTTTCTTGAGCACATGCAAGAGAAAGAGAAAAAGTATAAGACTCTGAAATATCCAGATGAGAATGAACATCAGATGATGTAAACAGGAACAATAAATCGCAGCAGTCCTTCCCATTATGAGTATGAGTAATGACATGCTCTTTTCTTCTTACTATCTAATACTATAGATGAACTAAAATGTTTCCAATCAACCTAATTCATAGAAAGAATTAACAAAAAGTGATTGGAAAGATTTGCATAGAAGACGAAACCCAATCCTACCTTCACAGTCAATTAAGATTCAAGGCTGTCAAACCAATTACTGATGGTTCTAGCTAGGACTCTGGTGTCATTTAGGGAAATAGCTTTAAGTCCTTGAGCAATAGCATCTGCTGGAGTGTACACCTGTCCTACTTCCCACCTTGGTTCCTGACGATACAAAGAAATCATATGTTCATTTATTATCTCTAATTTAGTTTACCTTTCTATGGTTTGAGCTTGTGCATGCATTCTGTGTGGGTCCACAGAGTTGAGATGGAGTTGAAGGTAGACAATTTATGGACATAACATTTTTGCCGAGAAAAAGTATGCATTGATGAGGCAATGACTTATGAAACTTGCCGTCTACTCTGCATAAACTCTGTACTAGAACCTATGTCAATGTGTTTTGTTGTCTCTCACTAGATTTATAATTAGAATAACATGACAGAAGAAAATAATTCTCATCTATATTTTCTTAATAGGTGTAGAGGTGGTTAAATAGACTCTCATCCATGATCAATACTCCTATACTCAAAATATTCCCATTTAAGGAAATTCATCATTGACTTGTAATGCTACCTGTATACATGGTGTTATATGGTTCCCACGTAAAACGACTTTCTCAAGTCTTCCATCAAAAGATTCAACACGAGGCTTTAGTGTCTCTTCAAGGAGATCTGTCTCATCAATTGTGTCAAAATCAAATTTAACCTGAAACAAAAATTATCAGACTTAATAAGTTTATAGTAGCATTGCATTTTATTCAAGACTTAAGATACATAGATAATAAGTACCAATAGTGTGTGTTGAATATTATATAACTTCTTAAAACAATCAAGATTCTCTGCAGGTGCCGGCTTGAACTCGGAAATCCCTTGTGCAACCTTAATAAAATATAAGATCAGATAACTTCATGGAAACAAGTTCAGAAATTGATGCAGGAAAATCTGATAAAGCATTTGCCCAGAAAAGCCTAAAGGACATGAACAAATAAAACTTTTGAACATGAGACAGACAGAGGTATTATGTCCGCTCAGTCACTGATCTCAGGCCTTAAAAGTATCCAGTCGCTTTTACCTGATTAAATACTGAGGGTAACTGATCAACAAATTTGGTCAAAGACACAGTAGCTTCCGGATCATAGTCTGGCAGAACTCTTTCAGCCACATCTATTAGCGTCTTCCATCCATCTACTAAATTTTACACATCTTCAAATTACTGAAGTATCATATCAAATGACAAAAACGAGAATATTAACAACTCACTTCTACACGATACTTGACAACCTATAACTTCTTGGACTTCATAATCCAACAGGATTTCTAAGTCTCGGCTATGCCTTCAACAGCACAGAAATATCTTTTTGAGAGAACTAGGATTTCATAATTGAATCTAGGATAGTGTCTACGAATTTTTGTTTACCATCAAATTTGATGCCAGTGGATACAAAGCCATATAATCTCATAACTAAAAGTTGGATATAAACCCAAATAATCTTAGAACTCAAAGTTTTGTTTTTCATTGATGATTAGCCCTTTGGCAAACAACAAAAAAGGACACCCCCCCCCCCCCCCCAAAAAAAAAAAAAAATGGAAGGCTCAACCTCAAACAAAAGAAAGAAAAATCAAGTCCCAACAGGTGGAACTGCAATTTGCATCATTTACATATTAAACATGTTAAAGGTGTTCAACAAATTAATTCATTCACCATAATACAAGTCATTCTTCCAACGAGTACATTGTAGAGTACCATCAATTAACACGGTGAATCTTCTTAAAAAATTGCCTCATTCATGAAACTTTGCCTTCCTTTTACATAGCTGGAACTTAATCTATCAAATTTCTTAGTATCTGGCTTTATATTATGACATTCTAGCTCGCAAATTGAACCTGTGCAAGCTGCAATAGAAGATATTCCGTCATTTGTGGAGCTAAACTAAATCACTTACAGGTCATTAACAATAAAGGAAATTTGAATCTCATTCCAAAATCCTTATGATCTTTATTTTTCCAATTATCTTCACAGCAAGTCATGTCCATCCTTTTACAACTTAAAAGTAAATTTCATTGCAGAGAAGACATTTTTTCTGGTGATTTACTTACTACCATGTCAAAGTTGTCAGAAGCTGAAGCAAGGTCTTAGTGTGCAAGAACTCAAGATAGGATCTTCTATTTAAGGAAACAAAAAAAGCAGAAAAAACTTATATTATGAAGTTCAAGAATAAATTAAAAAAGTGAGAAACGGCATTTGAACGCATTTTACCTGAGACATTCTGAGCCATTGAATACATAGGGGATGTCTCTATCACCGGCATCATCTGGTTGACTAGAGGACCCAACTGCAGTATAGAATACAGACACTTCAGAATCTGAGGTGATCTTTGCGAATCCAATCTATTGGGGAACACAAGAACAAATTTACTTTGGCCTTTCCGAAGACCCTGTGTACCATAGTCAATGAAATTCCTATCTACTTATTTTGTGTCTACTACATATATTATACACTAGTTTGAGTCTTTGATTATTTGAGCAATGCAACACAACCTGAGACATTCCCCACTTAAAATAGATATAAAAGCACAACTATTCAAGGCATGATGCAAGTGCCAAGCAAAAGGCCACAAGTGTTAAGTCTTTACAAAGTAGCATACTGTTGCCTTTCCAGTAAGACTCAGTTATGACAGTAATTATTTTCATGAAATTGCGCAAGCTTAATATTTTATATTACAATATTTATGTTGACTGAGAAATCTAACATTGAATTACTGAATTATAAAATTGATTTCACTCACTCATATTCTAGGTCAATATCTTTCAGCTAATCAGCAATTTTTGTAGCTAATTATTTCATTATAATCATCCAAACATTAGAAAGCTAAATAAGGAACAACACCTGCTCAAAGTATGGCACTGCCTCTGATGCTGGTCTGTTGTTGTATGATATGATTGCATTGGCCTTCAACAAAAATAGATTTATTCTTGTCAAATATGGCATTTCTCATTTCATCAAACTACACATACATGGCCAGCTGGAGCAACAAAGAGGCACACTGAACCTTAGGAATCTTCTCACAGAAGTAACTCCCTGTAAGCACTTGAAGAAGTGCGCCGTTGCTGCAAATCAATTAAAATGGGAATCAAACAAATGCAATCAAAGATGATTTAGGCAGAGCTCATGGTAGCAGCAAATGTGACACGCTTAACACTTTTATAGAAGCTCTCCTTAAGTAGGACTGATACAATTCGACCATGCTGCCATGGTATCACAAGCCAATCATTTGTATCTGTGTTTTAGAGGCCCTAAGGGATTGGTAGTAAATAATCACACATCCAAATTGGTAAACTAACGATCGCTAACCATTGGACTACATTTTATACACTCTTGAGTATTTCATAAATTATCCAATACTTTTGAACAAATCCCTGAAATCATAATGGAAGAAGTCAGTTCATTTGAACTTAATCAACAAATTTTTATAACGAAAATTACTTGAAGTCTTGAATCACATCACCTGTGTCCAACGGAATAAAATGGAAGATCAGCTATCACAGCAGCTGAAATTCCATTCTCAGGCAATCCAGTCGTCAAAATCAAATCCAAACAAGTGTGGAACCGCTTGTGTATCTCCCTAGTAACTCGTTCATGGTCAAAAGTCACATTGTACGGCACAGATATAATCAAGTATCCTTCATTCGCCAACAGCCCAAGTAAGTAACTGTTCATACAAACAACCAAACAAATAAACAAGCAATCAAAAGTTCAATAAAATAATTTATCATTCACCACTATAACCCCAATCTGCCATAGACAGCTTTAAGTTGTTACAACTTCAAAAAAAAAAAAAAAAGAAGACAAAACAAACACAAAAACATATGGACTACCTATACGTAACTTCGGGCACGGCTCCGATGAAAGCACCGCCCAAGAATTTGATTAAAGCCTTGGGCTTTTTGCCTTTTGCCGGGGGTATTACCAGACAAGAATCAAGCCTCCTGTACATCTTACCTTTCCTGTAACGACTATTTCTAGGGTTTTCCGCACTTTTAACAATTTCACCGTTGCGATTAATCGTCATGCGCGGCGAAGACGAGCGGCGGGGCTTTTCGTGAATTCGAAAACTGCCTGGGATAAAGTGTGAGCAATTCTTGGAGGATGCGAATTGGAGTTTGAGTTGAGGGAAACTGTTGCAAGTGAGAGCAGCCGCCGCCGCCGCCATTGAAGCTTATTCAGTGAAGTGAGAAGCCAAGAAGTATTCGATAGAGAACAGGAGTGGCAGGGGCAGCTTCGTTAATGTTGTGGAGCGCGGGAGGGTTGCACGTGGAAAGCCCATGAGCGCTTCTTAGAATTCAACAATTTTTTTTTGTCTTTTTCCTCTGCATTTCTATTGTATGTTTTTTCTTTTTAGTGTTGACAATGATGTTATTATGTAAATTAGCCAAATCCAATTAGAAAAATATCTTCAGTAATATATATTTCTTATTTTTCAATTAAAATTTGAGATCTAAAATCATGAATATAAATTAGCTGAAATCGTGGATTATTGTGTCCGTTATATTAAATATGATTTTCTATTGCAAATGTAAAATACAACAAATACAATTATACAATAATATTTTGTTGCCTCTTTTAGAATGCAAAATTTAAATCATGATTTTATTGAAATTATTAATTTTAATATATTTTAAAGCTAATTTAATGTGAGTGGATTTAAAAAATTATAAACAGCAACTTTTTCTTTTTTTCTTTTTTTTTTTCAAATTGTATAAATTACGGTTGACTTAGTTTGATTGTTTTAACGGTCCAGTTGGAAAGTTAACCAAATTCAAATCATGTTATTCAGTATTAAAACTAATTAATCTAAAATTGAGATTAAATTTAAAAAATTAACCACCATTTATTTATTTATTTATTACATAAATGATAGCAAAGAGTAAAATCTCTAAACAGAAGAAATCATATTTAAGTCGCGTTTCCTTGATGGCCCACAGCAAATGGAAAGTCGTGGGAAGTTGGAGTAACGCGACTTCAGTATCAGGAATGAATTCAAGAATAAATCCTTCAGCCCACAGTTCTAATGTATCTGCAGACAAACTTCTCCCAGTGCTTCCTCAGGTATTTTCTCCTCCTCCTGTTTTACTGAATTCGAAAAAATATTCAGATCATGCAGGTATCTTTTAAACTGTTTTATTCCTTGTAGTTATCTGAAATTTGACCCTTTGATTAATTCACAATAATGAACAAAGTTCATTATGGGTTTAAAAGGATTTTTCTTGGGAATTACTATCAAGAAAGCATCGAAGCAACTGGAATTTCTCGACATTGCAAAATAAATAAAAAAGGCAGCAACTGATGTGCCGCCTCAGCTTAAACGTTGCAGTTTTATTCTTAATATGTCGGAATCATGCGACTATCAGTTGTTATTCCATAAATTTACCCTGAAAATCAAACAATCCTTGTTTCAGTATGGAAATTCACTAACTTCAGAGGAAAAGAAAACACACAGTGTGTGTATTTTCTTTTTCCACTTCAAATTCATTATTTCTTGAAAGGGTTGTTGCCATTGTTTGGATAACAGCGGAAATGTCAATAATATTTAGATTTGGAGAACTCTAGATCTGAGCACTTCCCACTTGACCGTGGCTTGTTCGTAGCTTGTTTAACATCATAATGCATCGTATATGAATTTATGTTGAGTGTTGGTTATAGTGGTTCAGCTTAGCTGCTCAAGCAATGAGCATTTAAAAGTGACATTAAAATTCAATTTGTCGAGGGCCCAGTTGCAGAAAGCATGCCTAGCTAGATCCAAAGTAGACAAACATAGTAAGATAGAAGCTCATTTTTGACAGAAACCAAGCCATACTAACCAACTTTGGGATTGGCTTGCCTTTATTGCACCTCTAAGCCAGTGATTCTTTACAGTAGTCCTGGTGATTTGAAGCACTTTAGGGAAAGCTGGTGGCAAACCTTGATCTTCTTGTTTTGAAAAAAAGTTGATCTTTTCTTCTCATTTTGTTCTTGCATCAATTTGTTGTTTTTCTTTCATGTGATACTGGTACTAGGCAGAGTGAGGTATAAATGATTTTTCATGCTGGTACAGAATTTAACTGATGGGTTTGCCAAGATTTACATGTCCCAAGGGAGGGGATGGTGAGTCCAGTCCTCACCTTTACGTGGCTAACTGTGGGCCTGCAGTCGGACTTTCATATGACACTATTGCGTCTGTGTTTGGTACATACGGAGAAGTCAAGGGAGTGTACGCTGCTGACGAGAGTGGGACTCGTGTCATTGTCTCCTATCATGATAAGATTAGTTCACAAGCTGCAATGCAGGCATTGAATGGACATCCATGTTCTAGTCTTGGAGGACGTTCCTTGCACATTCAGTATTCTGTACAATCACTTGGTAAGGTACTGGCTTTTCGCTCCCTCTAAATTTTGATATCTCAACGCGCTTATTACTTCATATTTCTCAACGTTTGTCTGAACTTGTTTATCCACAATGTTTCTGCTCTTTCTGAATCAAGCTTTCTCTGCATGAACCATGTTTTAGTCCTGTACTGTGAATAACAATGCTTTAAGTGCTTGATTATAATTGTGAGCAGAAGAGTTGCATACCATTTTTGTTGTTTCTGTGTTCTGTTTGAGTTTCATTGTTATTGCTTTGAGGCAATTAGCAAGTGGGCCATTTGAATCTTATTCTTATTAACTTTTGTTGTTGCTGTCTAAATATATAGTGCTCGAGTAGCTAATACAATTATTATTTGCTGTAATGTCTTCTGCCTAATGTGCTTTGATGAAATATGTTGATCATCTTATGCTGAAAAATTTAATTGAAGTGTCAATTTTTATACCTAAAAGTTCTGTTTATGTATTTTGAATGGAATTTTGAGTAAATTTTGGTGATGAGAGTTAAAACCTTGTATTGGGGTGTAGAAAGTTAGTATTGAGCTCTTTTTTTCTCTATTTCTTTATTGCACTTCCGTATTTGAAATTTTGTCAGAGCTTTACATTTACTTAGGTCAAGGGCAGCGTTTTGCTATATGACTTTTCTATCTTTTTAGGTCAACAACACTGCTTCAGTCCCAGTATCAACATCAGCTTCAGACTTGGACATTCCTGGACTTTACTTAGTGCATGACTTTGTAACTGCTAAGGAAGAGCAAGTTAAGGATCACATTTTGGAGTAACATATTGGCTCCTGATCAATTTTCTTTTCCAAGTAACATTTTGTAAGTGTACGTGCATCACTCTGGAAGTTTTTTCTTCTTTTCTTTTGCAGGAGTTGCTTGCGGCAGTTGATAATAGGCCGTGGCAACATCTTGCCAAAAGAAGAGTTCAACATTATGGATATGTGTTTTGCTATGATGTAAGTCAGTTGGTTATTCCTCATTATCTGTGTTTGCCTTTCTTCTACATGTTATCTAGTCTTTTAATGCAAGGACAGATTTTTCAGTTATTTTCTTTTCTTCTTCTTTTTTTTTTTTTGGCATTGTTATCTTTTGACTCCATGCTTCAATGGTTAAGTATTTGAAGATGAAAGATTCAACTGGCATGAAGTTACCTAAAAATTGTACTCCAATCTGTTTACTATGAGGCATCTGTAGTTAGCTTGCTGAAGTTCTGATTCAAAGTGAAGATGCTTATGTTGTATGAAGAATGAATAGAATCAATTGATGTATATTGCAAACTTGCAAAGATTTGTTTAGGGCCAATCAATATTGGAGCCTGGAATATACATCTTGGTCATAATAACCAATGGCATGAGCTAAGAAAATGTGCTAGGAACATGTCGAATCATGTTCCAAGCACTCACATGGATCTTCTCTGACAATCCCTAAATGCATCACTTATTCCTCTTTAATAAATGAAAAAAGAGAAAAATGAGCTTTAACTGGAACACTTCTGAATTATAAGTCTTCACTTTTTATTTTACTTTCTACAGAAGTTTCAGCAACTACAAGGTAAACGGAGGACTGACCTAACCTTCTGGCATTTTCTTTTCTCTGTCCTCCTCTCTCTTTCCTCTTGCAGATAAGGAATGTTAACACAAACCAATATTTGGGTGAGCTTCCATCCTTTATGTCTCCAATACTTGAAAGGATCAAATCGTTTCAAACACTTGATCATGCTGCAGATATATCTCTGGATCAACTAACGGCAAGTGAATATATGCTTAAAAACTTCAAATCTTAACTAACTTCTATTTAGCCTGCTTCTGAAACTGTTATGTCATCTATTCTTGTTTTAATATGGGATTTGCCTCATTGTTTTGAGATTTAAACCTTAACAAGCTGTGTCTTTCTATAAAAAAAATAACAGGTTAATGAGTACCCACCTGGTGTGGGTTTGTCCCCACATATAGATACCCATTCAGCATTTGAAGGATTAATTTTCAGCCTTTCACTAGCAGGCCCTTGCATCATGGAATTCAGAAAGTATACAACTGGTGTGTGGCAGGAAAAACCGACCTCAAGTTCTGATATTGAGGAACAGATATCAGGAAAGAACTCAAATTTCATTAGGAAAGCTATTTATCTTCCCCCTCGATCAATGTTATTGTTATCTGGAGAGTCCCGATATGCATGGCATCACTACATTCCACACCACAAGGTACAATTTGTCAACACTTCTGGACTTGGTGATCTCTTTTAATGTAGCTTAATTATAGTTTATAGACGATGAACCAAATTCTATATGCATAATGAAACAAAATGTCCACTTCATTATCTGCATCACTTTTCTCTAATGTTATGCATGACTAAGTAAGCAATTTCATATAATAGTCCTGAACAATTGTACAGTAACTGAGGAAGTTGTTAACTGGAAGAAATATTGTGTGATGTTCTACCCCATGCAACTGTCTATAGGAGTTCTATGTAGAGGAAATGGTATTATATGGAGAGATACAATGATTTATGGAAGCCAATGATGGTTGAGGGCAAGCAATGACTCCAAAATGACCATACTAAGAAGGTATCCTTGAACACAAGAGTCTTCAGAAACCAAAGAGGTTGTAATCAAAGTCATAATCTATTGTCTACAAGAATTAAGTAGGTATCATTTTATTAATATGTGACTATTAGGATATGGGCTTGGTGGTTTGTTGAATGATTATTGTTGATATTACCAGAAATTTGAATCGTGAGAAGTTCTATGCCCTTGAGTTTTGGACACAGAATATGCTTTGCATCCCTGTATTTGTTTTCCTGGAGATGGTGGATGCTTGCTTCTACATGTTACTTCTGTTTTTTCTTTTTTATCTGATAGATATAATTGCAAGATTTTGTTTTCAAGGGCACCTCTAGATGGTTAGTTGATCTTCTGTTTGTGTCCATTGAATTAGTTGGTCACTGGTACCATGAAATTGGTTAATGTCGGGGTTAAAACGGGCTTTGAAGTTGCCAATGTTATTCTTCCTTGGGGAACATGGCAACCATGAACCCATGCCTCATCTTTTCAAGCTGAATTTTGCCTTTTAGAGAGCACAAGTAAAGTTTTGCCTCATTATTCATGTTCTCATGAAGTGTGTCTGTATTTTCTCAAAGGAACAGTTGTAGGATACTAAAAGATGTGCAGTGCATGCAACTTTTCTTTTAGATTCACTTTTGGATGACGCTTAATGAGAATGTTTGTGATGCAGGTGGATAAAGTGGAGGACAGTTTGATCCGTAGGGGTTCAAGGAGGGTGTCTTTTACATTACGCAAGGTATGTGGATATAGCCTTGTTCCATCTAATTATAGCGTTTCCATTGCACATTAGACAGGGCTGGGGTATTGCCAGAGCGAAATATGTTGCTGTCAAAGCAATTTTTTTTTTCAAAGAACAATTTTGTCCTTTTAATGGTATCTTATGGGAATTGGGAAAGTGCAGTGCCCTTTTCCGTCTGCAACTCTTTTCTTGAACATGGAGAGAAGAATATTTTAAAAAAGTAATTCTGCACAACAGAGCGTGTCCGTAGCATCATGTTCACTATCATTGAGACACGTAAAAGTGAATTTTATACAATAATCTTCGCATAAATGGAAGAAAAGTCTCAGAGATATCAAAATGTAAATTCCTCAATGCAAATGCAGTCATGTCCTAAAATGAAGAGAGGAAAATTTGAGGAAGAGAGGAAAGGGAAAAAAAATCAAAATCAAAGTCAACAATCTCTCAGTTTCTTGGGGGTTTGAAGAACAGAGGATGAACTCATGCATTGAATCAAAAGTCTGACAATTAAGTAAGATTACTTGGTAGCTGATTGTGCAAGTAGTTGAAGATCACTTTTAGGTTAATAATTTCAATATCAAGTCCACTTGAGTCATCACGATATAATTTCACTTTCATTTCCATGGATCAGTTCCAGGCTTTAGTGTAGTAACTGTTTTGTTTTGCTGGTATATATATACAGTAAATAAATGTCGTGAGACAACATTGCTCTTTGTTGTTTTGCTTAAGCATTTATCTTTTTCTCATGTGATGTAGGTCCTAAAAGGCCCTTGCCAATGTGAATTCCCTCAGTTCTGTGATTATCAAAGATAGGCAAGTTTTCATTCTGACAATTGCTGTAACTAAGCAAGTTGGGGAGATTTAAACAGGGAGAGGACTCGGAGCCATTTGGTTACCTGATTAGAATTCTGTAGCCAGCACTGTGATTTAGATCATGGTCTACTGGAATGAGTTAGCTTAATGACTTTAGAATCAACATGAAAGGAAGCATTTTGTAGTGGATAGACATTCCATTGGTCGACCTCTTGGTTTTCCCTTGTCAACACAGTGGATTGCAGTTTTGTGATGTTCCTACATTTTTCAACCAATTGCAGGATGAAGAGAAGACTCTGTGAACCTATTCACTACTTGTAACGGGAGAAAGGTGGTGTTTATCCCCTAAATCATCAATTCAGGGAAGTATTTACAAAATTTGTCATATGTTTCAACTTTTTCTTATGGTTTGAATTCTTATACAGAAGCTTTGTAGCCTGAGTTCCCAATTCTTTTCTCTCTAGTTTCTTATGGAATAATTTTCTTTGTCAAGGGCAGGTTCATCTTCATTTTGTATTCCGTTGTTTCTTTCATAGTATCTCTGTCTGTCATTTCATGCATTAGAGAGCTTCAAGCCCTGTCATCCAAAATAAACGTAGAAGGACTGAGGCCACAAACCGCAATTTCTTGCTCAAATTAGGCACTAATTCTAACCTGGCCAGTCGTACAGAGTATAAAAACAGAGGAACTAAGACAACCACATTGAGAAGAAGTTAATTTCTCTGAAGACTTCTATTCGTTCCACAAGTGCCTATAGATTTGCTTTTGGTGGTTCTCTAAATAATGCTAACTCAAAGTTCATATGCAATTGAACAGACGTATTTACACATGCTCCTAAATCTGAAAGGGTCTTGAAGATAACAATTAAAATTGTGAACCAAGTCAATTACAACTCAGACTTTACAGTAATATAACATAGATCACAGTAACTATTATAAATGGATGATGAAAGACCAGCAGTGTATTTTTACGGATTCCATCTATTCCCATTCCATCCACTTGCGTCTGCTGCTGCCAGTAGCTGGTTTTATAACAATAGCTACTCCGCTTCCCTCTCTTTCCTTCCAGCAGTAAGTATCAATTCTCTTCCAAAGTTAAATAATCCAAGAAAAATAGGATTTTCAGTTACTGACATCTCCTGCAGTGATGAGAAAACAAAAAACCAAATAATAAGAAAATAATGAACCAAGACACAGAAAGACCTGCCAATAAAAGTACAAACTAGCATTTCACAATCCTCTTTAGGTTGAAGCATGAATAGGTAGAAGCATATTTTATGACACTGAAAAACTAAGCTACATAATTTTCTTTTGGCTATAAAAATAATCATCTTGAGCATGAATATTATACGAATTTTCCCTATACAGTCCACTGCTTAGAGAGAGAATAATATAAGGATTTAGTTCATGACAACGCTCATAATTCAGGAAAGCTCACCATGCATGCTTTTAATGAAGTAATCGATTTCTGAGAAGCATATAGTTCTTTGGATCAAAGGCGAAGGTTGTTGAAATACAAAGAAAGAAAAGTGACGGCAATCAGGATGATTTCTTGGTTTTGCGGTCTCAACCAGCCTCACGAATCCTTCTCTATCATAATATGGTTGCGCATTCTGACCAGCAACACTGAGCCCTCGGTCCCAAGCTGAGTTAAGAACCTGCAGAATTCAAATTTATAAGTTGAATCTAATAACTATCGCTGAAACATCTAGTAGTTTTGAGTAACATTGCAAAAGTTCACTTCAAGTAAACTGCTAACCACATGGAGCATTGGGAGTGTGGTAAACATATTGATACCATAAAGGTGACTAACCTGCCAACTTAGGCCTTCAGGATCTGACAATGCCTCATCAATTTCCTGATATGAAGCCTGCAATCCTGGGATGACAAATTTCATTGTGACTGCATGCTTTTTCAGCACTTCAAACAACAGAGAATACCCATCCTGATTAGAAGGGTTATAATAGCCAGCGGTGAGCTCTGCAGCATGGCTTGTTGTCTTGTACCACCAGTACACCGCTGGAATCTAGATCATAAATCTGTTAATTCCCCTCCAAATCTACAAACAGAAACCCAGGGAAATAATGAAAAATAAAAGAAAAAGACTGAATGTATGTGAACAAGTACCTTGACAACTATCTGTATTTCCTCAAATGCAAGACTTGCAAGGGACAGAACATTATCAGCATGATCGATTAAGACCTGAGTATACCAATGCAGGAAGAAGCGTCCATAGTAGCTATCATAATCACCTCTTTCACAGAAGAATCCAGTTTCATGTGGCTTAGAATTATAATAACCAGCATTGTCAGGCCCCCTGGCCCAGAAGGAGTGTCCACGGAGTTTTGCAGCTTTTCGGAGATTTTGCAACAAATATTTATCATAACACTGGAGAAACATGAAACCGCATGAAACCATAGAAATAACATGGTCAAATTTCAAAATAAAAGCACGTGATACTTGCAGATAGTACAACAGGAACAACCAACAAATCCATCTTGACAACAGTGTTACAAATTCCTATCCAGCCAATAAAATAGATATATTATCAATGGAAAACAGCTCATACGCACAAAAAGTCGAAGTAATCCAATGGTGTGAACCTGACTCAGGATGAATTAGGAAATTAGTTGACTTTTCTTTCCCCAAAGTAATGAGGAAAATATTCATTTCATGGTGCTGAACTAAGTCCACAAAGTGCCTAATTGACCCCAATTTTATCACTTTCTCCAACTAAATTACTTTTCAAAGAAAGAGGACACTGAGATTTACCAGATACCTGAAACTCACCAATACCCGGATATCTCCAACCCATCCTTTCTGAAAATGAAGGGTACTTCAGCTCTCCAGAAGCTCCTAGTCCAATTTCAACAGCAGAAATGAGGCCTTCAGTGAATAAATCATCGAACTCTGTTCGGAAGCTTCTCATGAAATCAAAATAGATCTGAAATTCAGAAACACTTAAGGATTATGTTGAAGCTAATGCAAAATCTTTGATTGCGTTACACCAAGCTACATAAACCACTATTCTAAAGGATGAATGCAACTGGTCATGCCAAAATCATATGGTAAATGCTCAGTACTGATATGAAAAACAGATTTGCTGGATAAATATCCCAACTAACAAAAAGGATAAGGGGAGAAACAAATCACGGATCAAGAAAGCCCTCTTGGGGAATTCTTCAAAGAGGAACCTCATAAATACCAAGGAATAGGTTTGATCTTCATTCACTAACAACCTCAGATTCTTGATTTTTATTTGCATGAAACAAGTTGCACAAGATACGAAGTTTGGATTGCCAATGTCAGCAAAAACAGAAATTGCAAAGGCTAAAAATCTCATAATTAGTACATGACAGATGTTTCATTCAACTTCTCCCTCCTGTTCAATTAGTATAAAAGGCTAAGAACCATCAACCATTCATCTTGGAAAAAAGGTGAATAAAATAACTACTTACCTCTATGCCAGTCCTTCCTCTTAGTACTCGTTCTTTGTCAATGCCCCATGAAAGGCACTCGGTATTTCTTCTTCCTTCACGATCTGTGAAGAATATATCCTGATTGCTTTTTGCAATCTCCAGAACCCACTGGGGAAGGGATATGAATATGCCACCAGAATCATGCCCTCCATATTCATGAAATGCCATTACCACCTTCAGAAAAACGGGACTTCAAAATTATTGCCAAACAGAAGTTGGGAATAAAACACGCTTTAAGCAAATCTTACAGAAATTTCTTAAAAAAAAAAAAAAAAAACGAATTTTTTTTGAAGCATAGCAATCCCTCATTGTCAGATCCACATGTTCAAAGGACAGGTCACAAATGACATTCAAGTAAAAAGATATTGTGAAACATTTGGAAGACTTTTGTATTCAAGATCCATAACTACTTAAGCAATCATGATGAGAGTTCTAGTTTGTAACCAATGCACGAAGTACGGACAAGATAAATTGGAAGACTTGAAACCACATCACCTGCAATTTCATCCCAAACTCTCGGATAATGTTAAACATTTCCCTGTATCCTGCCCATTCATACTTCTTTGGTGTCCACGCTTCAACAATGCCCCACCAACAATCCACAACAACACCATCAACACGTAGAGACTTCAGATGCTGTAATTCCTCTTTAATACCTTCAGGATCCATCAACTGGCAGAAATTGTTGATCAAGCCAGTCTGCCAGAATTAAATGCACAAAAGATATCATTTTGCACATTAAGAGAGAATTATAAAAACAGAAGAAAATAATATGAGGGCAGCATTTTATTATTAATGCTGCAAAAACAATTTGGAAGGAATCGAACACTTACAGCAAGCCTCACATAAACAGGGATATAGGAGGTTCCAGAAAGACCATTTCCATGCTCCCTGCAGTGAACATCTTGCACAAGCTGCAAGAATCGACCATGATGCAGAGAATTATTCATTATGTACAGAACCGAAGTATGTTTCTCCCCCGCGCAATGCCTTGAAAATGAAGTTTAAACACCAAACAGTTTAGGCAACTATGTAAAGGGACTAAGCCCATATATACATGTCTTCACCACATGCATAATACATTACAGTCAAAGGCTTTCAGAATGCTCAAGATTTCTTTTTTAGTTGTCTCATCGATAGTTAGCATAGTGTTGAATATATGTGCCGAAGAAATTATCTTTTCGTGGATAGAGACAATAAATACTGGTGTTTTTTTTTTCTTTTTTACCACTAAATAGGTGAGGCTGTTAGCTCTAGATAAATGTGCACATCACATTTGAAGGAAATAAGGAAACATAAAATTGCAGGCCCTGGGCTTCTTATGATGATTGAGGCAATCCAAAGCCATAATATCAACTGTCCTCTACACTATGTGAAAACTATTTAGCATTCAGTAATCCTACATACCAAATTCTATTTTCAGCCAGATATAAAGTATTTTAATTTGTTTATTTATATATTTTCAAGCTTTACTGGTACAATTGAACAACAGCATTGAAATGATTCCAATGTCAAGGATTCTTTTGGAAGAATATGGAGGTACATTAAGCGAAAAATTTCCTTCACAAAGTAGCACCACTTTTCCAGCACATTATCAGGAAAACAAGAAGAAAAAACAAGAAAAAAAGCAAATGAATTCACCTGGCCTGCCTCCAAGCATTCAGGGGAGTTGATGGCACTGGCACTTGAATATTTATCAAGCTTTGCATCCCTCTCTGCAACAACCGAATCAAGAGATGCTGGCGATAAATTCTCGTCAACTCTGAGAGCCGAAGGCTGACAGTCAACTGATGATCTCATGGAGCAATTTTTTAAAGAACTAGAATATAGTGGGCTTTCTACTGACCGAACTGGATGTGTCCCCTGCTCAAAGTAGCAGCAACTAATGAGAAACACAGTATGGTCTTCATGATAGGTGATATAATGACGACACTGAGACAAGTTATCTATAACCACTACAATATGACATCCAACATAAGAGTTGAATTACTATTTTTTCATAAATGAAATCGCTTTGTACCTCTCTAACTGCCCCATAAGTATTCAAAATCACATGATGATCAACAGTTGAATTCCTCAACAATCAAATTCAGACAAATCATACAAGAATATAGCAGCAGACCTCTTGCTGTAGTTGTATTATGTAGTAGTTAAAATAATATCATCCAAAGAAATCATAATATGGCACACGTATCATCTCATCAGCAAGGGGGAAGATCAAATTTTGTCAAGACATGTAAACTATTTCTGAAGTCTTTAAAGATAATGTTCACACATCTATGCAAATCTCTTTGAAAAAAGACTGGCAAGAGATTATTTGCTTTTCAATGATAATGAGTAAACTTGCAACATAAAGGTTTCTTTCATATAATCCAATGTAGCATAAGACAACAATACACGTGATGGACACTAGGACCAATTATTTTGTTACAAAAATTTTACCGGTAAGCAGCTGGAGAAATTTAAGTTCAATTGGGTATATAGAAACTACAAGCACCATTGATTAAGGCATATATTGTACAGACAGCAGTCATAAAAGAAATGTTAACAATTGGGAAATAGGAAGCCAGTGTAATGTACGTTCAGTGAGAAGGTAAAATTGGTTAATCATTTGCATTTGCACTGAGATGTGGCTAAAGAATAATGAAAATTACCGACTATCTAGATTCCTAGATAATTTAGCTCTTCAATGGTAGTATGGAGGGAAAGAGGATAAAAATGAGCAGGAATGGGAAATAGAATCCATAGCTTACCGGCAACAAGAATAAATGACAGAAGTTGATAAGTAAAATATAATGTACCCAGCGGTTGCTCCATCCAGAGTTTCTGGAACATGTATCCAGAGCCTTGTTTGATGTATCCCATATTAATAACAGAAAGTGATATACTTCTGGTGCTATTGGTAAAACTTGAAAGTCAACAAACATTGTCCTAGCAAAGATAAACACCAACAAACCAATAGAGCAATTTAAGCAAAATAAATAAATAAAGAGAAATTTTTACTCCTGCTGCTCCAGGACGAATGCTGCATTTATTGGATTATTATATATTGAAAATTTGCTAGAGTCAATAATTTTCATCAGAAAACTTTCCTTATTGTTACAATTCATAACCACATAATTGATTATCTCGTTATACCCTACAGAAATCAATGGTTTCAACTGCATAAACACCCCAGAGACTTTACTCATTAGTTGAACCAAAATACCCAACTTATTCAGTGTTTGTGACCCTCACAATCAACAACTGATTTTACAATTTCTTACATTCATGGCAATAAAAGATCACAAAACAAGAACTTTCCAAGACTCAAAGACAAGCATCAAAACCACCCAACAAAGATTCAATAAAAAGTAACTTCCTCAGTCCCTCTTTTCAAATTTTAACTCCATGGAAAGATATCATATTTCTGTAGCACAAACCTATCACAAAGAACGTCCACATTATTGCAAGGACACCAAATCCACAGTAAACACCATTCAAGAATTTGAACTAATACTTCACATAACTAAAAGCCAATAGTAAAACACGAAAACCCACATTCAAGCAACAAAGTATATCTTATTCTAAAACAACCATAATCTTCCAACATTAAACTTAAATGCAAAACATAATCCCAACCCCACAACAAGACAACAAAAAGAAAATCAACCCTTGTTACAGTAAAGCACTACAGCAAGCAGGAGCCTAGCCTAAGTCAAAGAAAAAGTAGATGCGCATGAATCAAGAAGAAAGAAAGAAGCCTTTCGCCTACGGGCCTTCGTTTAGTTGAATTCTATGTCTTAAGCATAGTTCACCTATTGATAGATCAGGATTTGAACCTGAATTCTGCCTATTAACTCTTAAAAAAAATCCATTTCTCTCAATTTTCGAAACCACTCACCACACTAGAAACATTATTATTATTTTGTTGAATGGAATTGAACTGAGCGACAGGAGGCGGCTGCGGCTGAGTCGGAGCAGGGGAGCATTGTCTGAAGGTGGTGCCGTCGGGTTCCACGGTCCAACCTGCTTCCCGAGCCAGGGCGGCGATGACGTCATTCATATCGGCGCGTGCAGGGAGGGGAAAGTTCCCGTACTGTCGGAGACCGGCCAGCATTCGGCTGGTGATGGCTCTCCGGTGTCGTTCTCGAAGCTTCGTTCGCTCTTTCTCCTTTTCCCTCTCTTTCCTGCTTTTGATTGGAGTGGTGGTGGTGGTGTTATTGTTGGAGTTTGTGGCTGCAAAGCCGCGGGGGCGGCGTTGGGGTTGTGGGTGGTAGGGGTGTGTGGAGGTGGTGGGTGGGGGTGGTGATTGTTGAGGATCGAGATCTTGTGCCGCGGCGGTGAAGCGGTGGTTCATGGTGTTGGAGTTCATTTTTGCTGCATCTCTGACTCCAGCTCGACTCAGCTCTCTCTCTCTCATACAGTCACACAAACATTTTCTTTGGTCTTTTACGAGTAATTTACATTTTACACCCTCGACGTAGTCCCATTTGGCACAACGCATGCTTCAAACATAAAAATAGCAGTTTGCACCCTCAAAACACTTGGTCATTAACAGCATACGCCCTCGCTCCATTTCCGGAAGATAAAGCCACCGTAAATATGGATTTTCCGAGTTTTTAGGGGCAAAATTGTCAGATTAAGTACCATAAATATTATTTACCAAATAAATGGCAATAAATATCTTATTAAAAAGCTTCTTTCCACTCAAATTGTGGTGGGAAAGACAATAAAATAGAGAGAAAAGAAAAAGAAAATGTGAAGAAAAAATATGGAAAAAAAATAATTATTAAATAATATTTATTACACCTAAACTGTCAATTTTGCCCAAAGAAGTTGGAAAAATCATCTTTCCTTCGCCTTTTTTGGCCGGAAGTAACTGCCAATGACTATGATATGAGGGTGCAAAATGTTATTTCTACATTTTAAGGATGCATTCCGCCAAATGAGTTTATTTTAAGGGTGTAAAATGCAAATTACCGGCCTTTTACTCTTTTCTTTTTGCATATTTTTGGTAAATTTTTGCGGTTCTCACTTTAGGTAGTTTACAGAGGTGTGGCGTAATTGGTAGTTTAGTTACTTGCTAGAACATCACAATTTTTTACACTTTGGTACTTGATAAATCAAAAATACACTTTGATACCTAAAAAATGATTAAATTTGGCACTTTGCTATCTAATCTAAATTTTGGTGATAATTTAGGTACCATCACACTATATAAAGAGTGGTGGTTTATTTCAATTAATTTGTCTATTATTACAAAAAAAGTAGGAACTTATAGTAGCTTGAAACTGTTCTACCATTTATTTTAAATTTAAAAAAAAAATATTTTTATCATAACATAATCTCATTATTTAAGTAAATAAGTTTTTATATAAAAGTGAAAATCGACAAATACATGTCAAATGAAAATCATACCATACATTTTGTAATGCTTGTCAAAGTCATTGAATGGATAAATCGTCAATTCCTGAACTATGCAACATAGTTTATTCGTTGATCAGCATGAAAAATATACAATCCTTAAAAAATTAACGTTGCACTATAATTAGCCCCGCATTAATTAAGAATATTCATGTCAACCCAAAAATTCTTGAATTTACGATCAGTTGATTCAATATTCCCTTTCTAGAAACTAATTTTTCATATTTAAATTTTGTGACATAAAATTGACTTTTGTTAATTTATAAAAAAAGTCAAATAAGATACCCTTTGTGGGATAAAGTACTAATTGTTTTCGAAACTTTTCATGGAAAACAGCTCTCTTGGCATTTTTCTTCCTATACAATTTTCATAATTTGATTTAGATTAGAATTGAACAATTGTTGCTTCTTATTTAATTCTTAAGAGTGATTAATAAGTTTATGTTTTGGGTTTTAGGTTAACCCAAGTTGACCAATGTAATTTCAAGCGAGGTTAGAGTTGATGGAATCTAGTTGACAAGAATCAGGTCTGATTTAAGCTACATAAAATTCTGTATATAGCTTAACACTTCTTCATAATTGTTTAAGGACAGATTTTAGTTTTCCAGGCCATCAGTTTTCATAACATTTTTCACTAGAAATAAAGGGATATGGGATTAACTAACCTTCATTTAGTGATAAAAAATATAAGATAAAGAAAAAATTAAACACAAAATTGTGTTATTTAAAGTAAAAAAACATATTTTTTAATTATTTTTCTCAATGAAAAACCCAAGGTTCAAAAGTAACATTTATGCTGTAAGTGTTACATGGATTGGGGTTCAAAAGAAATTAAGTGTTATAAATACAAGAATCCTATATTTTATGGTATACTATATACTACTTTTTACAAATTTATACCATGAAATTTATAATATGCTGTTATGTCAAATTGTGCATCTTTTTTAAGCTTTGACCATTTGAAATCTTGTAATAATTTTTTTTAAATAAATCTAACATAATTGCTCAATATTTTCGCTAAGGACCACGATGTTTTATGCATTGAATTTAATTTAATTTATGATTTCAATTATATGGTGCTAAAAACGAAGAAAATATTGATATATAGTTAATCTGAAAAATTGAAGATTCCAATCGTGAAAGCCGAAGCAAAACACCGCCTAAATAAGACATCTCCGAGGCCCCTCCAAAAATAAATTTTTCAGCGGCACCGCCAAGCCCAGCGGCGCAACTGAGTCACGGCGGAATAATTCTGCCGCCGACGGCCAACTCCTTCGATTCAACTATACAAATCTAAACCTCCACCTGCATCAATATATATAGTGATTATACTGAAGAACCTGTCATCCTTGTTGCCAAATGCCAATTCCATTTTAGCAGCCATCAATGTCTGTGAACAGAAAAGTATCTTCCTTTTCCTACATAATTAAACAGAGATCAAAGGTCAGAGTCGTAAGGTATTCCAGTAGCAGGCAACCACGTATTTCCCTGGAGAAATCTCCCGACTGTAAAACCCGATGCTTCATGTTGATCTATAGCACGAACACCACGCCATTTTATCCGGCCAGCCGTGTTTGCACCAGGCCCCGTATTCCCAAACTCAGCATAGTAAACAAGATCCCCGTCACTGTCTCCATCCATTTCTTTCCAGCCCTGCTTGCATACTTCTTCCAGGTAAGTTTTCATGAAAACTGTACGAGAAAACCTCCCCCAGGGCCTTCCAAGAAACAGTTCTACTCCACCTAGTGATTTGAGTTCTTCTGTGAGAATTACCCTGGAATTTTGGATTACGAAACCGCTGTCGTCTTGTTGCGAACGTTTCTGAGCAGTTATAATGACATCACTGCCATTATGCTTTCTGAGCAATATGTTGCAGTTCTGGAACACGGCCGTTGAGTCGCCGCAGATCATGTCCATCGACCCGTATATGTCGCAGTCTCTGAAGAACTGCCTGCCTGGAAACAGGAAGAGTGTGTCCTGGTAACCTTCGAAGCTGCATTTGTAGAAGGCGGAGTGATCGGAATGTGTTCTCACGGCCACTGCCTGGCCGGCGTTGCGCCCCGCGGTGTTCCTGAAAGTGATGCCCTGTGCAATGAATCCCGACCCTTTAACAGCTGCCAATTCAGAAAACAAAATATACATCGTATGAGCCTCTGGAGAGTACCAAAATTTAGAAGTTATGGCTGCTACAATCAAGATATGGGCTACGGATCAATTCGACCAAAATTGAATAGGATACAGAAACTGTGGTCTTACCAAATGTAGCAGATTTGAAGGTGTCTATGCCTTCTAGGCCAGCATGCTTATTCCCTGTGATGACCGTCTTCCCAATGCCATCTCCGATCACCGTGATGTCCTTCAAATCGGAAGGTATGTCGACGTACTCGTGGTAAGTACCCTCCTTCAAGTGAATCAAGAACCTCCCATTAGCCCTCCTCCTCGCGACATCTAGCGCCTCGTCGATGGTTCTGAAGTCTCCCGAACCATCCTGCGCCACGACGACTTCATTTCGGGGTTTCACAGGGGGTGTTGTAGGATAAGGTCTTCCTCCAAGGGGGCATTTGTTGGGAGATTTTGCTTGTCTTCGGAGGTTCCTCTTTAGGTGCTTAGGCCTCTTCCAATGTCCACCTTTTCGTTTTTGTTCAAGACTCAGTTTTCTGACTATTATCGACGGAGCAGAAGTATTGTTAACAGCTATAGCATTTTCAATCAACTTGTAAAGATGACTGGAAATTACTGTCAAACGATTCTCTTTGAATCTTCCACTCACGGATTCTTTGTTGCAATTTGCCACACTTGCCAAAGCCATGCTTAGAGAATGTCGTCTACCATCATTAGAATTGGCACCGATGGCAATAGCAAGGTCACGAAAGGCGTTGTCAAAGTGATTGCCGCAGCTCTTCCATTTTGGCTTTGCCATCTCGGTTTTCAAATTGTGTACATTTTCTGAGACGATTTTCGTCAAGTTGATAGCTTTTTGTATAGCAAAAATCACTGTTGCTTGTTGAAAATCTTCAAGACTACCTCTGTTAGGATAGATGCGCTGAACATGGGACTGGCAGACATTTGGGTGTGGCGTTCTGCTGCACCATATTGTTAGGTTCCAAGGATCACTAGCATTACAAATTGTTAATATTGGCCAAAGCAGTGAAATAATTCTTGAAAATCCATATAGAATTGAACCCATCGCCATATTGGTTGATCAGCAGGGTTCCATTTCAGGTTAAACCATGAGAGCTTTATATTAATTTGGGGTAAGAGACTATATTTCAATTTAAGTTTCATAAAAGTTGCATTAATAAAGTGTAATATATGTTTAATAAATCATTGTTACTTTAATTCCTTTCAAGTCTTGAATCTGTCAAAAGGTTTGTGCTTTTATTAAGTTTAATTAATGCAAGCCCTTTGCGTCATGGTACTTGGTTATAGATAGATGGCCGGCTTAAATTTTCTTAGTTTTTTATCATTTTCATATTCAGGGTTTTTCAGAAATGGAATGAAAAAGAAAAGAAAATCAATGTGAAAATTACTTGGATAGATAGAAACTTGATGTTCTGATTTAAATGAGACTTAAACAAAAATGACTGGGGAGCCTTGCAAGATTTCAATGGAGATTGGAGAGCACAATTTCCTGAGTAATAGAAGGAAACAAATATCACAATGTTAGAGCACTGATTCATACACATAACAAAGGTCACGGGGAAAAATATAAGAATATATACTGGACTCAAGGAAAAACACTGCTGTGACCATTCCCTAATCAAAAGGGAAAATGTGTAGAATCTGCCTCAACCTATAAAAGATTGCGGGAAGGGGGGGGGGGGGGATGGACGGCAAGTAACTGATAAGCCTGAAACCCTGATTAAAAAGCTCACACAAAAGATACCTTTTTCAACAAGATTCCCAAAAGGTACCTTTTTGAAAATATAAGTTAAAAAAGCTCGTTCAAATCCACACCTTCCCTGTATAACTTCAAAACTTCAAGCAGAGTGGGACTTTGTTCGCTCTGTGAAGCCAAATTTAACAAAATAGAGCAACAACATAAAAACGCCATCAGTAAAATGGAGCTTGCAAGCCATTGTATCGAGGCATATGAACTTCACTACGACCAAGATAGAGATATTTCAATTGCCAAAGTGCTGGTCTTCCAAAAGATAAGAGAGTGCCATAAGCTGCCATCAACTTGCTG
Organism: Paulownia fortunei; assembly: GCA_019321725.1. Lineage (NCBI taxonomy): Eukaryota > Viridiplantae > Streptophyta > Magnoliopsida > Lamiales > Paulowniaceae > Paulownia > Paulownia fortunei. The sequence goes on along the minus strand of CM033122.1, from coordinate 4,142,500 downwards.
CAGTTAAGGAGTCAGGTCGGCAGATGTCCCCTCTGCAAAGGGGGCATACCCTGAGATAAGAAAACAATTAGCCCTGGTTATAATTCCTTCTTAATTTTTTCTACAAATTTGGCTTTTTAAGACAACTTTCAAAACATGGGGGAGAATTGAGAAACATAATAACGGCATAAAGTTCAGAAAAGCACCTGTGAATTTCTTTGAGCCATTTATCAATACATGCTGTATGAAATTCATGATGGCAAGGTAGCATCCGCATGCTATCTCCATCGTCATACTCAACAAGGCATATGTAACATCTGTTAAGATTTAAAGGGCGAGGGAGACAATACATGGTTAGGATAAAGTATTAACATCATAATATCAATCAAGAAGCGGATAGAAATTCAAAATATCTAGTCGTTTATTAAATAATAGAGGTGCAATTACTACAACCATAGAACACGGAAAAAGGGGGAAAAATGCATTGTAATATCCACTTGCTACTAATTTATAAACATGTTCCTCACACCTCATCAGACATTAAGTACTGAAAATGAAAATCAGCCTAATTCATTAATGTGCTCAGATTGCAGATACACTAACCAATGTAGATTTATGATATTCCAAATTTAAAGCCTAGATTCTCCAGCTAAAAGTCCTTGCTAAGGAAAAACAAAGAATAAAACAGTTTCTTCATTACAGAATCAGGGGTCATCCAAACTTGCTCTTAAATTGTCTCTCAACAGCATTAAAAAGCTTTTTCCTTGGACTAATCTACATTGGTGGCCAGCTAGAGATGTGCATGCATCTGGCCCAGGAATTTCTAGCAAGAAACATCAAATGAATCAGTTTGAACAAGAATCCTTGCTAAAGATAAAATGTGCTGGAGTCAATCCAAGCAATAATGAGCTACTGTTAGTCCCCAGATAAAAGTAACGCAAACACAATCATAGGAAGGTAGGGGAGGTGGTCGAATGGGCATAGGCATGCACAAAATAATATCATGCCTTGCAACCAAAAAAAAGCATTAGCAATTATTCCATTTAAAGAACCAAAGATTTTAAGTTCTGTGAATAGATGGAATTAAGAAAGTATGAATGACTTTGTGGTAAACAATTCCCCAGAAAAGAAATTTAAGAAAGGGGAATTAAATTGAATTTGAAATTATACTTGTTTATGAAGTAGAAGTACTTCCATCTTAATTTGTGCTAAATAAAGGGCAAGTGAAGTTAAAACATTTACTCACTGTGCAGCGTCGTCACACGGCTTCCTTTTCAATTTACTAAATATCTTCAAAGGCAGGGAATCCACAACTTCATTAGGAGCTGGAACAGATCCAATGGAAGATACAGAAGGCCGAGAAGATAAAACAACAGATTGCTGGTGAATTTCATCCAGAACCTAATTAAAATGAGTGCAAAAGAATCATCCCATTGTATTAAGGCAAAATATACATACACCATGCACCCGTGGATCAGTATCATTACCTCAAACAAAGCCTCAGCTAACATGACAATTCTTGATATGCTAGCCCTAGCATTAGCATCATCATTTGAATTAGCCTCTCGAGCAGCAATGCGGCAAGTGCAATGACCTCCTTGATGCTGACCAGATAAGATGCAAGACCTTTCATGACCAGACAAGTTCTCAAAACGGCTTCCTAGTCGCTGAAGCGCACGCACCTAACATAAGATTAGTAGATTGTTATACAGAACGTCAAAGATGGTCCCCTTTAATTATGTTGTGACATTACTCATGAGAAAGGTCATAATCCTAAGAACCAAACAACTTGAATTGCTTTGGCTCAACACCTATCACCAAATTTAACGGGCTGCAGGCAGTTCCATGCAAAATCCCCCAATGTGGTTTGCAAGCTTTTGATAAGCCTCCAGGATTTATAAGTCGGTGACATTTAGGCATGCTTAAAGAAGCTGTCTCACTGCACTATGTAGGCTTCCTAAGCTAGGATAAGTTTGGAAAGGAAGCATGTAATTTGAACCAAGTTAACGTAAAGCACTGCTTGGCAGTGTTGGAGGGTATAAAGACTCTGGTTCTGGTGTCTGATGATTGGCACAAGGAAGCAGGCACAAGACCAAGAACCCCATCTTCTTGGGTTGTGCAAGGCTTGTGGCACAGATAAACTAATGGCATCATCAAGGGTAAGCAAAACCATTCAGACAATGATCATTTACTAAAACAGAGCCTAAAATAGTAGAAAAGAAAACTAATACGGCCTTCCATTGTGACCTACAGACATGTTTTAAGAGGAGAAATTCTGCATTTCCAAACATTCCAAGTACCAATAGCTAGTGCTTATCGCTTAGGCCAGTCTACTGTGACTGTTTTAGAAAAATTTGAGGTAGGCTTCATTCAGTAAGTATTTGTGCTTGTTTGTTATTACTCTGGCTTGCTAGATCCTTTGTGACTGAGTCAATCACTAGTCTTAGTTAAAATAGGATAGGACAGGCCAAAAAAGAATGGTGGTTCTGGACCTGATTTTCCTTCACATATAATTATCATATCTGCAAAAAGAAGTTGGCCAGCATAACGGGCTACTTGCCAGAGGTTCAACCCAAGCTCATAAGGTCAACAAAAAATGCCATAAAAAGAAGTAACACATGAAATTTAAGACAAAACATCACATGCATTCATCAAACACAATTTACTGTTTGGAAGACATAAGCTGCATCAAACGTATATAGAATTAGTCAGAAGGAAAGTAATATACCTGAGATCTTATTCTTCTTCTGCGCTCAAGGAAATTTGATCTATGCTCCAGGAGATCACGATACCTGGTCTCTCTAGCTCGTGGGGTTTCATACGCATTATTTTGACTACCATAAAAAGGGGTAGAAAAACTAGATGGGCCATCATCAGAAGAAACTTGCTGACTGAAGTTATTGTCGTCAGATGTTGCTTCCACTTCTGTATGGCCTAAACCCTGTCTCCCAGTAACGCGACGAGTAAGTCTCACTTCCCTGTCTTGCTGAAAATGATATAAATCTAAATCAGCAGCGGGAGTTCTGCGAAGAACTCTGTCACGAAGTCTACCAACACTTAAAGTTCTACTAAACCGAACATTTCGTTCCACAGGTTCTCGAGCAGCAACCCGTCTTTCGGCATGTCTTATTCCAGCAACATCAGAGTTAATATGATTTATAGGAGAAAATAAATCTGGACCACAGTCTTCTCTTGTATTATTTCTATTCCTCAAGACACCATGACCAGAATTTAATTGTCTATTATCATGAAAATGGTCGGAGAAATCAGGACTTGAGTTAGATGGACAATTTTCATCCGGTGTTCTAGGACTTCTACTGGTGAAGCAAGCAGGAAAAAAATCACAACCTTGTGGTCTGTTATTTCTATTTACCAAACTACTGGAGGGACCCGCACATTCTTCTTCTTCATTCGAAATTGTGAAACCTGTAGAGCATGCAGGATAAGATCTTGCAGAGCCCAAACTGTTACCTCTGGAAAGACGGAAACTTAAGTTTCCAGGATTGAAACTGAAGCGAGAAAGGAATCGACTAGGAGGATTCAGTGACCGAGAGGAGAAATCCCCAGAAGTATTGCCTTCTGCAGACACGGTATTGGTGAAGCTTGATTCACCCCACTCTTGGAGCTCGATGCCAGAGTTTATACAGTTCATGTCATTACTCTCCTCGGATTTATCTGTCCTGTAACATTCAGCTGAAACGTGACAAGAGCCTGATTTATTCTCACTTGGACAAATGACAGTCTTGCCATTTTCTTCACTTGGGCAATCAGAGACCTAAAATGTCAAAATGATGTTACTTAAACAAAAAGGTGGCTTTTTCACAGAATCATTAATACATAGTGCGTTGAGTGTGACTGAAATTACATGAATGCTGCCTAATCAAAATGCACAACCATGCTTTTAATTCACATCAATGGTATGAATTTTCCTGCAAACCCAGAAATTGAAAACATTTATATATCTCAAAGTTCTATCTCACACTCAGTATAACCATAGCATAATGTCATATCCACCCAGAAGCAAAGCAATGTAGCATCCAACTAAAAATAAAGTAACAATAATACTGGAGAAATAAGTACTATCCAGCAAAGATACAATCATCACTTCATATAAAGGTAGCGAGTACACATGTTCACCCTATGCTAACTTATGTAATAAAACTCAAATCTTTTTCTTTCTTCATATTCTTATATTAAGTCAAAAACGAAATCTTTGCAAAATAAGTCGCATCACAGGTGTACAAGGTGCAACATCTCAATGCAGCGCTAGATACCTACCTCAGTCAACTTCACCACCATTTTCCAACTTAATCGCACACAATAAAAATAAAGAGGGAAAACTCAAATAAAAATTGAACCTTCACTAAAAATGTCACACAGTCAATAATGCTCCAGGAACAACGTAATAATGCACCACACAATCAGCATCGATACAAGCATTTCCAACACCACACCTTCACATTAAATTACATGCCCATTACGTTCTACAATCATTTTACTCGCAGAGAAATCGGATCTTCACAAAATACAAAATCCAGAAACCACTGACAAAAAAGTAAATCACAACGAGGGACCGAATAAAATCACCTGGGGCTTATCATTATCAGAGCGGTGAGATCGGAGACAAGACGACTTCAAAACTCTGCTTCTGCTGGATCGACTCCTCCGTACAAAAGCTCCAGATGACGACGATGATGAAGGAGGTGATGGGCCAGGCGCATTGTGCTTGCTACTGCTCAAGCCCATCTCTTTTCATTCACTCATCATTCAAATGAATGGCCTTAATGCGAAAGAAAGATCTGCTGTAAATACTGGGAGTATGATAGCATATGCTACAATGTTCAGATCCAGACGTTGATGATAATTATTGCATTTTGAAGCTAACTGTAATAGTACTTACCAGTGAATGATTGTAGGCATGGAGTAGTGGGGGGTGAGGGGGGGGGGGGGTGCGCGTGAAATGTGGCAGTATTTGGGGATTCAAAATTGGAACTTGGTCGGGACGCCATTTCTGCAGGCATATGAACTTGGGACAAAGGTATGGGGCCAGGGCAGTCGGCCCATTTTACAAATTTCAAGATTTTTCCCGCGATATTGGGTTGGGATGCCCAAAACTTCGGGCTGAGCTGGTTAGCCCATAAACTACAAATATTTTAGTTAGCTGTGATGACTGATATATATAGTTTGTAAAGGCCTTGTTTGGTTACATTCATTTTCAGTTTTTCATCAAGTATTTTCAGTTGTTGAAAATATTTTGTTTAGGTTTTTGGTGAATGTAAAAACATGTTTGAGTTAGTGTGGGGTTTGGTCGGACCCAAAGTTGCCATGAATTGCCTCTTCGAAATGACAATTTTTCATAGAAATATAGTAGGCCAAGGTGGCGTAAATGCTATTTTTATTCAAAATTTTGCTACTTTAGATCTTTTAATTGAAATAGACGAATTCACAATACTAGCACCTGTCGTATTTGTTTACGTTGATGGTTGGTCAAGTTATAATATAGAAATCTCGATTTCATATTTTTAAAAATAAAAATGTATTTGTTTTATGTATCTCTATGCAAGTAAGAAATGTAAAATTCTAAAAATACTTTTGCTATTTTTTATTCTTCCAGAAAATAAAGTATAATAATATTTTAATGCAAGAATGATATTATATTGATTCCTTTATATATTTTTTTTATGTTCAATCAATCAAATTGTGATGATGTAAGAAATTATTATTTAATTTAATATGATCACATTATCTTATGACGATAGAAATAAAAATTAATATTTAATTTATTAATGACATCAGTTATTTTCCAATAACATTATATCAAATACTAACAATATAAATCATTTATTCACAAGAATAGGGGTCTTAGGTTTGAAAATGATCAAAAGTATATTTCTTTTTAGGCCTTGTTAGGTTATATTTTTATTTTTTGTGTTTAACTTTTCTATTATTTAAATATTAAAATTTGTTTGTTTTACCTATTTTCAATAAAATACCATTTAGTTTTATTTTCAAATCTTTTAGTTAATTTATAAAATGGAAACGCTAATGTTAACTTTGAGAGAGGATAACAGTGTGTTTAAAATATAAAAAAATTGATTGTTTGAAATATTATTGCTCGAATTTTTAAATGAGATACAAATCATATTTAAATTTAATTAAAATTTTAACAAGCTATAAATAGATTGACACGGTTGAATTCTATATAATTTTTTAATTTCTTATTGTTGAATTTGGATCTGAAATTGAAAATTGAATGAAAATGAATGATAAAAATTTGTTGATACATAGTTTATATACATTAATGATCTTAATTCATCAAAAATTTGAAAAAAAGCTCATCTTATAGTTGTTGGTCAGTGATCACACAGAGTCCATGTTCTTAGACCTATTTCGGTGTTTTGTGCGCCTAAATCAAATACTTATATGCTCAATAACAATCATACAAGAATTTAAGATTTTTTTTGGATATTGCTTGGTTTATACGTAAACACAATGCATGGCCATAATGGAAATGGACAAGTTCACATAACTTAATATTTTTATTGTAATCCATTTTAATTCATGGGATGAATACATTTTTTGTTAAATGTATCATGAGCAAGGGTACTAGTACAATTTCTTGGTACGTTGTTAGTGGTATCTATTTGTTGAAAAGGAATTCGATCGAAATACCAATCACCAATAGCCTTCGCAATTGTCTGCAAATTGAAAATTATATTAAATAACTAGAGGTATAGTTATTAAACATGAAGTAACATATATTTACACAATAAAAGATATTATCTAAAAACCTCAAAAAAAGGGTAGAAATTAGTATAAAATAAATGACTGAAAAAAAGTTGATTTTAATAGACCATGCATGCATCATTTGTTTAAAAACAAAGGTCGAAGTTATCATGTATTTAAATGGGGAGCAAATCCATTCAATGCACAATTACATTTGATTTTAGTAGTCTCTAAAGAGTATTATTACTTTGAGATACGAAGTTGCGACACATCTTGGCTATGAGATGGGGCCTAAAAAGGAGACTATCGATGCAATAATTTCACTAGCAATTAACTCATTTTGAGATACCCCGTGTCTACGGAGGTAAGAGGTCCAAAGCAATTAGTTCGCATTCAAGCTCACTTTGAAACGCCCAGTCTATGGATTGGGGCCTAAAAGCAAAACTCCAAATAATAGCACTGCTAGCAACTATCTAGCATACGAGCTCATTTTGAGTGAATGGTTAACCAAAATTGCTAGTACCAATAGTACTTTTGAAGTCAGTTTTAATATTATATGTTGCATCCGACTCACAAGATAGGGTTCGAAAATAAGACTCCAATACAATAGGTTCCGTTAATAACTATTTCACATTTGTTTTCATTTTACGAAAAACAAAAGTTGACCCAAATTGTTAGAAGAGTTCATTGTACCCTATTATAAAAGCATAATTTAAAAATAAACTTACTTTATTTCCCAATACATTATCCACCACAGATGAGCACTTCCACCCTTCCTTTTCAAGGAGGTGGGTATGAAGATAGCAGGTGTGAACAAACATTCCTCTCGATGAAGAATTATCAAGTTCTTGCAATGTCTCTATAAAGGCTGTCTGAAAATCTGAAATTAAGAATATAAAAAACCAATGGTGAGAATATTTTTCCAATTTAAATTTGAAGAAACTTGCAAACATTTGAGTACCCTTCATGATTTACCCTTCATGATTTCTAATTGAGTTGATGTGCAAAGTGTTAAATTCTGAGTGCAGTTACTCCATTCTGGCTTACCACCAACAGAAGGTACTAAATTTTCTTTTATCTGAAACAACAAGAAATTAAATTGAGCCAAAAAATAATAGAAATAGCATTTAGCATAAACGTTAGTAATTATTAGATGTTCCCTCGCCTATTAAGTCCTTAATAAATCAACTTGTTGCAAGATCAACCAATTATACTTATATAGTTTAAAAGCATGATTCACAAAATTTGATCTTAAAAAAATAAATGAAGAAGTAAATTCACACTAAAACATCATTTTTCCTTTTTTTCTTTTTTTTTTCCTTTTGAATTCTGTATTGTGAAAGAACGAACTTACCTGGTGTGCATCAAAAGATGATTCAAGTAGAAATAATGGCGTCTGAATATCTCCAACCAAATTTTCAGGGAAAAGACACTGATAATTTTGTGCACATTAAACAAATTTATAAGTATTCCAACATAATTTTTACCCAAAAAAAAGGAATTTAATATGTCGAGTATAAAATTAATTAATTCCTCTCACCAAACCCGGATTCATTTTTGACGTGCATGATTCAGGCAAAAATTTAGCTATTCCCTGCACCACAGATGTCAATTGAGAAACATATATAACAATTATCAATAATAATACATATGACCAAATATTAATTAAAACCTCTAAAATTCTTGACCTTGAAACTTAGAGGGCTTGAAAATATAGAATGAATACGTCGAGAGTAAGAGAATAATACATGTAATTCAGCCACTTCAGTAAAGAAGTCTTCTCTTGCCTTCGCTCCAGGGAGATCTTCTCTGTTATAAAAATAAATTATACAAAAATATATTTTTTAATTTTTTTTATATATAAACTTAGGTTTTTAACCCAAATATATACGAGTTTTAAGTAGTTTATGAGTCTTACGCATGGATGAAGAAACCAGAATCAGAAATGCACTTTACTCTACTAGCATTAGGTACAAGTGCGCGAAAGCTATCACAATGTAAGATTGTTGCCAATCCACCGGCTGAGCTACCCGTAAGTACAACCTGTTAACGTTAATATCATCGATAACTAATTGTGTAAGTGAAAAATAATTGTGTTGAATATCTACGTGTAAAATAGTGGAGAAGAATACTTATGTAAAATACAAATTATTTACGAAAATTAGCCATACATTGTTGGCATTCGCCATTCCTTTAGCTAGCAGATCCTCTATTATAGCATTAAAAACCCTTGCGCCCCGAAAAGTGAGGTTGGTTTTCTGAAAAAATGTGTGTACAAGTTAATTTTTTTTATAATACCTGAGTAGAATACATACGTTATAGATGAATAATATAATTAAGGTGATTATTCTCTTCAATAATATTGAAATAAATGGAATTATATCGTATCTGGTAAGACTTACTGGATCAACTACTTCGACATCTCCCATAAATGATGAGCCATCACAATATACAAGATAAACTCTATTCCAATTGTAGAAATCTGAAATTGAAAAAGCAACCATAATTGTTTATTATCCATGAAAATATGAAGACAATAAAAAGTAATCTAGATGAGCTAGATCTAGGATGTAGCTTAGCAGCGAATAAGTTTTTGAATTTTGGCTAGGGATGATAATGCGATAAATCCAAATCTGGAATCGTCCCGTTTGAATTTAGTTTTTAATATTGTAAATGGATCAGGGATGAGTCTTATTTTTTATTTTCAAACCCCCCACCCCATTTAATATTTTATTTTTTTATTTTAATTTATATATATTTATGCAATATTATTTTTCAAAAATATATTTGTTAGAAAATCTTCCTAGTGTTATTTTAAATATATATATATATATATGTATATATTTTAATACTTTTAAAATTATAAAGCGAGTCTAATTCAGATATGGCAGGTATGAGACAAGTTTTGGCGTGATAAGTTTTGAATCTCAAATTTTGACAAATATACTCCATTACAATCTCTAATTTTAGTGTATGTATGTATCTAGTTACCTGGATTATATGTTTGGTTTTGGGTGAGAAACCCATTGAAATAGGTTTTGTTATCCGTTCTGGAGTAGCTACTCCCAAGCCATCCAGCCGCTCTTATGAGGCATTCAGATGTTGATTCACACCATGCACCACCCTGAAATCCACAATTCAAATTCTAATCAATTTATGAAACACAAGACATTAGACATCGCACAAAAAAAAAAAAATTTAAGAGAAATTATTTTTGAGATAAAATTGTGGAGCTTATAATGATCAATTAATTTGTCAAACAAATAATATATTGCAAAGCTGACCTCAAGATAAATCAACCAATTATTGACTCCATCTCCAGATCCTTGAGCATGGAAGTAAGCTGGTGGACTCCCATCCAAGCAAACTGCAGTTAAAGAACAATTAATCATAATTAATATGTTTAAGAAAAAACGTTAATTTTTGTTTAGTAATATTATAGTCATTTGTTTTATGAAAATCTAATCACACACCTGCTCCTTTTGGGACAGCACTGTTAACAAATGTAATGTTAACAAAGTCGGAGGCCCCTAGGACTTGAGTATTTATCATAAGAAGTAAACAGATAAGTAGTAGCTTTGACCAGTGATCAGCCATGGCCTGAATGTGTCTTTCCATTCTTTACAGACAAAAAAAGAAAAAGAAAAATTTGCAGAGTTTATGATTAACGTTGTTCAATGCATTGGAAACAAGAGAAAAAAAAAAACACTGATAAATTAAAAATTATCCTAATTTAGAGGGATTACTAAAATAATTATTTAGTCATATATCCCAATTTAACTAGCAAATAAGTTAAAAATGATGCATGTGTTCAAAGGTGAAACTGTTAAAACATATTATGTGTAGAATCCTTGATTTAATAATTGGTAATTGATGAAAAACAGTCACACCATGCATGCACAATTTTAACAATTAATGCTTGAGTTTTGCAATTCTTGTGGAGCCTACTTGAGCATTTTCTTTAATTTCTAGAAAAAAAAAACTTAGTGGACATTAAATTAGATATAGTACATATGATCATTTGTAAGAAATTATCTTTTTTTTTTTATTATATAGCTCCTATTTACCTAATGCAGCTTTTCATTAGTTTTTGAAATTATTATTAAATCATTAATGTGATTAATTTATTATCTCCTACAATGTTTTTCTATGGATATATATATATATATATATATATGCATGTATTTATGAGTAAATCTCATTTACCTTCTTGAATTTTGGAAAAGTCTCAAATATTTTCTTGAACTTGTTATTGACCTATTTTTAGGAAGTTGATATTGACACTCCAAAATATATTATTGCTGCTCTAAAATGGTTCACCTTTTGAAAAAAAAAAAAAAACAATGAATAGTGAAACGCCTGTAATAATTTATGGAGCATCAATATCAATTCTCCCTATTTTAATGTAAAATGGATCTTGTTGACAATGTATATTAAGATCAAGTTTTACTTCCTCTTAATTTAGGTTGTATTACCTATCAATAATACTTATTTGTATTATCTGAATCAATGTGGTAAGTTTTGCATAGATCAATTACAATATTAATAATACAACAAACTTTTATTTCTCATAAAAAGTTAAAATATTTAAACGAATTATTGTGATAAACTGAAAAAGTTGTTAAAATTACATTAAGTAAAACTACATCCTAATATATATATATATATATATATATATATATATATTGCCATTGAATAATTTCAAGAAAAAGTGGGTGTAAACCAATTTTGTTGTTATTTTAATGCATAAAATTTCAGTCAAGTGTAACAACAACGTCTCATTTTTTGCCATATATGTTTACCATCTATTCAAACACTCCACTATTAGCTAAAATATACATTGAGATAACAAATTGTTACCAGTTGTCAAAACAATAAAAAATAAATTAATTAATTAAATAATTAAGATAAATAATAGAATAGGGGTGATATTATCTTTTAAATGGATCAAACATGTTGTTCTGAGGTATTTCAAAAATTTTGATAACTCAAGCATGTACTCAAAATTTACCTCTAAACCCAAGAAAATAGATCTAACCACAGTTTAGAAACTATCGATTCCAAAGATTGAGATTTCCTGATATTTCTGGATTCTGGAATTGATGGGTCGGTTCTGGTTAACCGCCAGTTCCAGGTCCGGTTTCGATTCATGAATTTTTTATTTTTTTAAAATTTTTTAACTTAAATTTAAATAAAATATTATTAATTTTTGAACTTAATGAACAAAAAATTTAACTTAAATTTAAAAAAAAATGTTACCTAAAATCTAAAATATCAAATATTTTAATTATAATAAATTTAAAAAAAAAAAAAAGATGCTCAACTTGAAGTTTTAAATTTTAAACTTAAATTTCAATAAAAAAATTGCACTTAAATTTTTTAAAAAATATTAACTAAAATTTAAATTATATAATTAAAAATAATTTTAAAAATAAAAAGGTGTTGAACTTGAATTGAAAAATAAATAATTGAAGATAAATAAAATAAAATATGAAAAATATTTTAATCAAACAATTGAAATAGTATAGAATATATAATTAAAAAATGAATAATTGAGAGTAAAAAATTAGAGAATTGAGAGTTGATAATGTATAAGTGTGAATAAAAATGAAGAGGAAAAAGGTTTTCATAGGAAAAACTGCAAAAAAAATAAATAAATAAATAAAGTTGGAACCGCCAGTTCGACGGTGGGCCAATTATGGGTTGAAATCATCAATCCGTGGTCAACAATTTTTGACCCGTTGATCATTGGCCGGTTACATATTGGATTCGCTTTGACCCAACCCTTGATTACCTCTACAAGGAAATCTCCACTTATACGTATTTGTAGAATGTTTTACATGTATATTAGACTATTCGAGGATAAATAAAGAGAATTAGAGAAACATGAACATGCAAGAATTTGAGTGATGCATTTTCCAGTATCATGAAATTACCTCCTGAACCACGTATGATCACTTTTCAGAAGCTGAGTTTATTCCTTTTAACGTTTAATTGTTGTTTTTTTATTGCTTAAATAACGCGTGATCATTCTGTTAAAACCTCGACAGCCATTGCCCTAAAGGTTCCTTCTTGTGGTGCTCCAAAATTATTGCTCTTGCATTTTGTTTTTCAATTAATTTGTACCATACAAATATATGCGGTTTTCAAATATCCAGATTGAACCACAAGTTCCCACATGTTCCTTTTGTTGTTTTTATCTTAGTACCAGAAGCTCTCTATCATTCACTCTTAAAAAAAAAACAATCAAACTTAATTTAAAATAAAATCAAACATACGACCAAGATTGTCTATGATTCGAGTTTTTATCAAGATTTTATTCGAATTCACCGCCAATATAATTCAGTTTAGCCATAATGTTCTTATTGTGCTTTGGCTTATCCAAATTTTCTTGCTGTTATGGATTTCACATTGCATGAGGAAATGGATTGATGGAAGACATTGAATTCTTTGCATTAGGAGATCGGATCAGCCACTTAGGCTATGTTCGGACCTTGAATTTTAATGAAAAGAGTCAAATTAAAAATAAAATATTTAAAATATAAAGACAAAGTTACATCATTTGAAGCGAAAAAGTTTTTTCTTTTGTGTTTTCCTCACCAAAACCCTAGATCCAAACATGCATTCCATAAAAAAATTATTCTTAGCCCAAAACATTTCTATGAAAGAATGAACCACTGACTAACTTACAAGAAAGATGCTATATATCCTGATTTAAATTAGATAGATTTGCAAATGAACATCACATTAAATGGTTGACAAAATTGCATTTTTGATCTATATGTTGGCTTAAATAGATATTTAATCATTTAATTTTTTGAATTACTGTTTGGCAAACAATCTTTCAATTTTTGTATTTTTAGTCCGATTTTGTCCGTGTACAGTCTTCTTCTTCTTGAACATCTTTTGCATTGAAACCTCTTCTATTGTAAATGACCAGAATCATAATAAAGGGATATTTTGTACTCTTGCCAATCTGTTCTCTACTTGAAAATTAATTTGATAAAGACAAATATCTGTCTTTTAAAAGTTTAAATGTTTTTTTACAAGTTTTCGTGAATATCAGTAATGTTAGTTTTTATTTCATTATTCTATATTTGATTTCATTACTGGAAGTTTTTGTTGAGTAGTATTTATTGCAAAATTTTTGTGGTCTAGTATAACAACTGAATTTAAACTTGTGATTTTTAAATTAATTTTTGAGTTAAAACAATTATATAGAACATTATATCAAAATTAATCATCGTCAATTATCAATTAACTACTGATAACTATTAATAATCAACAATCAACTGATTAATTATTATGAAAATAGACTTAGATTTAAACTATTTTCCGATCAACAACTGACAACTATTAATAATCTACACTCAATAAATCTATACTTTTTTTGACAATAAGTGAGTTCTAATCAAAATATACAAAAGGCCTTGCATATTAACTAGGGCTACAAAGTGTGTGCCTAGCTAAAGAAATTCATGTCATTATTCTTAAGTTATAAAAAATGTGGGATTCGAGCTAATTTTTTTGGATCCGTCGTGCATCTTATATATTTGAATTAGAACCCAAATTCGACATAATTATTAACATTTTAATTAGATATTAATTCTGTAAATGTCTTATCATCTAACTTCAGTTTTTATCATCCCACCCAAACCAAGAAAAAAACACTCTTTGAAAACGAAGTTTATTTATAATTTCTCAATATAAAGTGAAATCATATTGTAAATAATCACTAATGATAATTGTTCGTGTGGAGAAAATAAAATAAAATTTTAATAAAAAATAAATAATACTATCTTAGTACATTTATATCCATTATTTCAAATTTATATATATATATATATAATTTGGTTAAAATTATGAGATTTAAATCATAGTCTGAACAAGTCATGCAATATTGCATTTCTATTAATCCATTGGGACAGCGGTGATATAATTGGATCCGATTTGCATTCTTAATCATTCTTAAATTAATTAATTATAATGGTATTGCATTCGTATCAAATTTGAATAAATTAAAAGTCGGAATATGTTTTTTTTAATTTGAATCATAATTTTGTCTGCCAGAGGATTATCTCAAAAAAAAAAAAAAAAAAACACGCACACACACACACACAAGGGGAATAGAGATCCAAGAACAATCATTTTTGTGCACCATAGAAAAATCCGTTAGGTGAACGGTTGATAAAGTTTAAGTAGAATGAACACGCACTATTTAAGCAAGAAAAACAACAATTAAAACATCAAAAGGAACAAACCCCACCTTTTGAAGAGTGATCATACGTGGTTCAGAGGGTAATTCATGATATTCATTCCTTAATGTTTTATTAGTTTTATCTAAATGTTTTTTTCCCCTCTTTGTTGCATTATTCTGCAATAATATCATGGTAGATGGACATTGCTAATGAGATATGGGATGGGGCCCACAAACGAGATTTCGTGAAAATGTTCCCTAACAACTATTTCTTATTGATATTTACTTTTTTAAAATAATTTCATCCTCATTTTCATAAAAATAATTAACTTAAATTATTAGAAGGATTCATCATTTCCAATATACATTTACTCGAACCTCCTGGATCGATAGTACTCTCGAGTTGGCATTGATATTATTTGTCATACTCTGAACCCATTAGATTTGGGCAAAACTTCGATCCAATACAATAAACTCTGCTATCAATTATTTCGCACTCATTTTTATTTTGCCAAAATAATTTAACAAAAGGATCCATTATACTAATTTATAAATCATTTAATTTTTTCTATCATAACCAATATAGTATATCACAGTTAAAGATTATGATTCCGTATATATATTATGCTGCCACACATAATAATTTAACTTAATAAACACAGATTTCAACTTTTCTATTGTTCCTAATAATCGTACTGATATTATATATATATATTATATTTATTATGTACTGCCAGTGTGCTCATGTCTTTTGTATTCTTTGTTTCTTTTCCGATCTTCACGTAGTCTTATGAGTTTTTTTATATTGTAAAATATGCATGCCAAAAATTCTTCATACAGATACATAGGTACAGACTTCCTTGGGTCTGGGGGTAAATTTCAAGTACCTGCTTGAGTTTTCAAAAATTTTAAAATACCTCTACAACTTGTTTGACCAATTTAAAAGACAATTTCACCCCTATTTTATTATCCATGTTAATTATTTTATTTTTTTACAAATTTTGAAGATTTTGTTATCTTATGTACATTTTATTTATTTACAAATTTTAAGAATTTGTTGTCTTAGGTACATTTTAGTTATCTTAGGTATATTCTAGCAAATATTGGATGTAAATATAAGTGTTTTGAGTAGATTATAGTAAAAATATTTGGGGAAAAAAAGAGATATGTTTATCATGATTTTGTAAAATTTTATGCATCACAAAATCTACAATATAAATGGTTACCACTTACTACCCATCAATAAAATTTTCTTGAAAATTATTCAATGACGATATATATATATATATATATATATCAGGATATAGTTTTATGTTATGGAATTTCAACAATTTTTTTGGTTTATCACATTAGATAGTTAATTATATATATTCCATAGGAAATAAAAGTTTTTATACCATTAATATTATAGTTGACCTATGCAAAACATAAAAAATATAAAATCATTTATATATAGTAACAACATAAATAAAGACAAAATAAAACTTGATATTAATAAGCATTATAAGATCCATTTACCACTAAAAAAGGTAATAACAAGTTCATGGAGGTATTTGGTATTTTTTCAAAACCTACGGAGGTAAATGAGATCTACTTATACTTACATGCATACATATGCATTGATTCAAGAACATATAAATTTATAAATATTACATTTCTCTCTCTCTCTCTCTCTCTCTCTCTCTCTCACACACACACACACACACACACACACACATTTATGTATATTTGTATGTATATATTTAGTTAGTGACTTGTATAGGGTAGTAAAATCATATATACATATCAGATATATGTATATATAAATGTTGTATATTTAAAATAAAAGTAGTATAGTGTAAGGCATTGTATGAGATAAATTAATCAAATTAATGATTTTAAAACAACTTCAAAAGTAACAATAAAATGCATTACATAAATATAGGAGCTAAATACAAATTGAGATAGATTCAAATAAATAATTATCTGAACTATATTCAACTTAATATCCACCAAATGTTTTTAGAAATTGAAGAAAATGGTCATGCAGGCTCCACAAAATTGCATACTTGGATGATATTGCTCTAAATTACGACACAACTTCTTATTTTATTAGTTTTCTTTGTTCTCTTCTTTCCAACGTTTTGAAGAATACTACTTATATTTTGCACAATTTTATGTATTTATTTATTTATTTTGTGTAAAGAATGGAAAAAAACATTCAGACCATGGCTGATCACTGGTTAAAGCTACTCATCTGTTCACTTGTTGTGCTGAAGACTCAAGTCCACGGCGCTGGCTTTGTTAAGCTTACATTTGTAGAGAGTGCTGTATCAAAAGGAGCAGGTGAGATAATTGGATTTATTAACTAATGGTATATGATTAGCTTAGCTAATCATTATATATTTTCTTAATTATGATCTATCTTAACATGTTAATATATGATCGTATTTTTTTTATTTTTTATTTTTTATTTTTTGCTGCAGTTTGTTTGGATGGAAGTCCACCAGCTTACTCCTATGACAAGGGATATGGAGCGGGAGCTAATAACTGGCTGATTTTTCTTGAGGTCAGCTGTAATTGTTTAACAAATTAATTGATCATGATAAGCTTCCCAGTTTTTCTCGATAATAATGTTTTTTTGTATGATCTCTAGTGTCTTGTGTTTCATATACTGATAAGAATTTGAAGTGTGGGTTTTAGGGTGGTGGATGGTGTGGTACGACATCAGAATGCATCGAAAGAAAAAAAGGAATGTTTGCTAGCAGTTACTCTAGAACTAATAACAGAACCTTCTTCTCAGGGATAGTTAACCGAAATCAAACATTTAATCCAGGTAATTAAACGAAATTCTTTTTTTTTTTTTTTTTTTTTGTGGTGGGAAGGTGGGGCTAAATCTACCTGTGTTTAGATGGGTTTGGCCAGTAATTTAATGGATGCATACACAAAATTCAATAACTTATCAAGTATCGCTTCACGGTGATGGTAAAATGGTAAGACACAAGCGGAAAAAACATGAATATAGTGAGTTTGAATCCATTTGGAGTCAGGAACATCGTGTGCCTATTAGTTCCTCCAAAGGTCTCGTTTGCACTTTATGGTGGATTCGAAAGGATGGTCGACTTATGCGAAAGTCGATCTGATTGTGCAAAAACTCGCTTATCGAATTTACTTGAAAGCCAAACAAGGGGAAGACAAATATTTCTCATAATTAGTCCGAAACCTAATGCTTCCGGGAATTTGAATTATAAAAAAAAAAAATCTCATGTACCTACTTACTCAGATTACAGCGCATCTAGTTTACTACTTGTTGCCATTATCCTTTCGTGGATATTATCATTTTTTTGGTTTCTTATCAATTCCAGATTTCTACAATTGGAATAAAGTCTATGTTATATATTGTGATGGCTCGTCATTTATGGGAGATGTTGAAGAAGTTGATCCGGTAAGTCTTACAAAATGTAGTATAACTTCTTACTTCCATTAATATATTATTCAGTCTTACCTCGATTTTAATCTTGAATTATAACATGTCTATGCTATATTTTGGTAATATGAAATTTTAATAATTATTTCAGAAAACCAACCTCACTTTTAGGGGCTCAAGGGTTTTTAATGCTATAATGGAGGATCTGCTAGCTAAAGGAATGAAGAATGCCAACAACGTATGGCTAATTTTCTCGTAAATAATTTGTATTTTACATGAATTTACACACAACTGAATATTAACAACGTTAACGTTAACAGGCCGTACTCACAGGTGGGTCAGCCGGTGCATTGGCGACCATCTTACATTGCGATAAATTTCGGGCACTTATACCTAATGCTAGTAGAGTAAAGTGCATTTCTGATTCTGGTTTCTTCATCCATGCGTAAGACTCATAAACTACTTAAAACTCATATATATTTGGGTTAAAAACCTAAGTTTATATATAAAATAAAAATTGATACTAAAAATATATTTTTGTATAATTTATTTTTATAACAGATATGATCTCCCTGGAGCATGAATATGTATACATATATATGTTGTTATCCTAAAAAAAATATGTATAATTTTTGTGTACATTTTTATTTTATAACAGAAAACATCTCCCTGGAGCGAAGATGAGAGTAGACCGCTTTGCTAATGTGATTGCCTTAAATGTATTCGTCTCTTACTCTCTACATGAATATCTCTGCATTTCCAAGCCCTCTTCTCGGGCTGTCACTCGAGAAAAGATTAAAAAGTTTCTTGATTTGTATACGAGATTTTAATTAATATTTATTTATGTTTGCCAGATTATATATATATATATATGTTTTATGATTGTAATATATTTTTTCTCAATTGATATGTGACAATGCAGAGACTATCCAAGACTTTGCCTACATCATGCACGTCAAAAATGAATCCGGATTTGGTGAGAGGAGTTAATTAATTGTATATCCAGTATAATATAGATATCATTGTTTTATTAAATTTATATTGGAATACTAACAATGTTTTCAATTATACAAAATTATCAGTGTTTTTTCCCTGAAAATTTGGTTGGACATGTTCGGACGCCACTCTTTCTACTTGAATCAGCTTTCGATAGATTTCAGGTAAGGTCATTCTTTCATAGAAACATTTAAATTTCAAAACAAAAAAACAAAAGGAAAACAGACAAAAATAATTTACTGTAACAGATATATTTAGATTGAATTTTACGAACCACGCTTCTCAATTATGTCAATATGCAATTGGTTAATTATGCAATAAATTGGTTTATTAAGGACTTATGAGATAGAGATGCAATTTAGTGTGGATGAGATAGGTGTGGATCTTGATCCTACGGATTAGACCCGCTCGACTTATTTTATTATTTTTAAAAATATATATTTTTTAAAAAAGTAATATACCAAAACTTTCTAATATATCTATATATATATATATATAAAAAAAAATAACATAAGTAAATCTAATAAATTTAAAAAAAAAACGAACGAGTTTAAAAATAAAAATCCAATATCACCCCAAATCAATTTATAAAAGTAAAATTCGTCCCCAAACAGGATCCGGGGCGAGTTCAGGTTTGAACACCTGAACCCGCGCATTCTCATCCCTATTAATCGGCAAAGGAACATCCAGTAATCATAATGTTTATGCTAAATGATATTTTAATTTTTTTGAGCTCAATTGAATTTAATTTGTTTCAGATAGAAGACAACTTAATACCTGCTGTTGGTGGTAATCAAGAATGGAGTAATTGCACTCAGAATTTAACACTTTGCACATCAACTCAATTAGAAATCATGAAAGGTACACATATTATTACAAATATTTTTCAACTTTAAACGGAATAAAATAAAATAAAATTCTCATTGTTAGTTTCATATGTTTAATTTCAGATTTCCGAGCCGTATTTATAAAGACATTGCGAAAAGTTGTTGGTAATTCTTCAAATAGAGGTATGTTTGTCCATTCTTGCTATCTTCATGGCCACATCGCTGCAAAAGAAGGGTGGAACTGCTCATCTGTAGTGGGAAATAATGTACTGGCAAACAAGGTATTTTATACTTTTTTTATTTTTTTTTGGAAAAATTACTTTCTGCTTCACATAAAAAAATATTAAATATAATCCTGCATTTAGTGAATCTGTTTGCATTTTGCTCTCTTTTTAGGTACATAATAACTTCGACTTTTCTTTTAAAATAATTATGCATGGCTCATTAAAATTAATATTCTTTAGTCATTAACTTCTACATGTTTAATTCATTTTTAATATCATGTCCTACTTATTTAATGTAATTTGCAATTTGCAGACAATTGCGGAGGCTATAAGTGATTGGTATTTTGATCGAAGTCCTTTTCAAGAGATAGATAATCAGAATGTGCTGCCACGGAATTGTACCAATACCCTAAGCTTGGAGGAATTTAATAGCAAATGCCTTAAATGTGATTAAAATGGATGATCATCAAAAACAATGGTTTTTTATTTTTGATCTTATACAATTATTTATATATTTAAAAAGCTTATTATGTGAACTTGTCCATTTTTATTATGGCTATGCTTTCAATACTTATGAATCAAGCAACACAACAAAAAATAAATAAATAAATAAATACTTATTCCTATACGATTGTCGTTAACTATACATGTTTTGATTTACATGCTTAATAACCAAAATAGTTACTAATAAATACAGATTTCGCAATTCCAATTCCAAATTTTTATCAAATTAATAACACATTTTCATTATGTTTTTTTGCAATTCCAATTTCATCACTTTCAGTATTCCACAACAGAGTTCAATTTGCGGATTTTGAATAGTACAGTGGGTAAGTGAGACGACGTTTGATAGTTTGAGAAGGCAAAATTCGGATCTATAGTTAAGTGATTTTTACCGTATGTTCATCTTCTCCTGCAACTTTCTCAAATTTAAAAAAGAAATTAAAATTTTGTATTTTTTCATGAATAATTATTAATATGAGTTTGATAAAAGTAATCATTCTGTTTTCATGAATGAGTAGTAATATTTAGTTTTCATGAATTATTTTTTGTAAAATAATTGCTGTTGCATTATTGAACATTAGTGAATAAAAAAGGACAATAGAGTTGGGAAAGAAATATAAAGCAGTACAAGTTATTTTACGGATATAATTTAAAAAAAGAGTATTTGTCCTCTACGAAAGATCATGTAAATCATGTTTTTATGTAATCGAATCAAACCCAAAACGTTGCCTTGAGCTTGATGTGATTTTTAACTCTAGTAATCAATCCCTGCAGTCGGCCTACTTTGAAGAGGTAGAGGCAAACTCGTAGATTTTTATTTTTATTTTTTAAGTAAAAAGATCTAATATGTTAATTATTACATCGATATTATATAATAATATTTATAAATATACAATTATCAACTATCTACAGTCAATTATTATAAAAGTAAATAGATATATTCACTTTTCATGGGATATAGATTCAATACTTTAGAGTCTCGACGCCACAACTTTACCACTTGAGTTAAACTTTATGAACCAAACTAGATGAGAATTTTTTAGTCCGTCCCTAAATATACTTATTAAAATATAATAAGACTCTTAGCTTTTAATTTTTACATCAATCTAAGCATCACATTTAAATTATATTTTATTTAGATTAGGCTACCACAAGAATATGAAGCCGATACTTATAGTAATATCTATGTTATAGTCAATGTATCACTAGTCATTTAAAAAATAAATACAGACCCAATTTCATATAAAACTAAACACTTATTCATCATTCACAATTAACCGCAAAAGTCATCCGAAAGTAGCCCACCCATTGAAGTTGTAGGGTGTTCATCCATTTTTTTGTTCCAATTCTAGAAGTTGTAGAACTACCCATTTTTTTACTTTTTCGATTGTAACTCCATCAATCTCTTCCATTGAAGTGGATGAGGAGGAAGCAGCAGAAATTAATAGGCTCAGTTCTACTCAATGGATTGTCCATTGATATAGTATTTCAAGAATTTTACTCAGATCTCCAACATTAAATTTCAAATAAATTATTAGAATAAATACTTACCACTATCTCAAAAAACATAATAGATACGAATGTTGCATTCAAATATACAAATATTCATACAAGCCTAAATTTTTAATTGTGATTTGACCAAATTTTAGAGCCTCCACTGTGGCAATCTTCTCATATGGGGCATTTTTCTGATTATGGCCACAACCTTCACCAATATTGGTCGAATCGGATAAGATTTGCACACATTCACATGGATTATCACCTTCCCGACAATGACAAATATAATAAATTGTATATCTTTTAAGATTAAGGTCTCAAATATTCGCATGTAATTTAAGACATGCGATACATTAGTGTAAATACTCCTATAAAAGGCATAGAAACTTACCCCATTTTACCATTGGTAGTATGTTTTCAATTGAGAACAACTTCAATGATATTTTTTAATTTATCTAAAATAATCATAAATTTTTTTTGATTACGTCCACCTTTGATATTTGAAATATTACATCTAGTGGACAATACATTAAGTATATGTATGATAAATAAATACCTCATCTTTTATGAAAATAAGACACTTATCAATTATTTAATCACTCGATAAATATTATATCAGGTATAGTATGAATATTACCGAACTTTCAAACCAATGTATTGACTAGGGCTACAAAAGTACGAGCCTATAAAAAAATTACCTAGTTGTTTAAGTGACTTATTCGAGCAAGATTTGTTTGGATCAGACTCGAATACAATTAGTAAATATTTTTATTTATATCTAAATTCAAATCCCATTGAATTATTAATATTTTAATGAAATCTTAATTCGATAAAAATTTGAAAGTCTAGATTCATATCTGGATCCAAATTCCAAAATACTTTTCACACTAGAAAGTAAATAATATTACGAATAATTCATTAATGATCATTGTGAATGTGTGTAGTAAATGATTTTAAATTTCAAAACTCAGACATATAAACATGTATTATCATAATAATTCTTTAATATTTGTTGTTTTTATTCGAATTATATATGGTTATATAAACTTGTCGGACGCTAATATAAATTTGACCAAATCATGTACTACTAGATTTGAATCCAATTATAATTGGATTGAAATTCCAATCCGTAGTCCTTCCTACGTGAGATATGTTTATTCTTGGTTTGGTTTAAGGGCAATGAATCCTATCTATACCAAATTAAGGATCAGAGCAAACTAGGAATTGGACACATGTCCCAAAAATACAGATCCAGAATCAATAATGTTGGTGAACCATAGAAAAATCCGTTAAACGAACGATTGACAAAGCTTCCGTAAATTGAACATGCACTATTTAATCAACAAAAACATCAAAAAATTGTAAACTCAATCTTTCAACAAGTGATCATACGTGGTTCACAAGGTAATAGTTTTATGAGTAATTCTTTTTTCATGGCCTGACATTATCTAAACCTCGCTTGGGAGCGGTTTCAAAATTGTGAGTTTTAATTTTTGCTTTTATATTCATTCTGAATCAGTTTCATTTATTTTTTTATATATTTTTTATTTATTATATATATGTTATGTAATATTATTTTTCAAAAATATATATATATATATTAAATTAATTTAAAGGGTTAAAAGAATTAATTTGTTAGATTTGGGTCAACTTTAAAAAAACAGATTTTGAGTTTTGACAAACTTATTCTAAACCTATATTACTGCCATCTTTGCACGCAACAATGTTTATGAAAGAGCAGTATAGTTGAACGACGAAAATAATTTTATTATTTATTTAAGAATCATAATCGAATATATACATTTTAAGGTTTCCCCTCTTTATCGTCTTTATGAAGTCAGATTTAAACCTTCCTTTTGGATTAATTTTTTTTATTTTGCTTCCTTTTATTTTTGTGATCTTTTACATTATTTAATAACAAGTACTGTTCTTTTTGTTTTATGCTCAATACAAGTTCTAAATCACTCATATCTTCAAATATTTTGATATTTTGATAGTATCATATTCCAACTCACAATCTCATATTCATTCTTGTTTTTACATGTATCGTTATACATATACATATGTAAAAACATAAATACATATAGTTAAAACAATACTTATTGAAAGTTGTGATACTTTATCTCATCTTTTATAGATAAGTTATAAATTCGAATTCTACATCCTTCCGTACTTCCCCATATTTTAGAGTTCGTATTTTTGTAAAAAAATTAAGTATATATATAATTGTGTTTGTGTGAATATTTGTTGGCCTTCGTGTTTTATTTTGTACATATATATATATATATATATTTAAAAATATGTGAAAACTTTCACATTTTGTAAATGTGTCATATACTAATTATTAAATTAGGACTCGATACACAAAATGAAATGTTTTAAAAGTGTAACATTGTAACACGTCCGGCCAGATGTATCACGTTTGTTAATTGATTGAGAGATAGCACTAAGCCTCCTCCAAAACCCCTCTTAAATTATGATAATCTTTTGGATTTTGTGAATTCCAAATCTATAGTCCAAATTCAATGAATTGGTTCAACTCAAAAAATAAATTTAATAATTTTAAATTCACTTTTTAGTCTAGTAAATCTCCGACTAATTTTATATGAATTTCAAATTCTTCATGTCTCTTTTTCTTTTTCTTTTCTCTGCGGATTTATTTCTCTCTCCCCACTTCTCTCTGGTGCGCACACAACACATTCCTTCTAGTCCATAATTTCTTTGTGTACGTACATATGTATTTTCTGTTTTTGTTTTTTTTTTTTATTTCTAAACTGAATTTTTCTTAATTGCATTCTTGATGTATGTATGTGTATATTAATTTTCTTTATTATTTATATATTTTGTTGTTTTTTTCTGGTTTGTTGTTCTTTGTGCATGTATGTGTATATGTAATTTTATTTTTTTTTCAATATTTTTCAGTTTTCTAATTGAATTTGATCAGAGCCATGTATTTGAAATTCATTACAGAAATCAATCATATATCCAAACAATTGAATTGAAAGCATGTGGATTTCAAATCAGAAGAGTTTCAAATATATTCTTTTAAAATTTTCAGAAAAATTCAAATTCTTTAATTCAAATACAACTAGCTTGGCACTCTAATACGAATAATGTTTACAAAAGTTGGAGAATGCACTAATGTGCGGTTCTGTCACTTTAATTCATTAATTGTATTGAAAAATTCACATGATTTGCTAACTATTTATAGTGTTCTTCCTTGTGCTCTTTTTTCCACAACTTTTAGTGATGCTAACAATAAATTTTCCACCATTTTTCTTCATGTAAAGAATGGAAAAACACATTCAGACCATGGCTGATCACTGGTTAAGGCTATTGATTTGTGTACTTACTGTGTTGAGTACTCAAGTCCATGGCTATGACAATGAAAGGGTCAACATTACCATTCTTCATAGTGCTTTGGCAACAGGAGCAGGTGCGATTGGTAGTTCATTTCATATTTATAAGAGTATATTATAGAAATTATTTTTTAAATTTGAATTATTTATAAAAAAAAATCATCTAAATTTGTAAATTACAAATATCCCCTTGATATTTATATTTATTTTATAAATTGCATGTATTAAGGGAAAAACAAATACAAACCTCACAGGGGTATTTTTGTAATTTATCCTATTCATAATTTGGTCATTACATGTTAATAAATGATCACCATTTTTTTTTGTGTTCAGTTTGCTTAGATGGGAGTCCAGCAGGTTACCACTATGCTGAGGGATCTGGAGATGGAGTCAACAACTGGCTGGTTTATTTTCCGGTCGACTCTCCAACCAATATTTACTTAACTAATTAATCGAACTTGTTAACCTAAAAATTTTCCTTAATTTTTTTTCTAAGGAGGAAACATGTAATATTGTGGACATTCTTCTTTTGTCTTATTTTCTTCTGGGATGTCTACTGTCTTGTCTTATATATATATATATATATATATATATATATTAATCAGAATTTGAAGGTATTGATTTTAGGGTGGTGGATGGTGTGGCTCAGCAGCTGACTGCCTCAACAGAGTGAGAACAGCCCCAAGCATTGCGAGCACCATAAACATCACAGATACCTATTTCGCAGGAATACTAAGCCCAAACCCAGACTCTAATCCAGGTAACTAGACACATATAAATAATTTGTTGGATGTTAACTGACAATTAGTATTTAAAATAAGATTGTTTAAATTATTGGTCACTCGTATTAATTGGAGCCATAATTTAATGATCTTGGACACTAATATAATATTTTCTCTTTAATCAACGCATATTTTAAAGAGAGAATATAAAATATGTTCAAGTGGATTATGACTTTATTACGTCAAATACTTATACGGCTAAGGGGTCGATCATGGAAGTCATATTCTCACACAACAAATTTGCATTACATATCAAATCCTTCATGGGCCAAATTATAATGTTTGATTAAAAATTATAATGTTAAACCTTCGATTTAACTTTCTAAATTAAAAAAAAAAAATACAAGGCCTTCAAGACGAATATTAAATAAACAAATTCTCATGTACCATTCAACAAATAATTGTAATTGCTTTCAATTCTAGATTTCTATAATTGGAATAGAGTTTATGTTCGGTACTGTGACGGCGCATCATTTATTGGAGACGTCCAAGAAGTTGATCCAGTAAGTCTTAAAATATGTTATGTAATTTCTTATTTTTATTTAGTATTATTCTTAACTTATGACCCCTTATATTTAATACATAAAAAGTTTTGATATGTATATATTCACATTATATTCAGGAAACCAACCTCCATCTTAGGGGCTCAAGGATTTTCAGTGCTGTAATGGATGAACTGCTAGCAAAAGGAATGCAAAACGCCACTAATGTATGATTATTTTCCATGATTAAATTTGAAGCGAGATTCTATATTTTAAATGATGTGTCATTTTCTATTATAATATCATACATACATATTTAATATATACAATAATTTTATTATTATTCACTTAACATATATTAATAACATTGAAATAAAAAATAAAATACTATTTAGAATAGAAAATTCATAATGGAGTTGCTCTTGATGACATTGATAGGCTATACTTGCGGGTAACTCAGCCGGCGGATTGGCAACTATCGTGAATTGCGATCGCTTTCGAGCACTTGTACCTAATGCCAGTAGAGTAAAGTGCATTTCAGATTCTGGTTTCTTCATCCATGCGTAAGATTCAATACACTTGTTATAATGACATACATGTAATTTTGTGCACTAACAAGATATCTATATTTTTTGTGGTACAGGAAATATATTCCTAATGCCAATGGAAGAGAACTGACTTTCTCCAAAGCTGTTAATTTTCATGTATTATTCTTTGCCTCCTAAATGTTTGTTCACACGTTAATTTTACTCGCTTCATCTACCCCGTGAATAGAATAGCAGTTCGAATTTGTTATTATAATTGATATTTTTTATACTGTTATAATATCATTAATACATGTCATTATATATTGATGATGTTCTTTTATACATTTAGAGTGTATTGATGGTATTGTAATGAAAGATAGAATATCAATTATAATACAGGATCCGAAGCATGAACAAAAATTCAAAAAAATTAAAAAATAAAAAAGAGTTCGTAAGGCAAATATTACATACAATGAGAAATTTTTTTATTAAGATTTTCCCATATGTATGAGACATGTTTGTGAGTTTTGGAGATTTTGTTTGCTTCACAATATTATTGGGATACACTTTCTTAATTTTTTTTATATATGTTGCAGGGAATAGCCAAATTTTTGCCTACATCATGCACGTCAAGAATGGATCCGAGTTTGGTAGGTGGAGTTGTGTGATTAATGCATTTCCAGCAGAAAAAAACCCCTGATAATTATGTTGGAATTTTGATTGTGGTGAACAAAATTTTACAGTGTTTTTTCCCCGAAAATCTGGTTGGAGATATCCAGACGCCACTCTTTCTGCTGAATTCTGCTTTTGATAGATTTCAGGTGAGGTCTCCTTTAAGGATATGCAGAGAAAAAAATAAAAAATAAAAGGCAAAGGTTTTTACTTGACACATATACCTATTATTGCATTTTTTTCAGGTAAAAATTCCCACATGAATTGTGGGAAGAGTTGGAAGTAGTTTATAAGTGTGAGTATATAATTGAATTCTTCAATAATTTAGATAAATTATTTTCACAAAATACTAACTGAATCGATTGTACTATAATTTTATTTGCGGATCCCAATATGATAAAATAATACAAAGTTAATTTTGTGATACTATCGAGACAATCCATCTTTGATCAGGACGTGACAAAATGATACAAAATTAAATTTGAAATACTATCGAAATGGTGAAGTGACCCATATAATTTATTAAAAATAATTTAAAATGATTTATGAATGTAGGTACAGAACAATATATTAATACGAGGGTCATGCTTGAAATTGATTTATTAACCACATAATTGGATTAAATTTTCTTTCAGATACAAGTCAATGTGAGACCTAATCTTGCTGACAGGCCAGGCTGGCAGAATTGCACCAATAATACAAATGTTTGGGCACCTAATCCAGAAATCTGCACACCTGTTCAATTTCAACTCATGAAGGGTACTCAAAATTTCAATTATTAGTATTTCGATCTATGTAATAACAAATATTAGTTAAATCTAAGTTGTTTAAATTTAATTTCAGATTTTCGGAATACATTTCTGGAGACATTAGAAGGTCTAGGTGATCGTCCATCAAGGGGATTGTTTATTAACTCTTGCTACATTCATGATTACCTTTATTCAAATCAAAGGTGGAATGGGGATGGATCACCCAGATTGGAAAATAAGGTAAGATTACTTTTATTTTACACTTTTATCTTTTTTATTCTTTTCCTCTTAAATAATCGTTTCCTAAAATTGTTTTCTGCTTTACGTAATTAATTTATATATATATATATCCAAATTAATTAGTTTGTTTTTTATGTGAAATAATGTGAAATATACTTGATCAGTAATTTTTAATTTGCAGACCATTGCTGAGGCCATTGGTGATTGGTATTTTGAACGGAGTGTTGTCCATTGATAGAGTCTCAAATTGATTATCCAGTAGATTGTCATTTGCTATAAATCAATGAAATATTATCATGAATGTGATGATCCTCGCGAATGGGAAATTACCAAAAATAATAGTTACAAGATGTAACATTGTATAATGAATGATGTATTTACCAATCCATCATTAAAATTGTTCGTTATACTATGATCACACTCTCTTTACTTATAAATCAAGAAAAATGCATTTTAACTTGCATTATTATTAGTGAAAATCTTAATTACCACTATTAAATACTATGTTTTTTTTAGCAGTTATAGAATCATAATTAAATTTATTTAATTTTTTACTCACATTTTGATGAATTTGATCAACAAATAAATCCTTGTACGATCATATATTGCCAACAAAACATCACCACCTTTTCATCGACAACCAATTTAAATAAATACTATTTTTTTTAGTGATATCCCATTTTTTTTTAATATATATATATATATATCTTGAAAATATAAATAAATACTAACTAACTAAAATATCTAAAAAATTCTCAGAACTTATTTTACCCAATCAAATTGAGAGCCAATATATATTAAATTAAGATATAACTTCTTGCAATTTCTATCTTATAAATGTCAAAAATATCTTATAAACTCTTTGAAACTTGAAAATATCTTAATACTATATAAATTTATCCCAACATCCTCTTACTGCTTTAGCAATTGTCCGCAGAAGTCAATGATTTTCAAGAAATAATGGGCAATAAAAACAATTCCGAGCGCAGCATATAGAAGAAATAAAGAAGAGAAAAAAATTAAGGGAATATATAGAAAAATAACAGCAAAATTGAGGGGCCTAATCCAGTCAATGCTTTGATAAACTCCAATCTGAACCCTGAAAAACACACCAGGAGCCAAAATATTCTTTATAATCTGTTTGGATCAGACTCAGTCTAATTAGTGAATGTTTTTATTTATATCTAAATTCAGATTCGATTGAATTCTTAATACATTAACTGAATATTAATTAGGTAAAAGTTTGAAAGTCTAAATTCATATCTGGATCCAATTTTCAAAATACTTTTCACACTGAAAAGTTAATAATATTATAAATAGTCCACTAATGATGATTGTAAATAAAAATAATAATTTTAAATTTAAAAATCCACACATACAAAATATGTATATTAAAATAATAATCCTTTAATATTTGTTGTTTCTTAAACTCCTCGGATGCGAATACAAACCTGACCAAATCATGTATTACTGGATTTGAATCCAATTATAATTGGGTAATATAATTGGATTGAAATTCAAATCCGTAGTCCTTCCTAAAATCAAATTTTGAATGGAGCTCCAAACCATAAGGCTCTATTTAGAATTAGTTCAATTTGAGTTCAGTGTTTTTATGAAAAATAATTGAAAAGTTTTACTATATGAAAACATATAAGGTTGCATTTGGACATGAGTATTTGAATTTAAGGGGAAGATTTAGAAAAATGATTTCAAATGATTTTATATAAGATATGGATTTGAATTCGCCAATTCAAGAATTAGTTCAAAATAGAATTTCAAGAATTTAAAATTTATTATAAAATAAAATTATTCAAACAAATTTAATGAAATTATTATTATGAATTTCAAATCCATCAATCCAAACAGAGCCATAAGTAATTATGATATATGTTTAGTTTTAATTTTAAAGGAGACAATAGATATCCCCTAGTTTTTTCGGCGATATGAACGTATGTTTTATAATATTTTGCTTATTAATAGTGTCAGTATCATTATTTTATATCATTATCTAGTATTTTTAGATTTATTAATAATTGAACGATGTAAATATATATTTTTATTTTTATAAGATAATTTGAATATTAATAAAAATATATATATGTGCATAAAAATAATTAAAAAATGTAATAACATTTTGAAAAGGGATGAAAATGTATTTTGGAAAATTTAGTATTTAAATATTTGATTTTATTTTCTAAAAATAATAATACTATAAGAACTGAAAATAAATCGATTCCAAAAGCCTAAACAACGATAATATACATATTATTCCAGATATATAATATATTTAGTATATTAATAAAAATCAAATATTTTACTTTATAAAAAATAATATTTAAATAATAAATTTATATTAAATGTATATATATAAAGTGTAAGATCCATCTATTATATATGTTTATTCTTAGTTTCGTTTAAGGCCAATGAACCCTATCTATACCAAATTAAGGATCAGAGCAACATAGGAATTGGACACATGTCCCAAAAATACAGATCCATAAGCAATAATTTTGGTGGACCATAGAAAAATCCGTTAAACGAACGATTGACAAAGCTTTCCGTAAATTGAACACGCACTATTTAATCAACAAAAACATCAAAAAATTGTAAACTCGATCTTTCGACAAGTGATCATACGTGGTTCACAAGGTAATAGCTTTATGTGTAATTCTTTTTTACTGGCCTAACAGCATTATTTAAATTCAAATATGTTTTAAATTTATGTGGTTTGGTGAGAATTTTAAAATTATAAATAATCAGTAATCTTAATTTTTATTTTCAAACTCGTCATATTTGAATTCATTCTATTTAATTTTTTATATATTTTTATTTATTATATATGTATTATGATATATTATTTTTTAAAATATATATTTAAAAGAAATTAATGATATTACTTTTAAAAAATATTTGTTAATATTTTAAAATTATAAAATTAATTTAACATGTCAAATGAATTCAATCCATCAAGTTCAGGTTGGACTTGGGTCCTTATAAATTTTGGTAGAGCGGATTTTAAATTTTAACAAACATATTCTATACTCATCTCAATGTCATCTTTATATGCAATAATATCAATGAAAGAGTAATATGATTGAATGATGAAAATAATTTTATTATTTATTTGATAATCAAGTATATACATTTTATGGTTTCCCTGCTGACCATTTTTATGAACTCAGATTTAAACCTTCCTTTTGATTATTTTATTTTTTTATTTTTTTTTACTTTTTAGATCATACTTATACATTATCTAATAACAATTATTATATTTTTGTTTTATATTCAATACAAGGTCTAAATTGCTCAAATTTTCAAATATTTTGATATCTTGACACTCTCATGTTTCAATACTCACAATTCCACAACCGTCCTTGCTTTTACATATGTCAATATATATATATACATACCTAAAAATATAAATATATATATATATATATATATAGTTAAACGAACACTCGTTAAGAGTGACAACATTTGGTCTTATATAGATGCATTTTGCTCCTCCCCTTATTCCTCATATTTCAAGTTTTGAATTTTTATAAAATATTATATATATATAGATATGTGTGTGTGTGTGTGTGAAAAATCTTGCACTACATAATGTGCATTTTGTAAATGTGTCATATACTAATTATTAAATTAATTTCTCGATACGTGAAATAAAATGTTTTAAAAGTGTAACATTGTAACACGTCCGGTTGCATCACATTTGTTAATAGGTTGAGATATAGCACTAAGCCTCCTCCAAAACCCCTCTTAACTTATGATAATCTGTTGGATTGATGGATTTGGATTGTTTTAATTCCAAATTTATAGTCCAAATTGCTCATAAAAGAAATTTAATGATTTTAAATTCACCTTTTGGTCTAATAAATTTCAAGCCAATTTTACGTAGATTTAAAATTCATCATATCTCTGTTTCTATGCCAATTTATTTTTCTCTTCCCTTTCTCTCTGCGGTGCACACAACACGTACCTTCTAGTCTATAATTTCTTTGTGTATGTACATATGTATTTTCTGTTTTTGTTTAATATTTTTTTATCTCTAAATTGAAAATTTTCTAGTTTTCATTCTTGATGTTTGTATGTGTATATTTATATATTTTTGTTATTTTTTTTCTGGTTTGCTGCTCTTTGTCTATGTATGTGTATATGTAATTTTTGTTTTTTTTCAACATTTTCCAGTTTGCTATTTGTATTTGAAAGCCATGGATTTTGAAATTCACTACATAAATCAATCATATATCCAAACAATTGAATTGTAAGCATGTGGATTTCAGATCAAAGGAGTTTCAAAAATATATTCATTTAAAATCCTTAAAAACCTCAATTTTTTTAATCCAAACACAACTAATTTTTTAAAAAGTCACTTTAATTCATTAATTGTGTTGAAAATGCCACATGAGTTGTTCTTTGTTCTCTTTTTTCCACAACTTTTAGTGATACTAACAATAAACTTTCCACTATTTATTTTTTTTTCATGTAAAGAATGGAAAAACACATTCAGACCATGGCTGACCACTGGTTAAAGCTATTGATTTGTGTACTTACTGTGTTGAGTACTCAAGTCAATAGCTATGACAATGAAATGGTCAACATTACGCTTCTTGAGAATGCTGTGGCAATAGGAGCAGGTGCGATTCCTAGTTTTTTGGAATAAATTATAAAAATTATCTTTAAATTTTGAATTATTAAAAAAAAATTCTTTAAATTTATAATTACATTTATTTTGCAAATTACACGAGAAAAATAAATACAAATCTCGAGGGGTATTTTTGTAATTTATCCTATTTATAATTTGGTCAATACATGTTAATAAATGATCACTTTATTTATTTATTTTTTATTTTTTTTTGTGGTGCAGTTTGCTTAGATGGGAGTCCAGCAGGTTACCACTATGCTGAGGGATCTGGAGATGGAGTCAACAACTGGCTGGTTTATTTTCCGGTCGACTCTCAAACCGATATTTACTTAACTAATTAATCGAACTTGTTAACCTAAAAATTTTCCTTAATTTTTTTTTCCTGAGGAGGAAACGTGTCTTATATATACTGTCTTGTGTCTTATATATATTAATTAGAATTTGAAGGTATTGATTTTAGGGTGGTGGATGGTGTGGGTCAGCAGCTGACTGCCTCAGCAGAGTGAAAACATCCCCAAGTGTTGCGAGCACCATAAACATCACACGTACCTATTTCGGAGGGATACTAAGCCCAAACCCAGACTCTAATCCAGGTAACTAGACATGTATAAATAATTTGTTGGATATTAACTGACAATTAATATTCAAGTGGGATTCTCAGTTAAATAAGATTGCTTAAATTATTGGTCGATCATATTAATTATCCCATAATTTAATGATCTTGTTAGATTCTGATTACAACTCTAAATGTGTTGTGTCGTATCATATTTGAGCCAATTAAACCAAGACACGAATTTAATTTTTTTTTTAATCAATGCATATTTAAAAGAAATAATATCAAATATGTTCAAGTGGATTATGACATTATTACGTCAAATATTTGTATTAAGGGGCTGATCATGGAAGTCATATTCTCGCACAACAATTTTGCATTACATTCAAACAAGAGAGCCATGATAAATGTCTTTAAATTCTTTCTATTTAATTTCATCAAATTCACAAAGACCCAAGGTGTCAATAGTGAATATCAAATTTATCGTCACAAAATATGCACCATATTTTAATATTTGATTCAAAATTACGGTAGTAAATTTTCAAATTAACTTTACAAATTAAGAAAATTCAAGGCGTTCAAAACAAATATTAGATAAATAATTTTCCATGGATAATTCAACAAATGATTATAATTGCTTTCAATTCCAGATTTCTACAACTGGAATAGAGTTTTTGTCCGATACTGTGATGGCGCGTCATTTATTGGAGACGTCGAAGAAGTTGATCCGGTAAGTCTTAAATAGATTATTTAATTTCTTTTTTTTTATTTAGTGTTATTCTTAACTTATGATGTGTCTGTGCTTCTCTCTTATATTTAATTATTATAAATTTTTAATATGTATATATTCACAATATATTCAGGAAACCAACCTCCATCTTAGGGGCTCAAGGATTTTTAGTGCTGTAATGGATGAACTGCTAACAAAAGGAATGCAAAAGGCCGCTAATGTATGATTATTTTCCATGATTAAATTTCAAGCGGGATCCTGTATTTGAATTGATGTTTTATTTTTTATTTTAATATCATACATATATGTTTAGTGTATACAATAATATCATTAATATATATTTAATGTGTATGTTATTAAAATAAAAAATAAAATATTATTTAGAATAGAAAATTCATAGTATTAATGGTCAGGAGTTGCTGTTGATGACATTGATAGGCTATACTTGCGGGTAACTCAGCCGGCGGATTGGCAACTATCGTGAATTGCGATCGCTTTCGAGCACTTGTACCTAATGCCAGTAGAGTAAAGTGCATTTCAGATTCCGGTTTCTTCCTCCATGCGTAAGATTCAGTACACTCGTTATAACGAGATATATGTAATTTTAGATCAAATATATGCTACATTCCATATCGGGTGGAGATCTACTATTTATTCACATACACTCATATAGACGTGTGTGTATTTTTATGTGTATATAAAAGATAGATACTACACCCAATATATTTCACCAGATGTACCATCTAGAAGACCATAATAATACGATATTTATATTTTTCGTGGTACAGGAAAGATATTCCTAATGCCGATGGAAGAGCATTGACATTCTCTACAGCGGTTAATTTTCATGTATTATTCTGTGACTCCTTTTATATATACATGCACACACAGTTTTATTCGTGTCATTTGTCCTGTGAATAGCAATTTGAATATGTTATTGTGATGATATTTCATATCCTATTACAGTAACACTAATATATATCAAGTATATATTGATAATGTTATACATTTAGCGTATATTAGTGGTATTGCAATAGGAGATCAAATATCAATTGTAATACAAGATCCGAAATACAATAACAAAAATCCCAAAAAAAAAAAAAAAGGAGTTCCTAAGACAAATATTACATACAATGGGAAATTTTATATTAAGATTTTCCCATATGCATGAGACATGTTTGTGAGTTTTGGAGAGATTCTTGTTTGCTTCACAATATTATTGGGATACACTTTCTTAATTTTTTTATCTATGTTGTAGGGAATAGCCAAATTTTTGCCTACATCATGCACGTCAAGAATGGATCCGGGTTTGGTAAGTGGAGTAGTGTGATTAATGCATCCCCAGCATAAAACATCCCCTGGTAATTATGTTGGAATTTTGATTGTGTTGAACAAAATTTTACAGTGTTTTTTCCCCGAAAATCTGGTTGGAGATATCCAGACGCCACTCTTTCTGCTGAATTCTGCTTTTGATAGATATCAGGTAAGCTCTTGTTTAAAATTATGTAGGAAAAAAAAACAAAAACAAAGGTTTTTACTTATCACATGTACATATTATTGTATTCTTTTTCAGGTAAAATTTCCCACATGAATCGTGGAAAGTGTTTGAAGTAGTTTCCAAGTGTGGGTATAATTGAATTATGTAATAACTTAGATTAATTATTTTCACAAAATAAGAATGAATTCCATCATTGGTCGGAATGCGACAGAACGGTACAAAGTACTATGAAGATAGTAATTTATAATTGTGATGTTATGCTTGAAATTAATGTTTCATTAGAGTGTTTTTATATCCTACCAGCGCATTATTTTTAATCTTGTAGCAAAATGACTTATTAACCATTTCATTGGATAAAATATTCTTTCAGATACAATTCAATGTGAGACCTAATCCTCCTGACAGGCCAGGCTGGCAGAATTGCACCAATAATACAAATGTTGTGGCACCTAATACAGAAATTTGCACACCTGCTCAATTTCAACTCATAAAAGGTACTCAAAATTTTTATTATTAGTATTTCGATCTATTTAATAACAAATATTAGTTAAATCTAAGTTGTTTAAATTTAATTTCAGATTTTCGGAATACATTCCTAGAGACATTGGAAGGACTAGGTGATTGTCCATCAAGAGGATTGTTTATTAACTCTTGCTACATTCATGATTACCTTTATTCAAGTAAAAGGTGGAATGCGGATGGATCACCCAGATTGGAAAATAAGGTAAGCTTACTTTTATGTTACACTTTTATGTTTTATTTATTTATTTTCCTATTAAATAATTGTTTGGTAAAATTGCTTTTCTGCTTTATGTAATTAACTTTTATCCTACCATTATATATATATATATATATATTTCTTGGTGGGTGTCTTTTTAATGTCATACTCTATGCATTGGTTGACTTACATGAAGTTGGTCTATTTGTAGATGTTTCTGCACCATTTATATGGTTAGAATTGAGCTAATTGTATTCAATAATTGGCATGCATTCTCAAGAATATAAAAATATCTTAGCAAAATTTAAAAATTTAACTAATTTATAAAGGAAAATCATAAATTATATATCTATGGCACTTTTCCTCTTCAAAGAGGAGATTTGTCATATAAACAAGGTGAGTCAAGTTGAACTGTTAATATTCAAATTTATTTGAATTTTTATCGAATTTTAAAATTTATATTTGAGTTTGTTTTGATTGGTAATTAAGTCAAGTTTGAACAAACTCGACTTTAATCAAGTTAAACATGAATCGAACTCGAGTAACTTGACATTTTTACACATAAATCTCAAGTCAAGTATCAAATAGATTTGTTTGTTTTTCATCCCTAATTATCGTACCAACTTTTACCACATTTTTAAGGAAAAAAACAAAAAAAGAGTAGAAGAGAAAAACCTCAATATAATTGTCAAATGGGACCAATTTTGATTTTACCATCCATGTTAAAATGGATAATTGGCACTTGTTAATGTAAAGTAAAACTGATATTGTTAAAGCATCATGAAAATCTATAGAAACACTATTTATGTTTTACAATTTCTTTAAATACAAATTTGGCATGCATGTCCAACTAATATTAACATTCTTTAGTCTTTGTGCATACTAATTTCTACCTTTTCTTGAGGTTTGTAAACAATCTTCTACTTTGTTCAAATTTATGTTAATTAATTTTTTTAATGTAAAATATATTTAATCGACTATTTTTAATTTGCAGACCATTGCTGAGGCCATTGGTGATTGGTACTTCGATCGAAGTGTTGTCCAATTGATAGACACTCAAACTGATTATCCAGTAGACTGTCATTTGCCATAAATCATTGGAATATTAACAGGAATGTGATAATCATAGCTAATGGAAAATCACCAAAAATAATGGTTACAATTGTATAATGAATGATGTATTCACCAAATCTATCAATGAAAATTGTTTGTCATACTATGATCATGTTCTTTGTTACTTACAAACCAAGAAAAATGCATTTTAACTTGCATTATTATTAGTGACAATCAAGCAACTACTATTAAATATATATGCTCTGTGATTTTTTAGAATCATAATAAAATTTATTTATTTTTTCTTGCATTTTGATGAATTGGATTAACAAATAAATCCTCGCAAGATCATACATCGCCTACAAAACATCACCTTCACGTCGAAAAAATATCAAATTAAAATGACTGTGTGTGAAAATCAGAAGCTTCAATTCCCTTTTAGGTTCTTTAAAAATAAAGACCTCTTTTCAAGCATATATTTTCTTGTGTAAGAATTCTTCATTTTTAAGTTATGATGCATTAACTTATTGCTCCTAATTGAGGACGTTTGACTTTGCTGATTTTTAATTGGAAGATGTTATTAGATGTTGAGGGTTTAAGATGATAATAAATTTAGGAGCTTACAAGTTAGAAGCTCCGTATAAAAAAAATATAAAGAAATCCCAACTTATTTTTAAAGAATATATTTTAAATTATAAAT
This sequence comes from Paulownia fortunei, assembly GCA_019321725.1. Classification (NCBI taxonomy): domain Eukaryota; kingdom Viridiplantae; phylum Streptophyta; class Magnoliopsida; order Lamiales; family Paulowniaceae; genus Paulownia; species Paulownia fortunei. Next base: position 4,103,436 of record CM033122.1, on the reverse strand, counting down.
AATGATATTATAATTACTTACCAATTAAAAATATCTAATAAGTTCTTAGAACTTATTTTACCTAATCAAATTGAGAGTCAATTTTGGCCATCTTCAACCCATTGCACCAAATTTGATGTAAGTTTTACATCAAATTTGATGTTTTTGTGTAATTTGATCAAAATCATCTCCAATCACTACACCAAATTTTATATCAAATGATTATTTTATTCTACTTTTTTTATTTTTTAATTATTACTTATTTATTTTTTATAAAATTATTTAATTATTTATATTTTATTACTACTAATTCTACTAAATAAAAAATTACATATAATTAATATTACATTTATTGATTATATTACAAAAATAAACATTACAATTAATATCAAGTAACGAAAAATACTACATTGTAAGTAATGTTATTTTAATGTATTTATTTAGTGTGATAATTATTATAATTTATCGCAAATATTAATTATTTGTTAATTATGATAATTAATTACTACAAATGTTATTGCAAAATAATAAGAAAACTAATATTGAATAAATAAAACTAAATTATAAATTGATTAAATATATAATATATGATATAAATGGAATTAAAATTGAGAGTAGAACAATTTTGAGAGTAAAGTGGGAATATATACATTACACCAAATTTGATGTAACATTTGGTGTTCCATTGGAGATGGAATTACACCAATTTTGGTGTTTTGGTGTAGGATTTGATGTGTGATTGGAGATGGCCTTAAGTTACGATATAACTTCTTAGAAGTTTCATCTTATAAATTTAAAAAAAATCTTGTAAACTTTTGAGAAACGTAAATAAGCTCAAAACTATATAAATTTAGCCCGATATCCTCTAACCCAATGTTTTCATAAATGAATCGATGATCAAATCGGTTTTATTAACAATTAGCGTTTCAACTAGTCGGACCGGTTCAACCAACGATCGACCAGTTTAGTGAAAATTGGTTATATTTTCTTATTTTATTATGTAAAATGATAATATAATAGAATAATTGTTATGTAATACATTTTAAATATAAAAATAAATAAATAACTAAATAAAAAAATATATAATAAAACACAAAGTCCAAATAATTACATAAATATAATAAAATATTAAATTTAAACTTTTTAAAAAATTAAAAAAAAAAGATGAAAATCGATCAAACCGGTTCTGGCTGGTTTTGATTGATTTGATCGGTTTTTAACCGGTTTTGACCTGTTAAACCGGTTAAATAGTTTTACGGGCCTAATCAGAGCGGACCGACCTCTGGTTATCGGTTGGATAGGCCGGTCCAGTCCGATTTTGAAAACATGGCTCTAACCAATTTGATTATGCCTCAAATCAATCATATTAGCAATTGCAAAACAACATTGCAAATCAAATTAAATACATTGCTTCTATTAAGATTTTACACTCATAATGTAGAAAAAATGAAAAACCAAGCACAGTATTTTTCTGCACCCATGTACACTTTCCATTATTTAGAAACCTTGATAAATTGTGTACTCCTTTTTCTTCTTATGTATATCGTTTGTAACATATATGTATCTATTCCAATGTGTGCTCTTGTGGATCAAAAACGCGGTTGTGACAAGTTTTGTCACAAGGATAAGGGCAATCTCCCTTCTGAAATGGGCTTCTGTCATAAAACCAATCTCCAACTGCTTTAGCAATTGTCTGCAGAACATGTATTCTCAATGTCAATGAATCTGAAGAAACAACGGGGGCGATAAAAACAACTCCAAGCATAGCATATAGAAGAAATAAGGATGAGAAAAATTAAGGGAATATACAGAAAAATAACAGCAAAAGGAGAAATAGCTAGGCGGGCAGCAGTAAATACATGACCTTGTTATTTAACTTGGGGGAGTCACTTCTCAACCAGGTTTCCTGCATTTCAGTTTGGCAGTGTGCATAGCAAGAGTTGATAAAGTATCCTCTTGACACTGAGGGCCCTAATCCAGTCAATGCTTTGATAAACTCCAATCTGAACCCTGAAAAACACGCCGCAGCAGACAGAAATTCAGTAAATTTGTTTGGATAAACTAATTCATAGATACTCTATAAGCCTTGTATGACATTGCAGTAAGTAACCTTGCATGGTTTGGAGCTGACTGGCAGAGCATTTGATTATATCGGTCTTGCAGTTGTGCCAGAGGCCATGTGGATCAGCAACACCAGGAGCCAAAATATTCTTTATCTGGTTAAGAGAGGACAATAAAAGAGTCAGACAAATAATCAAGCATTAATACTTAGTTGCGAGTGATGTAATGATGGAATTCTCCCCTATTACTAGTACTGCCTTCACACATTCACACAGAGACACGATTCAAAAATCCCAAGGAAGATCCAGTAGAAAAAAGTCTAAACATCATTCGCGCAAATGAGGACACACCAACGGATAATTTGAGAAACAATTTTCACCATATTCAATATATTTTAAGCTAATTAATCAATGAGCCATGTATTTGTTGCAAAACCCGAAATCCAGTATATGCTGCCGATCACAGTTGTAATTTTTGTTTCATCTAAGTAAAGCAGTAACTCCCACATCTCATATCATGTGTGAGTGAATAAGAGAAATTGCAATGCTTACAGGGGAAAATAAGCCACTACATAAACAATGACAAAAATAATGGTGAAATAATAAAAATAACTCAACGAGGAAGTGGATTCAGTTATATCCCACACAAAAAATACATCAATTACTTGAACGACAAGGTTGTTACTTCATTAAACCTTTTTATGATGATATTGTTTCTAAGATCTGGAAGGAATGACCCACTGCTGGAGAAAGAAGCTGAAGGCAACAATGCAAATAGAAATTGTAAATAAAGAACCTTCTGTATCTGAGATCTGATATGTGCTAACCTGCCATGAATCATAGGCAGCGTTTATAATGAAAAGGGGCGTTCGGATTTCTTTTGCCATGTATTGTGGAAAAAAACACTGCAGTTTTGCAAACATATCAGCATGAGCTAAGTTGTATAGTTGCAAAGAAAAACATCTAGTACTCATGAAAAGTGCTCCTACCAGACTTGGTTTCATTTTTGAGGTACATGATAGGGGCAAATTCTTTGCTGATCCCTGCATCCAAGTCAGTGAATAAGTTTTTTAAACTCTAAGCTGGCCCGAGAAAACACATAAAGCTGAAAATGCCACCTCTCTGTGATATGAAAGCGCTGTGCTTTTCTGAAGGAATTCTTTGAAAAATAAATGATGACTGGAAGAAAAAGTACGCAACAGCTTACATGTGTTGTAACTACATCATGATAGAAAGCTTCAATATGCTGTGCCCCAGAAACATCCTTCCTGTTCCAAACACACCAATGAGAATAGGATAACAATAGTTCTTTCGGAATTTAATAAATGTTGGGGTATTACGTCTAGATGAAACTTACGTATTAATGAAATAACCAGCATCTGAAAAGCACTTTACTTTGGTGCCCATGGGAAGAAGAGCCTTGAAGTTATCACAATGAAGAATTGCTGCCAATCCACCAGCTGAGCACCCAGATAGAATAGCCTACTTACATAGGAAGTTAGGAAGTGCTGTGATATACCAGAACAAGTAAAATATTTTTGTCTAGTTACTGTAATTATTTGGAGGAAGAATTATCAGAAAATTTATTACATTTTCAGCATTCTTCATTCCTTTTGCTAATAGGTCCTCAATAACAGCAAGAAAGACCCTTGCTCCTCTGTAGTGAAGTTTTGTAGCCTGATCATGTTTAACACAATAGCATAAGTGCTAAAACAACATTAGACACACATTGAAATTCAAAAAACTGCCATGCATTTGATCTACCCATCCACTTCTTGAAAGACGGAAAGCTGAACAAGAGGAATAACTTCACACTTCAAGAGTAATTTATTCTGATGACTTACAGGATTTACTGCTTCGACGTCACCAGTAAATGATGCGCCATCACAGTATCTAACTTTGACTCGATTCCAACTGTAGAAATCTGGAAATTGACATTGGGACCATCTCATATAATTAATAGGCCATCAAGTGGTACGCCAATTGGATGTAAAATCATGAAATCCAGATATTTCAAAGTCTGAAGCATACCGGGGTTAAACTTAGCCTTGTTGCTCAAAATCCCAGAAAAAGCAAGCTGCTTAACCATTTGCTTTGAGGAACCTAATCGGTTGTTCTGACGGGCAAGGCAAGTGGTCGCATTGTTGCACCATCCTCCTCCCTGAAAACCCCAACAGTAGTAAAAGAAAATCAAATCAGCTCATAAATTATGTACAGAATAAGAAGCCCTTTTTCCATCCAACCACTCATAAAGCAACTTTCAAGATAAACTATCCCGGCCTTTAAAACTATGTGATACATATGAATGCAATACAAATCAACTTCATGCTAACATTTTGAAACAGAGCAAAATGTTTTCGATTTTAGAATGGAATAAGAAGAACAACCTCAATGTGAACCAACCAATTGTTAATTCCTGCTCCAGATCCCCTGTCAAGATGGTATGCAGGTGGACTCCCATCCAGACAAACTGAAAAAATACAACACCAAAGAAAATATACCAAATAGTAAAAAATGTACTGCCACATTTATATAAAATCAAGAAGAAAATAAAAGAGCTAATCCCACAAGTTGGGTTTAATATTATTTACCTGCTCCTTTTGCCACAGCACTCTGAACATAAGTAATATCTACATAAAAGCTTTCAGTTTTCAGCACAATCAGCATACACACCAGAATGTGCAGCCATTTCCGCAATCTTCCACTCATTATTCTGTCCATTTTCATATCGAAATTCAACACTCTACACGAAAATAATAAATAAAGAAAAAAAAAAAAAAGGTATTACGAGAAACAAGAAGAATGCTATTCGAGATTAATCACTACAAGCTCATTTAATTTTAGTTAATTAGGCATAACAAATCTAGTTTGAATTTTTTAAGTTCATTAAGATATAATATTCAAGTCGAGCTCCATTAGTTAAAAAGTGATAAAATATGAGTAATATTGTCATATTCGACTCAATTAAAATTCATTTTAGTTTAATTAATTTAAATATCAAACCAAATTCAAATACAATTTCAAGTAAATAAAATATTCAAATTTAAATAAAAATATATGATGTTCAACTCGATTGCACCTCTACTAATGAAATATGAAATGGCTAACATAATGCGGTGTAAATGCATGTAGGACTGTACAATAAAATGGAAACAATCAAATTCTAAAGGCAAAATGAAAAGGAAAGGGTTGGGACTTTTTTTTTCCAAAAAAAAAAGGAACTATTTTCCTTTCTTGAAAACAAATTATATTTTCTCCAGACGATTCTCTTTCACTACCAATCAGTGTTAATCACTGACAAAGCGAACATGCACCTTAAAAGAACTATAACAAATATTGAACTAAATATGCTTCAAAATTAGTACTAAAGATGCCACTAAAACTCGTTGAATGCACAATAACAAATTTAGAATCAGAATCTAAATGCTAAGAACAAACGCACCTTGAACTGAAAACTCTTCAAACCAAGCAAAACCCACTTCAGTATTTTGATATTCGGAGCTGAAAACAATGTCCAAACTACCAAAAAACAGGAAAAAAAAGAATATGAAGAAGAAGAAAAAAGAAAAAATAAGGATGTTAACTAAAATAACAGCTTTTTGAAAAAATGGGTTTTTTATTTATACGGGCAGAGAACCCAAGAGGCGACCGACACTTATTCTTGAGTAAAAGTTTGCGTTTTATGTGTTGGGTTTATATAGGGATTTTTTTTAAATGGGTTGGTGGGTCAGGACCCGACCCATGTGCCATGGAAAATGTCAAGCCAATAACTTTAACGAATCTTATCGATATACGCGCTCTGCATTGAATGTTGAAATGTGAATGAAACAGCGAGAGACGGATGGGAAGTAGAGTGGGAGAAGACAATTTGTATTTGCATGCAACAGTGGATTATTTTTTGGTTTTAGTAATACATTTTAAATTTTCTGCTGTTTGAATTTAGTGATTGAAAACATATTTTATATTATAAATATACATTAGGTGTATAAATTATTTATATATATAACATGACACAGAAGATTCAAAATGTGCTTATTTTCTGAAATTATGATCCAAATTGATTTTTCGAACGATTGAGCTTTATATAATTAGAATAATAAGATTTCTATATATACTATTTATAATCAAACTCAAAATTATAGGCAATAATCTAATTCATATATATCTCCTTACAATTGAAATGAACTTCACTGTTGTGTAAATGCAACAGACAGATGCATTGCTACACTATATATTTTTGTTTGTTCCGAAGAAGTAAGAAAACATAATCTGTCTTCACTTTATTTCTTCTTGAAGGACCAAAAACAAAAACTAATTTAAATAGTTTTTTCTTTTTTTTTAATTGCATGGGGAAAATCAGGAAAACAATTAAAATAATTGATTTGAATAGAGCAAGAATGACGTCGAATGACGCGTGGGATGGCGGTGGTTTATTTAAGCATATGCATATTTGTCTCTATGCGATCCCATCTGTATGTGCACTTACATCAAATTTCACTGTCGTTTTTTTATATAGTGGAAGCTCTTTATGGGCTACTTTTTGGATTTTTTTCTCTTTTGTTTGCATCTCTTTTTTTATATTCCTTGCGTTTCAATCTCAATATTCTGTATAAAATATTATATTGAAAGTTAAAAAAGTAATTTTATTTTAATATTTTATTTTTTTATTTCTATAATAACGAATTGAGAATTTGGTGATATTGAATTATTATTTTAAGTAAGAGTTATATTTTAAAAAATATAATATAATATGTGAACGTCTTGAAGAAAAAAATAGTGGCATTTAATTTTAGAAGATGGAGTGTGGCTCACAATAATATATATATATATATATATATAAACAGAGAGTTGTATAATCTGTAATGATTTTTTTTATTATTTTACTCACTAAAATCAATATAGCATAACTATTCAAAATAGTTTGAACACAGCGTTTAATTTGTGATTTGACCAATAGAAAGGAGCTCCACTACGAGGCAATCTTTACTCGGGCAAATGAAGCAAACTTATGTTTAATTTTAAGGACATCAAAGAGAAATATGTAACCTTTATATTATTTATTTGTGATTGCGTCTCATAAAAAAAAAAAAACATAACATTTTCATCTCATATTACAGAGATTAATCTTAATTAATTGAATCATACTGAAGATGCTGCAGAGATTAAGTGAATTTTACTTCTATTCTTCAAAATTTCTTTCTAGCTACTGCGCTTTGTTCCATAGGATTTTTAGGAAGTATTTGGAACTGATTTTCAATGTGATTTTTAGTTTTTAGAAAGAAAAAAAATTATTTTTAGTGTTTTCAAATGTTATCTTCTAATACTGTTTGTGCTTAATTTGATTAGAATCTGAAATAGGGAAGGGGTACATCTACTTCTCTAAAAGTGCTTCTGGTATTTTTATAAATATATAGAAGTTTAGTTTGATATTTTTATCCTCAAAATTATTGCATAATCTAAAAAGTGCTTTTGGCATTTTGGGATTTTATTGAAAAGCTAGTGTGAAACTACTTTTTATCAAATACTCGGACTTCAATATTTTTTTAAATTTTTACTTTTTTTTTCAAACACTAACCACTTTTGTTTTTTTTTTTTTAATTTTTAAATAATATTTAAATTTAATCACTTTTTTAAAATTAAAGTTATTGCAAACACTCTCAGGGAAGAAAAATGATTCTCCCCTTTTTGTTGAAGTCCTCTAATCATCTTAAGTTTAGTGAAAGAGAAAACTTCAATCATTTTTAGTTAGGGATATTCACGGACCCTTAAATTTTAATTTTGGGAAAGCAAAATTAATTATTTTAAAAATAATGAGCAAACAAATATTTTCAGTCATGTAAAGAATAATTTTATTATTTTTTGAAATAAACTTTAAATTTTAATAAATTTATTTATAAAAAATATGTTTATATAAATTTGAAGGAGACAATTACGGTCGCGCCTCACTCCTTCCCTATGCATGTTGGTGCAACATGTTTGAAAAGAAAGCCTGGGATCGATTCCTCAATATCTCAATCAAATAATACGATGTTGCCCGTAAGAAAATGGCCAGTTTTCCAAATTGTGTGGTGATGTTTGAAAGCTTATCCTCTCTTTTGGATCAAAACCAGTTAGCAGTCACAGGATTAAGATGTTTAACCAGAAACTAAATGAACATGTCTCAATCACCTTTTTGCTTTTTTTTTTTTTTTTTGAAAAAGAAAAAAGACCCAAACTTCAAGGTTGATGCCAGAAAACAGGTCCACAATGAAAATGATTGAAGTATAAGAAAAAAAAATCAAATTTAAATTTGATTTTGCATAATAAAATTAGTGTATGGTTAGTTTGAATTTGATCAACCTAAATTTACTAAAATTTCCTCAAAAAATACACCTCTTCTTGGTTTATGTTTCTAGTTTTGGAAGTGATCTTATGGATTTTTCATTCTAAATTTGAAAGTGGCAAATAGCTTTAAGTGGTTTTCTATTTTTGAATTCTAATTCTGCAAATTGTGTTAGTTTTAATTTTAATTTACCAGCTGGTTTTAATTTGGGCTATAGACCCTGCTCTGGAAACAAAGACGCCCACATAATAATAGCAAGTCTAGTTCTAGAATTGAATAGATTGACAGAGGCCATATGGAATTTGTACTAGTCTTTATAGCTTTTAGACTTCTCTGTAAAATGCCTCGTCATATTAATATAAACTTAAAATTTGATCTTATTTATGAAAATATTTGAGTGATGCTAATATCCAAAATTGGTTTCTTTGAAAATACAAATTAATTTTCAACATTTCAATTATAAATCCCTTTGTGCAATCAACTTTCTTACTCTATTTTTGATAAAATTTTTGGATAAATATAATGCAACACATTTGATTCATCCAATATCATTAGATAAAAATCATCCTATCTTGTCATCTAAGAATTATTACCATATTAACAGCAGTGTAGACCGATACTAATTTAAAATAATATTTAATTTTATTTTTAAATATTAATCTACAATGTCAATATTACTAATAATCATCGTTCGTTTGCACCACCGACCACACTATGTTAAGAAAAGCATTATTTGTCAATGTATTGTTTTGCTAAAACTTGTACTATTTCCCATGAAAAATTATCATATATTTATAAAACATATCCAGAAGAAACATATAATTTGTGCATTTGCTGCCCTTTTCCAATTCATTCAATGAAAAAAAAGAAAAAACAGAAAAAAAAAAAAAGTACTAAAGAAACACTTATTCTAGCATTCTCCGAATACATATGTACATAGTTATGTCTATTATTGTACTATTTTTAATTATTAATAAAATGCAATATTGTATCCAAATCCAAATTGCATTATTTATTACTAATAAATGGACCGCACATTTTCCACAAGACAATTGTGCATCTCCGTGTGAAAAAACCCATGTAGAAACATCAATATTTAAGGTATCAGTCTCGTGAAATTCAACTTGTCAAATGATTTATTTAATTATTATTTTTTATAGAAAAATAATAAATTATATTATTTATAATATCTAGAAAATTATTAAAATTAATGGATCCAAATTAAAGTGCATTTTAAATAAAATATTTATTATCAAAATAAATAAAAATATCCTCATATAAATAGAATTCAAACCCAAAATTTCATTATGTAAAGTTTTGAAACCCAATCATAGTATTTATCTAAAACTTTATGGGCGATTTATTTTATTAGTTGAAACCATCCTTTTCCCAACATTTGAGCTGGTCAGTTGGTAAGAACAAGGGCACGTGCATGATCATGGACATCTCATTTTTTCCTATAATTTTATTCGACCTGTCCCAATTGTTCATATTTGGATGTATTATATGACAAAATCAACTTATAACTGTGATATTATAAAACTTTTGAGTCATTGTTATATTTTTTTAAGCTGTTAGAATAATTTTTTTATAAGAGAAACTATATTATTTAATGCTACATTTACAAAAAATAATTAAATTAACCGTTAATAGCACTAACTGAACATTCAATTTTTTTAAAAATTAATATTTTAATTAACTTCAAATCCAACACATAAAAATACTGATAATGATCTAATTTTTTATTGCTTCCATATGACCCCGTCCATGACTTTTAACATATTTGATGACTTCTTTTTATCGCTCAACATATTTGACGATTTTTTTATGATTTTTTTTTTTTTAACAAAACCCAAATTGGGTCTAAATCTAACACTCTAAGTTTAAGTTTTGTCTTTCCCAAAATTGAAGACTCCATATCCAAAATAGGGCTTCAATTATATAAGTTTTGGGCCAAGTAAGAAGGCCAAGACACTTTTTCCTTAATAAACTGCATTTCCTTTTTTGAAGGAAATGCCCTATATATAAAAATTCAAAAAACTAGGATTGAATAGATTCGAGAAAATTAAGTTAAAATAGCTTTATCATATTGCATTAATCCCTTTACAATGAAAGCTCAAGAGATCAAAGTTTTATACTTATTGCTTTGAAACTTGGAAATACTTGAGTTGAACCCATACATTCAACTTGGCCCAATCTAGCTGAAGCCATGTATTACAAACAGAAACCTAGTTAGTTTGTCTGATCCAACTTGGAAATACTTGAGTTGAACCCATACATTCACAAGGCGGCTGCGGCCTGCACGTGAAATTCACGTGCCTCATCTTAAGGGCAGAATCCCTCTGTCGCCGTTTCACAATGGAAACTGCTTTAGTATTCGGGGAGTCTGCTAACAGCTTCGGAAGGCAATGCTGAGGTGCTCTTTCTTGGCTCCTGGAATAAGGTACCCCATCATCTCTGCATATCAATTACCTGTATCTATACACGCAGTCACACACACAAAACAAAATGGTTCTTGCGGAAATTCAAGATTGCATGTTCGGATGCTGTGAATGATTTCTACCGGGTTCATAAGTTTTGTTGCTGTAGTTTCTTAGGAATGGATATTCTCTTGGAAACCAACGAGGCTAAAAACCCATAAAAATTTGCTTATGGAAAGGCCCAAATGAATAAGAAAAAGAGGGGAGTAGTTAGTTTTACCTCACTGATGTTGTGATGTTAGCATTTGAAATTTCTTACAGCACAACATTTAGCGTAGAAGTTTTTGTACTTCACATGTAGTGCTTGTTTAAAAATGTAGGAGAATTTAGTCCACACATAAACAAATAATATGTGAATCGATATTAGCTTATTCTTTTCAAGCAGCGGGACATTAATCGATTCAACCCAAATTTATAATTCTCCTATAAGCCTCCCGAATGCTACAAACAGAATTACGACTGACTCCTTTTGCCTCAAATTAATACTACGAAAGCATCCACTGTATTTTCACATACCTTATGCCATTGGAAACATCTTGTGGAGATATTTCAAGAGAGATTGAGGGAGCAAATATGATGAGAATGTTTGAATAAAATATAGATGCTCTTTAGTGCATAGTTCGTCTTTTTTTTGAGGGGAGGATTCAAATGATACCGTCACAAGACTCGCGCATACACTCACACACACAGAGAGTGAGAGAGAGAAATGCAGTGAGTACTAAGGGTACAGGCAAAATTGCACTTTATAAGCAATCCACAAATGAGCTGGTCACAGGAGGAATACTATTCTGTGCACCATACAAACATATCTGTATAGTTGCATGCTTGTTTAAACTTTTTGACCATCCCATGTGACTTTTCATGTGCTCACTTATGTGGCTTAATATTTGTGTCCATTATCATTGTCTCACAGGTGCACATGTTATGTGTGCCCATGGAAACATCTTGTGGTGATATTCTAAGAGAGATTAAGAGAGCAAATATTTGGAGAGTGTTTGAGCAAAATATGAATGCTCTTTAGTGCATAGTTTTTTTTTTTTTTTTTTTCGGATTCAAATGATACCGTCACAAGACTTGCGCACACACTCACACATGCAGAGAGGGAGAGAGAATGCAGTGAGTACTAAGGGTACAAGCAGAAGTGCAATTTATAAGTAATCCACAAATGCGCTGGCCACAAGAGGATCACTATTCTGTGCACCACACAAACATATCTATATAGATGCATGCTTGTTTAAACTTTTTGACCATCCTACGTGCGCCTTCCATGTACCCACTTATGTGGCTTAATAGTTGTGTCCATTATCATTGTCTCCCATGTGCACATGTTATGTGTGCCCATGGGGCTTGTTGTTTGTGCTCACTTATATCTCCCACTCATACATATTTGACTCGACTCATTTGAATCACATTCTCATCTCACGTCTCTTCTTTCATATAGGGAATAAGATATGCAACAAAGCGAGAAAAAAACATATAATGAGAGTTATATTAAGTCATCATATAACTAACATAACTCTAGTTTTGAGATGAAGGACATGAGAAGCTGAATACATACTTGGTGTTAAGATACATCGGGATCGTTCTAAAAAACTGTTGAGTTTGTCTTAAGAAACTTACATCAAGAAGATTATAAAACGATTACGTATGCATAATGCTAATCCTTTAAAGTACTCCCATGGTAGCACAAAGTGAGATCACTTGTTCCCTTCAAATATCTAAGTATCATTTTAACTGCAGCCTAATGGTCGCGTCCAAGATTACTTTGATATCTACTCATCATTCCAACTGCAAAGCATAGGTCCAGATGAGTACACATCATTGCGTACATCAGACTTCCTACCGCGCTCGCATATGGATCCTTAGCCATACATTCCCTTTCTTCTTCTGTCTTAAGGCACAATTTATTGCTAAGAACACAGTTCTTGTCCATGGGTGTGTCAACAAGATTAACATTATGCATACAGAATTGTTCTATAATACTCTTGATGTAAGTTTCTTGAGACAAACTCAAGAGTTTTCTAGAACAATCTCAGTATATCTTAACACCTATTCAGCTTCTTCCATGTCCTTCATCTCAAAAGTAGAGGATAACCACTTTTGAGTAGCAACAATCATCTTCATATCATTCCCAGCCAACAAAATGTCGTCCACATATAGTGACAGTATTAAGAAATTCCTTTCACTTCTCTTGACATACACATAGTGGTCTTCCTCAACCATCGTAAAGCCTATCGTAGTAATAGCTCGATGAAATCGATGGTACCATTTTCTGGACGATTGTTTCAGTCCATAAATGGAACGTTTCAAGCGGCATACTTTGCGCTCTTGTCCCATTTCCATATAGATCTCCTTGTCTAGCTATCTATTGGGAAATACTGACGTCCATCTGAAACAATTCCAGATCTAAGTGGGCGACAATGACTAATATGAGGCGAATAAAGGCAAACCTCACCATTGGGGAGAATGTCTCTTCATAATCTATACCCTCACTTTGGGTATAACCCTTCGCCATAAGTCGATCTTTATACTTGTCGATTGATCCATCTACCTTGCGCTTGAACTTTAGAACTTGTTCTTAATGGATTTGCGTCCAGATAGAAGATCGACTAGCTCCCAAACATGATTCTTAGCCATTGAACTCAAATCTTCTTCCATAGTAGCTATCTACTTATTTGCATTTGGAGAAGTCACAACCTCTTTATATGTAGCTGGCTCATCAACATCCACAGAAGCACACATGAAATATTCCCCTTCGATCTCATAATGCCGATGGGGTATTATTCGATGTTTGCTCCTACGCGTTTGTGGATTTTGAGAGTCTTCTTCTAGTGGGTCACTTGTATTATCTCCGTCAATTACTGGATAAGACTACGAAGCCTCACCCTCGCCAGGGACTTGAACGCCACTGTGAGGATCCTGCAACTCGTATAGTTCAAGGTCCCTTTGACTTTACCATTGGTAAAAAAAAAAATTCTCAAGGAAATTCACATCAAGGGACTCAATATTAGTCATTCCTCCATCAGGGTGTTCACGTACATTACATAGCCCTTTGAGTGATTGCAAAACCTTATAAAAATATGTTTGACCGTTTTAGGACCAAGTTTCCCATTTTTATGAGAAGTGTTGTGAACAAACCCTGCCGCCCAAGGGTGCAAGCTAAGCTTTCTGCGATGCTATAACTTATAGGGTGTTAAATGAACTGACTTAAAAAGCACATGGTTCAATATATAGGCAATAGGCAAAATTGCGTCTCCCCAAAATGATATTGGAAGATTTGCTTGCGCCATCATTGATTTGGCCATATCCAGAAGTGTGCGATTCATTCTCTGCAACCCCATTATGTTGCGGAGTGTGTGGAATCGTCAATTGTCTTATGATCTCTTTTTCCTCACATATTTGTCTAAACTGATCAGATAGATATTCTCGCCCTCTGTCAATACGTAGAATTTTGAGGTTCCTATTTTTTTGGTTCTCAACCTCTGTCATGAATTGCTTAATACAATCAAGCGCTTCTGATTGATGAGATAAGAGATATATTGATCCTTAGTGCGAATAATCATCAATAAAAGTGAGAAAATAGCATGCACCGTGTCGTGCCCTCACATTCATGGGTCTACATATATTCGAGTGGACTAACTCTAGAGGATGAGTAACCCTCTTTGCCTTTCCAAAAGGCTTCCGACAGGCTTTTCTCGCCAGACATGGTTCACACATAGGAAGGTTGACTTTAGCAAGGTGGCGCAAAAAACCTTCTTGAGCTAACCTAGTCATCATTTCTTGTCCTATATGCTCTAATTTTGCATACCACTTAACAGAATCAGAAATAACATCAACAGTAAAAGAAACATAAAAAACATAAGAAACGCAATCAATGGATAATTCTAACATGAAAAATTCATTATTCATAAATCCCAAGCCATAAAGGTCTTTGCCAAGAAAATAGACAAACTAGTTTGCTCAAACAAGAAAGAAAAACCATATTCAGAAAGTGCATTAACTGAAACTAAATTATATCGGATGCTAGGTGCATATTGTACATCACTAAGAAGTAGCTCGCGTCCAGTGCCGAGCTTAAGTTGGTATGACCCAACTCCAATAACCTCCTCTTGTGCGCCATTCCCTATAACAATGTAGTGGATGCATGCTGGCATTCGATGATAATCTACAAATCCCACTCGATTCCTTGTCACGTTGCCCTTGTGTCTACAATCCAACCAAGAAGAGAATTAGCGACAAAAACATACGAGCATACAAATGAACTAAGAGAGCTAGGAGTGGATCTTACCTTCTTTGGCTTAGTGCAATCACGAGCGAAATGACCCAACTTGCCACAAATAAAATACTTATCTTTCTTCTTTCCACCCCTCTTGCCTCGGCGACCCAACTTGTGGGGCCAAGTTCTGGATTTGACGACTGCTTTATTCAATATCCTTTTGCTTGTTCTAACGTTTGCCTTTGTTAGGCTTACGTTGTCTAATATGTGCGACAAGAGCAGTTGCTTGTGCTCGCTCCGACTCTCGACAGTCAACTGACACTATCAAATGTCTGGAGTTGCTCATTATGTGTAAGCACAAGTTTAACATGTCCTCAAGTCTGCTTAGGTAGCGACCTTAGGACAGCCAAAATCTGTTCATCAGTAAGCTCACTTTCAGCATTTTGAAGGTCTTGAATCATATCTTTCATCTCATCAAGATGTTCGGTCATCGAGTGCTTTAGTTCAAATACTTACTGATTGAACCTAAGGGTAAGTGCCCTCAGTCTTGAAGCCGAAGTACTACCGTACATGACCTTCAACACATCTCACAACTCTTTAGCTGTAGGATACTTTTCGAACTCACAGATCAGATTATCGTGCATGCAGCTCAACATAGTAAAGCGCATATTCTTATATTGATCCTCTCACTTATTGTACGCGTCCATATCACGACGATATTGGGTAGTTGGTCCATTTTTCGGCCCAATTAGCATAAGCATAGTAGTGGTGAGATGATTAAGGATCTTTTCTTTGTGCAACAAAAAATTAGATTTTTCTATGCCACATTGCATAGTTTTGGCCATCTAGTTTGCTAGTACCATATAGATCAAAAAGAGCTATTTAGGCATCTATTACTGTATATTTTGCGTAATGTGTTAGTTACTGGTCTAAAATTTTATCCGGATCCAAGTAAATATTTATTGTTTTCTTTAATTCAGTTAGATTGAAAATTTCGCCATAAAGGCTAGTAATCATCTCCCACTGAATTTAAGATCACAATAAAAAAAAAATACTGATCTATGACTAAAATTAATAATGTCCATAAAAAATATGCATACATCACATACGAATAATAAACGTGAGTCGACATTTAATGCGTCGTGTCGAAATAATTATTGGCCTATGGTGGTAATTAACGAAATCCCAAAAAATACTACATGTGCTTTGAGATAACCTTGTAAACGGAGTGACTGAATGGATCCCTGCTTTGTCACTGTGTGAACCCTTAATATGTTTTCTGTACCCTTTGGGACTTTGGATTGTGTCATGAGGTGTAAGTTTGATGACGCTACTTTAGCATGTTTTCAATGGCCACGTTTGATCCGATTTGTCGGAGCATGACTAAGAAAGTTGTCGGCATCAAACTGATTGACATGAGGGCCGAGGAAAAGTTAAGATGGTAACGCACTTTTGTTCCATGGCTTTTAGGCCGACCGACTAAGTCAAAAATGCATTTGACATGGTCATAATACATAACTGAGAAAGTCAAGCATTCTCTACTTAATATAGAGGGATCAAAGATGCTTGAGCTGGTGCGACTACATAGTTTGGGGTACATAGCGAGTTTTAAGTTGTAATTTGTTAGTTAGGTGGTGATTTAATATAATTCTCCTCATCTGTTCTTTTTTCGATTGGTCGCACATCTTATTCCCTGTATGAAAGAAGAGACGTGAGATGGGAATTATTCGAATGTGATTCGAATGGATCGAGTCAAATATGTATTAGTGGAAGATGTAAGTGGGTACAAAACCCCATGGGCACACATAACATGTGCACATGGGAGACAATGATAATGGGCACAAGTATCAAGCTACATAAGTGGGCACATAGAAGGCACACATGGGATGGTCAAAAAGTTTAAACAAGCATGCAACTATACAAATATGTTTATGTGGTGCACATAATAGTGTTCCCCTGTGGCGCTCATTTGCGGATTACTTATAAACTGCACCTTCGTCTGTACCCTTAGTACTCACTGCATTTCTCTCTCTCAATATTAACCCGTTTTTGACACATAATATATTGATTTAATCATTTTTTCATGCTCTATAACATGACATCAATATTATGCATAAAAAATTAAAGAATAAATACAATTTAAAAAAAAATTCTAAATCAAATTTAAACATGTATATGTACGTACAAATACAACACATGATCTATTTTCATGCTTGAATTTAAATCACGAATTTTAATAAATATTAACCATAAATCATGCATTCATTCATAAGGATGAAGGCGAGGTCGAGCCTTAATGGCTCTGATACCACTGTAGGAGTATTTAGTGCACACATAGACAAATAATATGTGAATCGATATTACATTGTTCTTTTTTAAGGCAACGGAAGATTAATCGATTCAACCCGGATTTGCCTACAAGTCTACCCGAATGCTACGAATGGAATTACGCTAGACTCCTTTTACCTCCAATGAATACTATCAGAGCATCTATCGTATTTTCACACACCTTAAGCCCTTGGAAACATATTGTGGTGATATTTCAAGAGAGACTGAGTGAGCATATGTGAGGAGAATGTTTGAACAAAATATGGATGCTCTTTAGTGCATGGTTCTTCTTCTTTTTTTTTGGATTCAAATGATACCGTCACAAGACTCGCGCACACACTCACACACATATAGAGGGAGAGAGAGAAATGCTATGAGTTCTAAGGGTACAGGTAGAAGTGCAGTTTATAAGCAATCTACAAATGAGCTGGCCACAGGAGGAACACTATTCTGTGCACCACACAAACATATTTGTATAGTTGCATGCTTGTTTAAAAATTTTGACCATCCCATGTGCGCCTTCCATGTGCCCACTTATGTGGCTTGATACTTGTACCCATTATCATTGTCTCCCAGTACACATGTTATGTGTGCTCATGGGGCTTACTGATTGTGCCCACTTACAAAAAACAATGAAAATCAATTATAGTGATAATTTCCTCCTAATTGGTCTTCAACATTTGGAAGAAATTATGTAAAGAATTAATGTTGTGTCTTCATACGATCATTTTCAAAATCTTCTTTTAGGTGTTTATCAATAGTTTGATGGATTTCTTCGGCTACCTAATAGGAAATTTTGTTGTGGTATAGAATCTAAAAAAAGTGTTTACCTTCTTTTTCTGCTATTTGTTCCGACCTGAATTTCTTTGTTCTGTAGAGTAGCTTGTTACAGCAAGATGAGTACGACTCCCAGACCAATATGTCGAAAATTTGTTCCAGTTGAGCAGAGTGAAGTTACTTCAATCAGTAAACATGCTGGTGTGTATATTACTTGGCCTTACATGAAATGCTCTTTCCTCTTTCTTCTGTTAGATTTTTCTTCTCTTCTTTTAATCATTTTTTCAAGAATAATGTTTAGAACTTGCTCATCCCTGATTTACCTTATGCTCAATGTTTCAGGCTTCAAATTCCGGCTTATATCTTATAATATTTTGGCTCAGGTAAACAGATATTCTATTGCTTGTTCTATTGGCTTAATCTGGTCAAATTTAATAGTTTTTTTTCTCTGTTTTTGCCAATTATTTTAACTGCATTAAGTTCTGTTAAATTTCATTATGCAACCCAACAATATATTTTGCACAGTTGGCATTGAGAGGGCTGTTGTTTCTTTGCTATTATTAGCTGATGACGAATAGATTTAACTGTATTCTAAATTTGAAAAGATTCTAGATTTTAGCAATTTCAATTTTATTTTAACCAAGAAGGCATCCTTGTTGCTTGGGAGATGAAGATTCTTTTAGTTTTTGAGTCAATTTCCTACTTGATTAGTCATTAAGGTGAATATATGCACATAGAACTATGTTGCGAGTGTGGCTGGCCGACTGCTTTAATTTTTCAAGATTTGGCATATTGGAATTCACTTGTTCTCATGTCATTAGAAGATCCCCTTTTGACAAATATCCAATAATTTCAATCTTGATCCCTATTTTTGGGCCTTTGACGATGAAATTTCCGGAAAAGCTAACAAGAATAACAAGAAATAGTTCTACAAGGTTTCCTGAAAGTTTCTTTAAAACCATTTCAAACATTTGGGGGTGGGGGGTGGTGTCAGAATGCAGAAAACAGGTTTTTGTGTCCTAATTTGTTAAGTTTTTTCATATTTTCAGTATACGCTTGACTAGAAATAAAGTTAATACTCGAGAACACATTTCAGAGCATTAGACCAAAAAAAATATGCCCTTGAAGTTTTATTGATTCTGGACATGTGGAACCATATGGACAGGTTATAAAGATGCAACCAAACATTAGCTTGTTACTGAGCTTTCTTTTTCCTGTCTTTTTAAGTTCCCTGCTTTCTATCATGATTCATGAACTCGCTAGTGCCCAAAAGAGTTTGTAGCATGTTAACTTCATTGCTTATGACATCTTGCATCTTAGATCTTTCTCTATATATATTTTCCTGGGCTACTGGAAGTTGGTAATCTTTTCTATTAACATTATTAGTTAATTGTCATATTTTCAGGCATATGTGAAAAGTGCTTCCTTTCCACACTCACCAGCACCTTGTCTCAAGTATGTGCTCTAACATTTGCTTAAAGGGGGAATCTTATGTCTTTTAACTCTTTCCACCAAAATATAATTTATTTGGCCAATGCTGCCTAACAACTCAAGGACTATGATACGATTAAATTTTTTGTTTGCTTTGCATTATTTTCATGTTGTAGTCGTCTCTGATGCATGTTATACCAGCAAACTGGAGCAGGGAAATCCCGTAATATCCTTAATTTAAGGGGCAGAAGCAATACGCAAATCTTGTTTCGTCTGCTTTACATAATTGCTTTATATGTTCCACTGGTATAAAGATATACATCCAACCTTATCCAGTGCAACTCCATCTATGACCAAGGAAGTAGTTAGAGCCTAAGATGCCTGCTTTAGGAGGAGTATTGAACTTTTCTAGGTTCTTCTACACTTTCTAGTTTCTGAGGCAATGTTTTTCTTTGATGCTGCGGCATTAGCTGTTCTAATGGTTCAAAGCTGAGAAATGTAGTTAATAGTGTTCTTCCTGAACAAGAAGTTCTTCAGCTCTGATATTCAAGTTCTTATTTTATACAAAAAAAAAAAAAAAAGAATATTAAGAGTAACTATTTACATAAGTTGCCTTCAAAAGTCTTTTGCTGTCTAACTCACAATGCAAAAGTTTCTCATGTTTTACATATCCTTTAGAGGGCCAGTTTTTGCTAGAATTTGCATGTATGTGGTTGTCTTAAAAATTTACATCTAATAAGTGCATGTATAGGTGGAAAGCTCGTTCCCAAGCCATTTTAACCATTCTTAAGAGCCTTGAGGCAGATTTTCTTTGTCTACAGGTGTCTATCACTTTCTTGCTTTTGTTTCGAAATTAAAAAAATCTTTATCAATTTTATTTTCTTCATCCTAAGTTATCCAGTTTTTGCTCTTCTGTCTTTAAAGAATTGTTCAATACATACCAGGAAGTAGATGAGTATGATACCTTCTATAAGAAGAATATGGAGAGCCTTGGCTATGCAAGTATCTACATTCAAAGAAGTGGGAGAAAACGCGATGGATGCGGGATCTTTTATAAACAAAACAAGTATGCTAGTTCTTTTTCTTCACCTTTGAATTTAATTCATACTTAAATTGTGTACTTATGTAAAATGGGCATTAGTTCTTGGAAATTGGTCAAATAGCACATTAAACAATTTTAACTTCTTTATGTTAAAGTTTTGTACTCTGAATAATTTTGACTTTATATTGACATCTGAAATTATTTACATTCGTCTGAAAAAATTCAAGAGGCGTACAATGGAGAATGAGCTTTTTTATGGCCTTATTTAGTTCGCTTCATAAACTTTGTACATAGAATCACACTGAGACTTTTGAAATTTAGTCTTCGAATAACATGCAGCAATAAGTCTTTGCCATAAAGCTTAACGTCCTAATCCATTGATCTAATTTTTTTTGCCTGATATTTGAATTAGTGCAGAATTGGTTATAGAAGAGAAAATAGACTACAATGATCTGGTGGACTCAGTTGAAGATGGAAAAACCTCATCTGTGGATAAAGGCAACAATTTGCTAGTAGTTGGTGGAAATAAAGAGGAATCAAAAGCTGGTAACTTTCTCAAAATGATTGCTTGGTTTGTCTTTTTCTTTGTGCTCTTTCTCCAATGATTTCACTTTGTGTTTGCTGTAGTAAGCTTCTATGATTGCTTGTACTTGTGCCAAAATGATTGGTTGTTTGCTGTCATCATCATGTTTTGCATTTAAGAGTTTTTCCTGGCATGGATAGTATGGTTTATGAGACAACTTGGAGCTATATGAATTTGAGGAAAATCTAAATATGCATTAGACTCTTTTGAGGTTCAGTTCTTAGAATAGATAAAAGAGGTTATCAACATCAATACAGAAGTATGAATCTGTTATGGAAGCCTTTGGGAAAAACTTCAAGTCATTTGTTGGCCCAACTTCCTCAGCATGAAATGTAATTGAAGCTCTACAAACCAGATATTTGTAAAATTAGGACTCAAGAGACGGCTGAGAACTGAAAAACACATTGGACGCATTTCCAGAAGCAAAAGGAAGCAAGGTATTCCAATTTCTCAAGATGATAACTCGGCTGACTGGGACTAGGTTATTGCTTCAAGTAGGGAGGAACAAACTTGAGGATCCGTTGTCAGAGAGAGTACTTGTATGTTCCCAACTTTATAATTACTAATCACCAATATCCGTCTCCGATCCCTCCTATTTTCTGGCTGTTCAAAGCTCATGAATCAAGTCAAGCTAATTCAATCTTTGAACTGATCTCAAATTAAAATAAACACTGTTTATCTGTTGTGCCACCTATCTTTGGAAGTGGAACCTTGTGTGACCTTTTTAGATGATTTGATTTGAGAATAATGTAGATACTATATTGAAAATATTGGAACTTTATGAGCTGGCCAGACATGGTAATGTTTTATATATTCTTTGATAATTTATTGTTACTTATGGTTAACCTGAACTGAAATATTGACCTTAACTCTGGAAACGGCTTCTTACTGTGGTGAAACAAGAACTAAAAAAAGAAAAGCAAAATTCAAAAGGACCTTAGATATAGAACAAGTGTATAAAAAGTTTTACTACTTGAATACAAATATGGAATAGGATTGTTTCAGATAATTTAGGACTTCACAACTCAATTCTTACTTCTTCCTTCAAGTAGTGCAATAATTAATCTATGATCATTTCTATGGTTCCTTGCCACTGGTAAGAAAGCAGTTCATTGGCTCTTGTGCACAGTTATAAGCCTTTAAGTTTGTTCAGATTTCACGAGATGTTATTACAATGAATATTTATGTGTTAGCATCTCAATTTCAGATTTAGAGCTGAAAGACAGTCAAGTGGATCGGGGAGATCCAAATGATCCTCGTGTAAGATTAAAGCGTGATTGTGTAGGAACCATGGCTGCCTTTAGACTTAAGAATCCTCCCTGTCATCATGTTATTATCGCAAACACTCATCTATATTGGTAAGCTGGTCTTTCTTTTTGTATCATCAACACTGAAAAAGATACTTCTCCAGGATGAATTTTTTTAATAATTTTGTTTTTTTTAAGTTAAAATTACCTTTTTGTACTGCTTTTACAAAGGGTTACCCTTTTCACGGAGATGTAGATTTATCAGCAGGAAAAAAAGAAATCCTTACTCAGATTAGCTACACATAATGAATAAATTAAGTTGCTGAGACTCTGACCCATATGAATCCCAAATCTGCTGCAGGGATCCAGAATGGGCTGATGTAAAAATTGCACAGGCTAAATATTTGCTTTCACGTCTAGCAGGATTCAAAATGCTAGTATCAAAAAAATTTGATTGCTCACCTTCAGTAATTGTTGCTGGTGACTTCAATTCAGTCCCTGGAGATCAGGTCAGTAGGTATCTTATATATATTCTTGGGCAAGAATTATCATTTCTCCCTGCTAGTTAGAGGGGGTATTATTTATGGTGACCCTTCTAGGTCATCTTCCACAATCAAGAAGTAACCTATCAAATGTCAAGAATGTGATTACAGTATACAAAATTTAATATAAGTTGATATATTAGACTTGGAAAGCGTGTAGCATGATACTTGAGTATTGCATTTTCTCAATGGCAATATATTTGAAT
Source organism: Paulownia fortunei (assembly GCA_019321725.1). Classification (NCBI taxonomy): domain Eukaryota; kingdom Viridiplantae; phylum Streptophyta; class Magnoliopsida; order Lamiales; family Paulowniaceae; genus Paulownia; species Paulownia fortunei. The sequence goes on along the minus strand of CM033122.1, from coordinate 4,080,223 downwards.
TGCGCCATACTGCTCTTCTCTCATCCTTGCATACTTCTTCACAAAACTATCCCTGCACTCTTCCTCCACCTCAGTCAGAACAAGCATAAAAATAAGCAGCCCAGACAGATTCACAGTAAAATAGGGAAATTTTCCGGAAGGTCTTACTGATCATAAATTCTCTTGTAACAAAAAAATGCGGCTATCTTCATGGAAAGCTTATATGATAAGCCACTGTTGTCGATGAGACTTAAAATGCCTCATGTGCACATCTGGGATTTGTGGAATAGAGAAGAGATGGTAGTTGGTTATGTAATGTTGGATGCAGACTTCTTTGATTAAACCAATAAAGAAGTTGGTGAGTTTTCATATGCAACCATAGCTTTTCTATAAGTTGCAGATTTATTATGTGAATGCTGATTATAGTACCAGAGGAGCAATGTAATTATACTTTGAGGATTCTTCAGGTTGCATTCGATATTCATTTGCTAATTTTTTTCGGTAAACTTTATCAAGAAGCTGTAATCTGAAAAACCTAAATATATATAGGTATACATGTGTTTCAGCAAGGCATCAACGCCACATTCATAAAATTTACTCCTATCTCATTGCTGTTTAATAGACTTCCATGCAGCATGTATTCTTATAGGATTGCTCTTTCAATAACCCTCTGTGTTTTGACAATTTCTTTGGCCAATTAGTCTACAGTTATAAATACTCTGGTAATCTTATTTTCTGCACTTCTATACATCTTTCGACATCCTTTGTTATTCATTCTAAACTACATAGTCAAAAGCAATTCGTTAATCATAAAAATGCTTGAACTATTTCAGGTGTATCAATACCTAGTTTCAGGCACCAATTTGATGGGGCCAGAGACCGCGGATGATCTGCCAATTCCATTGTCAAGTGTGTACGCATTCACAAGAGGAGAACCAGAGTTCACAAACTGCACCCCTGGTTTTACTGGTACTCTCGACTACATCTTCTTTTCCCCTTCTGGAGATATAAAACCAGTTAGCTATCTTGAGCTTCCAGGAACAGATTCCTCCGATGTAAGTGGTGGGTTGCCGAATTATTTCCATCCAAGTGATCACCTTCCGATCGGGGCTGAGTTTGAAGTTGAGGCATAGAATTGTCTTGGACGTAGCCATGTTTTGTAGAGCAGTAGACTACATGCAATTTTTACTTGGATTGGTTATTTATCTTTTTCTTTCCTTAATTCTTTTTCAATTATTGTTTTTTCTTTTAGGATTACGCCAAGTTTTTTTTTTTCAATTATTTTACTTGTACTCATTGAATTGTGGCAATATTTCTTAGAAATTTAGATAGAAATCCAATTATATAAACTATTGGGGAGATTGTAACTTAATATTTTTAAATAAGATGCTAGAGTTCCAAACATATCTTTTATGAATTGCTTTCATCTTTCATTAATGTAATCTTGAATTTTATTCATATTCCAAAAGGGTCAAAATAATAGAAGATAAATACTATTACAAACTAGCATCTTTTCTTAGCTTTTTCTAATAAATAATTGTTGTGTATACCAATTTATTGAATTAATTTGGAATTTTACAATAAATCTTGTTACAGTGAAGATATTATTTCGTCAAATCTTTTTCAATTGTCTAGAATAATATTTTGAATCATAAGTTTTTAACACGCAAAAAATTAGACTTGAATTCCAAGTTTGGTACCATGTTACATCCTAGTTTTTCTCATAAATACTTAGGGGATTATGAAAATAATTAGGGCCTTCAATTTTTTACAAGTTTTGGGCAAATTGGTTTTAGGCCTTCATGCTTTCTCCCTTTGAAAGACCAATTGTTTTTCTGAAACGACAGCGTTTCGTTTTCATTTTCTCCTAATTTCAAAACGACAGCGTTTGCAGTACAAAGTATTTAAAAGCTGCATCGACTATCAAGCAGCAGAGAATTCAGAAATACTTTGATTGCCGCTTGCTGGTCTACAGATCTGAGCATCGCTGTCGGGTCTGTAATTCACCTCCGATTACCAAAGTAAGATGCTCAAATTCTCGTTTTTAACCTTTTCATTTTGCTATTTATTTGTGATTTGCGTTTTTAAAGGTTCGGAATTCTTGTTTGCCGGGGACTTGTGTATGTCTTTTATTTGCAATTTCTTGATCTATTAATTGAATTTGCATTTTTGTTTGTGAATTGGGGAAATTCGATCTATGATCTATTGGTGATTTTAATTTATTTTGATTTTATTATTTTAGGACATTTAGTTCACTGATTTGGTTGGAAATCATTGTTTCGCTTGACTTGATGAATTGCTTCAGAAGTTCCTAATATTTTTTATAATATTGCTTAAAGTTTTCGGTTTACACATCTATACACTTTTACGATGGCGTCAACCTTTGCTTATGAGTAATTGGTGAATGCTATGTTTGGACCGAGAACTTTGGTGAGGAAAAAGTACCAAAAAGATGAAGCACAAAGTACCTACTGTCATTTGGGTGAGGAGAACATAAACAATTCAAGGACCAAACATAGCGGAAGAGAATTGGAGAAAATCAATGGACTTCATACAATATATTGCAACATAAAGAATTTCTAGAACATGAAGGAAAGACAAGAATGTTGAATAAATAAGCTGCTTACTGTCTATTCAATTAACTGCTATGATACCATTAAGGGGCATTTTGCTTCCGGTTCTGATCCTTTGCTGGCAAACAGTGAAACCTTTTTAGGGGTAGGAGAAAAAAAAGTTTTGACTGCTGAATTTTATTTATCTTTTTATGTCATCAATTAATTGACATTGGACTCACATTTCACTTTGTAATTGGTTCTGTTTCTGAAGCTTACTCTTTGAATTGGTCAATGTATAAATGAGTTCCTTAGATACCAACTATAAGGGTTTAAATGGGGGGATAATAGTTTGGATAGTTTGGCTTATCTGGGCAGGCTGCTAGATGCGGTGTTTGGGATCATTAATGAAACTATTGTTAGCAATTAACGTAGTGGGCACTTGGAACGAAGCAATTGAAATTTTTTTGTGCCTTTGTGGTTTTATTTTTTCTCGTCAAGGTCAGTGGAAGAAGAGCATCTATGTATTTGACCGCTGATAAGTTGAGTATACCGACTTAAAGAATGGAACGTTGGGGATTGGATATAGGCTACATTCCATCAAATTAGGTGGATGAATTCATGCAAGTGAGTAATAGGGGGTTGATTTTTGTTCCTTATAAAATATGTTAATAGTAATATGTTGGAACCAGTATCCTTGTCAAGATTGTGTTCTGCTGCTTCTGCAAATTGCCAATAGCAATATTAAAAGATCTTGTAGTGATACTTTCTCGTATGCTGATATATTTTTTCGTTCTTTCTGCAACAGATGATTGATGATCAGGACTTGGGCTTCTTTGCCAACTTTCTTGGTATCTTCATATTTGTGCTGGTGATTGCTTATCATTATGTGATGGCGGACCCCAAATATGAGGGCAACTGAAGAGCTCACAGTATCCATATGTAGACTATGCGAAAGTACAATTGTCATGTGATGGTTCAGTTCTCTTCACAGAAATTTCAGGAATGAAGATACACTTGATGTAGTAGGTGTAGTAGGGCTTTTTGCGAGACAATTAATTTATCCTTACTGTTGATCCATGGATAATTTTTGAAAATAGGACTATTTGGAAGAACTTTGTCCTCCATATCGGTTTTTTCCTTTGGCTATTTGTTTTGCTATCGTTAATGCTTTTCATTATTCTTTTTCTTATTCAAATTACTGGCATTTGTTGAGGAAGCATTTCTCCTATGGGACTTGCATCTAATGTGCTGTTATTCTTAAGAACAAGGCCTGCTTATCTCATTGGCAGTTACTCCAGCTAGCTCTCGCTCTTCTTTTCTTTTGGGGCAATGTATTAATCAAGTGACTACTACTGTCAGAGTGCATTGTTGTAGCATCAATGGAAATTTTATACTAATATAAGTTAGAACTACTAATAGCCTAGAATACCTAAGACAATGTGTTAATCAAAACTACTGGATATGCAAAACAAAAAATGGGGGAAAATAAGATTGGGAAAAAAATAAAAAAGAATATTATGTTTCTGTTTGAGGGTACATGCAAAAAGTTTCGTTCTTGATACAAAGAAACAATCTTTCATAAGCCAATGCCATCTTCCGAGCAGTAAACATTGAGGCTGCGTATTCCCTGCATGCCTTTCCTCTTTCTGACAGCCTCTTTGACCCTTCTGCCACAACCAATTCCAATGCCTCAAATAAAGATTCGACGTTGGGCGAAAACATGAAACCAAATTCATCATCAACCACAATAGTACCCTTTATGCTAGGAAATCTTGATGCCATAACAGGCTTCCCACTCGTCATTGCCTCCATCAGTGTAAGATCAAGCCCCTGTGGCCTAAGCGTCGGATTAACAAAAACATCAATAGCATTGTAAAAAGCACGTAATTCTAGTGGATCCATTGACCCCAAAACTATCACTTGAGAACCCAATTCTTTGTATCTATGCAGCCATGGCCTGGAGCCGGCAACAATCAAGTAGACATGAGGGTGCTTGAGCTTGAGCTTGGAAAAGGCCTCATAGAGTAGTGGATGGCCTTTATCTTTCACTAGTCTCCCTGCTACACCAAGAACTAGACTAGCATTTTGTGGGACACCAACTTTGGATCTAAATTCATGGCCTAATTCCAAATCTTGCATAAAGTCCTCTTCATTGACACCATTAACAATGACATGAACTCTCTTGGTTGGGATTTGGTAGACATCCCTTAGCATTTCACCGCAACTGTCACTTATGGCTACATGGTGAGCATAGTGTGTGAAAAATCTAATCTCGTTTAAAACTTTAGGAATCACACCTTGTAGGCTGTTGTTGAAGTCAGGTGACATGGGCTCATCAGGCTTTCGTGCCAAATCTTGGTAGATGCTGGACTGCACACTCTCCAATGCTATGCCGTGCCATGAGACGGCGAGGTTAGGAACTTGGCGTGCCAACCAAAAGGGCAGCGCTACGCTTTCTGAGTGGATTACATCGAATGGTTGGGGTTGGTTCTCTTCTTGGAACTGTTCCCATGCCTTGTTGTATCGCCATTTGTCAGGTTCGCCCTCGTGCCAATGCACAATAGGGGATGAGGAGGTGGACTTTCTTTGGAATGAATTTGCACTTGTCGCGTGATTAATGTACTTTCATCGGTGGGTGAAGTGAAGACGTGTACTTGATGCCCACGTCGGGCTAGAGCCGTGTGGAGCGTGTGCGCGTGTCGTTCCATGCCACCGGGGATGGTGCTTGTAGGCCATTTCCTAGAAAAGACTGCGATTTTAAGAGTCGTGGGTGGGGGCTTGTGATGGATGAACTTTAGCCGGTTCCATGAGAATTTAGCATCCCGAAGATCACCTGACCAAGAATTGTTGTTGGAAGAAAGGGTTGTGCAAATGGAAGTGATTGAAGTGGTGTGGAGGAGAAGAAGAGTTGGGATTGTGAAAACTACAATGAAGAATAGGGTAATGGCAAGATTGGAATGAAGGTTGAGTAATGGTTTCTTGGGCTGCTTGGTGCCCATTCTTTGAGGTTGTTTGGATGTTTGGGATAAAATGGAGGATAAAACTTGGGTCTTTTTTTCATTTGATGATGAATGAGTATTTCTCAAAGTTGTAAAGTTAGGAAAGTGGATGGCCTTGCACGCACTGAAGCAAAGTGTTTTTGGCAGGAAGCTTAGTGCATATTTCACGCCCCATGTGAGAAAAAAACGTGTATTCTCTATTCTTTACCTTAGGAACCTTCACACCATTTGACTTTCATATTGCTCTTTGAAAAAGAAAGAAAAAAGTGTGAGTTTGTGTGTGTTGTAATGCGCCAATATCATTTCGCATGCTGCATAATAGTCATAGATTGGTTCCAAATAATAAATTAATAAATATACTGGCCATCATTCATATTAAACTTAATTAACATTCTATATCACTTTATACCTATAATTTTATTAATCATGGCTTTGAGATGAGTTGGACAATCAATATTCTCCTTTTAAATTTAGAAAAATAAAATATACTAAAAATTATAATTTTTTATTTTATTTTTGGAAATTTTACATTTTTATTTTAATAATTAATAAAATGATAGGAGTATATGCCCAATCTTCGCCTAAATAGAGGCGACTTAATAAATAAATATATATATATATATATAGTTGAAAAGTGTGAGCAAGATAATATTATGGTTTTGAGCTGGAAGTAAAAACATTGCCTAATACTACTATTTGTTGCAGCGCTCTTTCTTTTCCAAATACCCAAAGTCAAACACTAGTAGTGTTGCCCAAAAAACTGCATTCGAATGTGCAATTTTGACCAAAACGTGGACCAAACCAACCATTGCGGCTGGATTCGAGGTTTGGATTTTTGTGAAGCCAATATATTCTATTCTATTGACCTTTAGAACTCTCTAGGCTTGTAGTTTGATATAAACCCATTATGTGTATGCTAAAGTCCTAAAAACTAAGACATTATATAATTATTTTTCTCTTTTTATAGTCGATCAAAATGAATTAAATCCAACACGCGTATATTCAATTAAAAAAAATAAGCGATGTCTGTAATTTAATGGTCGATAATAAACCCAATTTGTTGTACGATGACCCAATTGAATTTGAGTTGAACTTTCAACTTAATTTCTCTCTGTTATTGAAGTTTTAATTCAACATGATTAAGTCGAATTCCAAATTCAGACCATAGTATTTTCACCAAAGCAAAAATCAAGATATTTGTACTTCAACTTAATTGGAACTTGAAGTAGATAAGTATTTATATATTATACCATTCACATTCACATAATTACATTGGCAATTTATACATACCTTGTGTTTACATAGTAAATTTCCCTTTTCTTTAACAAGTCATAATTTTTCCCCCCTCAATTACCATAATATTATTTAATTATTTGCTTCTTGGGCTGGCAGCAACAGCAGCACTTTTACACCCGAAACCACTCTGCCTCCTCTCTTTAGCAGAGTAGCCCACATTCCGGCCCGATTTAGGCGAAGCGGGCCACTGCCCATAAGTAATGGCCATATCCCTCAAGTGTTCAAGGCTTTCAAGAGTTTCAATAATGGCTGGCATTTTAGGCCTATCTTTTGGGTTCAAGCTTACACATTGCAGGGCCAGAAGGCCCATCTCCTTGGCCCCTTTAACAGAGTACTGGCCCGCAAGTCTGGGGTCCATTATGCAGCGCAATCTTCGGCTACTTGTCAGGTAGGGCTTGGCCCAATCCACTAGATTTTGATCACTTTTGGGCCTTGTCTTGTCCATTGCTCTTCTTCCAGTTAAGAGTTCTAGGAGAACCACTCCAAAACTGTAGATGTCACTTTTTGTAGTTAGGTGACCTGCATCATATTTGAATTATATAAAAGTTATATTCATTTTTTTCCTTCAGAAAAAAATAAAATAAAAAATTCTATAGTAGTGATATTAATAGTGTTTAATTTTAATTTTTTTAATGACTTTTTAAGAATAAAATAAAATAAAATACCTGTGCTGACATATTCAGGAGCAGCGTAGCCATAGGTTCCCATCACGCGAGTAGTAACGTGGGTATTTGATCCTTCAGGTCCCATTTTTGCAAGTCCAAAATCTGATAATTTAACATTGAAATCCTAACAAAAGAACAAATGCAATTAATCTTTTTGTCCGTAGGCATAATTATTTTTATTGTGTTGTTTACAAAGAGTGTTGGGGTTAGATAAATTAATTTTAAAGAGCAAAAAAACAAATACCGAATCTAATAAGATATTGGAGGTCTTGAAGTCACGATATATGACAGGTTTTTCAGCACCATGCAAGAAAGCAAGACCTTTGGCTGCACCTATCGCGATTTTCAATCTTGTGGCCCATGGCAATGAAATCGACAGCCCTGAAAGTGCGAAATTCACAAAAATTTAGACAAAGGTATTATGATTCTAACTAAACATAAAAACACAAAAAAAATTATTTGTTTTGTGTATTGAATTCATGTTACACTCAATATATATATATATTATATATATAGTACATAAATATTATATTAAATATTTTATTTTTTATCAATTTAAAATATTTAACATAAGATATATGGTCGGCAAGACGCTTTCTTGTGAATAGCTTTATAAAAAATGGAAATATAGTCGTCCTACAAATTACCTTGAACATGCACAAATTAATAAAACTAGATAAAAGTTCAAAAAATCAGGTTATTAAATGTTCTTACTTTTGAACAAATGATTCTCCAAGCTGCCTCGAGGCATGAACTCATACACAAGAAGCCGCTCTTCATCTTCACAGCAATAGCCAATTAACTTAACCAAATTTGGGTGCCTTAGCTGCCCAAGAAATATCACTTCGGCCTTCAAAGACACAATCACTCATAAAAATTAGTATACATGCCATGAATTAATTAATTACGAGACTAAAGTTTTATATTTTGAGACAGAACAGTTGAACACTATGTCATATTATTGAATTGTACTTATTTTTGTATTTAATGTAGATAAATTTTTTATTTTACAAGGATTTTTTTTCTGAATTTTAAAATCTTTAAAGATTGCTAGTCCTATATCTTTTTCAACTCATAAATTCCTACATCATATTGAGGACAATTTCTAAAGGCCAGTCAAACAAGAGTACCCCACCATAAAGCTTACTTTGACAACAAATTATAATTGATAACATAGTCAAAATATACAAAACCAGATAAATAAAATATCTAATTAGTTTCACTAATCAATTTTTTGTGCTATACTAATCCATTTAAGATAATTTAATTGAACCAAAGTCAATCACGAATGTAACCATTTACAAAATAATTAATTATACGAATTTAGTATGGATCAAAAGAAAAAAAAACAAAATATTTAAAAAATTTAATTAGCAAAAAAATTGGAGCAAAATAATTGACAAGGGGTGTATATTTTAGAAGCATGAAATAGTAAAAGAAAGAAAAGAAGGAAGTATTCTTACAAGCCATTCACGGTGGCCCTGGAGGCCTTCAATATCAAGAAGCTTGACGGCAACAGGCTGAGCCTTCAACCCTGGCTTCAAGCTCTCATCCACATACCCTTTATGCACCCTCCCAAACCCCCCTTCTCCCAGCAAGAAATTGCTCGAGAAATTCTGCGTCGCCCCACGCAGTTCACTCAGCTGAAAATCATACAAATCCCCACCAAAAGACTGTGCAAGATCTTCATTGATCCTCGCAGAAGACGACCCCAGGCTCAGGCTGACATCTGAGAATGTCAGCTTTCTGAATGAAGGCAATGGGGCGCTGCCTAAGTTCTTTGAGAATTCAGTCTTAGACGGCCTGCACCGGCTGAAGCTTCCAAAAATGGTGTGGTCATCTGCTGAACAGCAGTAGTTTGCTGTTAAGGGTTTCCATGGCTGCTGCTGCTGATGCTTCTTGGATTTTGGATCCTTCATTATGTGTGTGTATGTGTTTTAGTTGGGTTAGGGGGAATGTGGTGAGTTGAGGAGGGATATCTCATCTTATATTATTATAGATGAAGAATGATTAATTAATCTTGTGAGGGCCTTTTTTTTTTTAAAAAAAAAAATGAAGTTCTGTAGTTATTATCCAAATTGCAAGAAATGTAATGGCCCTGTATGAGGGGAGTAAGACATTCTTTCCTTAACTGCTCCAACCACTCTACTAAGTAGGGGTTTTTAATATTTAATTTTGTTCTAATATTTGATATATATATTTATATATGTATTTATATGTATGCATGGAGCATTTTTTTCATTTTTTCATCTGTCATTTAGGGAATGTCTTCATGCAGAAAAATTGTCAAGGTAAATGTTTTGGGCAATTGTCAGCTTTGGAGACTTTGCCACTGAGCAATATAATTGAGAAAGAAATCAATATCTATTTTGTGACGAAAGAAAAAACTATTATTAGAACAATGATGTAACTCAAATTTCTGCAACTCAATGGAAAAAAAAAATATCAAATTTGAACAGAAATGGTATCGACTCGGTTGATTAAAAAAAAATAGTTAATGTAATATAATTATCTTCTGTAAAACTTAAATATGAGTATTATAATTATTCATAATTTATCCCTTTTTTTTTCTCCTCTTCTTCTTTTTTTTTGAGAAATGTCAATAATGAAACATTCAAAGATCATGTGAATATCACAAAAAAAAATATCTATTTCTTAATTAGAATAAGTCATCATCTCCTCTAGTTCAAGCAAAATATACTCTCATGGTTTTTATATATGTGGGCTCCCACTCGAGGGTCACCATGGATGTATTTGATTATTACAATAAACCACTTAGTGACAGCATCCACAGTTTTCTCATCTAATTAATTTCTTTTTGCCTCTAAATATTTTTATACACATCATTGTTTTTGGTACTTAGTAGCTGCCACTTACACCTCACAAATTAATATCAGGGAGTAGTTAGAAGAATGAGGCCATAAGTGACGCTCACAGTCTCACTTTCCTGCTCCACCATAACAACCATTCCTCGGGTGCTCTATTTGTCCTAATTATTCCCAATATACATAAATATATATATATATATGCATATTTGTATGTATATATTCGATAATTCGATAATAACAATTTGTAGGTCATCTCGTATGAATTTTGTTAAATTTTTGTTATTCGTACTGTGACTGCAATTCTTAAAAAAATACATAGATTCGTACAATTCAGAAATTAAGATCGAAGTATAACTGTAACACTAAAGTAGAAAATTTAAAAGTCGCATTTATAGGATACCCCTTTATCTTTACGTTTTTAAGTTGGGTCTTTTATCAAAAGGATGGTATTTGTGACCATGCTTGTATCTCCTAAATAAAGATGATAAGATTTTTGCTATAAAAAAAATACTATTAACTAGTGTGAACAAGTAGTACAATTCCACTTTATTGTTTTGGTAGGAAAAAGAATGGGGAATGTTGTAATTTCGTTCATTTAATTACTAAGTTTAATTTAAGTGGTAAATTGTGAAATGTCGTATCATAAGTTGTATTTTATTTATCTAACTATTCATATTTATTTTTAGGTTATTGCTTCACTAGAATTTATAGCGAATTAATAGAATATAAAGTAAAATTACCATCGTTAGGCCCAAAAAAAATAAAAAAATCTCTCTTAAGATGTACAAGTTTTATTTAAACAAATGGAGAAAAAGAGCAGGCAGGCCCGTGCATCAACAATTCTGGACTGTTTATAGTTGTGCCTTAGTTATTATTTAGTAATAAGTTTTTTTAAAACACTTTACACCAATTTAATTTATTTTAATTTTCGCTACGCAATTAGCAACCAAATCTTTGATGATTAATATAGAAATTATTTAATTTTTTGAAGTAATAATAGGCAACTGCACACATACACACACTACTTTTCACTTCTTGGTTTCAAAGAAATAGTACCAATGAAAATTTTCTTTTGGGCCCGCAACTACATAATTTCTACAGGGCCACTCTAGCTAATGTCTCCGAGAGTGGCCTTTTTATGTATTTGCAATTCGTATTTGGGCCGGGCTGTATTCATTATTTCGTTGAAGAAAAGACTTTTGGTTAGCCTACGAGATGAATTGTTTCAGTCACCATATTTGTCATCAAAGTCACTATTTAGAGTTTTTCTCCCCAAAATATTAATACTAAAATAAATAAATTCTTAAATTATCACTATTTCAAAAATATTTCCTACATTATTATTCTTAGTGTCACGTGTATTGTTATGTGGACACAAACTTATGAGTTCGAATTTGTTTTTTTTTTTTTTTTTTCATACTTTATGGGCCAACACATTTTCTATTTCTTTTCCCTACTTTAAAACCCATTTCAATGGGGTTTTTTAAGTCTTTCAACCTTTTTTAAAGCAAGAAAAGAAGCAAACATTATTTCGTGGATTTAATTCTCTTTTTGCACCACCAATAATCTACAAACTGAACATTGGTAGATGTAAGAAAATAGTTAATTAGTTTCTTTTTTTTTTCATCTTTATTAAAATATATGTTACTCTGAAACACGGAATTATAATAAGAGTTTATAGAATGAAATCCTCGTACATGTTGCAAAGGTTTTCGGTTCATCATTTTGCTACATTTACTAATGCATTATAATTAATCAAATAAGTTTCTCTTAATTTTTTTCTTAATCTGTTTGGTTTTCAATCACGTGTCTCATTTAAGAATATATTGATTTATTAAAAGACTATGATTAGACAAGTTTAAGTTCCTAACATCATATAATCTTAATGTAGGATGACCACCAGCCACCTAATATTACCGTCTCCTATTTTTGTATAGGAGATCAGAGTTCAACTTAATATGTGTGAGTGAGTATGAACATGAATTAAAAAAAAAAAGAAAATTATTTGTTTAGGTTTTTGAATAAAATTAGCAATGAGCCAACGAATCACTGACTGTATTTGCAATTATCAGACAAAAAAATTGCAAGAATGCGAAATGTATGCCACTCGTGGTGCACATAACAAAATAAATCAACAAAATATAGTTTTTAAATCATTTGTGACAATTGCCAGATCCAATACCACCAAAGAAATACAAAATAATATACGGATGCATTCAAAGAATTAATAACTAAAAAAAATTAATCAATAAATAAAAAATAATAATGAAGCCAAGCAACATTTTTTTTTTTTTTGGCTGAAATGCTTCTTCATCCATCATTACTTCCCTCGCCCCTTCTTAGCAAAGTTGAAACCCTTCCTTTTGGCCACCTTAGTAGTTGCTTTCTGTTGCTCTTTCATGGCTTCCTTCAGCCATCTCTCCTGCTCTTTTATCGGGAAAAACCCGTTTTCACCGTAAATATTGTCTTCCATCCCGTAATCTCCATAGTAGGCATTCTTTGCAGAAATCCGACTACTTTTTTGACTTCCTATATCTTCTTTTTTCTTAGAACTTTGCCAGAGGCAACAGCGCAACCTTGGCGAAGGTGGCAACTCGTCCATGCAAGAGACAGTCACAACTTTTGTTACTCAAAGTAAATTTTTTCTTCTTGTTTTTGGTTTTCTTTTCTAGGAATTAGGATTGATAGAAAGAAAATAACGAGTGATGAGTATCTATGTGAATATTGCAATAAGTATAATATAGAGGAATGAGATTGCACTCTTTGTTCTTGGGGGGGGGGGGGATTAACAGTGTATCTCTTAGTTGTGTGTTGGCTTTATTGAGCAAAAATCACACACATACCATGCAAATATTTATTGTTCACAACTGTTATATTCCAGCGTATTAAACATTGGCTGATGCCCTGCCAAAAGTATTCAAGTTTTCAAATTCTGAATTTTTATTTTCTTTTATTTTCACAAAAAACACATCATTAAATGACCTTCTCATTTTAAAAGAGAGGACGCGGTATTCTTTTTGTGAAGTCTAACGTGTGAAATTATTTTTCAGAAATCGATGGCATGAACTCACGACTTCTTGTTTAACATAATTATGATATTTTATTAAATGATCATCTTACTTAAAACAAAACCATAAAAAAATAGATATTAAATATATAATAACTCGAATACACATACGAAAAAGAAAAGGTAGAATGACATTTAGACTAGGACTGGATTTTCTTGGATTTGGACCTAATTAACAACAATTTCATAAATTTGACCTATGTCAATGAGCTGTCTTACCTACGTTTGATAATAATTAATATGGTTTTTACCTAACTCAATATGAGAAATTGGTCAATGCTGTTAGTTCTAATTGTTTGTTAGATTTTCACCTCATTACAACTGGTATATATATAGTACTGAATCCTGCTAACCTGTCAATTGTCCTTTCTCAAAAATTTTGTTTAGTTTACATTGGTAAACTTCATTTCTACTACTATAGAAATCTCAGTACGTAAAGCAAATCTAGGAACATTAATATGACTAAAAATTATGGGAAAATAGTGAATTTACTTCTACATCAATCATAATACATTCTTCTAGTATTAATTTACTTGTCTCAGACAATCTACATTTTTATATGGCATTTATTTTATGTTCTACATCAGAAATTGATTAACATAAAAATCTGTTTTTCACTATTGTAAGAAACTATCATTATTGACCTTTCTGGAGTAGAAATCCGGTCTCTGTTCCCTCTTTCAATTTGTATCTTGCCACCCCTAAAGTTATTTTTTCTCAGTATTTCACCCCATGAAGTTATTAAAATTGAACTTTTGCACCTTAACCATCAAAGGTTAGTGATGAGGAGTGAGGACAGTAAGTTTTGGTAAGACGGCCAATTTTTTAAGCTCAAGTAAATCAACATTATCACTCCCAAAATGTCCAAAATAATATCCTATATCTTCTTTTTTTCTTTCATAGGCAATCTAAAGGGCTAGTGCAAGTGATCATCAATCCGTTCACCTTCAGTTCTCAAAAATACAAATTCTTTTGGAGAACAACTGAGTCCTCACCTGCAAAATTTATGGGTCAAATTCTCAGTAAACTGCAATCTCCAAGGACCAAATAAAAATTAAAGCAAAAGAGAATGTCAAACAGTAAAAGAAAATCGGGGAAAGGGGTTGCGGAATTGGAGCCTAATCAAGTTGGGCCCATCTAAAGTAAAGGTCCCATGCATTTTACATTTTGATGACCAACACCGATTTCATGAGTTAGCCGTTGAGACTCCATAAACTGCATCAGTGGGATTGTTACAAGAAACTCTTGAAAAATTCTTTGGAAATTCTGCTATAATTAGCTCCAAATTCACAGACACTTGCAAACGGAGTGGATTTTTTCTCTCTGTGCCTGAAAATGGCTGATTTCTTTACCGACAGTGATGATGAGAAGGCAGTGGAAGAGCTTCTGTCTCAGGCAATGGATATGGCAATTCTTGAGCAGGTGGCAGCCATTAACTGCGCCGGTTTCAAGGACTCTGACCTCCCTTCTCACCTTGAAACCCGCTTTCAAAACCTTAAATGCTTCCCATCATCCACCACAAAGCCCGCTTCTTTATCAACACAAAGTTTCGATCTTTCACATTCCTCTCAGTTCAAAAGAAGTAACTCTGTAAATAAAACCAAAAATTCTGATTCCAGTGAGGGCAAAAATGGGGAGCTAACTGAAAAGGTTGAGAGAAAGTTAGAACCATGTAAGAAGGGATTTTCTCCACGTTTGAAGAAAAGCCCAGAAACCATAAATTGCTTCTCTCCTTCAAAATCATCTAATAGTGGGAGTTTTCCACCTTCCAAGAAAAACCCACGAGGAAAGCCGTGGAAGAAGGGAAGGAAATCCCCTTCTTGTTCTTCTTGGGAGGGTTTTTCAAGTAGGTCTGTTTCTCCACCTGGGAAAAGTGGTTGCTTTTTGTGTTCTCCCAATAAGGTGTCAAGGAAAAAGAATAATGAAAACAGGGGTTTGGATTTAGGGCTTGATTGGGGGAAGCATGATGAGTTTTTATCTGATTTGAGTAATTTTTCAGTGAAAAGTCAGCAAAAGATGATGAAAAAGGCTATCAAGGAGGAGGAGAAGATTTGTAGGGAGGCTGAGAAAATTGTGAAGTGGGTTAAGCATGCTTCAGCAGGGATGGATGTTTCAGGCATCGAAGATGAGCCACGTGATGATGAGAATGCTAAATTTGAGTAATCTCTGTTGATTCCTTATTCATATAGCATTTTTTATCTTATTGTACTACCGGTCTGTTTTGAGGGGCTTTGTTATAAGTATAGAAGATATAAATGGTATAGGGTTATGGTTCTCTGCATATTTACAGTCAAAACCGAGTAAAAAATGTACCTTTTCGCAGTGTTCTTTCATTAAATTGGTATTGATCCGTCCTCCTTGACATTGTTTTGAATTTTGAATTTGTTTCGATCTTGTTTTATCTCTTAGTAGAATTCTCGATTATGTAGGAGTATAGGAGGGAAGGATGACCAACTTAGGTTAGCATCATAGTTTAGGATTGATGCTACATTTGCATTGCTTGTTGATTCTTATTTTTAGACAATTTATTCTAATATTGAGATATTGTCATTGAACACATTGAAAGAAAGCTATTCAATTTATCATGGTGCTCTGTTATATATTACATGGGGCCTGGGGCCGGCAGGATTATTGAGTGTGATGGGGTTTGCCGGTGGAGGAAGAGAATTGGGGGTTGGCCGGCAGGAGTCACCTGATTTTTACATGTTAGATGTTATTGTTTCTATATTGAAAAGATCCTGATCTCTTCCGGGTGGCATGCAGTCATAGCATTAATAACTTTTCTTGATGATTCTTGTGATACTAATTCTACTGTATACATGCCATTTCAATTAATACATGTTCTAGTCCATGGCTGAATATATGCATGGAAAAAGATCCTTTGTGGCTCTTCTTGTAGAGTTCTTTCCAAGTTTTGCTGCTTGGGTAATAAACTTCAATTGTTTGCGAAGATTTGTTGCTGGAGTAAGAAACTGAAATTGTTTGCCACCCTATGTGATTGTTCATACTCAGATTCCTATTGTGATGACTTCAGTCCCTCTTCAAATAGATTCTCTAGTACAGTTGTTACTTTCAAACAATTGTTCTGAAGCTTTAACCTTTTTAGGAACAAGGTTAGATCACCTTTAATATTTCTGTGTAGGGGAAGATAGCTTCAGAAACAATGAGCTAGTATGCGCAAGTTACACTGTCTTTTCTACGAAAGGCCAAAGGACAACCCCAACACTCAACAGAATATATTATTGCCTTGGACTCCCTCATATAGCATCGTCGCTTTTTCTGGTCGAAGTGTTGCTGAACTGTAAAAGCAATAGAAGATAATATGGAATGAAAGTAAAACTTATCTTTTCTTCAAATGAAGATTGCATAAGATCATGTCTTTCCAGACTTGAAAACATAATCTGTACTCTCCTTTTTGGTTAATTCTCTCTTTTCTTGTCTGAATTCTATAAGTTTCTTGTACTCTTGTGTTATTCATTGCTTCCACTATGGAGACCTGACTCAAGTCCCATGGACAGCCACGCCAATGGGTCGAGTATGGGGTTCTCAAAACTCAAGATACAATTCGTCAAAATTTTTATGAACTCGAATTCAAACTTGTCTGGAACTTGAGATCCGGTGGGTTAGATCCGTTGTATATGCTAAACCCACTTTATACTTTTAAAAATACTTTGTAATAATATTATTTAAGAAATAACATCACCATAAAATTTACATAAGAGAAAATAATGTAACTAACAAAAGAACTAATTATTTATAAATCCATATGTGCATATTTTAGTTTTTGAAAAAATTAAAAATTTCAAACATATTTGTTACTTTTATACATATTTAAAGCATATAGACTATTTACTAATTTTATTTTATTATATTTTAATTTTTAAGAGTATTATATTTATATTCTATATATAATAAACCAAAAAAATATATGTATATTTAAATCAATCAGGTCTAATCTTGAAATTCGCTCCAAACCCATGTAATATTTGAAACTCACTCAATCATGTCTAATCTCGAGTTTAATCAAGTTTAATCGATCTAATCAGATCTAATCTCAAATCTAATATTTGAAACTCACTCTAAATTTATTTATTATTTCAAAATTCATTTCAAGTAGGCGACTACATCCATTATCATCCAGAGCCATAGAAGATATATAATGGCTATTTTGAAGTTATATATTTTTTTTTTCTTTTTTTGCTTAAACAATTTTGCCATCCCATGCATGGTGGTGAAAATGCGTACTACTTGTGCATTACATTTGTATAATATTTTTTGAAAAATAGTACATTTTCCATATGTATTATAAAGTTATGAAATGCAATCATCTTCTTGAGTTGAATTGATTGATAAATATTATGCATTATACTCAACCAATAAGACTTCATTAGATCAACAGAATTATAATTATGCTTTAGTTGAAACCTAATTGCATATTGCGTTAAATTCTATTGAAGGATTTACTGAATATTATACAAGTAAAAAGTATAAATCTAAGTAAGTTATGAAAATACTATTTTTTTAGTAAATAATCATCTTAATATGAATAATATTTATCCATCAAATTATATAATGGCATATATTAAACAATTTTCAGATAATCTAAAAGTGCCACAAAGTAATGTACAAATAAAAAAATAATGTAAAACCTGTCATATTTTTCGTCGAAACAATTCATAAGTATTCATATTTACTTGTACGCCTTTTAATATTTCAGCTTTTCTATTGTTGGGTGGACTTTTTTCTATAATCTTTAAAATTACATAATATTTAACTAATTATGCTCACTATTTCACGATATATACATGAAATCACACTTCAAATAATTTTTCATAATCCATAGCATTTTGTGGCTTTTGAGATTTTGACTATTGGATAAAAAAAATTATCTTCAATGCACGAGTCAAATTCATCTTAAATGAGCAAAAACCCTAACGGCTGTCAAATCTCCACCTTAAACAGCATCTAATGAATAGAACCAGACAAAGGTTAAATATTTCAATCTTTGATTTAATTACACTATATTAACATAATTAACCTATTATCATCAATAATCAAAGCCAGAACATCCCATTCTAGCTTCCAGGTTACCTCCACCACGTCCACATTAAAATAAAACTGAGTGTGTTTGTGTGTTGTGTGTGAGACTGTGAAATATTAGGACTTCATTGCACTGTGTGTGTTTGTGTACTGTTGTGTGTGTGTGCTGTGTGAAACTGAAGGTTTTGATATCAAATGCATGACTTTAGAACAAGATTGCTTCTATATGCAATCAAATCTCAGATTGCCTGTACTGAATCAAACACATGGTAGAATAATCTGATGCACTCCAACTTTAAAAGGTTTGCGTCTTGTTCCTACTATGGAATTACATGCAATGAGTCAATGAATTGAACCCAAAAGACTTTCCATAGGTTAAAAAACCCATTTTGTGTATAAATTGCTGTACAATAATTCTAGCAGTACATTGCATATCATGGCTTTCTACTACAAACCCATGTCTATCTTTCAGTCCACTCTCCTCCTTTCTTGCTTTGCCAGCATTTGTTTGATTTCTTGGAGTGAAGCAACTAAGAATGGTGGCATAACTGTTGATTTAATCCATCGTGATTCCCCCCTTTCGCCTTTCTACGATCCTTCCCATTCCCATTTTGAGCGTCTTAAGAATTCATTTCATCGCTCTTTTTCACGTTCTCTTAACTTAGCTTCTTTTAGGTCAACTTCAAAGTCACCAGAGGCTCCCCTCACTCCCATTCCAGGGGAGTACCTTATGAAAATTCGCATTGGGACCCCTCCCGTCGACGTGCTGGCAATTGCTGACACGGGCAGTGATTTGACATGGACACAGTGCGTGCCCTGCCCCGTATGCTACAAGCAAAAAGCCCCACTCTTTGATCCAAGAAAAAGCAAAACTTACAGAAATGTTTCATGCACGTCCCAGCAATGCCAATTGTTGAAGGATTCAGATTGCGACCACGATGCAAATGTCTGCCAGTACTATGTTGGTTACGGGGACAGTTCCTATAGCGGTGGAGACGTAGCAGTGGAAACATTTACTTTTGATTCAACTTCTGGAGAAAATGTAGCGTTCCCTAAGGTTGTGTTTGGCTGCGGGCAGGACAGCGATGGGACTTTCAACGAGAGGACTTCAGGGATCATTGGTCTTGGTGGTGGCCCGGTGTCTATAGTCAGACAATTGGAGAGGTCCATTGGTGGCAAATTCTCATATTGCTTAACATCTCCTGATTCCAATGTCACTAGCAAGATAAGTTTTGGTAGTAATGCTGTGGTGACGGGGCCTAAGGTCATGTCCACTCCCTTAGTAAAGGGAGCATTCGATACCTTCTACTATGTTACATTAGAGGGTTTGAGTGTTGGGAACAAGAAGTTGGAATACAATTCCATTCCCAAGTCCAGTTCCAGGGCATCTGTGGAACCAGGGAACATCATCATTGACTCCGGCACCACATTAACGTTGCTGCCGAGGTTATTGTACGAGGGATTGGAATCTGCGCTGGAGAAAGCTGTTAATGGTAAACGTGTGTCTGATCCACGAGGAGTCAATGGATTATGCTACGAGTTGCCCAACAATGGAGAATTCAATTCCCCGCCCATAATCGCACATTTCACAGGGGCAGACTTGGTGTTGCCACAAGGGACCACCTTTGTAGAGGTGGAGAGGGGGGTGGTTTGTTTGACTTTGGTGCCCTCGGGAGATTTTGGCTCCGTTGCCATATTTGGTAATTTACACCAGAGGAATTATCTCATTGGATTTGATCTTGAGAATCAGAAGGTGGACTTCTTGCCAACTGATTGCAGCAACCCCCACTGAAAATGTATCACTATATATTTTCAGTATTCTTACTGCGGTTTTTCATTTTTATGCTTTATTATTTCTTTAAGCTCAAGGTCTTGTGATCTCTTTTTGCCATTTTCGGCTTCTGATTGATGAGCCATTTGATTTACTTGGCCACTACTCCATGGGCCGGCTTAACAGAGTGCCCAAGGTTGTTTAGGTCTGCTAAGTAGAAAATTGTCATGTCCAAATCACTGCAGCCCAAATATTTTTCTAAAGCATTGTCTAAAATAAAAGGCTAGAAATAATTATTTTTCCAGCTGTAATGACACATGAAAGCCATGACAGTATAATCAAATACCTACTTTTGGTCCAATATGGAAAGCATGCAACCCTCGTCTACGGTTGACTGTGTTTTGGGAATTTTGGGTGGACATTAAATTTTGAATTGAAAGGACGAAATGAATAAATGAAGGTTCTCATTCTTGTTTGTTTTGAAATCTTGAAAATTAAAGGGTCCAACTCTACCCACCGAAGCACTTTTACTAAGTGAAAGAAAAATGAAGTTGATTTTTATTTGATGAGACAAGATAGTGTTACCTATAGTATGATTTATGAGTTCCCCCATATGTAAAAGAAGTTCGGAATAATCAATATCCTTTATAAAAAAATAAAAATAAAAAAGAGTTGATGCCAATTTACATATATCATGTATAAAACACTTATGATAAAAGATAAAACCCCTTAAAAGGTTGTTCATCCTCTATTTTTTATCTTGTATTTTTTTTACATTCAATATATTAATAATTTCTTATCTTGCATTTTACATTCCATAAATTAATAGATGCAAAAGCAGGTACCACTAACACTTGATGTTGACTGTTAAAGAGCGTTCACTGATTATACTTGCTTTTGGAGTTTCATATAAGAATTAAAGAAGTGAAAAATGGATGTCTTTAAACTTATGCCTTGAAATTAATGGTTGAAACTTTTGAAGAGTTGAAGACAGAAGAAGTTCTGGGGCTGAATAAATGGTTTAAATTCATTTTACAAATCAAAACCCCAGTATGGAGCTACAAATATACAGAAACTATAAGCACAAAAATAGAGCCACAAAAAATGTATGGCTCTTGACTAACAGGAGTTACAGACATGCTGCAACTACAAAAAGCTTGTGAAGCTGAAAAAACTGGCTTGAGAAACAGTAATTACAAAAAAACTGCATAGACTGACTACTCATTGAACTACAAGAATACAGCTAAATATGTTTCTTCCCATTATTTTTCTCGGAACTAAAGATTTCTGCACTTGGAGATGCTCGAGGATATTGTTTAAGTTCGTTCAATATCGACTCCCCGCCATCAGTAACACTACCAGCGTGAGGTGTAATTGCCAATTCCTCAAGTGCAGTAGCAGATGCTAATAGATATTTGACGAATTCCATTTCGGCCTCAATCCCAGAGAACAGCTGCATCTTGACAGTTTTAAGCTGAGTTAAAGATTCGGAACTTCTTTGTGATCGGAGGAAGTCTGCAACAGCGTCCACCA
The DNA here is from genome assembly GCA_019321725.1 of Paulownia fortunei. Lineage (NCBI taxonomy): Eukaryota > Viridiplantae > Streptophyta > Magnoliopsida > Lamiales > Paulowniaceae > Paulownia > Paulownia fortunei. The sequence continues at coordinate 4,058,490 of CM033122.1, read as the reverse complement.
CGTCAAAGGTAAAAGCCTGCAGAAAAAGTACGATTTCATTAATTTGGTTCTGGATGAATTTTTTGGAAAGAATTTCAAATGGGAACAAGTCATGGGTGGCAGCTTACTGTGATTTTAAGCCTCTGTAAATTGGGGCAACTTCTGATGAAGCAAATAGCACATGAGGTCTCCTCAATTTTTTCGAAATACATATCGGAAAGGTGAAGGTTTTTCAGCGTTTTTAAAGAAACAGGCAGTTGGTTGGGTGCACCATGCTCAACAAGGTCCTGCAAATACAACAGAGAAATGTTAATCGAGATTGCAAAACTTACTGTTCAACTTTGTCCCAAACATCACAATTTTCTTACCTCCAATGCATAGGCTTGCAATTGCAGGTCCTCTAGGGCAGGCAGACAACTCAGGGATTTAACCAAATCTAAGGAGAATCGATTTCCCCTTTTAAACTCCATGGATGAGAATGTTAATTTGACCTCTGTTAAAACAGGGCAATTCTTGAAAGAAACAGATCTGAATACCCCATGGAACTCAAAATATTTCAATTGGGGACCGGTAATTTCGAGGCAATTGAAGCTGGTGCAGTGAATCAACCTCAGTCTTTCAATGGCAGGGCACGAAGCAATGAACTTCCCGAATGTTTCAGGCACAAGTGCGACACTTTGAAGCTCGAGGTTCACAAGTTTGCTAAATCCCTTGAACCCCGGTACAGGATCAAATACACAATTGTAGAGCTTCAAATTTGTCAGATGTTGGAAAGTAAACAGATGAGAAGTCAACTTATGTGTCTCTCCCCTGGACACATGGAGAGTCAGGTCCTGCAGAGTGGTGTTTGGCAGCAGATGAACCCATTGATCGATATCTGGATTACTTTTGAGATCAGGAACCTGAAGGGCAAATTTTAGTAAAGGGCCCTTATGAAGTTTCAGGATTTGGTAAACGAGCGGCTCAAGTTTGTGACCTCCCAGAAACATTTGATCGAACCAGAAATCAAACACAATATCCGGGCACGAAACCCATTTGTACCTCCATTCTCTGGACAAAATGCTCGTCCTCACCACATCTCGCAGAGGCAAGCATCCAAGAATGTCCTCTATTATGTTATTGGGCAGATTGGTGATCAAATCATCCTCAGATCTTATAGCACCCTTCATTCTGACAATACTGAAACATAATACAAGAAAAACAGTTCAACAGCCAAATTCAAACACACACAGCACAATTTCGGAAATAATCTGTAAACCAATAGGCAATTATGCTTTCACCAAAAGGCAATTATAAGCTATGAAGATAAACACAAGTTTGACCATATAAATGCTTCCTGTTGGCTATATCTACAAGAATCTATTAAACCACAAAAGGACTAGAAATAAACTTTGACCAATACTTGCAGATATGTTACCCCCACAATAATGCAAGATTCAACCATCCACAACTTGATCTCAAAGGGCAGTGCAGTTGGTTTTTACCTTTGACTGATTGCCAAGATAGATATAATTAAAAAAAATCTCATAGTAAGTACGACTAACCCTTCATTTCACTAACAAGGACAAGGTCTTCAAGAATCTCAAATTTCACTCCCTACACAGTTTTCCCCTGTTAATATATATGGATGTTGAGAAATATTCACTCTTTTCTCCTCTTGTTTCACGCGTTTCTTTGAATTTAACAATATACCCTTATGCATAGGCAATTGACTTAGTATTACAAGTGGGGCTCTATTAAACAATGGAGAGGAGTACAAGTGGAGGAAAGTATATAGAATATGAAATTTTCAACTTTAGTTTTAACTATTAATTAACACGAGGGGCCACTCTATGTATAATGTAGAGTCATCACAGATTTGTATAATGCAATAAAGTATCATTTCTCTAACCACTGTGCCCCCCTTATTGCAGAAAAATAATATAATGAAAAAAAATGGAAAGTCGAGAATTTTCCTTCACTTTTTCTTTCCTGGAATTATGTTCCTCACCAATCACCACACAACAATTTCTGCATTTTTTGGTGTTGGGCAGAGGTACAAATTTAAAATAAAAATCTTTATTTTTTTATGGTTAAGAAAATTACGCCATTAGAGGAGACTTAAAGATAATAAAAATCTGATGTAAACAGGCAACACGTGTCCCAAGTAGCCGTCAACTGACTCACACGTACCACACAGCCCCCCCACCCCCACCACACCGGCATCTCTGATGGCTCCACACGCTTCCCAATAGTTGCCGTGCGTCGGGGCCGGCTGCTGTCGGTAGTGATTTTCTTTTCTCATTCTCGTGCATCCACCTAAGGATTTTCTATTTGTGTACACGAAATTAAGTTTATTCAGTGAATCAACTACCATTTATACATATGAATCGTTTGTGTGTGTACGAATATAGGTTGTAAGAAATTTTGGGCGCCTTTTGTGGCGGCGGTGGAGATTAAGCGGAGGAAATCAGATGCAGAAATTTTTTCCAAGCACAATAAAAAATTGTAGATAAAAAAAAAAATACGACCACATTTCTACAGCTCCAGATATTTTTTGACCAGAACTGGTATCCTCAAAAAAACAAAAAAAAACGAATATAATCTGAAAATTCTACAAAAACTCAGAAAAAAACCAGAACCATTCATTCTTGGTCGTCTTGAAATTCGTGAATAGCAACAATTCTTCCAAAACAAAAGATCAAATATTTCCTTAAACAAATCATTTCCTTTAGTTACAATTCTTTGAATTCAAGATTTATAAAAAAAAAAAAAAGGACCCAGAAACCCCACCAACTGATGAGAAAACCCATTTGAATCAAATCAACCCACCCAGAAAAAAACCATACAGCACAAAATTAACAAACAATAATTCCACAAATCAAAAAAAGGGCCTTCAGCTTACCAACAAAATTTCTTGAATCTTCTTTCTCTGATCAATTTCTTGACGATTTTTTTTTAGCAAGATTTAATAATAACAAAAGAGGCTCGTCAATGAGAGCTTTTTATCAAGGAAAACAGAGAGGAAACGGAGCGAGCTGCGGAAATACGTAGAAGAATTGGATATATCCATACGGCTCTAACCTTAGTGGATATATAGGCCAAAGTTCTGAATAATAAGTGGTGGACCCGTTTTACTTTAAGTCCAAAAAAATTAATTAATATGTGGGATCCATATTTGGGGTGCTCTTACTCAGATCTTGATAAGAACAAAGTCCATTGTACTAGTCATTTTTTTATATAGCTTATCTTTTCTTGATATACTAATATATGACGTGTCTTATCTTTTTGTTTTTAAATAAAAAAACTTAAAAAAAAAAAAAAAAAAAGGAATTATTTCTTTGCAATTACAACCCCAAATCTGGTTAAAGAAATAAATTTTTTGTCGGTTCTTTTTGTTAAATGTTGGGTACGCGATTTAATATTTTATTTTATAAATATATATAAGAAAAAATAAAAATATATTTAATGTGAATGATGATATTAAAATATTAAATTAAAACAGATAATTTGAATTGAAAAGTTAGTAGTATGTAAATATTTACCTCTACCATTTTGTAATCATCCACATTTCATGATGTTCGATTTTCTATAGTGTCAAACATTTATGTAATTTCTCCAAATGCTCATTACTTTAAAATATGAAATAAAATGGCCTGTTCTGGAGGAATGAAAACATGCCCTGTTTGTATAAGGAAAAAACAAAAGAAAAAAGTCCAATCAAGTATATTTGTCTTATTGAACAATTGTATGATCAATATTTAGATGATACATACATTTTGTTAATAAGATTAATTTCACTTTAACTCCTTATATTATCTTTAAATTAAGAAAATACCGCTTCATCTTTCTATTCGTCAATTTGATCCCTCCAATTATTCAAACTATTTTAATCAACAAATGTTTAATAAATGTTACTACTTACTACTACCAAATATGCACCTAAGTAGAAATGTAAAGACATAAAAGAAGAAAAAAATAAAAAAAATAAAAAAAATCGTCTCTCTTTCACCTTTCCCTCCCCTCATCATTTTATTAACCAAATTATATACTTTATCTATGAAAAGATCAGGTCCTCCTCTATGTTTGTTCAATTAAGAAATTTATATAGAAGTTATTCTATTATACTTAATTATGTGGAAATTCATGAAATTCTAAGTTGAATACACTTTATAACATTTTATTCAACAAAATAAAGAAATAATAAATTTGGTAGAATAGTGAGATGAGTAACTTTTTCTAATTTTTTCATTGCAGTTATAGATAGGGGCATATTAATAAATTGGTTTTAATATTCATAAAAAATTGATAATCGAAATTTCTTGAAGAATAAAGTGAAATTAATCATAATTTAAATGTATCACTCCATGGATGGAGTATCTCCATTTGCATGGAGATGGGTATAATGACTCTTTTTTTTTTTAAATTATGCCCTCAAAAATGCCCTTATTTACTTAACAAACTAAAAATCTGCATCTTTTCTAAATGATCCCGACTCAACCTGAACTCTAACTTGACTCCATCATCAATCCTTCAGTACGATTTGACCTGAAATTCTACACGATGATGACAGCTACGGCGAAGCATGTGCTTATCATGTGAGCAAAACGCCAAAACCCCTATAAGCCCACTTTGAATTGTAAAAAGTAATTGATGTCTTATCTAATTGTTTTTACTTGTTGATCCCGTCTAGTATTTTATTAATCTCGAATTAATTTATATATTAAAAAAAAAATAGTTAGAGCCGTTGCAACGAGTTTAACAAGTTTTAGGTCACAATTTGATTTAAATTTGAAATAGGAATATTAATAGGGTTGGTTTGGAATGTGTATGATTGAACTCAAAATTCATTCCATAAAAAAAAATATAAATTTGAGACCCGACGTGGATATGTATCCAACGAATCAAACTCATTAAAATCAAACAGTTATTTTTTTTTAAATTAAATAGAAAAATAATTAAAAATTTATTAAAAAATAAATAATTAATTCAATATATAATAGAAGTGTAGTAGTCGAAAAAAATGAGGTTGAGAGGAAAAATAAAAAAATATAAAAATTCTAATCTATTTATATAAATTATATTCGAGGATTCTCTTGAATCCGTTGCCCATTAGATCTAAAAAAAACAAACTAATTATTCATTTAATAATTTATTTGTTCAATCCAAATCCATTTTAAACGAGGCAAATTTGTGACGAATTGAATAAGATCCGTAGAATTGACATCCTAATTTGAATTTTACATCAGACACAATCCGACCTATAAATCCAACCTCATCTCAAAATTCAGAACCTACCTAAATCACATAGCAAGAACCTAACCATTATATTTTTTACTTCTATTTAATTTTATTTTTGGTTTCCATTTTTCACATAAGATAAGATAAGATACCACCAAAAACAAAATAGGTTTAATTGCAAATTTGCCTCTTAGTAAAAATGCAAAAAACCCTAATAAGAAAATAGCCCCATCCGTCAAAGTTAACGGCAATTGTTCAACACGTGCGAGCTGCTCGGAGATGGTTGTTTCTTGGCATGCTTCAAGAAAATTATAAAGAGATTACTGAAAAATTACAAGCAAATAAAAACAAATAAAATTATGTTATACAATTTTTTAAAAAATAGAAAAACCTATTATATTATGTTAGACAATTTTATTGTGTTATATAATTTGAATACTTATATTATATATATAAAAAATTCTTCCTTTATAAAAATAAAATTAATTGTTTAATTTTTTCTTCCTTTAAAAACTATTATATTTGTATAAAAAATAAAAAACTAATACATTGTCTAATATGTTTAATTAATTAAAAAATTGATGAATCATTAAAAATTAATTGTATACTGTATTGATTATTTTTAGCTTTATTTCAATAGATAATATTTTTAATTTAAATTTTTGTATCATTTTAAAAAATTATAATAATTACACACTATTTCTATTTTTAAACTACGAATTTTGGCTTCATTTAGAAAAATTGAAAATAACATATATATTTTCATTTGTTTTTACTTTATCCTTGTCTTTTGTTTTTATTCTTTTTAATTTTGTCATCTTCTTTCTCCATATTTTAATTTCTATTTTCTTCTCTCTTTCCCAACCAACCACCACCATTCCCACCACTGCACATCGTCGTCGCCATATCACCAAATCCCACACCGTCGCCGTCGCCACACCATCTGCATAAGACAGCCCCCAGCCATCTAACTTGAAATAGCGCACCGCCGGCCGCCAATCCCTCCCCATTCGCACCGCCGTCGCCACAACAAACCCCGCGCCCTAGCCCATTCTTTTTCTTTTTCTCTCAATTCCAGACCCGCCGCCGCCACCACCTCACACCAACCCCACCGCGACCCCAGCCCTTTCTTCTTATTCTTCTCTTCTTTCCAGCCCATTTCTATACATATGTATATTTGTATGTAAACATATATGTGAATAAATTCTACACGGGGGAAAAAAAAGAAATGAAAACATAAAATATGAACCATTGATTTTGTTTTCAATTATTATCTAACAATTAATAAAAATTAATTAATTTTATTTTCAAATATTATTATCTTAAGTTGGATATAAATTAATGTATTTGAAACTAAAATTTTAAATTCATAATAATAAATTTATTAAATTTATTTAAATAATATTAATTTTAGTAAATTATTATAATAAATTTTAAATTCATTTTATATAAAATTATTTGAATTTTTTTTCCAAAATGTTCCTTCAAATTCAAATTCAGTCAAAAGGTCGTTACTTTTAGAAGAGGAAAGTGAAGGGTGTGCAAGACTTTTCCTTATCACGAGGGTTTTTAGATTATTTTCTTATCTATGGGGGAGTTTTTAACATTTTCGCTAAACATATAGGTCAATTTTGCAATTAACCCAACACAATATCCTCTTTATGTGTATGATGACCTAAGTGCCACGGAGGTAACATAGCTTTTCCAGTCAGCAAATTGTACCACTCTATCACGAACGAATCTGACCCTCCCCCTCTCACTCTTCGAGAGGGAACATCACTGCCAACCGCAGGAACTGTACAACCGAAGCCGCAGGACGTGCAGCAGAAGAGGACAAAGGGGCAACGTGGCAGCCAATCACAGTCTCCTTTTCTTATCATTTTCTTCAAAATTAATTTTTCTCTCCCGTGGGCCATTGTGTTTTGTTTTTGGACAGGTGGTTTTGGAGATAAGCCCACAGCACAACCATACAATGAATGCACACAGGATCTATTTTTTTAAGCCATTCTCATCAGGGCCAATTTTGACAAAAAAATAAATAAATAAATAAAAATTGAAATAATATTGTTTTTAGGTACTAGATATCGTTAAAACTTTTTATTTTTTAAAGGGACAGGTGCCATGAATGCTGGAAGGACAATGGAAATTTTTAGTTCGAATGTTGAGGATAAGATTATTTTTTATTTTTTATTTTTTATTTTTTTTTACTGAAAAATATAGGCAGTGTGTCAAATACTATTGTATTCGATTTTGGTTTTATACATTAGCGGGAAATCTGGCTCTGTACATAATGAAATTAAAAGGTAAATATCATAAAAAAATGGTATGCCGGAACAAATTATTATATTTTAGTTTGTATCAAATCGATCTTGAATTGAGATTTTGACGACTTTCAATATTAATATATATCAAGTTTTGAAATGACTCATAGTTAAAAAAAAAAATATTTAAATTAATTCAGATTAAAATATTAATTTGAACTAATAAAGGCAAAATAAAAGTGAATTAAAAATTATTTTATATAACAATTAAACACTAAATTATTTATATTGATTGATTTATACACGTCGTATATGATAGGATTAAATGGCTTAATCTTATCGGTTCTCTCGTCCTATCAATAGGTATCAACGGTCGAGATCAACCTTGGGTTCGGATTCGATCGGACTATATAAATAAAAATATGAATCTTTTGATAATTTATATATTTTGACAATATTTTAAAGAATAAAATAATAGTTTATGTATTTTACTATCCCACTTATTGGCAAAAATATTTTTACCTTGTCAAATTTTGAAAAATGAAATTAACTTACCTTTTTCTTTTTGCAAATAGAGCTGCGTTGCCCTCCTCTGAACCATTTTTCAATAGCATACAATGCCTAAAATTAATACGCTAATAATATATTATTCAAGTGGTCAATTCCTCGTATAAAGACTTCAACAATAAAAAAAATTGGGTTCAAATTTCTTAAAAGAAAATATGTAATATCTAATTTCATAATATTTTATAGTAATTAATTTTATGTATCGATTTTAAATTTATAGTTACACAAAATCAATTTTATATTTTAATATAATAATTAATGTAAGTGTTCGTTCCTCTGTCAATATTGTTAATTCACAACTCACAATACTGCATAAGCATTTAACCACTTGACAATCTTTTTTTCTTTTTTTTCTTGCATCAAAATGTATTTTTTTTTCCCTTTTATTGTATAATATAGTTTGACGTTAGCATATAAAGACTTTAATATAATTTTTATTGCTCTTAAAATATAGGGGAAGAGAAAAGAAGAGAATGCCCCCATCCAACTCTGTACTAAAATCGCAATTTTCAATGAAATAATTAAATTCAACCCCCAAAACAATTATATAAAGCAAGAATTTCTATTTTTTGACTATCAAAAACAACCGGCGATTAACGAATTTCTATTTTTTGACTATTAAAAACAACCGGCGATTAACGAATTTCTTACAACCTAATTTGTTTCAAGGGAAAAAGAGGAGTTGACTTTGTTCGGGAAAATGGAGGTGCTGACTTTTGGTACTAGTAATACTTAGTAAATAAAATAAATTAAAAAATTTCGAGTTGATACATTGTTTTTCAATAATTTGCTGTTCATTATTTGTCTTATGAGTTTATTATTTATATTTTTCTATTGAGGAATGAATGTGCTCCTTGTCCCAAAATTATATATTTTCCGGTTGATTAAATAAGAAAAAAGTCACAGTTTTAGATATGTTTATAATATTTCCACATAAGTAGTTATTAAAATTTAATAATTAGTGATATTATATAATTACTTTAAGTTATAAGGTATTCTCCGGCGGGGACTCCAATTTTAGAAATAAATTTTTATTTTCAGACATTCTAAAAAGAAAATTAAAGCAATAAATTTGGATTAGACGTAATATTACGTTTAATACCAATTAGGGTAAAAGTATTTTTTTGAAAAATTAAAAAAAAAAATTAGTATAGTTGACTTTGGTGGAATTGATTTACATTAATTAGCCTAATATGGAGATTGGTTCTATGTTTCTGGTCAGTTAATGAGGAAAAATGAAATTTAATTATGTAACAGGCGTATATCAAGACTTCTAAAATGAAAAAAAAAAAAAAAACAATTAAAAATTTGAAATTTGATAATTGGGGATGCCTATTGCCAAGTAGGTGGACTGCTGAAACCACTCCGGATTGAGTTGGGAACAAATAGGTTTTAGCGCATCTTTTCTTTTCTTTTCTTTTTTTTTTTTAGTGCATCTTTGACCTTATGTCAATTTTTTATTTTAATAATCAACAATTATAAATAAATAACTCTTTTTAATAAATTGAACTAATAAAATAAATTATTATAGGCGTTGTAAAAGTGATTCAACCCATTTTTCGAGTAAATAAGTGAATATAATCTAAATCTGTATTTGGTCTTTGTTTGATGAAAGAAGACGGTTTTTCATTTTATTTTATTTTTTAAAAAATTGTAACCAAATTATCTTAAAGTTGACAACTAACTAAAAGATGTTTTTCTTTGTGGAATTTTGGTAAACTTTATCAAAATAAAAAATATAAATTTTCTTAATTAGTATTACATCTTGTCCCAAATTGAATCCTCCTACTTTTTGAGGGGGTTATTCACAAATAGTAAAAGTCTCATCTTATTTGAAATAATAATATAATATTATTAATTTTACATGATTTTGTTTTTAGCGTATCCTTCGACTTACACACGGACTAAGAATTACATATCAACTGTTGCTATTTTTCAAAGAAAAATAATAAAAACACTTACAAAATTTTTATTTTGCAACTATCGTTTAAAATTGTGACCATTCTTTCATTTCAAACCATAGAAGTTTATTTTCTCCAAATAATTAAAAATTTAAATTTGTATTTGTATCTTATAATTTTAAACATACTTAACTTTTCCCACTAATTCTGTCAAAACAGTGGGCTTTAGAAATGTATGCCTATGTTTCTATCCAATTATATATATATATATATATATATTTTTTTTTTTTTTTTTTTCTGTAGTAAATCACCTACAGGGTCGACGGAAAGAAAGAGAAGTGTACCTGGGTGTCGGGGCAGTCTTTTTCTTTGTTATTTAAAGCAATTGGGCAAAAGCTTTATGTGGTATTCAATAAGGAATTTACAAAAATGGTAATTTTAAAGCAAAATAATCCAAATTTATTTTGAGTATTAAATTTTCAGTGGCTATTAATGGAATTTACTGTAGCAATTAATTAAGCTCGTTTGAATTCGACTGAGAAAAAAAATAGTCATTGCATGGAAAAGGTTTGAGTTTTTGACCAAAAATTTGATTAATTAACTGCGTAATCCATTGAATTATTATTTTATTTCATACTAAGTATGGTTAAATGCAGGTCAGATTGGGGTCGGTAACACTGTATCTCTTCAAAGCTGTAACTATATTTTAAATTTAATTTCTTCATAATTATAAATTTTTCTGTTAATATATTGTTTTAAAACTTGAAATTGCATGCTTTTGTGTGCAGAATGCTAAACATTAATGTTTTATTGATGTAAAAAATTAGTTGCACTACATATTTTTTTCCAAGATCTCTATATGTTTTATTAAGTTCAACAAAAAATATTGTTCAAAATAAATTTGATCGTACCCAATTAACTATGTATCAATTCTAATGATACTTTCCTTTTCTTATGATTCAAAAAAATTCTTAAATGTTTTACATCAAATGATGATAACAATGTTACATTATTAGTGAGATCGTATCATGATCTTCATTATTTGATACGAAAGATCTGATAAAATAAATATTTTTTTTGAATGGTCTATGAAGCAAAATTCATTTACTATATAATTATCTTGAAATCAGCGAAATTCAATTCAAACCAAAACGATATATATAAATGTCATACTACTGTCTTAGGTAATTAAACTTGTTTTGCTATTTTTAAGTAAGTTTTTTATTTTATTTTTTATTTAACAAAACTTATCTTTACGTGACTGTCAACCCTTAATCGTCCTATAGTTATCTCTATATACCTAGTACAAATAAAATTTATTTTCTAAGTAATACTACAGTAAAAACAAAAAAATTACATAAATATATCTTATACTAATACTTAAATGGTCCACGTGCCTCACGGGGGTTGGTTCTAAACACTAGTTAAGGAAGAAAAAAAGTAAAAATAAATGCTGGTCCTGCTGCTGGGCCTACATAGGCCCTTATAATTGGGCTGGACGACGAACATAGTACCAATTTTGTACAACGAAAACAGTTATGTCACAATCTATTTTTATAATTTCATTTAAAAGGAAAGAAAAGAAATCTAGATGCATAATCCAATTTATATATAAAAAAAAAAACATTGATCATTTGTATTCATAGACCAAACGAGACATTAAGCGATTGTTACAACATTTTTAGACCATTGTTGTCAATTTCAGTAGTAGTATTGTCAAATAAAGTCAATTTTGGGGTTCTAATTTTGACGTTTTACTCAAATCTTTTTTCCACCCTTTGAAGCAAAGATTTTCACCATTTTAAAACCCAAAAACAAAATAATAATTCCAAATACATGTTTGTGACATCAACTTGCTAATCAATGATCACATGGTTGGTAGGTAAATGTATTGTCTCAAAATCTTTATGATCCAACAAATTTCAATGACTTTGTTGTCCAAAAATGTGGGTAGATTTTATCACAACATTTTGAGTAACTTTGCCCTTTTTTAAGATATATTGGAACATTAATTAAGACTCGTACAAATGTTTGGCGACTCTTTTGTTTCGGAATTTTAGTAAATAATCAATAACAACTCTTTTACATCGAATATTGATCAAATTATTTAATATTTCTCATAAAATACTAATAATTGAACAATATTTTGGATAACGAGAGCCCTTCTAGTAATTAGAGGATTGTTATTAACACTCCAAAATATATTATAGACGCTTTATTATTCATTATTTTTTTAAGCACTGAATAATATATATTGGAGTGCCAATAATATATTTTAGAGGGTTAACATAAACTTTCATTATTGTTAGTTAACCAAACACGGGAAAGCGCCCTCCCACACCAAAGAAAATGGAGTTCTTCAAAGAAACCCTAGCAAAATTTTCAAGAATTCGATTTGGCCCACATTTTCAAAAATGATCCTCTCAAATCAACTAATAGTAAGACTTACATTTATTTAATTTTTTCCAGTACAACAATTAAGTGTACCGTTACATCAAAATAATAATTTAAAAATTACAAACAATTAATTAGTACATTAAAATTCAACAAATTCATGAAGTATGTTAAGGTGAATAATCATATGCTGAAGTATGAACGCAATAAATTAGTAAATCTAAACCATAATTGAGACTTGGATCTAGGATTCCACAATTTCCAAATCTAGATAATGATGATGTGGAATTTCAATAGATGACTCCTCTCTTCAATTGAAAGAACAAAGAAAGGGATCGGATGAGAAGAATCTTTGCCAATTTGCAAGAACTTTCAAATCGTCACAGCCATGATAATGTTGTAATGGATAAGGATGCCAACTGCCACAATTGAAAAACATGCACTAATGAAAGACAAAATATACTCGTAAAATAAAATAATGTATAATATGGAGTGGCCCAATGCCTTTGTCCTAGGTCCAAGAAAAGGGTTTGTGTGTGTGGGGGGGGGGGGGGGGGGGGGGGGGTTGTGTTCTTGTTCATTAGTTACTTTGAAAAGAAATTGAAAGCTGGAAAGACCTAAAATTTGGGTAATGTCTACATCCATTCAGGGTTTAAAAACCCCTCGTTTAATGACTAACGATACAATAATGACTACTGGCTAATGATAATTATTAATGAATAAATGTCTAAATCCATTCAGGGTTTAAGCCCAAAAAAACTTGTTTCAAGACCCCCTATGCATCACTTGAAATTTTACTCCAAACTAAATTTGATTACATTTTTTGAGACAAATAGAAATTTTAGCATGTTCGAACAAGTTAATTGTGTATCACTGTGTTATAAAAAATTATTAGAATTGTTGAAAGTTGACCCGGTGATATTTAATTGCATAACTAATTATGTATCTTTAAATTATGATGATTGAGGATGTTTATAATATAGATTAAATTTTTTTTATAGATGTGGGCTTTATACTTTTAGTAAATTTAATTTAAATATTATGGTTCAATTTATTTATTAACTTGTAAAGTCCAAAAACTTAACTTAGGATACTAATTTTTTTCCGACCCATCAAACCCTTAAAACTTGGAGTATTGACCGGAATGCATCATGCCCATCAAGTACATTGTTGTTTATTTCTATCTTTCGATGGATTGTTGTGAGATGCCTTGTGAATTTGGCAGGCCTATGGACAATGGCCCGATTAACGTAGGCTCAAGGCTAAGGCCCATTTTTATGTTTGTCGTCTTTTCGTTAACTCAGTTATTTGGAACAGTGACCAAGGTAACGTCCTCTGATTCGTTTATATCCTGAAGTACTTGGATGTAGAAGTCGATATTTAAAATGCTGATAAATTTACTAGGAGTAGTGTCCTGACTCCTCTCTTCGAAATAAATCAATAACTCAAGAAAAATTATGTGATCTTTAACATGGTAGAAAAAATTTAAGTGATAATAAAGAGGTTGTATTTGAATGAAATGATTTAGATACGAAAAAGAATTTAAAATAATTTTATATAAAATAAAATTTAAAATTTATCAAAATAACTCAATAAATAATTCAAAATTGAAATTCAAGAATTTAAAATTTATTGAATTATAAAATTATTTAAATAAATTTAATATTGATGAATTTAGAATTGTTAATTTCAAATTATTCAATCCAAATGAAAGGTGGGAAGAAAATGAAATTCTAATCCCATTTGAAGCTCTGTAATAATTTCCTACTTCTTGCAAGTTTTTTCCTTTTCTATAAATTGTAAAAAACAGTTTTATCTAATTTTCTTGAAGAGCTGGATGCACCGGCTTCTCCCTGCCGTGAAGTGGATGATCCCACATACTTTTCCAGCATATTACTTCAAGATCAGGGGAGTCTCTGATTGAAGGTGGTGGGTTGCCTGTAGATGCCGTAGTCTTTCCGGCAAGAACTTGAGGTTCTCACACACAGATTTTCAGGGACCGAAGGCAGCGAGGTTTTCCAACCCAATCAGCCAATTCTTGGAGCTAGGGACAGCCAGGGATTTCCAAGTTTGTGCAATGATGCCAGATATTCAAGTCCACTCAGGGGAGAGTAGCCAGCACCATAGGGCCAACAATGTTGAGACTGACAGAGATTGCAGTGATATAAAACCTTGTATGGTTTCATCTGACAGGAAGATTAGACCAGGGGCACTCTATAATCTCCAAAGATTCCAGGAGACGTAAAGTTGGCAAACTTTCCAGCGCCTCACACCAGTGAATGTTTATTGTCTGTAAGTTAGTAAGGACAAGTATACTTTCAGGAAGTGAACTAAGTTTAAGGCAGGAGCTAATGGTCTGTGATTTTAGATGCAAATTGTTTAGCATCAGGGCTCTTCGTACGAAAATAGCCTCGGGGAAGTGGAAAGCCATCTATAACAATAATGAATTCAGCTGCCGGTGGCCCAAGACCACATCTGGCGCAAAATTTCCTACATTCTACAAATGTACTCGTCAGAGCCACCAACCGACTTGTTAGAATTTAAGGCTGCAGTTACTCGAATTAAGCACTCTGAGGTGTTTGAGATTCTTGAAGAGAGAAGGGTCATTTCCTTGACATATCAACTGGAGTGGAGTGTTTACAAGTTGCAACTTCGCAATGCACAAAGGATGAGATACAGCAGGAGATGATTCACTGCAGGTTATTGATTCACTACTGTCCGCCTGGCAGACAAGCAATTCCTCTCGGCTGGACTCTAGTTTCATTGATACCTGGCCTGGAGACACTGAGTGCAAGATCATGGATAATGCTATGCACTTCAAACTATGCTATTCTTCCATCTTTGGAGTTAGATACACTTTCAAACAGTGACATCCGAACTAAATCTTTGAAACACTCGTCACCAGTATCATCCATTTTTTTAGATGGCTAGGTGATGGAATCAAGCCTTTTGCAATCCATTCTCACACCACAAACACCAGCAGTTATTTCTGTTCAAACAGCTGGAAATGAATGCAAGAATCGCTATCAAGCCCCGTGTTCAAAATCGTTTGTGAAATACTGCATTTACAGTTCAAATTTTTCATGATTGCATCAAGTTATCATAATCTCTGTTCAGTAGGCAATTTTCATGGAAGAAACACTCCGTATTTCATACATATTCGATCCAAAGATGATGAGACATAAAAAGAAAGTCTTCAAACAATAGAAATGCAAACTAAAGAAACCTGAAGTCAAATCAATTCAAACAAACAAACTCTTATAAACGGACCCAAAATTTTTTGGAATTTGGTCCAAAAATTTCCAAACCCATGCCTAAACTCTAATTGAAAATTTCAAGCACAACAAACAACAGTTCAATAGGTAAATTCTTAGGCTAAACAAAAGTTCAAAAACCTTAGTTTGACCCACTTAAGATATTAAGTACTAAAATCTCTTCTTCAAGAGCCTTATTTCTCTTCATTATCAAAGAAAAATCAAATACATAAACTTAGGACAAATGATTTCAGGACATAGTTTGAATATGTGCATTTCATTAAAGATACTCTACTTACGTTGTATTTACTCTAAAGAACCTCAATTGATATCAGATTTGATTACAAACCTAACTTTAACTAAAAAAATTAATGAAAAGCTAAAGAGGGTTTGGATCC
The DNA here is from genome assembly GCA_019321725.1 of Paulownia fortunei. NCBI lineage: Eukaryota > Viridiplantae > Streptophyta > Magnoliopsida > Lamiales > Paulowniaceae > Paulownia > Paulownia fortunei. The sequence goes on along the minus strand of CM033122.1, from coordinate 4,042,516 downwards.
TACTCAATCCCAATTAACAATAGTACTGAAAAAGGTACTAATATGATGAGATTAAGTGGGCATTGTAGTTTTGTTCACATGCCACAATCTCTTAAGGACCAAAAAGTACAAACTTTACACAGCCATAAAGACAACCTTTTTTACCAAATTTTCTGCCTATAAATTCTCTTCCTTTGTACCAAAATACTTGTGCACTTGCGCTGGCATTGTGGGGCAGTTGAATTCCAACTCTCACTTTCACCGACACTTGCCCACACACTTTGCCTTTCTTGTCCATAACTATTCTATATTCCAACACACCAATAACAGCCCACTACTCTTCTATCATTGATTCATCCAGTTCCTCCTTTTTTTTTTGTGTGTGAAACTGTGTGTGTGTGTCTGTTCGTTCTCGACTTTTTTTGGGCAGTTTAGGGTGATATAGGGAGTAAATTATTGAGGGAAGTTGGTTGATGTTGTTTTTGCAAATATGGATGCTATAAAGAAGCAAGCAAGTAAATTAAGAGAACAAGTGGCTAGGCAGCAACAGGTATGAAATTCTTTTATTGTTTTATAGCCACATGCTATTGATTGAAAAATCTTGATCTTCAAGAAAATCAGGTAGAAGTAGAATTAGAATCTTGGGTTGGATCATGTTGTTCTGTGAAGAAAATTTATTCGTGGCACAAGGGTAAAGGTATATACAGTGTTTTTTCTCCTGTGGAGGGGATTTATTTTTTATTTTCCTGGGCAACTATTTCTCATTCGATTGCGCCGTGTGTTTGAATTTGATGTATATCGTTCACGCCTCAGTTAAGCTATAGTATTGTATTGTTAGCCAAATTGTATCTTTAGGGTCTTCTAGTTCTATGCTTCGTGAAATTTAGACAAAAAGAGAGAGTAACACATGGAAAATTTAAAGTGCTCCTGAAAATTTGGCCTAAAGTTGGAAAGGAGTAAATAGAAATATATCAATCTTCTGTATAATTGTTCTGTGGCAAAGTCCACCAGATGGTGCCAAATACAATCAGCAGTTACGGTTTGGATACTCATCTCTGTTCTGCCAAAAGAGGAGACAGGATGATGGATCATGCTCCTATTTGTCTGGTTTTAACAGCCACAATATCAGTTCTCTTCTCTGGTGCTTCGCGAATTGAACTTCATGTTTAAAGTGCAATTTAGGTTAGCTAATTTTACTTTGTTCTAATTGATAGTCTGGAAATGTTAGTTTCTTTGATCCAAACGCACAAAAGTGCAAGTTGTAAGCCAAGCTCAATTGATTCTATCGAGTTATTTTCATCATATCTTGATGTAGGACAGACAAATACACCAATACACGCAGATTTCCCCTGTTCTCCTATAGAGCAAATAAATTTAGTAAGAAATAAGGAACCAAATACTCAAAATTACATGTCGACTGGTATAGACCCGTTCACGACTGTTAATTCTTTTTTCTTCGAACAGTGCAGTTCTGTACCTTTCTTTATCTGGACATGCACAAAAGACACATTCAGCAAGCAATATTGTGCAGCATTCCTGCAAATCAGAGACCTATGCTTGTAGTGGTGCTATATACTCTTAAAAACTAGGTTAGCCAATTTGATATGATATCTGGCCATGTTCCTGTTTTATGATGGATGATTGAGGATGCAAATAAAGAAGTCTTTAGTTATTTGATTGAGAGTTCAGTTTTTGGCATAAGCTTCTCGAACAATTTGAATCAAAGTATGCACCTTTAAGTCTGGTTCTGTTTATATTTTTGTTTTTTCTAAACAACATCAGGATTTAAGGCCCAAGGTGCTGTTATATATCTTCAAATCTCAATAGTCAAGGATTTTATAAGTGAAGCTTCTTTGTGGCGCAGTATGCAACCTTTTATCTTTTGAAATATGCCTGATATTATGTATCTTCAAATAGTTGTAATCATTGGTTAGATTTTTATCGAGAACTACTACCAACCAGACCAGATATGATTGGGAGATTCGAGAGTGTATATATCTGTTGTTAATAAATCTTAACATTTTTTCTTCTGAAGTTACTGCTCATATAATGTAGGGAGAAAGAATAAGCAGTTATCAAGCATTAAGGTGTTCTGGTGATTATGATCTTTAATTTTGTTTCGGTGTAAAAGATGTGTGTGCTTCACTGGCAGGCAATCCTTAGACAACTGGGGCAGTTGGGACATGGAGGCGTTATGATTGATGAAGGCGACGTGGAACTTCATCAGCAACTACAGAATTTGTACAAATCTACAAGGGCAGCCAAGGTAAATTCATGGAGGCATGTCTTTTTACCTGCGATCCTGTCAAGTGATTTCTGAATCTAATGAATTGTCTTATATAACTTCAGCAGTCACATTTAAGGAGCTTTTTGTTGCACAGCATTTCCAGAGGGATATTGTTCGTGGATTAGATGGATTCATCTCAACAAGCAAAAAACAAATGGAGATAGGTGTGGAGTCTTGTGCTTTTTCTCTTGAGTTTCACTGGTGATTAGGGGTACAGATAAATTTCAACTTTGCCTTGTAGCTAGAAAGTTGGCTGAAGATTGTTGCAAGTATGGTATTGAAAATCAAGATTCTGCTTCTCCCCTTGCAAGGGTTGCCTCAGATTTTGGTACCTCACATGCCTCGATGGAAGATCACAGAGAAACAATGCTTGGAATTCTTGGTTATCAGGTAATGATGTATTGAGAAATCAAGTAGCATGTAAATAAATCTTGAAAGTTTTAATGTTCTTCCAATTTTTGCTTTTGTTGTTCTCTTTTTCTGGGTTTCGTTTTTGGACACGAGATTCATGTACATGGAAGTCAAAGGAGGTTTTTCCTCTTTTGTGTATGCTGTAGTCAGCAGGAATTTCGTTGTCCATCTGTTCTCAACCAATCTGAGTGATGTGGGCTCTTTCAAATCTCTCTTTTCATCACGGGCCTTGGATAAGAATGTCCCTCATCCTTTCCCCTCCTTTTTTCCCAATCAATAGGTTTGCCCAACTTTGAATGCTGATACTGTCATTCAGAGAGCTATCTGACAACTTTAAAATGGCATGAAATCTTTAACAAAATTTCCCTTTTCACTCACTCATTTTTACTTGCAGTAATTAATTTTTCATAAGAGCTCCAAAGGAATGCCACAACATCTTGATTTCCTGGATATACACTCAATGGAACTCAGCAAAGTCTTATCTTATACTTATCTTGTGTTGGCCACATCTCAGTCAAGTGCCTGCATAATAAAGTCTTAAGCAATATCTATGAGTTTTTTGATACACAAAAGGAAAATGTATAATTGTTTTAGAAAAATACATGACAATTCTAGTTTCAAAGAGAAGCCAACTATGTAAAGAAGTTCCTTTCCTCTTCATGTTTTCAAACAGAGTCATAAAATATACAAAGTTGTTGACCATAATTTTCTCATTTGTGCAATGTCTTTCTGGGTATTAAACATACCTCAGTTGCAAAAAAATTCATGAATATTAGGTTTTTTGTCATGTGATATATTCATTCAGTTACGATGGAGTACTAATCTAGTGTGTTCTTCTCTAAAAAAACTGTAGGAATTTATGCCCCTCTTTTAAGCTTGCCTCTAACCTAGGCTACATGTATGGGTGTGCTTCTATTTGATTTTTTGATGCAGTCATATTTTTCCTCATGATATCAGTGTAATTTTCAGTCTTCTATCAATATAACTTTAGTGTCTTGACTGGCCAAGATATTAGAAAGTGTAATCCGTTTTATGGAGTAGAACAAAGGATCATTACATTGCTATTTGGAAAGATATTGCACTTCCGGGTATTTGGTGTTTCTTACTTTTTGCCTTTTGTTCTATAACCCAGCATGTCATTGTCTATTTTTTGGTGGGGAGGGGATAAGCATTGCAGAATCTTCTTTGTGATGGTAGCGTTTGCATCCTCCACAAACATGCCACTGGCTTATCTTTGAATTATAAATTGAGACCTTTGTTGATAAACGACTATGGTGCAATGTAGCACTGATAAATGTCCAGTAAGAAGCATCCTAAAGTTGGTTATTTCTTTGCTAAAAGTCTGCCAGATGGCACTTCTTGTAATATCATGTTCTCTTCATGGCACCGCTTGCTTACCTGGTATTGTATTCATTTTCAAGTCTTGCTTCCATATGCAGCCTGTATGTTTCATCTTTAGGCTAAAAGATTGCTTCAAATTGTAAGGGTACCTTACTCTTACAATCAAATAGTGCAAGCACCTTATTATTTAACTTGCATGTCTGTCCTATGCACCATTTCAACAATCATTTTGAGTCATGCTCATGTAGAAAATGGAGATTCTTGGCCATATAAAAGCAGGCTAACCTTGGTAAACTATGAATGCTCAAGTTCTCTTTTAAGAAAAGAAATACATCACCTCATAATCTTCAATAGTTTTGCACCATAATGAGTTTGCTAATCCCTGTAAGTTTCTGAGCCACCACAACTTATTTCTGACCTGCAGGTTTCCGAGCCACTTTGTGTACTAATAAGTGGTGCTCCTCTGGAAGATGCCCGTCATTTGACTCACCGTTATGACAGAATGCGTCAGGAATTTGAAATTCAGGTTGTGGTTTCTTTCATGTTTTGGTGAACTTCATATTGGAGTTAGTTTAGTTGTTCAACCTGTGACTTTTAAACTCCCATGTAGGCAGCTGAAGTAATAAGACGGCAATCAAAGTCCAGAGATACTTCTGCTGAAAATGCCTTGAAGCTTAAAAACGCTGAGAAAAAGTTGACAGAGCTTAAGTCTTCAATGTTGGCACTTGGAAGAGAAGCTACTGCTGCTATGTTGTCCGTAGAGGATCAGCAACAGGAGACAACTTTCCAAAAGCTTTTTACCACGGTATCAATACTTAAAGTTCACATTTCACATCTTTTTCTTTTCTTTCATTTGAATAGTATTAGTCTGCGGGTTCAGTCGAACCTATATACCAGCAAATTCAGAGTTCAACCATTTGTTATTTCTTTCAATGAAAACTTTTGGCAAGGATGGATAGGGAAATGGCAAAAATTTCATCACTGTATTCTTGGATGACGATCATTTTTTTTCCACCTAAAGGCTGCCCAATTAGTTGTTTTAAGAGTTAACATTTTCTCTTCCCCTCCTCCACCCCCCCAACCACGATCTTTGGTCACATTAAGATAGTTTTATTCAGCGACTGGCCAGCCTGTAATATGGATCTTCTTTTCCCAAAAAACTTTGCATCATAAATTGAGTGAGTGGATGCTTGTCATATCACCATGATTTTGAGATGAATTGTTCTATGAAGTGAAGTAAAGAATATTTTATTTTTCTTTTTAAATATACACTGAAATCCTCTTGTTCAATTTGAGGTGCCTTATACCTTGCTTTAATATCAAAGATCTTAGCATTAAATTTTCAGGCAAGATTCTAAAAATTTTATTTACTTTCATCGCGTAATGCTATCTTTTTATGTTAATGAAAATTCATTTGAAACTTTTTCACTGCCAGGGTATTTGTTGATGTTCTTCCTTAGAACAGGAGTGTAGATGTGTTAATTTGATCGCTTGACTATTTGCTTTCACTATCTTGTGTACAGAAAGATAACAGTGGAACATAATTCTTTTTTTTCTTTTCGGACGTCATTAGTTCTTGTGATATGGTATAGTATTTACTACTATGAAGAGTAATATGAAGATACTCAAACTGGAGATTAATGACAAAATACACTTTCTTAATCAGAGTGTATTCATATGCTGAGGATCACGTCCTCCCTTGGCAGCTCTTGATTGCCTAATTGGTAATGCAATTTACTCTAACTACTGTAACTTAGAGCAAACATATACAAGCAAAACCAGATACTTTTGGATGTGGTTTCACATTGGTTGTTCCATGGTTCTGTATAGGGTTTGTTAATATATCAGCAAAACGTGGTTTGTTAACAGTTGGTAACTTCTGAGAATGATATTCTGAAGTTCAAGCAGGAGGGCACTAGGTATGAGGGTCTGGGCCCATGAAATGCTGCTCTGTCTTCATGTATTGCTCTCCCGACAAGTTGGTTAAATACAAAGCCTAAAGCACAATAACTGGGATTAGTTGATGAAGATGACTCTTCAACCTAGGTTTTAACCTGATAAGTGTTTCAATGATGCTCATTTCAGAGATATGCATAACTCTTTGCTCAAAACTTTCTGAAATTTCGTGCTTTTGAGTTGTTCCTGGAGTAATAACTTGGATCAGTTGATGAATATGAGTCTTAACCAAGGTTGAACTTGAGAAGTGGTTCCCAGATGTTCATTTAAGATAAATATACATAACGTTGCTCACAATTTTCTGAAGGGCATATATTGCTGGCTGTGCTATATAAGCCATCTACTTAGTGTGGGAATGTCATGCGTGGTAAAATTTTCTATGACTTCTTGTGAAATGTTCAGAGAAGTGGATTTTGTTAGGTGGGAATCTTCGAACCTCAGATGCACGATTGAATCCCATTTGTTTTTCAATTTTGACCTTGTGCTTCATTTCTTTATGCGTGTGTCACCCTAGTCAAATCTAATCTGCTATAGTATGTCACGAATGTTTCAGAAAACAATGAGACAACCATCTTTAATACTTGTACTGCAAATTCTTACTAAAACATTTGTAATCAGATCCAGTCATATCTTAAGTTTGCTTTGAAATTTTGCGCTATGGGACCTTACATAAGCTTTGCTCACAGGTTGATGCTGAGAGATCTTATCATCAAAATGTTATTGCTATTTTGGAGAAGCTGCATTCTGAGGTTTGTCAAATATATCCCATCTTTTGCATATATTTATGGGACAATGTTAAATAAAGCATTCTCTCAGAGCTGATAAAATTGGTTTTTATACTCTATATTTGGTTTGTGCTTCATAGTTGTCATAATCATCTTCTCTCTCTTTTTTTTTTTTTTTTTTTTTCATTTATAACATCAATGCGTACTGTTAGATGATTCTGGAGGAGCAAATGGAAGACTCTTCATTGCAATCAGAAATTCCACAGAGAGACAAAATTCCATCTCCTAATAACGAGATTGTTTCAAATAGATCTAATGGTCACGATGATGAGAATAAAAGAGATATATACTTCATTGCAAAGGTAACTTCTAGCACTGTAGCATCTGTTTAGTGGGGAGTTCTTTCTGTCACACTGGGCCTCCCATGAATTCAGCTATTTCTCCAGATTTTGAAAATCTTTCAATCTGTAAGCATGGTACCTTTATGTGCTTCTTAATTTTTTTTCATATTTGTTGTCAGGTCATACACTCATTTGATGCTCAAGCAGATGGTGAGCTAAGTCTTGAAGTTGATGATTATGTCATAGTTCGACAGGTAACGAGAATGCTGTTTGCTAGTCATGCGTTTATTATTCAGTGCTCTCTATGAATAATTCCCTACTTTTTACTGTTTTATTGTATCATGTCTCTTCTTCAGATACATGATGAATAATATAATTTATCTTTTTGTACCTGATGTTACAGTTCTCGTTCCATGGAATAATTCGTTTTAGTTTGTGTTCTTATTTCCCAATTAGTTATGCCTCAATATTTTTATAAACTATTTTACATATATGGTCTCAGTAATCATTTTATTATGATTTCATGTTCGATAGATACTATATGTAACCATGTTTTCTTAATAGGAAAGGAACATAATTTGATGCAAATTGAAATGTCCATTTTTATTAAGTTTCATGTGTTCCTTTTATTTGTTTTTCTGTTCTCTCTATTTGCAAATTCTTAATGCTCAAACGTGTTGCTCTTGATTATCCCAAAAGATGGTCTTTGGAGGGAAGCTTACATGTCCATCTACCACTTTATTATGAGTTTTCTGTATAAAATTGCACTATGAGCATTTTTCCACAGTATAAAATGCCCTTCATATATTAACTTGTAAGTTGATTCTTTGTTTGATATTTTGATTTACTATTTGCTCTGTAGGTGGCTTCAAATGGATGGTCCGAAGGAGAATGCAATGGTAAAGCTGGATGGTTTCCCTCAGCTTACGTAGTAAAGAGAAGCAAAGTTCCAACAAACAAATTATCTGGAGAGCATTCTTCACCGTAAATAAGATTCTATTTTGTGTCCGCATGGGGTGAGTATTTGTGCATTAACATTATACTTCATAGGACTTATAATGTTCTTTCCCGTATTTGGTAGTTTGGTGTGTGTTTGTTTCATTATGGACCTCCAAATGCAAGTTTTCTCTTCAATACAGAAAATAGAATTCATTCTATATGTCAATATTACACCCATAACTTGATCAGAAGGGCAATACCATTATGCAGTTACGGAAGGGATTTAGACAGCAGTACTAAAGCTGCACTGATTGGAGTCTTTTTTAAGCTAAACACTGCTATGCTTTTATTCTAAGCTTATGCTCCTGCCTTTGGGACATTGTTCAGGGAACTCCAAGAAGTACTCTGCTTACATGAAAAATTGATGAAACTGTGCGACTTACAAGTTCATTTCATGAAAAATCACCGTATGTGGTAGAATAAGAATAAGCAGAATTGCAATTGTTATGTTACCTGGTTAAGAATATTAGCAATGAGAAGAGAGGCATAAAGAAACCAAGGTCATATAGTTAGAAGGGAGGGGTATAAATTTCAAATAGCACACAGTACAACCTACTAATTTGCACTCAAGGTATGCATCAATTTTGTGTTCTGTTAATGAAGAACCTTTTTGCTGGCAGAAGAAAACCACATCTACTCTGAAAATTCCTGCAAACTGATCGATGTTCATGGCATATCATCACTAACATTCTTGTGAAAAACTTAAGTAATGAGATGCCATGAACATGATCGGATTGCAGCAACTTTTATTTGCTCGTAAAAACTGCTTCTAATCGTGTAAAACGTTCCTACAAACAGGTAGCTGTTCATGACATATCATTAAAAGAATGGCAGAAACCAAAATGGACTGATGGGATGCCATGAACAGGACCTGATTGTAGTGTTCTTGTGTGCTTCCACAGTTGTGTTTTTTGGCCTTGCTGAAAGGCCTTTATATAGGAATTTTACAGGGCTAGCTATGCCTTTGGTGTGACCAGATTCAGTTTCTTTTCCATTTAACTGCAATTAATGTAAAAGATATTGGAGATTTGGATGTTCATAAATGGTAATTGAAATAATTGGACAAAAATGTTTTTTGCTTGAGAATACAGTGGAAATAGAAGGAAATGTGGGTGCTCCACCCATGCACAGGGTGGATGGATGGATGTCAAGTATCTCATTTTATGAAAAAGTGGGACATTTTAAGGTGGATGTTGCACTTAGTACGTATTGGGTGCAGCATTGAAAGGGCAGAAAAGATGGAGTATTAGATGTATTAAATACAAAATCAAGAGAGGATACAGCCAGAAAAAATTGCATAAATTAATTAATTTCATGGTGGTCTGCAGAAATTATAACAGAAGATTGCTTAATTTAATTTGTAAGAAAAGCAGGATTTTTCTGGTGCAGTGAAAGCTCTGCTGCTGATAAAATATTGAGCACAATCAAGCGTAATGATTGTGGTTGATTTGGGTTCCAAATTGGAAATTACTAATTTCTTGCTTGTATTAATTGGTTAGTATTTGTGACATAAATAATAAATTTGGTGTAGCTGCTACACATATGCACGACAGTGAACTCATGAGAATGATATTATTAATCTTTGTTTTAAATAACATGAGAAAGCATTAAGGTTGTGTTTGGATTGGAGGCATTAAGAGTTGAGGATTTCCATAGTAACAAATCATCTAGATAATTTTCAACGAATCTTTTAGTAATTATTTTAAATTATTTTTCTCATTTATCAGCATAGATTCCAAATTTAGTCAATATTTAAGTCATTTGAAATTTTTTTAACTCTAAATCCTTAATTTCAAGGTATACTAAAAACTTTAAATCCGTATACTAAAAGTATTCATTTTCGCACATAAGCTGTTGCGCACGTGGGGCAATAATCCAATGGAATTGTTAGCTATTTAAAATGGCAATGTTAGAATTTCATTTTGTGACATCACGTGCCCGTTCACAAACTTATAAAACCATTCAGGTAGATTTGAGAATTGAGACTTCGTCTATTAATTTGAAAACAAAATACGAAAAGTCTATTTTTTTTTTAAATAATGAGTTGATGCATCACCACCAATATTGGTCAATACTTGATTGTTCGCTTTGATCATCTTTCACAATTGAGATTGTGATTTCATGTGGTAAAAGAAGCATGTGGGCATTATCTACATCTCACTATTGATCCTTCCAATCCATCCATCCATCCTTCTATCCCCACTGATGAGGTCCAATTGGATGACCACCCCCTTCATGTAAGCTCGGTTTATGGTAATCAGAAGTTTGTTTATCCAAAAAATAAATTAAAATTCATCCATCTAACAATATTACATTGAATATTGGCGGTATTGATTTACTTGTACCAACAACTATATAATTGTCTAATGGAATTAAACTGAATACGGCTGTATTATACCATAGGTATTTATATTGACAACACACAATTGTCTAATGGGTATTATATTGCATATTGTTGTACAGTCACATAGGCAGTGTAGCTTCCCTGTTTTGTTTTTTTTCACTTCAACTTTTCACAATAAAGAAATGTAAGCATTTTAAAGATATATTTTGTTGAGGGTCTGCGCTTTATATGAGCATATATCTACTTTTTATAGAAGTTGATAACAGAATATTGATAATTGATAAAGATTTGCTAGTTAATTCTTGAAAATTGATATTCATTCATGATGTAATTTGCTTTTTTAAAAAAAAAAAGAAAAAAAAAGAAAGTAATAATGCTAATTGCAGTTCCTAAGAATTCCGAGGCGACGAAAAATGAAGAGAAACAGCAAAATTTACAATATGAAGGCAACAAATCATGGTATGAAGTTTTGGAAAACCATAAATACATACGAAATGCTTCTAATACAAATGGTATGATATCTATAAATCAGAAATAAGAGATAGGTAAATGCAACTATTTGAAGCTTTCTTGTAGAATCACTAGAATCATGAAATGAACAATTTTCTCCAAAACATGAAGCGCCTACAACAGTTGAACAAAAGTTTGCAGTAATCTGTAGTGTCAATGATTGGGATGGAAATATAATACAAGAATGTAATCAAATAACAAGGATCTTTTCAGTATGTAGAGACACCGATTAATTTAACCATTCATATACAATTGATTCAGAGGAATTACCAGAAAGGAAGACAAAGGTAAAGAGCAAAGGATGACCAATAGCTCGTACCACAATCAAACAAAGTCATGTGCACGGAGAAAGAAAAACCTGATGCAGCAGAGCTAGCTGAGGGGACCAAATGTAAGGTGGCAGGACAAAGAACTCGGAAACTGATGGTGGCAGACCGCTTGCTCTAATTTTGAGGAGAATGAATCAAGAGCATCATGAGCATATCCAATCACATTTTTGGCAGAAAGAATGAATAAATTGGAAATAAATTAAAGCAGGCTTTGAGCCCTTTTGTGCTCGTGTTGTTTCTGCACTTCGCCACACAATGCAGCAGATGATAATAGATGGACACCACTTTGTTACCATGATAAACACCCTCAATCAGAGTTGGAGTCATAGAGGTCACTAGGGCATGGGGTCATGACCTCAGATTCAAGTATTTGAACCACCCTGTGCATGGTGGGACGATCCTCGGGACCCGAAGAAACACATTGGATGGATATTGAAAGTAGGGCATCAAGGCTTTCTGTCTGCATTCCTTCACAATGTGGATCAACTATTTCTCGTTGTCTGTTTTCTGAAACTAAATAATTTAACTGCAACATGAAAAATCAATATGTGATTCAAGAGAGGTGAGGATAAAAACCTTCAAAAATAATATGAAGTCGAGCATCTTCTGTGAAATGGAATTCTACCCAAGTAAAGGTTGAAATGAAATACAAGCTTATTGACAGGCAATCCAAGAAAGTTAAAATTTCTATTCAGGCATTGGAAACTTGGATTTCTCAATCAAATTTAACTGTAAAACAGGCCAAACTAAGCTTTACTATCATAAGTCAGCTCATTTGATTGGGATCAGGCTACTTCAACATCACAGTGGATTTGATTTATTGCAAACATGAACACAAGCATGGATGTTATTTGCTTAGGACAGATTCCATCTAACTCAGAGTGCCAGTTCTGTGGAGTCAAGCTTTACTATTACTATGAGAATGTTTGTTCATCCAAAAAGAAACTAATTAAATACATAAGCATTATCTTGGCTAAACTCTACAGTTAGCCCAAACACTTCGAACATCTGGGTCAAGATTTCTATTGCATGCAAAATTGGCCCAAGTTTTGCATGAGAAATGCAACATGAGTGAACCATAACACTTCCTATTATGCCGGCTACATGAAATTTGTGGCTGAAAAGCCTACAAGCTCCCAATTTATAGCAGAAAGAAAAGAGAGAATTCATCACGCAATTGCGAAAGAAAAGAGGGTGCTTCAATGAGTAGGCATGGTTTTTGGGTTTTTCAGGGTTTAGGGGTGGAGATTAGGTGGGACCAAGGAGGACAACTTGAAAAATGAAATTTCTAGAACATTTTCTCAGTATTCAGTAAACTGGCAAAACTTGGATTAATGGGTTTTATCTAGGGGATAACTGTCTGAAAAAAGACACTACCCAGTTGCTTCAAAATTGTCTAGACATGGAACTAAAATTACATGTTGTATAATTTCAATTAATAAATTGAGTATATATGCAATAAAGAGAAGACAATGAGAAGTGGACACTGAGAAAACCTAGTTGCATTAAATATTCTTTTATGTTGCATTCAGATTGAAGAGTTTGGATTTGAGTGTAAGATTTGAAGCTAGGCATTTCAAACGACTCCAATATTGAGTGGATTTCAAATCTATAAACACGATTGAAAAAATACCTCCAAATGGTTACCAAAGGATTAGAAATTCATGGTAATTTCTGAAAAATATCCAAACAAGTGCAAAAGATTTGTTATTATGGAGTTGAAATCTTTAACTCCCAAATCCCCAAACCCAAACGCAATGTTAAGGATTGTTAGGTTCACAGGATAAATTAAGATTGATAAAGAAACCTGAATCGTACAGTGTTTGTTAACTCATTAGCAGCAAAGCACCCACGCCTTCCCCAAGTACCATCACAGTCTAAGAGTGGAGAATCTTCTATTTCAGAATCCATCTCAGATCAAATAGAATTGGAAGAGCTTAAGTTGTATGGATAATTATTTCTGGTGGGTTGATTATGAATTTTGGTGAATGTTAAAATGGTGAAGTTTGGGGAAGGTGGTAACCGTGTAAGTGGCCAGCAGTGACAGGTTTCTTAAACGCTATGGGGGACAACAACCAGATAACTTACAAAGAAAATCTGTCATTTTAGAGTAATGATTCATCTTGGGAAAACCAAAAAAAGGATAGCTGGATGTAAAATCCAGCCTCATGCTAAGCACAAACCAAATGATTGCTCAGCATCTTAATAGCATAAAGTACCATAGTGGCACATTCATATCAGTTTTCACATATTCATCTTCAATAATCAACAAATAGCAGTAAAGACTGATGATTAGTCACTAAAAGCTCTTACGCCATAAAAGAAGGAAAAAACCATACCCATCCGACAATGTTGAGGCCCTTCTCAATGAAGGAAGCATCAGTAGGCCGCTTTCCGCTCACAATTTCAAGCACCAGAACACCAAAACTATAAACATCAGTCTTTTCTGTAGCTCTTCCACTCTGCATATACTCTGCTCAATATAACATTGTTGGAAAATTCAGCATCAAAATATCTGTAAATCTTTTAATAAAAAAGAGAACAAGCAAACATCCATACAAGCATGAAGAAAAGACACAGAGAGGAAGTATACTACCAATGGATCTTTCCATATGTTCCCTTTACCCTATAAATGTATGATATATGAAAGATCAATCTGGACAGGAAAGTTCAGTAATACCACATGATTTTCCAATGCCTTGCGTAGTTGGCAACCTGCTTGTCCCCAGTGAGGAGACAATGTCCAAATCAATATTATTGTTGATTTGATATTTTCTGTGGATTATTTTAATTGAAGAGAAGGGATCCTTCCCTAAAGGAGGCAGGCGGGTCAAACACATTAATGGAATTAACAATCACCATTTTGCATGCAAATGAAGTAAATGGTGATACAAATAACAGTTAGAAGAGAAACATGACAGCAGATCAGCCTATCTTCTGGTCAACATTGGAATATCATTTACAGTGAACAATCATTCCAAATTATGATAGATAAGTTCATGCGAAAGACAAGCTAAGAACGAAAAACTAGTAATCTCCTGTCCCTACCAGGAGCTAGATATCCAAATGTGCCAGCAACAATTGTAGTGATGTGAGATTCCTCATCCTCCAATAATTTAGCTAGTCCGAAGTCAGACACTCGAGCATCAAAATTTCCGTCAAGCAAAATGTTGCTTGACTTGATGTCACGGTGAATAATTCGAGGGGAACAATCATGATGCAGATATGCAAGGCCTTTTGCAGCTCCCATGATAATATTTAAACGAGCCTCCCAATCTAGTTGCTCACCTCTCTCTGCATCAAAGATAGATAGCATAACCGTATTGCTAAAAACAAGTTATTTATATTAGCATGGATGGAATAGATGAGCACAACAGAACCTCAATATTTGAATGACATAGGGTCCCAATATCAAAGAGAAACAAGCGAGTAATGCTAATGATGTTTGGGATGTAAACAGTCTAAGACTTGATGCATTTTGAATCCTGAAACTTTTAACAGATTATATTTGGGCTGCCTAACTAATACTGCCTCTGTCCCAAATTAATTCATCCTATTTCCTTTCTGGGATGTCCACATATAGCCTCTCGTTTCCAGAAATGGTATTTTTCTTCCCAAAAGCACCCTCTTGCTTAAAGTAAGATGTGACACCAAGGGCAAAAGTCTAAAATACCCAAAACTTAAACTGTTCCACCTCTAATCTAAATCTTCATGTCAATCAAAAATGGGACATTAACATAGGGAGTAACAGAGTATCAGACATCTTATGAGTAGAATGGTGGCTCCTCCACATTTTGTCCAAGCAAAAAGTACTCCAGGTTATATAATTGCATAGACTCAGAATATAAATATACATTGCTCTTACCTTAATATACTCCTTATAAAAGGAGTATAAAATGGCGGGACCTCAAAGCAAACTACATTAACAGGAAATGCTCATGGATATTTTTTTCAAAGGTTATTAAGTAGGTAATATGTCATTGAATATTGAGGAGTTCAAACAATGAAAGTCCAAAACCTCAAAGAGAGGTCACTCCAAATCGTTCCACTGCGACTTTCTAATGTATCAAAATAAGGGATGGAATAGCAAAATTGATGCAGTCTATGAAATGTATTTATGCATGTATTTACATATAGCCAATTTATAAGGAATACCAATAGTAAGAAACTTTGAAATGAACTTCAAAATATTAAAATAAATAAAGGAGTCCAAACCATGAAGAGCTTCATCCAGGCTGCCTCCTGATAGGAAATCATATATTAACAATTTAGATGTCGGGGAATTGCAATATCCTCGAAGGTTCACCAGGTATTTGTGTTTGATGCTTCCAAGAATTTCAAGCTCCCTTTCAAAAAAACGATCAAAGCCCTCATTTACCTTCACAATCCTTTTCAAGGCAAATATGTTCCCATCATCCATTGCAAGCTTGTACACTGTTCCAAAGCCTCCCGCACCAATTACATGCTCTTCATTTAAATTCTCCAATTTTTTAATAATATCCTTTGAGGAGTAGGGCAGGTCTCCATGAAACATTACAATTGAGGCCCCTGATCAACACATAAAACTGGGCTTGTTATAAATAAAAAATAAAAAATAAAGGGCAAGGAAATATGATCAGATTTTTTTGTTAAAAAAATTAACAAATAAATAAAGGAAGAAGAAGAAACTGCTAATATGATTTTTCATGCATAGATGTCAGATCTGCACCTCCACTGACAACCACAGCAAGGCCTTTGCCGTCATTTTTGCCAAGCCTCTTATACAGGTAACAGCCCCAGAAACACATAAGTGCAACCAGAAGCAAAGCACCCACTGTGGCCAGTGCACTTATAAGAAGCCTGCCTGAATATTTCTTCTTGGCCTGGAGTAAGCCTAAAAACACCACAAAAACCAAGGTGATACGCTATTTCGAAAGGATAAAATGGAAAAAATACAATAAGAATGGTGATAAAACAAATATTGAGGGCAATCCTAAGGATTTAATACATTCTCACAAGTTCTCAACAAACATGCTCTACATCAGGTCTGCTTGGGAAAAAAATCCAGAAATATGACTAACATCGCAGTACTGTTATATAATCTGCAGCTTGAAGTTTGCAAGATGAATAAATAACTAACACTGAAGAAAAACGTAGGAGAGCAAGGTAAAGGAAAGGTGTTCAAAATGTGGTTCAAGTCACCAACAAACTACATTCCCTGTGCTAATCCTTCTAGAATTTATATCTCACCATTTGCTACAAATATCCGTGGTGAGATTTCAGGTGGACTAGCAATTGTGTTGAGTGTCTAACCAATTCTTAGGCAGAAACAGGAATTATCCACATGGTACACAGTCAAACTCAAGAAACAGATGGTAGTAATTCCATTTCTTCATGGAAGATGAAATTCAAGAACTGCATGCATGCTAAAGAAGTCAAAAATCTAATAAACCTTCAGAAGTGATGAGCTCTGGAAGTTTCTAAGGAGTGACACCTAAGTACTCAAATTAATTTTTTTGGCTTCTCTAACACATCAAATATAGAAACCATGCTGCTTTGCTCTAAAATGATTTAATATTTATTCTAAGCCAATTACCAAAAAAACGTTAGTCCTTAAATAACTCCCGACTCCCACTAAATTTTTGTGATCCAGCGCAATTTTTTACATTAACAGAACCCGGCAGCAGAGTACTCCCCAGAGGGCTAGATGACTGGAAGGTCCCACCATTGACAAACAGTTTTCATGAATATAAGCCTGCGGGAGACTCATCCCCTGAGGAGGAGATGATTAAAAGATCCCACCATTGACACAAGGTTTTATGACAATCAAAATCTTAGGTAATCTCATGTTATCCAAAAAGGAAAATCAATCAATATTCAGCCTCAAAAAACCAATGCAAAGAGTATCTTCATTCTAATAGGGTGATGAAGGTGGCATTTAAAAGCTTAACTAGAACCTCTAGTTAGGAATGGAATGAGCCAGCCTTTTGACAGAACAAATTCAGTTGTAGTGATTGCAAGATTCTTTCTCTTTTCTCAAATTATATTAGGAGAACTAAGGAAAAGTGACTCCCTCAGCTTAAATTTTTAGGGCTCATCTAGGATTGCATTGTAACAGCTAATTTTTCTCTAGGTTTTAGGATCATAAATATTTTGTATTATCAAGCGTGCTTGGATTCACCCACTATAATGCAATTTTTGTTGACTATATTTACCAGAAATATAATACCAGATTCTGATCTGCCATGGAGTCTGGTTTGATGAAGGATAAATTCCATCATTCATAGGGAGAGGAGAAATATTCCCAGATCAAATCTTACGTTGTCAAGCTTGAAAAAGGTAATTTGGATAATTTTTCAAAGTGGGAGGATGAATGGGATTCTGGATGAAGTCAACATACAAAAGTGATTCATGAAAGATTGGTGTGCTTGTTGGCAATTCTAGATATCAATTTTAGAACAGAGAGCAACATGCATTGTACCAAGTACACACGTATATGCATACAAAAAAATTGACCCACAAGTATGAAAATAAAGACAGATGTTTGACTAGTGTATAATATCTAAGCTTGTAAGATAATTTTGGAGAACTTATAAGTTGTCATATCTTGTTGAAAAAAGAAGCTGTTAAACAATTTGGATAAGAAATATTTAACTCATTTTGGTCGAGTTGCAAAATAAGTGAGAATAACCCTAGTTGTGTATTTGGTCACACTAGGGGAGCTTAGACTTTCTTAGACATAAGTTGAAGTCTCGTTTGCCTTGGTCATCTTATTTTTTGAGTTTATAGTTCTCCAAAATCTTTACTAAACATGCTAGGGGAGCTTAGAACTTTTTAGATATAAGTTCAAGACTCTTGTCATTTTAGTCATCTTATTTTCTAGTTTATAGTTCTCCAGAATCTTCACAAAACAGTCTACAGCACCTTATCAGTAGTGCAACATTCAAAACACATTTCGATTAAGAAACAAGCTCAGCCAATTACCCAGTGCTAGTAGCATGCTTCATACCAGATTATAGTCAGGCAAATTTCCTTCTTTTTGACTTTTTGGATGAATTGTTACATTAAATGAAGGTTGTTACAGGTAAAGTACAATATAGAAGAAGATACAAACAAAAATAACAACAGAAAGGAGACGAGCAAACATTGTTCAAATACAGAACTCCATCCAAAACCCTAGACAAGTGGAGATGGAATTCAAACAAGTACAAAGGCATAGAAGCATGACATTTTCAATTACATTCCCGCCCCATCAGAAGACCTACTATTCCTTCTCATCCACATCTCACACATTAAGCAGTAAGAATTTAATTCAATCAAGTCTTGACCAGGCTAATTTGCTTTCATCCATACAGAGACACTCGTAGCAGATATTCGGATACAACATGGGAATGAGACTGTTTTCTATCTAGGTTATACTCCTGCATAGAAGTAAAATCTACCAGAGAAAAAAAAAAAAGAAAAGGAAGGAAAATGCTACCTCATCCATTTGTTGCTCATGCAGAAAGGCCAATCCCCAAAAAAGATAATGTAGACGTAATAACTCATTGGATAACTACAATGACAGTAAATGAAGAGTCTCCCATGCAAAATATTTTACCTGAATCAGTAGGCTGAGAAAACGCCGAAGAACCACCACCATTGTTCTTGCATATTTGGATTTGCTTGCCGCACAACTCACGGTTGCCAACAAAGCTGCAGAGAGGAGCATCAAATAAGAAATGCAACGTAGCCATTGAAGTACAACAATAGAAGTAAAAAAAAAAAAGGCAGAACCTACAAGGCCTCAACTAGGACCAAAACAAAAGACAAAAACGTTGCTAATCCCTTTATGAGGCTAGACACTTTGTGCACAAGATTCCATAGCAGTTATTGCATAGACAGTCAATACTTCCAACAACTCTCACTCATTGAGAACTAACTTACTTTAAACCTCTTACTCTGGACAAATATATGCACTTTTTTAACAGATTTCAGTTTCTATCTCAGCTTGGTAGGTTTGATGCTGCATTCATAAAGAAATTAACAGTAAAAAAATCTAATGATTGGTTTTTTTTTGTTTTTTTTTGGGGATGAAGATGAGAACCTACAAAGAAAGAAAATCAAGTGAATGATGGGAGAAGGTTGGACTCCTTCCTTCCATTTTGCTTGTGGTAAAAGTTCAAGTGGCTCAAAAGTAAAATAATCATATTCCTCCTTTGCTTTCTTATATTCTATTTAATCTTTCTAGTTTTCTATTATTCTCACTATAAAAATAGTAAAACAATAATTCAGTTAGTCAAACAGGAGCAACCACTCAGTGGCAAACAAGCAGAACAATGAAACAGAAAGGGGAGAGAAAAATCTAAATATATCACACTGTAAGTAGCAAGAAATAATAAGTATTAAGACTACATAGCAAACACACAAAAATTTATCACTTACGAATCATTTTGAAAGTTTGCAAGAGCACCATCAGAGGGTATAGGTCCCACCAGAAAATTTGTTGATACATTGCTTCAAACATCATAAAAGATACTGAGTTAGAACAAAGAAGAGAATATATGACTTAATGTAACTTTGCATATTAATAGGTCACTCACAAACTTGAGAGTTTGCTTAAGTTCCCAAGTGAAACAGGAATGCTTCCACTGAGAGAGTTGCTAGAAAGATCCCTGAAAAAAGCAGCATAGGATTAAAATGTTAACTTAGAGAGGAGTCAGTACCCAGTCTAAATGTGCATTGCTTGGGTGTGATATTAAAAACACATCAGATACAGTTGAAGATATCCAAAGCCTGCTACATGAACAGGAGTCAAAAGTATGAACTAACAACAGTTCTCATCAGACTCTCAACAGCATATTATCAAGCACCTTGTCTCAAAACTAATCAACAGATAGAATCTTGTGCCAAGTAGATCAAACTTCAGTCTAATATTGCATAAAATGGAAACAGATCCATTTAAACCAATGACCAATGAAGCTCATTTAGTAGAGCAAGGGTTTATAATTTCGTGTCCATGCACAGATCTCATTATCAGCAATAGGCCAGCATTAAAAGAGATTTTCATGGGAATTTATAGCATTCAATTCCTTCACTCTTGGAATACTTTTGAAAATATAAATTAGACACTCACTGAGAAAATCTTTTGTGAGAGCTCCATGTTGTCTTCTTAGGAAATCCCACCAAGGATCTCAGTTACAACAGAACTCCAATAATAGAGATGAGAAATTTAAAAACTCAAGCATGCATCAAGTTGATAATTCATAACTTTTAGTATAATTCTTACAGAATTTCCAGCTGCGAAAGGTTTCCCAGTTCACTTGGAATCAATCCACTCAAGTAGTTTCCCTGCAAAAATCTGTATAAAATGGAAAGCAAGAATTCACACTTGACCCAACCAACACAAAAAATTGACACATGAAGAAAACAATGATGGTGAAGTAGAAAAATATGCAATGATCTCTTAAGCTTTTCGGCTTGTCCATCTATCACTCACAAATAAGGTGAGATAAACAAAACCAACAAGTCTCCGGTCATCCTTCGAAAATTCAGAAATTGTTCGCAAACTACAGAATTTTTATGTTTGATGAAATCGTAGAAGAGACTGTCATAGCAACACCAACCCATCAGGACTCAATCTGCCTTAACTTTTGCATATAATTTTGAGAAATTTGGTCAACTTTCCATACTTTAACTCTACAAATGAATAAAGGAACAGTCAACCCTGAAACCAACAAGAATTTTAGTGCTCAGGTATTATTTATGTGTGGCATACTTAGACATATTGAACACTATCTAACTGGACATCAACTGCAATACTTACACTTTGTTTGGTCCTTGGATTCTAGTGAAAAAACACGAAGGAAAACATTTTCCTTCCTAGAAATGGAAGTAGTTTGCGCTTTATTTTTAATACTTTTCCTATCCTTTTTCCTCATCAAAACTCAATCTCCAACCATAGCATTAAGAAAAATTTCTAGTCTCCACCATAGCAAGGAACTTATGCAGGATATATTTTGCGGCAAATCCTTCCGCAGAGATAAGCAGCGCAACAGAAAAGTTCGCTTGAGATCATTTTTCAATCCCTTAAAGTCAAAATGACAACATTCAAAACTATGTCAACAGAATATAAATTTTGAGATTAAGCTATCAGCAATTTTGAGAATGGTATAAACTTCGCAACTAACCACTCTATCTACTTACACTGATTGCAATTGTGTACAGTTCCCTAGTTCGGGAGGGATTGCCCCATATAAATTGTTGTCATGAAGAGCTCTACAAGCAAGTGGTTGAACTTGGCATAAGCAGGAGGTGTAGTAAAGAAGTGAAAGAATAAGAATCAAAAGATGATGCATACAGAAATTGCAAGCTTTCTAGCTTCCCAATATCTGGTGATATGGGTCCACTCAACTTGTGGTTAGGGAGGCTCCTGCACCATTAGAGTATACCAGTCACATTTAGCAGTAAATTTATGCATAAATGCAACTTCCGTAAGATAGCATATCCATTTATATTAACAACATGAAGGAAACATAGTGTTTTACCATTCATGTAAAGAACAAAAGTGACAACTTAATGGTGGGAAGCAAGAAAAGAGAAATCGAACTCACTCTCGTACATAATCCAAAAAAGAAAAAAGAAAAAAGGAGAGGTGAAGACGAATTGCAACTTTAAGAAGAAAATAATTTTAAACAATTGTTATTCCGAAATAAAAACTAGAATTAATGCCTAACTAGAGTATGTTCTTTGTATCGTGCAATCATGTCAACTAGCATGATGTTGAAACTTAGGCCTAACATGGTTTTCATCTCAATGGGATTTCTCATTTCCATTTTGTTGAGATGAGTTTTCAACTTTTTATTGGAATTCATGCGTAAAATGAAAATGTGGTTGGTTATAGAAATTATGATGAAAAATTTATAGGTATAAAATGAGAATATGTTTGGTTTATTATGTTTTCTGAATGTTTTTCTATGGAAAAATTGATAAAATAATTTATTGGGATGACATGTAAGTGGTGGGTGCCGATGAAATTATGTTGTTTGGAAATAATATATTAACTACATGAAATTGATAATGGTGGGTCCACTTTGAATATTTAGTGTGAATATGATAATTTATTATGATGATTTGTAGGTGATGATTCCTACTGAAATGATATTGTTTGAAAATAATAGTATATTAATTAGATGAAAGTAGTGGGGTCCACGTTGGATATTTAGTTTGGATATGATAATTTATTAGGATGATTTGTATGTAGTGGGTCCTACTGCAATGATAGTTGAATAACAGTAATATATTACATAGATATAGGTGATAGTGGTGGGTGTCAGTGCTATAATGCTATAATATAGGGTTAAACATTGGGAATATAGTGTGCGTTTTTTGGTGAGAAAATGACAAGATAAAATGAGACATTTCCAATGAGATTGGGTGAAACAAACATAATTTATGCATCCAAAAATCATAAAAAGTGATAAAAAGTCCCATTGGGATGAGAACATATAAGGCCATAAGTTTCAAATTCTAATTTTTTTTTATTGTAGTCAATACAATACTTTAAATAATTATTATTTAAAAGCACGTCCTCTTAAACTAGAAAAATACTAGCAATTTGATAGGAAGAGGTTTAGGGGTTAAATCAATTGTAATTCTATAGGAAAACTAAAAAGCCTAGAAAAGTAAATTCCATATGACTTTCAAGTTTTAAGAAATGCCATAATTATTTATCAAAGTTTTAAGGCATTCATTGAAAAAGCCAATGGAGTTAATTATGAATATTAACTATGGGTAGTTACAAAAGTGAAGCATCTAGTGTAATTCTCTGACTGGATCTCCAGATGCGTCATAAAGTGACGCATGAACTTTGAATGCATGAAAATTACAGATGCAGATCAATAAACAGAGCGCATTCTTTAAAAAAAAAACTGAAAGAAAAAACTCTACTTTTGGAATATTTCAATAAATTTAGATGAACCAAATAGCAATGACCACAATACGGACATGGAAAGAGATGGATGACCACTTCAGAGATAGGAGGGAAAAGTTTTAAAAAGAGAAAAAAAAATTGCAATATCCTAATTTAACATCATGTAATAAAAGGGCGGTACATGAATTTCAGTAAGACTTGTGACATCCTAAAGTATCAAGGAACTTACAAGGCTGTAACTCTTTTCGACCTGAAGTCACATTTTACTCCTTTCCATCCACATGGATCCTCGTCCTCTGGTCTCCACTGAAGCAGAACACCATCTGAATTAATTATGGCAGTCCTAAAGTTGACAAGAGCTTGACCTGCAAATCAAAAGCAGAGCATAAGCATTCCTATTTCAAAGGATAATGCTTCCAGGATAGGCCATCCACCAGAACTTGGGGATTGCCATTTCTTTGGCTATTTTGCACAGGTTACACAGCCAATTGTATGGCATTAGAATCTGCTTGTTGCTACGACTTTTCAACACATCTTAATTTTGAAAAAATATTCCAGCAAAAAATATTTAGATGAAAAGTTCTGACCAGGCAATGGAACAGCATAGAAGCTTAATCCATTTGAAAGGAGACAACTTTAAAAAGTGAATGCATTGTAATGTTCACCATTCTGTGTTCATATAGTTGAAATGTTTAGTCAAAGCTGAGTATCCTTAGCAGACAACAGAACAATAGGCTGTTTAGAGGTCATCAGATATACTCAACTGCTAGCCAAATTAAAATGGATGTTAAACGAAAAATTAACCAGCATACCATCAGGACTAAGAGCTTCAGTTTCTTTTGCTAGACTGTAAAGCAATAGGACGCATAAAATCCACTGCTGAAAATTCACAGTGAAACTGCCCATTGTGGCTCACGTCAAGCATAATAAGGTTAGCACAAATCATCAGATGTGTGAAGCTGTAAAATTATTCCACTGGACATGCAGCAATTGAGTTGATCATGCCATAGAGCAGCCACTTTAAGAATTATAAGAAAGTACCTCCTGTAAAACAAATTACGCTGTTAGTTCGTATATATAATGAAGAAAGATGAAAACTTGCACATATTAACTTCATATCTGTTTCTTTCTCTGTGAGTATTGGAAGCTATTTCAGTAATAATGCAGCAATCAGATGCACCCATGTAAGAAAAGATGCTTTCATACTTGTGTTTAATATTTCGAAAGTCATGACCAGAGACATTCAGTTTTCAAGTAATTCAAGCACAAGTTGTAACACCAACTAAAATTCATGTTGGAAGTTTTATATGACAGATCATACAGCACAGGACCAAAGCAATGGTTGAAGCATTACAATGTGGGGAATTAAGTATTCCCCGCATTACAGAATCAACTCACAACGTGACAAAGACAACAAGACGATATTGCCTACTGGTGCATCTGGATAAATGTGAGTGACAACGAGCTTTAATCACAGGGTACAGGAAGATGACTTCAAGGAAGACGAATAAATTTTGACAACTCAACTTCAGAAATTAGTTTCATTTGAAGTAGAACAACATAACCATCAGAATAAAGTAAAATTCAAACACCATCTACTCCATGCACGGCCTCCTAAAAGAAAAAGATTACTCCAGTTCCATAAATTCCACTTTTTGATGGGAATTCGATCTAACTTGTTGGAAGTGGATATGTTCCATCCATGTCTCCACTCTCTCTCCAAAGCCAAAGCTTTATCTCTATCCGCTACTGAGCCTACATGAACCAATAAAATATTTGACCACTTTTTCACAAGTGAGCTCCCCTCGAAATTCAACCACGACTCGGTGCGGCATTTTGTGGAGTAAGTCAAAAGGAATTGAACAGACCAAAAATTAAAGTGTTTGTGTCAGAGAAGTAATGAACAGCATGCTCAAAACTATAAGACACATGTCCTACACTCCTATGACCACTTCTGATAAGAAGCAGATTTAAATGCCTCATTAGGTAACTTTTCAAACAACCGCCGCTCATATACTTACTGGTCGCTCCAAAAGCAAAAGCAAACCAAGCTCCAAATTGAAGATTCAACTGAAGGACATAAAATGTAGACACAGTTAAAAGGAGTGAAAGAAAGATGAGATCTTAAAGTGTAAGAGGAGGTAACTCATTAGTGTATAACAGTATGCTCATGAATGTGATTTGACATAGAATATTCATGCATGAATATTCATTTTCCAATTGACAAGATGGATATAAATTGTACTGATCCCAGTCCAATAAACTTGTGGAACCTACAACTCTAACCCCCAGAGCGGAGATTCTAAGTAGCAGCTAAACCAATTTCTCATAAAACACATAAACAATTCATCATTTGTTAAATGTAGAATGAGGTGTAAAAAATTCATCCACCCATATTTGCAGATATCACTCAATCCATAGGTCCATGCTTGGCCCAGTAAGTAACAACAAGCCGGTTGGATCTATGCCATGAAAAAGAGTCAAATAAATTGTGCAAAACCAGCAGAAAACTATTTGGAAACAACCCAAAAGTGCAAAATGATGACGTTGTCATTTAACGGCCTACTTTTTTGTACTTTGTGGATCAAGGTTGTTTAAAATAACTTGCTAAATAGGATCAATTGATTTTTTAGGATTGGATCTGAACTGCTGGAGTTTTGATGGTCTGCCATTCAGACACTAGTAACTGCAATAACACAGTCTCATGGAGATTAAAATATCACATGTTTTATAAACATTTCTTCTAATTTCCTAAACGAGAAAAATCCATAACCATCTCTTTAACTTCTTCTAATTTCCTAAAAGAGAAAAATCCATAACCATCTCTTTAACTTCTCTTTTTTATCGAGTGCATCATTAATTTGAATGGTCAGGACCCAATAATAATTAGAGAGTCCAATGCTCTAACATTTTTTGCCCATCACTCAATCAGGACACTCAGCCGACTCAGAGGACAGCTAACACCTATACAGTCCACTCTATATGGAGAAATTGATTAGCTACATCAAATGGGAAATTAAATGCATACTTGTTCAGCAGTATACAATACTGATTCCAGTTTTCTTCCTCCTCCAGATGGTAGTACCAATAGATTCTTCTTTGATACTACAGGGATATGACCAAATTACAATAAGCAGTAAATATTTCATCAGTAGCAATAATTCATCACTTGCAAAATCATCATTGAGGAAAATAGCAAGCATGCCAATACATGAATGAAAGGAAGTATGGCGTGCCCATCCTGTTACAGACAAACCCAAGTGCCAATTTGCATGGGATCAAAACTATATAATTTTTAACAGCTAAAACTAGGACGCCCGTGCATACTCGTTACCTGTTCTCCCATCAAAAACCCATATTTCATCAACATTTTCCCCCAATTCAAACCAAAAACTGCATCCCCAAAAGCCACATCAACGTACAATATTCAGAAGCATAAGGTACAAGCATCTAACAGCTTCGGAATGGCTCCTACTAGCCACAGCTAAATTCAGTTATCGCCAAACACATGGCTTAAATATTTCAACAATTTTGGACTATTTTTCAGCGAAAAAAATTATTGGCATGGTTAAAATGCAGAATGTGACTACAATTTTTCACCAAAAAATGAAAAAATAAAATAAAATACCTGGAGGTGGCAGCAGTAGTAGCAGATTTGATCTGTGCAATTTCAGCTCAACTAAGAGAGAGATAGGAGAGAGAGAGAGACAGGGTAAGTGAGAGTTGAGCTGTAAAGTTATGTAATGGCAACAAAAATTAAAGGCCCTCTCGTCCTCTTTCTCTCTCTAGAATTATATATGTATATATATCTGTATGTATATGAGTGTGCAGTAGGAATGGAGAAGAGTGAGAGATTCGAGTGAAAAAGGTTTAGAGATAGAATAGATGCTCGAATTAAAAGGGCTATGAGTGGGAGGGGCCAATGAGGGGAGTGGGGCGGCAGGGGCGAACGCGACACACCGCACGTGCGACCGACGCCGCGCGTTGTGGTGGGGAGGAGGAGATTTTGGTGACGAAATGCGTGACTGAATTGATTAATTTGGTCGCTTATTAATATTAAGGGAGAACATGAACTGGTAAAGTAAAAGAAAATTGTTTATTTTGAGTGACACTTCTCATAATGATTTTAAATAAAATATATTAAATAATTAAAACTCAAAAAATATATTTCTTCTTTCAAAATCTTTAAAAATATTCTAATCATAGTCCAATTATTATATATATTTATACACATTCCAATCATTATTAATTAAAAATATAAATATTTACTTCAGCCAATTATTATAGTAATTTATATATAATTATCTTCAAATCTTATTTTACGAGAATAATAATAATATACAATAATACAAAAATTTGATGTGATGCCATTAACTAAATAAAAGATTACATGAAAATACATTTTGTAGAAAATATCTCTCAAAATGAAATCAAGCATTGTTTTATTTTTCAAATATTTTACAAAATATTTTTCCTAAAATATTCCAAGACAATACCAAACATAGCATTAGATTTTTCTTTTTTCTCCAATATGGGGTTATAGGGTTTTAATTCAAACCTTATATTAGATGAGTTTTGAAAACATTTAGCTCTAGATGATAATGAATTTAATAAAGCACCTTAGCACTTTCACCCGTAATTAAAACTATAAATAATAAAAAAATACACATTTTTAATATAATTATAAATAAAATGTTAAAATTCTAAAATCACAATTTTATTTGTTAGTCATATTGAATATATTTATAAATAAATAATAAATATTTATTCATATACACCGTTCAAATCAATAAATTATAAATGATAACGGATTGGATTTAAATTTAAATTTGTCCTGAGCCCACCTATTTAGGCTGATTTTTACTATTATAAATGAGTTGTGGATGAGGTTTTGAATTTTTATTTTTAAATTCACTATATCCTGAATCCGCTCTCCTTTATTTTGTTATAATTTTTATTTATGTTATATTTTTAATATATATATATATTAAAAAAAATTTAGTATATTATTTTTTAAAAATTTATATTTTTAATATTTTTAAAATATTATAATGAAACTAACGGATTTAACGTGACTAAAATTGGGTTTATATTCAAATCTGAGTCCTAAAAATTTTCAGAGGTTTAATCAAATATATTCTATTACCATCATTCATGTATAAAACAATACAATAAAAACTAAAATGAACCTCGATAGTTAAAAAACATTCACAAAAAAAAAAAATGCAGATGCAAATATATTTTAATACATATGTTCAAGTGTTCAATATTTGATTCCAAACTTAGACTAATTTTGCTTAAGTTTTATAGTTAGTTAAAAAAATATCGCGGAAATTATTATTCTTACTTTAATATATACTTTAGTGATACATTAGAGTATTATTTTGAAAATCGAATCAGATTGATCGATTTAATCAAAAAATGAAACTTGTTCCGATCCAGTTAATGATATAAAATTGAGTTTGATCGGTTTTAATTTTTTATTTAAAAAATAAATAAATGTAATATTTTATTATATTTATATGATTATTTGAATTTTGTATTTTATTATATATATTTTTATATAGTTATTTTTTTATATTTAAAATATATTAAATATTATTTAATATATTATATTATTATTTTATATAATATAATAAAAAAATATAATTAATTTTTATTAAATCGATTCAACTGTAGTTAAACCAATCCGATTTTAACATCGATCTAGGGTTGACGGGTTTTGCTATTTTTTGTTCAATTCAATGTTTGGAGATTTTAAAATATCTTAGTCAAAGTCTAGTGGGACAAACATTTATGTGGCACTAAGCGTTCATTTTGGTTACCCATCATTATCCAAAATAATCTATATTAACTTGATTTAAATTTAAATAAGCAAAATATCTAGCACCATATTCATTTAGTTTTAATCATGAATTTTGTCATTAACAACAAAAATTCCCGTGCTCTGTCTTTGAAAAGTAACCTTATGGTCTAGCAGTTCAAGTTGCATATGTGAATAATTTAATTATAACTTATTTTTTCGGACACAATTTTGTATATTTTGTGAATATGTGGATGAACATAATAATTTATCTCTCCATGTATAGACTCTCTCTATTATATAATAATCTCTCTCTATAAATATTTGATTTGAAATTTTTTGGATTATCTACATGTGGATAATATCTCATTTTCTAACTTCTGAATTGAAAAATATTAATTAGATTATATTTCTATAATTATAGAGCTTGTAATATTAGTGTACCTTTTTATTTATTGGATTATGATAGACACATTTTTTCTTAGCAACTCATAGAGAATTATGTATTCTTTTGTTTCCTTTTTTCAGTTTTACAGTAACCAGTACCATAAATGTGACCTTAGAAATTTTTCCTACTAAATGCTTTCATCCAGAAAAGGAAAAAAAAAATATTTATTGAATCATTGGATTTTTATTTTTTATTTTTTTGTTTTCATTTTCAAGAAATGGCAAGTGTTTAATGTTTGCATATTGAATGCAGTGAAAACATTGAGGCCCTCCAAATTATGAACATATTGAGCATGCATGAATACTTTTTACTTTTTTTCTTTGAAGAACTCAAACTAAGACATCTCTATTTTTTAAAAAAGAAAAAGAACGGTGCACTGAATAATAAAAATTGGATTATTACCCTTTTTAAAGCTCAATTAATATTTTATGTTCTAATGAGATTGCATTATTTTAAGAATTATATTTTACAATAATTATTCCAATCCTTTAATTTTTATTTTTATATTTAAATGTGATTATATTATATGTATTTTACAAAAAACATTTGTATCCCATGGGGTTCTAACTAGTAAGTTAGATAAACAACAAACACACACAAAAAAGAAAAAAACAAATTACAAGCTGCTTTGGTAAAAAAAAAAAACCCGCAATTTACAGAAATAAAAATTCAAGAAAAAGGGATCATCTAAGAATAAAAGATTATAAATTCTTCATTCATTAGATAAATCAAATATTTAAGCCAAATGTGAAAATTTTAATTTACTTAAGTCACAAACTTAAGAATAATGCGACCCATTTGGGAGTCAATGAGATAATATCAGGAGATGTGAAACTTAATTGAAAAAAAAGAAATGGGACTAAATTTGAACAAATTAAAATTTTGGGACAGTCATGGGACTTGATTTGAAAAACAGAAAATAGTAGACGGGACTAAATTGAGAACGAACAAAAGTTTTGGGGCCAAATCCACTCTTTTGCCTTTTTCCCTTTCAAAGGAAAACATTTTCCTCCCCTTTTCCACCAATCTTTTACTTTCATTTCTATCTTTTCCATCGTAACAATGGTGACCACGGATTGACACGGGCCATCCCCACTTCTCTTTCACAAACATTTTATATAAATTTCTCTCACATTACGTGTCCAAGCGTCCAGATTTTGAAGCCCATCAGTACACGCGCCTAGACAAGTGAGGAAAATCAAGGGGAAAAAGAGATGACGAGAGGAAAACAGAAGATCGATGCACAGCGAAAGAATGCAGAGAGGAATCAGAAGGCCAAAGGGTCGCAGCTCGAGGCCCGCGCCGTTGGCCTCAAAGTCGTCTGCCCCATCTGTAAAGTAATCTATCAGTCCAAAAAACAACTTACGCTTTTGATATAGCTGTATGTTCAAATCACGTGGAATTTGATAAAAATTTTGGCTGTACGTTTCTTGTTTTTTCTTGGATGGGTTTCTTTAAGGTAATAGCCATTGAATTGGATTGACAATAAACTTGGATAGTCGTGTGCTTATCTTCATTAAGTAATCATTTTTATTTTATTTTATTTTTTTGTGATCAGGAGTTTCTAACTCGATAATGTAAAATATGGGTGTTTCTCTCAGATTAGGCAAGTTATTTCTTCAAATGGAGCTCGATATTTTGCTTCTTTGTAAGATATATGAGTAGTTAATCAGAGATGAGTTTCTTAGACTATGGACCGGTGTCAAGCTTAGGATAGGACACTGGACGATGTGGTGATATGTGATAAAACAATTTCGTGATTTCTTAACATCTTGATTTGATGAAGAAATCCACAAAATTTTATAAATCCTACATTGTGATCAAATTGATGAAAATTGACAGATCATACTTAATTGATGCTTTGTTCTTATTGACATCCATAAAATGCTCGTAAATGCAAAACTAACTTTGCATTTATAGTTACATCTTTGCGCAGCCTTTTTCTCATTGAAGCCCGCTTAGCCTTTTTACATGAGAAAACTTGGTTTCTGATATTAAATATTGAAGCATTTTTAAGTATTTTCTCCATGCCACAAAAGGTTAACAAGTTCTGTCTAATTTTTTAATGCCTTTTGCTTAAAAAATATTGTCTTTGTAGCTTCAAGAACCGTGTTTTACACAAACTACCCCAATAATTTTTTGAGAAAGGGGTAAAAGGGGATTTCAGCATGCTGAAAGCATTTCGGATATTGGGGAGAAAGATCTTTTAGAAGTGGATCATCAGTGCTAGCATCTTGTTTTCCCTTGGGAATTTTATGACCTTTATGCCTGGAACATGTTGTGTCTTATGTTGTAGGCTGTCCCACCATAGCAATTTACAAATTAAGGTGGTTCTTCGTTTACCGGACACGAAATATAGCTCAAGTGACTTTTTTTCATGCTTACTATTATGATAACAAGAGGGCCAATTTTTTTCAAGACCTTATGTTTCAGGCTACGAAATTAAGGGACTTTACTGACTAACCGGGGGCATGATTCATATAACTTTTAGAAGTATCTTATTGTGGATGTATATGTTCAAGAGTGGTCTTTAGTGGTATCCTCCATCCAGGCCCCAAGGTCCAACACGTGCAGGGATTTGACCAAGTAGTCAGATTATGAGAGCAATACATTGGTCCACTGAACTTACTAACATGGTTCTATTCCTGATAAAAAAACTTTATATACTACAGAGAATTTCGCTGTTACTGTCATGTGCTGCAATTTACCAGCCATTCAATTACATTTCTGTGTCTATCTCCAAATGCAGCAGGGTTCTGTTGTGTATTCTCTTTGGATGAAATAAGCAGATTTAGTGGGAAGTCTGTTCTGTTTGCAGAGAATTACTTCGGTTGTTGTGCACTTGTCTTGTTGTTGTGCGAGCATTCAACTTCTACAACTGTATTTCATTGTTCAATAGGCAACAGTATCAAGGTTGTACTAAAGGCATGGTGGATAACTAATGAGGTGGTGTTAATGGGAAGACTTCCTGTGCATGATACTCTGAATGGTTTACAATCACACATAGCTAAATGGAAGTTTCTGTTTAACTTCACATTTTCATCAGTTGGGAATTCGTGGATCATTGTCTTAATTGTTGCCATCTTTAGAACGCTAATATTATATGAAACTTGAAGATATTGAATATATCCTTTCCAGTTTAGTTCATTTTGTTTATTTGTTTATTTATTTATTTCAGTTGTTTGAACTGTATTTGATTGTGCACTTTAATAAAAAGTACTCCACTAAAGTTTGGTTTGACTGACTCGTCTTAGCTTTCTGCACTTGATTTTATTGACCTCATTATGACAGCTCAGTACTTTGGATGCTTATTTTGTTCTTTCATTCAGAATTGTGTTGAGGAAGTATGATTCCTTCTGCAATTTTCAGGTTCAGCTAGCAAATCATAACCAGCTTGTCGATCATTATGGCTCCAAGCATCCAAAAGAGAAGCCTCCTAGCAACTCAGAATAGCAGCTTTTTGCTTCTAAAAGACCTGGTTTTTCTGTTATGATGCTTTTAAAATGTAATTAAACTCTCAAAAAACTAGATCAAATGGAAGAGTTGTTATGCTCTGTGTTTGTAAGAATGTAACTTTATGTCACGCCTCCCCTAGATCCCTTTCATTAGCCAGAGGAAGCTTTGGAGAAACAGATCAATAAACTGTACAATTTACCTTTTTGCTGGTTTATATCAATGTTTTGTTGAATAATATCAGTTGACATGAGATTATGCTTTGTTATATGGCACAACAATACTATCTGGAGCAGGGCTGCTGACTTCCAGAATGTTTTATTTTTTTACCAGACAGCAATTTTGTGAATGCTCGATAATTAAAAGCGCTGCAGCTCTACTTAACATAGTAGCTAATGCTCGCTAAGCACAGGCAATATCAACTCAGGTGATGTATTTTGGTTATAACTACTTCATTGATTATGTCATGAAAAATTTATGCACAGAATTATGACTTGCTGCTTTTTTGAGCCTGTAGAATAATGTGGCTTTTTGAGTCTGAAAATGGCATTCAGTGTCTGCTCAAGCAGAGAGGACCTGACTAATAGTGTGTGCAAGAACTTCTTGCTCTAGAGGTTTCAAAGAACCTGGCGAATAGGGTGAAAAAACTTTTTAATCTGGAGTTTTCAAAGGGCCTTCCATGGACATCAAGTTGTTCATCTCATACTCATATCATGAGAGTCTTGATAACCTTTTCTTTTGTTTCCTATTCTGGGCAAGAGGGATTTTCTATATGTTGTCCCCAAATTTCCTCGTAAGCAAAAGAATGTGCTTCTACACGTGGTAACTTTGCGTCCGGAGAAATAACGAATTTCAGGAGTACTTGTATGCTCCGATGTCATTACTGAACAAAGTTTCCCAGAAAAAAATAACATGAAATTTAGATGCACTTGTTAGCGCTATGAACACAGGCGGAGGACGGACATGAACCCTCCACCTCAGCCTTGGAAAGCCTACACAAGGCTGTGCTATTTCGATGATAACAATCGTGTGATGAAATCAATGAGTTTAATTACTCCTTCAATAAGAAAATAAAGAAAATTAATTTGGCCTTCTCTTATTGAAGTATCGAAAGTGATACGAATTCACCACTACTTATGCCTTGACTTTGCCAGTGGGGCAATCAAAGGCTAACCCGTTCTGGTAGTTATGATTGGCAAGAATCAGTAGATTATTTGTCTTGCTGAGTTGAGCAAGGACAAAATATATTTGGATGTCTCTCCATAACCTGCAAGAAACTGAATCTAGTTGACAAGCAAGATACTACTTTGGGAAGGATAGATTCAGCAGATATACGCGTAACACATTTATGCATTCAGAAGAACAAAATGCACATGGAGCGACAAGTTTGCACAACTAAATGTCCTGATATTAATATATTTACATTTCAACAGAATGCTTATATGGTAAAGTCAAAGATAAATGCACGCAGGCTCAAGCACACAGTTGTGTGTGCAAGCAGCCATACTATACGAGACTATGCAAAATGCCACATGGACTGCACGATAAAAGAAACATTGAGAACCGAGCAAAGCATCTGCATAAACATTTATAAGAGTGAAATGTAAATGCTAACATTAACCAAAATCCAACTATAGAATATCTGCTAAAAGATGTAGTTCTGGAAAAAACAGAAATTAGTGGTCTTTCTAAGAGATGTAGTTCCAAAAATAGGAACTAGCAGTCTTTCTAACCATAAAAGTCTGTAGAAGTCACCAACTAAAGAAGAAAATGAAAACTGAAATCCAGTGTGTATATTTGGTGCAACAGTTACCTTTTCTAACTTGTTTGTGATGTCTTTTCGTTCTCGACTAACTAGGGAAAATGTGTCTCATTATCCCTATTTATACTATGACATAGGTTAATGTATATGGCAGGTTAAATTAGAGAACCTTCCTCCAGTTAGGCTTAAGGATTCTCTTCACGGATAAGTTTGTTCAGAAGTGTTGTCAACAGAGCATCCCTTTTCTCTGCTCGGCTCTGTTCTCTCAATCTCCGTTGTTCTTCCCTCTTCCTCCAAGCTTGTTCCATCTTCATCTTCTCCCTTTCAAGTTTCTCCATCGTTTGCCGCCATTCCTGCTCAAACAACTCCCTTTCTTGAGCACACTTCTCCATTGACTCCTTCCACTGCATATCAATCCTCTGTTGCTGCTGGAAGAAATTTCCAAGCATCTCCTGAAGACTAGCGAGAACACAGCCATTATTGTTTACATTCTTAAGAGACTGCATCAAATTTTTTTCCGATGGTCCAGTTTTGTGTCTTTTTCCTCCAACAGCCTTCCTTTTTAGTGCAACTGTTCCTTTTCCAGCCTGATCGACATCAGTGTCTTCTTCATCCTCCGGTACTTCGGAGTATTCCTCATGGGATTGATCTCCCGAAACATTTTCAAGTCTCTTCCTTCCTTTCATTGAACCAGTCTCCGAGTCAAGCTGAGCTTGCTGCATTCTATTGTCTCTTGCTGTAAACAGTGCATGGAGCTCATAAAAAAACGGACATTGTCGACAATTATCTAGATCAGATGCCTCTTGCCCCTGTATTATGGAAGCACATCAACGTTATGATCTAGAGATTTGAATATTGATGGAATATTCTAGTTGATCACATTGGAGTTTGAGCACAAAAGCAACAGATGGCTCTCTAAAGTTAGGCCATCATAACCCAAACTAACACTTTCGTGAACTAGTGCCAAAGAACTCATTTTCCTTTCTACAAGCATAATGTTGAAAAAAGAGAAAATAAAAGCATGTAAAACTAAAATTAAAAAAAAAACGAAAATAAATCTTGTGACCAGTCAGTATTCACCATGTGAAAAAATAGTTTACTTGAAATTTACTCAAACATGACATGTGAATATCACTTTTGGGAACCAAATCGCTGTAGAGATGTAATAAGACCAAGTTGCTAACACTATTTCATCTTTATGTGGACATTCAACAACTAAAAACATAGGCAATCTATGTGAATGAGGGCAAGAGAGAGGTTTCAGGAACAGAAGTTGGGTCCACTTCTCTGGGGTTCATCAATTGCGCCAATGCAAGAGTATATAAATGTTGTTCAACACTTTATACCAATCTCTTAACAGCTTATTTCTATGTTGAGCCATATTTCTTTCATTGCTCAATGCCACTCAATTTTGGAAAACACTGTTATTTAGGTTCAAGATACTAACCACACCACTGGAAGCTCCATTCCACATAGATTGCTAAAACCTTGTTTGAGCACACCTTCTTAGCTTAGAAAACTAACCTTTACTACACTATAGCATTCTCCAAATATATACTGTTCAGCCTGAGCTTGTTTCAATGAGACAATAATAAACCGTACGGAGGAAATAAAATAGTTTAGCTCGACTTATATTCAACTCTATAAAAGCTCATCCAAGACTGAAATTATACCAAGGTCAAACTCCACTTAAAGATCATTAAAAAGTTAAAACTAATGCTAAATTTATCCCCACCTGTCATGTCTTCCTATCTCAGTTTTCATTTTCAATAGAAATGAATAACACTAAATTCTGGAGCTCATTCAAGCAAAGCCATAAAATTCAATCCCTCTTCAATGAGAAAGTTAAGCCAAATTTCTTTTGTTGCAAAACCTCAACCACAGACCTAACATGACATTCATGTTAAGTTCCTCCAAGGAGATTCAATGACACTTCCCCAACAAAATGACAAATGGCTTAACTTTTACACCTTATCAAGGTTAAACTGTGAATGTAACTGTAAAGTTATAGCCAAGAACCAAGAACTACTAACCGCGCCAAAATGTTAACAACTGAGAAAAGTCAGAGGGAAGGGAATTCCATGTGTGGGAAAAAAACTCTCTTACA
This sequence comes from Paulownia fortunei, assembly GCA_019321725.1. Taxonomy (NCBI): domain Eukaryota; kingdom Viridiplantae; phylum Streptophyta; class Magnoliopsida; order Lamiales; family Paulowniaceae; genus Paulownia; species Paulownia fortunei. The sequence continues at coordinate 4,005,831 of CM033122.1, read as the reverse complement.
ATGATACAGCATGCTTCCAAATTCTATATTTACCACATCTAACATAGTTTGACTAACAACCTAAACTTCCACGTAATATCGCAAATAGCAAAGCACAAATAATATTGCTTTAATTCATATGACATTTTTGCCAAGTTGCACACAAGCTTGACTAGGACCATGACCGATACAAGCATATCACAGCAAAAAGTATTGTGCTGACAAAATCGAACGTCATGAAACCGTTACACAAGAAAAGGATAATCCTGAATTAACTCCATATTCCGTTTTTGCCACATACTTGACCGTTGATGAAACCAAACATAGAAGGTCGGCACATTTAGACAGGACCTGATTCTTGACAATCTCACAAAACCAAAACTATAAAATCTCAAAGAAGTAAAGACCACGGATCAAAACCCAAAAAAATGAAAAGCAAAAGTACCTCTACTCATTTCCAACAATTAATTCCAATTTCTAGGTCATTCCTCATCCCCTCTCAGCAGAAATAGACTGTAAAACTCAAATATATATATATATATATGTATATGACAATAAAATGTTTATTTCCATCAACTAGCTGTGTCCATTAGTGTTTGTAATGGAACAAAAAATTACAGAAATTTTGACTCTTATATATATGTATATGACAATAAAATGTTTATTTCCATCAACTAGCTGTGTCCATTAGTGTTTGTAATGGAACAAAAAATTACAGAAATTTTGACTCTTTAATTACAACCTCATTCATATCAACCAGATGTAAACTTTTGAAAAAGATTTTTAAAACTCCCAATAAACGAAAATGTAAAAGCACACATCCACAGGACATTCATGCAAAAGGCACAATTATATACATTCCACCCAATTTGAAACTTGATTATTAGAATCCAAATGCCATCATCCGACACCAACCTCTCAGAAAGAAGAAACTTTAGCAGAGAAAACCAAGAAATAAAATTAAATTACAACCATAAATGCTAACATATAGAAACAAACATGTAATTAAAATAAAAAATTTTATGAATCCGATTTTGGTAATTGAATTCCCAATTTATCAAAACATGTACACAGGCATGTAAAAATACATATATACCACTTAGTTTAAAGTTTCATTACTCTGATTTCATTGACCAACACATCAGTTTTATGATTTCAAGACCACCTCTCAAAAGAAGCTTGAAAAGAAAAAGAAAAAAAAAAAAAAAAAAAAAAACTGAAAGGAAGAAACCCATCACAGATCACATGCATGCATGCATATATCTACCATAAAACATTTATATATGAACAGATTACCTTGTATCTGTTAACAAGATTTTTCCACTTGCATTTGCACTGATCAATGGTTCTCCTGTAGCCCTTATCCCTCATTCTGTTAGCCACCATTTCCCACAAATTCTTGTTCCTCTTTGATGTGGTGAAGTCCCATTCAAGCTGAGCCCTGATTTCAATGAAGTCCCTTGTTTCTTGATAGCTCCATTGATGGACCCTCTCATCTCTCCTTGTAAACTCGTCATCATAAGCACCAGCATCACCACTACCGGAGAAAAGTCGTAGGGAGGGAGGAGGAGGGAGGGGGATCATGATGGGGTGGTGGTGGAGGAGGGGGTAGGGAATGGTGGGGTTTATTGGGGTGTTGATGTTGGTGCTGCTGAGGTGGTGGCTACTGACATTTCCAGGACCGTTATACATCATCTTTTGGGGTGTGATTTAAGGTTTAGTATCAGTCTGAAATTCACTGTTTGTTTAATGTGGGGTTGGGGATTTGGAGTCAATTTCCATTTAAGGTAGAGGAAGACTGCTCTTTCTTTTTACTTTTTTACTGCTTTCTGACTGTGGACGGGAAAAAATACTTGTCCTTGTGGGAGTTTGACTGTCTGAAAAGGGTTTTTATAGGGGAGAAAAGTAGGGGGAACTATGCATTTTCTTGTGTTAAGAAAAAAAAAATCACAAAATTACCACACAAAAGAGAAAAAATAACATACATGAAAAGAAACAAAAACAAATAAAGATGGCAGTTAGTGACTTCAATTTAAGCACAAATTGTCAATAACATTATAGTACATTGAAAAAAAAAAAGATTTTAGCATATGTTGTTGACTATAGAATTTTGAGTTATCAAGGAAAAAGATTCCCAACTGAAATTTCTTGTTATCATGAAAGAAATAAAATTAAAAAAAATGCATATGAGTATATTGTGAATGAAAAAGAAAAAAAGTAAGAAAAAATAGCATTTGCAGGGAGGCATAATATATGAATTATGATATTTTCGTGGTCACCACAGAATTCTCTTATACTTTTGGGGCAGAGGGTGAAAAACGAAAACCTCACTTTTATTAATATTTTAGAAGTGCGACTTCAGTTGAGACGTATTTGTTTATATATATCCTTTCAGATCCGCGATCAGAATTCATCATTATCTTTTCCTATCATCGCCTGGCCTAGGGTTTGCTCCAATTTCTCTATCCCTCTCTACATAAATCTATATACGAAATACCACACATATGCAACCGCCTAATAGAGTCCAATCCTAGTAACTTTCTGATAAATCCCTTTCCTTTTCCGAAATTTCTGTTTGATTTATAGATTTGAGGATTAGGGAATTAATAATGATTATCTCTGTTAAATTTCGATTCTCATCATCATTCAGTGTGAAGCTCACGAATAATCTGCGAGTCTTCGGCCCTGGTTTGAATCCTTTTGCCCCCTATAACTTGGCCAATCATTCCTCTCGCTAAATTTTCTGTTTTTCGATCTTTCCGTGAAGATAATGTAAAAGGATTTCGTATTAGAAAAGAAGCTCTGAAATTTCAGGTCTTTTTTGAACCGCTTTATATATTCAGATACGTTTTCTGTCCTGAAATTCGAAGATAAGGTCAATACTTATAGAAAATATTGAAGTTCTCTGTTCTGAGTATTTGTGTCTATCTTGGGTCTTTCTTTTCTTGTGAGGATTTTCGGGCTTATGAAAAAAGGGATCTCTGAGATTGAGATCCTCTCTGCTTCGGCTTTAGGTATAAGATCTGTCTCTTTTCTTTAATTAGCTGATTAAGTCTAGTTTTTGTAGTTTAAGATCGTGAATAATGTAAACGGGTGTTTAGTTTTAGACTTTGGCCTTCTTAGAAGCAAAGTGTTGGGAATTGAAGTTTGTTGGTTTGTCGCATATAGCAGAAGAGTTTGTTTTTGCTATCAAAAGATAGAAAGATATATACACTACAATGCCGGAGTTTGAGGTGGAATCTATTAGGAGGAGCCGAAAGTTGCTTAGGTCAGGAGGCGATAGGGATGATCGAGGCTGGACCGTGCTCCACATCCATGCCCGGAAAGGTGACCTCAAAGAGGTAATATTTTTATCCTGTCTATCATAAGTTTTATCGGAGTGTTGTTCCATTGTCTCTATTACATATGTGATGTTTCTAATTCAGTTTGATTTTGTTAGATAAGGTGCTCTATTAATTTTAGCCCTTCTTCCTGAATAGAGGAATATGTATGGGGCTGAAATTTAGTTCTTGAAAAGATTCTGTGTTTTGTGATTCTTTCTAATGATAAATAGGATTTCAGGAAATCTGCTAGTATTAGTTACTATTCAAGCAGAGAACGTGATGTTGCATGCAAGTGAAGAACATTACTTTGCCTTTCTATCACTATTATTAAGTTTTCGGCCTTCAACCATTTAAGGGAATCAATACAGACTTAAGAAACCTCACTGTTCTGTTATGATATGCTTATCTGGTAACACTATCATGATTTCTCTTTGCAGCATCAAATCTTGAATGGATTCAAACTTTCTGTTCTTTGTGCTTGTTGAGGTAGAAACCAGTCCATTTGTCGCTGAATAGATTATTTGAAAAAGGGCTTTTGTTTTCTCAGAATATGTTAGCAGCATTACTACTGAGAAATTATTTTTTTCTCGAATAAAATAGAGTATTAGAAAGAAAGAGTAACAAAAAGATCTCTTACTGCTCTTGGGTGGGGCACAGTCATGCATCACTTGTGCCTTATTGACATGTTGGTATACTTTTAGTCATCAGACACATCGAATGCACCTAATGTATTTAGGTTAAAGAGAAAGGTTCAGATTAAGTATTTATTTGATGTTGTTAGGTTCACCATATGCATTATCTCAATTTCCTGATACATGTTGCTGTGTTGCTATCTCAGCAAATTCAGTAGCAGGTCTCTGTGTTGTATAAGATAAAAAATACTTGTTGCCTTCCATGTTGATGAACAGAAAATAACTCACGCTTTGTGAAATGGATTTTATTCTCTTTTATCCATGGCATGATTTGATGTGTTTGTTGTCCCTGTTGATCGGATTCTCCATGCTGTTATTTTTTATTTTTTCGGCTTCTTTGATTGTCTTATGTGTTACATTTTCCATTATTTTGCAGGTGAAACGGCTTCTTGACGAAGGAATGAATGTTAACGTGGCTGCTCAGGGACCAAAATCGCATGGCGTGACCCCTCTCCATCTTGCTGCTAAAGGGGCCATCTTAAAGTTATGGATGAATTGCTAGAGCGTGGTGCTGACATTGATGCACGAACTAAGGGTGCATGTGGCTGTGCGTATATTTTCTACAACTGTAATACTTATATTTAGAACAAATAAGAAGCAATTTTCTTGTCTACTTGTATCTTACTTCGTCTTATGTTTCTATTGGAGACAGGGACCCCACTTCACAATGCAGCTAAAGAGAGAAAGAAGAAAGCAATTAGATTCCTGGTTGAAAATGGAGCATTTTTGCCCGATGACATCAACGATACAAGGTTCAATCCACCTGTTCACTACTGTCCTGGTCTCGAATGGGCTTATGAAGAACTGAGGCGTTTACAGCTGGACAATTCTTCATCTGGTGAGACATCCTGTAGCTCAGATAACTGAGGTGTACCCTCGTTGATGCTTCTACCGTACCGTATCTGGAGAAAGAAGTGGATTTACTGCCATTGGCTTGCATGTTAATCAGTTCGCTTACATGAGCTTGAGTCATCCTGCTAAGTACTGTTCTGGTGACCAGTAACTCAATACTTTGTATTTCATAATGCCTGAGCTGAATACTGTTGCGTCTTCTCAGTATCTATGAGTACCTATGTGTGCATGTGTGTGTTGTCAGTATTTGAGTGTGAATCGCCCTTGATAATGGCATATGAGGGGTATTCTGTCTGGAAAACCTCTATGTTGCAGTCTGTATTGTGGTGAAGTGGTTAATATATTGGACTATTGTGTGGAACCCTCTCTCTCTCTCTCTGTGATGGCTTGTCTATGCTCCTGTCTCTGGTAATTACTTCACCATTGATAAGTAGGTGTATGAAGAGCAGTTTTCTCTTATGATTTATTTTCCCCTTCTCTTGGCTGACTTTGCGGTGGTGAAGTATGAATACCTTGAGAGGATTTGTCCAAGTTTCTGAAATTTTGTTATGGGTTGGTCGACTCAAGTTAAATAATGTTTCATGGCAAGTGAAATTAGTGCGAATTTAAGCTGATGTATACGCATTCATGTAATTGGAGAACAAAGATTTTTGTCTATGAAGCATCGGCCTGCTAAGCTGTATAGTCTCCCCAGCCCAGAACCTGAAGCTTCATGTTGTGCTATTTGTGTTGTCTCCAGCCATTTTCATTTGTTTCTCACTCATGAGGAAATATGAATATTGGTATATAGCATTCAAGGAGACTATAACATATTTGTTCTTTGACATATAACCCACATAGTTAATTAGTATTTCCTAGTGACAAAATTAGCAAGAAAAATGGAAAAGACATATTGCAATAAACACAGGCCTCTATTTATATATATTATTGCAACTGGAAAGAATGATAATATTAATTTCTACCAACTGTGATAATATATCAAAGTAGTTTTGGTTGAGCTTAATTTAGTAACTAAGATGATTCTTCTAGGTTCACATATATGTGGCGGCCCAATAAAAGTGGGTTAAAATTGTATCTGAGCTTTTCACATTTGTGGTATATTTTGTTAGAAAAATGAAATCTGACAAAAGAAATTAAGTTTCAAACAATTGATTCTTTCTCTTTCACTTTTTCCCAGATTAAATCAGTAATATTTATGTTACATTAAATGTATGATTCGGGTGTGCCATTTCAAATAGTCATTCTTGGATGATCAACCACCGGAGAGTAGATGAAGTAATTTAGTTTATACATAGCAGTCCCACAAAAAAAGGCCCGTGTAATTTAAATTAGGCAATTTATTTTCATACAGGTATTAGTTTAATTTTTGCTTTCTTAAGCGATTACTAATGCAAGACCAAAAAACTAAAATGCTACAGAAGTTCGCCTACTAAATCTGAATTCTAGAGAGACGCATACATAATTAAGGTAAATATGTTGATCAGATAATATGGTAAAAGTTAATATCCCAAAAATTTTGCAATAATAATTAAGGTTTTGTTTTTTAAGTACTACTAGATAAGTGGATGTCTATACAACTTTATTTTATTTTCGTTATTTTTTGTATAGGTAGTTTTATGTAAGAGTATAAGATTTTTTTAATTTGTTATTGACTCATATATGTTATGCGGCAATATCTTAATTATTTATCAAAATTGAGAATAATAGAAAAAATTGTGGTCGTGAGGCATGGCCCACTTAAAGCTATAAAATTATAGGTCAAGGGATAGGTAGTGGAAACCACTCCCTATAATTTAACAGCTAAATGCACCCGCTTCTCTATAAAGTGACTCATCACTCTACTAAATTTGACATCTTGCATTAATCAAATATACTGGTGGAAATGTCATTGGAAGACTGTTGTATTTTTTTCGTTAAAGGATTGTGACTTCGCTTCTTTTTTTCCTAAAAAAATAGTTAAAATATAGACGAGGATTGATAAAATATTCGAATCAAGACATAATAATTGGCAATAGGGAGAATTGGAATCAAGACATAATCAGGATTGATAAAATTTTCCACCCGGTAACTGACTAATGACTACAAGAAAAAAAAAATGAGTGGAAAGATATTAAAAAAATATCTCATTAATTACATATATAATATAAAAAAATTTATCGTTACAATAATAATCTTCACAAGTTTAATGATTTGTTATTATTGAAAATTAGTGATACATAATGATAATAAAAATATTTCTATCACTAAGTTATCGTTGTACACGTGCAACTATTAATAGTGACAACTTCAACATTATATACATACATGTAACTGATAATTAATAGTGATAATTTAAATATTAGATATTACCATTCTTAAATTATGAGAAATCCATCATTATGTCAAAACAATACTTAGTGTAACTGATATGTATCATTAGTAAAAAAATTTACATGGTAATTAATATTCTTTTTGTTTGTAGCTAATTCACAACCTATTATCATAAATATATTCTGATGATATTATTATTTATAATTCAATAATTTATAATTCTATTTAAGTATTGTTTAAATAAATGACATGGAATGACTTGTCATTAAATCAAAAAGTAAAATCATTGCATGTTTGATATTAGTATAGTAATAGATTTGTCTAGGCCAGCCGGCAAAACTATGTTGCCAAAACCGAGTCCAATCATTGTTGTTAACTGTGATTTTGTTTTGGATTTTCGTTGGTAACTTGGCTTTTTTTGTGAAACATGAGATTTTCCAAAGTTAAGATGATTACCCTCGCTTGTTATGGCAATTGTCTTGGTGTTTCACAGCAACCAGACAAGCAAGAAACAAAATCACATTTCATAATACAAAATAATGGTCATTCCATGAATAGTTTACTATAATGTTAACAATAATACCAACCATTCTAATATTTTATGCATCATGTCTATACGGGTTGCTTTCGTGTGCTGAAATCGGTATGCTACTCTTGAATAAATAATTAGGAGGGTCTTGAAATTATCTCAAAAAAATTTCTATGATTAAGTCGGTAATAATTTAAGAAATAAATAATTATTAACTCAAAGTAAGAAATTAAAGTAGGTACCTTATAAATATAAATTAGATGAAGGGGTATTTATATTTGTTTATATTAAATATATTGAGTCTCATGGACTTTTTAATGTTATTTGATCTATTTAACCTATAAATTTGTATGGACTACAATTAAATATTTATTGAACTAAAATAAAATAAAATAACATACCCATCAAGCTTGTAACTTTATTTGAACCCTACTTAAGGGAATTGCATGAGATGAGTCATTTCTTAATTATTAGCTTCTGTAAATTAGTTAAAATGAGATAAAGTCCATGTACATGTAAAATTAGTTGAATTATATTTAATAGATTGAGGGATATTCTTGTCCATTTATTAAAGTTTTTTCAGAAAAAAAATGAAAAGTGCCATTATAAATTCCCTTTAAAAAACATAGGAATGAGAAATTCTTACGCACTCTCAAAAGTTGTTACTTGTTAATGTCTTTTTGCTGAATCCACCTACTGTCTTGTTTTGCTCTTTGGCTTCAGCTAGATCCGAACATGGGCTTGGTTCGAAACAGATTGGCTATCGAACTGTGGTTAATGGGTTAGAGTTCACGACTGGTTACGGGTTCTATTTTCTCCAACCTATGAACGGCCGGATTGGGCGCAACAGTTCCACGGGCAGAAACTGTCAAGCTCAACCCGGTGGATTTTTATTTTTATTTTTATTTTTTTAACTAAAATAGTATAAAAGTGTCCTAATTTTGAACATGTAATTTTCATATTATTAGCAAAATACTCTGACCAATGAGTTAATGAGCCATATATTTATAATTTTGAATAAGTATATAAATAAGTCTAATGATTTTTTTTTCATCCCCCCCCCCTCCCCCACCTCAAATTATTTGTATTATTTTTTAAAAATTAATATAATTAGTGTTGTTTCTCTTTTTAAATTTAATTAATTAGTTTCAGATATGACAAGTTACAAATCAAATTTTATATTCAAGCATTCAACATTTTATCTTAATAATAAGTAAAGTTTTGAAAATTATCTAATGATACTACTCTATAATTATCTTAATAATAAGTAAATTTGTATTTTTTTTTAAATATTTAATGATGCTACTTTATAATTATCTAATATTTATTTTTCAACTTCTCATTTAGTATCATTAAATTATTATAATGTTGTATCAATTTTACATGATAACATTAACTCTAAAAATTAAAATTTAGTAAATTGTGATTTATTAATGCAGTGTAAATGAGATAAATATGTTTTAAAATTTTTAAAAATTAATTTAGTTACTGTTGTTTTTTACCATAAGTTTAAATTTAAGTTTTTTTTTTCAAATTAAATTTTTTTTTAAGTTCGAAAATTAATAATATTTTTTATAAATTTAAGTTCAAAAAATTTAATATATATACATAAAGGTTGGAATTGGAATTAGAAAACAGTTAATTAGAATTGGCCCACGATTTTGAAATCCAAATCATAATCGACCTTGGTTAATGTTAAGGATCGAATTTTTTTCGAACATTGAAAGTGACGATTTTGAACTATCCTCATCTAAATGCTTCCCAGTGATGTAATCATTTATGCTTTATAATAATTGTTCATTAAAATATACACCAATAAAACTGGAATTTTCTATTGACCAGAACAAAAGAAAAAGATATTTTCTTTAGATATAGGAAGACCATCCACAGAAAATAGAACTAGCCCAAAATGATGGAGTCTATATATATTTATACCCTGCAAATTTCCACAGAAAATATATGCTTTTTTTTTTGGCTGGTTTCATTGGAAATGTATAATTCATAAATAAAACAAAAAGCAAAAAAAGGTTTGTACAAGGAAATGTAAAATTAATCAATTTTCAGATAGTAAAAAAGGGTCTCCAATTCAATTATGTATTATATTAAATTTCATCTCATCATAATCTCTAATAGTTTACTCATCCCAATTAAGTGCAAATTCAAGAAAATTAATTTTCATAATTGTTACCTTATATCAATATGTGAAATTCAAATTAAAACGTGACACCAGTGCCAGGAATTATAAAAAGAAAAAAGAAATATGTGGAGAAAAAAAAAAGAAATTGAAAATAAGGACAGAAAAAGGTGGAATGAAAAAGAAACATGAGATAACAAATTAATTGAAGTATCTAACAATTGCCCCAAAAAAACAAATACAATTAATCTAAGAAAGGGACAAGAGAAAACAGACAATTTTTTCCCAAGAACACAAGAGTGGGATTGATGAAGAGTCCCATTCAAGAATAACAGGTCATCTTTGAGGAAAGACCTGGAAAACATATTCAATCTTATTACCCAAATTAAAAAAAATTAAAATTTAGGATTTGAATTATCAATATCAAAATGTTGGAAAAGAAGAAACTATATTTTTCAATATGGGCAATATTGATAAATACTGTTATGTATTATATTTAAGGGTGATTTTATTCAAAATCTGAACGTACTGTTAGGTATTGAGTTATAGAGGGTGATGTTCTTAACCTCCGACCCACTTTGTCCAATGGTGTTGATCAATTCATCCAAAATAAAAATTGAACGCTTGTACAATAGTTCAATATAAAATTTCAATTTTTAGTAATTGTAAATATTCATTATTAATGAATTATGGATAATTAATACTTTTAATGCAATAATGTATATAATCAGTTCACTCAAAAAAAGAAAAAAAAAAAGTTCTATTTAATCAGAGGAATTAATTCAAAAGGTTGATTGACATCATACCCAAATATAGAACTTTAACTTTTTTTTTTGGCTTTTTTTGGAGATACGGAACTTTCATATTATGCATTCAAAACGGAAAATTTCAACACCAAACAATAAAAAGGGAATCCATTAATTGCACTTTAAACAAACCAATGTATATCGTTGTGAACAAAAATAAAGAATAATTATGAAACAAATACCCGAAAAAAGGAAAAAACCAAAAATAAAATATGTATATTTTACCTGGATTAATGAATAAATATTGTACTTATATAAAATATAGTAACACAAAAAAAAAAAAAAGCCTGGGATTATACATCGGGATGGCACAATCTAGGCAGGACATGAATCCCCACAGCTTGAAACTCTGGTGGAACCTCCACCATCCACAGTCTTGCCGGAGGCAGCGCCGCCACATCCACCACCGCGATGCCCAAACCATCAGCACATAGTACACACACCCTTCCACCTGCAGCCACCACCTGTTGCGCCCCTGTAAGCATCTTATTCTTCACCACCTCCACCCACGCGTCCTTCAAGTGATCATACTTTTTCAACCAACCCTTCGACTCATCCACCACGTAGATAGTCTCCTCCTCCATCGCCGCCGCCGGACCCCTCCACCCCGCCAGCATCCCCTCCGGCATCTCCTCCCACGAATCCGTCTCCACGTCGTAGATTATCCCTTCCTTCGCAGCGTCACCTTTCACGTTCACCATGCACAATTTCCCCTTCCATCCGACCGCATCAATCGCTTCCCGGCTAAATTTAGCGTCCCTAAGCTTCGCCATTTTTTCCCATCTCCACCGCGGTCGCCGCTGATGTTGGTGGTGGTGCTCAATATTGAGGTCCCACTTTTCCACCGACCGCGCAACGTCGTTGTCGTAGTGAGACCCAATTCCGCTTGCCACGTAGACAACCCCGCAGGAAGCCCCCGCAGCGCACCACCGGCGGGGGGCGGAGAGTGGGGGACCGTGGGCCCACTTTTGGGACAGCGGGTTGAAAACGAGGGGTTGGGATAAGGCAGGGAGGAACTGGTCGGTGGTGGCGGCAAGGAGGACGAGGTTGCCGGAAACAGAGACGGATTGGATGGGGAGCTTGCGGGATTTAAAGGAAGGGTGGCGGAAGAGGATCCGGAGGGGAGGGGCAGGCGGCGGATGAGGGAGGGATAGCCATTTACATGATATAGGATCAAACGAGGAGAATTGTATGGGGTTTGAGAGGTGGAATGGATTTCGGTTGATGAAAGAAGAGCGTAAAGAGATAGAAAGGGAGGAAAAGAGGGAGAATAAATGAGGCGGCGCCACGAACGGCAGACGGAGTAGAGAGTGGAAGGTGGGACGAGAGAGAGGCAGAGTTGGGCTATGTGGTCGGGGAGTCCGGGGAGTAAAGACTGGTGGTGGTCCTCCGCTTCGTGAGGGTTGTGGTGGCGGTGCTTTTGTCTTTTGCCTGTTGAAGCCGAAGAGCTGGGGGTGGTATATTCAAGAGTTGTGATGGAGGTGAGATTGCTCATTTGATTTGAGAGGGGAAAAAGGGGGAGTTTGGAGCCATGGGGTTGGGTGCTTTTAAAGGAGTGGGGGTGGGTGGCGTGGGGTGGGGTGTTCCAAAATCTTTCCTCAATTGTTTGTTGGGTTATTGGACATTTTGAATTATTATTTTTTAATTTATATTTTATTATTTATTATATTTTCTTCACCATAGGTGTTTAGAAAAATATTTTATACATATAAAATTAAATAGAGAATAAAATATTAATTTATAATAAAAATTTTAAATTTAAAATACACTAAGATAAAGAAAGGAAAAAGCATATTTAAAAATGTAATTTTGCGAGTCTATGCCAATCCAAAAACACCAACTTGTTCCACAATAGAATATAGATTAAAGTCGCATTTTTCTAAAAACTCATGCCCCTATTGTGCAACCAATAGAAATTTAATACATTATCATTATTTATTTTAATTTTATATTTCATATCAAATATATATTAAATATATAAAATATTTACATCAATACAAGATAAAAAATTAAATTAAAATAAAAAATATGAAGTGATTAAATGATCAAAATAGCACCGCTTTAATACACCTACATCGTAGTTACAACTACCGTTTTTTTGTTTTTAAATTCAATTATTAACTTTTACCACTTTGTCACAATCACATGCTTTTTTAACCCTTCATCATCTATCACTTCAAGTTTAATTACCTGCAAGTTGTTGTGTGATATCAGCTTTTTTATCTCATAAAAACGGCTTTCCCTTCAAAAGTACGTGGCATCCAGGTACATCACAAAAGCAAAGGTGGGGGCAACCTAGTAAATTCAATTGCTTAGATTTGAACAAGAAGTGGGGTTCGTTGAGCTTGGACTTTTGCATTCAAATTTCAATGTGGACAAAAAGAGAGGGACAAAGGTGGAGAGAGATAGATAGAGAAAATGGGGTATGAGATTAGAGAATAATAAATAAGAAAAAGAATTTGTGACAAATGATTTTATAATATGAAAGAATAACCAAATCGATCTTAATATAATTAGCAATTTTAATTGATTGGACCGATGATCGAATTAATTTAATAAAAATTAATTATATTTTTTATTTTATTATATAAAATAATAATATAATAAATTAATTATAATATAATATAATTTAAATATAAAAATAAATAAATAACTACATAAAAATATATATAATAAGATACAAAATTCAAATAATCACATAAATATAATAAAATATTAAATTTAAATTTTTATAAAAATTTAAAATAAAAAAATAAAAACTAAATAAATTAATTTTAAACAATTTGATTGATTGTTGACCGATTTTGACCAATCAAATTGGTCTAATAATTTTTGAATCTATCCAAATCAAATTATTGAATTGATCAATCCAGAGTTTGAAAATATTATTTCATACTACCTAACTATAACTATAAAGTTGGTCCATAAAAGTGGCCTTTTAGGCACGCTCAACAACTTGCACGCCACCAATTTGTTTATTCATTTAGAGTAACTAGATGTTACATATTTAAATAGTAATAGAGGGAGATTGTGAATCTTAAATAATTCATATTTTAAATCCTACATCACAATCATGGACGGGGCCCAAAAAAGACCTTGGACCTTTTATTTTATTTAAATAAATATAAATACCTATCATTCTCTATTTTATTTAAAATATTAATTAACTTAAGTATTGAATGAAATTTTCTAAAATACTTTTAAAAATTTTTAATTATCTATTCGTATTGCAGAAAGAAATTCTAAAAAAATATATTTATTTTTGGAGATGAGTATATCACATAATAACAAGTATTTATCCATTTTTCAAATTTTGACTCTTTTAATGTGTTATGTACAGGGCATTTTAATTGGTTAATTTGTTTGGAAATGTTCCAAACATGTTTTGATATCTTGATCGATGTTTTAGGCGTTTATTGAATATAATGACCTTTGTAGTCTATCAAAACTCAAATTAATTATGCAAGTTTTTACCAAGTTTATGTAACTTATAATAACTTCAATTTTGTATTTTACACATGTAGAGAGTAGTTTCAATTGAAAAAATATAGTGTATAAAATCCACAAATAAGAAGGCAGCCACATTCCTATTCAAAATTAATGGCTGCGAGGACAAGTGGGAGCCGTCCATAATAAATACGACGACTACTAAAAACTTTGAAAATTAAATGGGGATTGACCACTACCCAAAAAATTAAAGGCCAATCACAACAAATCTCTCATTCTATCAATCACCCTCCCCCGACATTGTACCGAACACGTTCTAATGCTGCTAAAAATTGAAAATTAAATAAATTTATCTTTTCTTTTGAATGATTTTCAATTGCAAATTCGATATTTTATAATATTAATTTGCTTATAATTTACAAAATATTAAAAAATTAAAGATAGGTATTGGGTTCGTCCATTCCATTCTATGCTTAAATTAAAAATCAAATGTATGATACTAATTAAATATCAAAATTATAAATTTAAAACAATCTATATTCGTGTTTAAGTATATTATATTTTAATTAATTTCGTTCCAAAATATATAGAACCAATTCACTAGAAATAGTTTTCGCGGCTTCACATTGTAAGTCCACAAAATATACATGTATCGTGCATTGATACAAAAATTAAAGACAATTAATTATAATTATGATCAAATTAAGATGTCTCGTTTGCTTCCAAAATCAGCCTTTTCGTTAATATAAAACTCCTATAGTGGATATTTCCAATATAATCTCGTGCTTTGCCAAAAAAAATAGAGGTTTAATGGTCTCCATGAATTGCTTAATCCGGTTTGATTCTGTTTTTCTTTCTTAACTTTTGTGTTTTCCTTATAATAATATGTTGCACGTGGCTACATGCACTTTTTCTATTACAAACAAATCTAATTACATTCTTAATATAAGTTTAACTAGACAAATAATATGAAAGCGAAAGCATGATTAAAGCATAAAAGTAGTTGATCCACTTTTCAACAAAAAAATAAAGAAATGCGATATTAGTTACTAAAAGAAATGAAGAAACGCGCAAGCGTGCTAGTTAATACCCTTTATGTGTCCATTTGAGGGGGTCAAGTTAGGGGTAGAATGCAAAAATACTTTCATTTATATTGTTTATTAAATAAAATTTGCATTATACATGTATGTACATATATTGAACTTTATTGAATAATATTATTATTTTTCAGATGAAATATTTAACACACATATTATACTTATCCCGTATAACCTTAATAATTTATAAAAATATTTATTATAATTAAATAATTATCTTTAAGTTATATCATAATTATAAATTATATTATATAAACAATTTTACATAATTAAAAAATAAGAAGAAGTACAATACATATAAAAATAATGACCAAATAAGATATATTTTTGTTTTTGAATAATTTTTTTATATTAATATTTTATTCGTATTTTTTATCTTATAATCAATTTTTTTGAGATAACTTTTATTGAATGTTATAATTTATATGTATTAAATGTCAAACCTTTTGCGTTCCATATTTAACTAATCATGATTTTATATAAAAATGCAGAAATGAATTTTTAGACAAAAGAAGTGGTGATGCTACTCCTGACCTAATAATGTGGAGGTGAAAGAAGACGCGGGGTCCATTTTAGGAAAATATAGTGACACGTGTAATATGGCGTGTGAAGCTGAAAAAAGGTATTTTTGTCGGATTCTGAGATTCGTTGGTTGATAAGTACCGCCGGTACCCGTCACGTGTCGTCCATGACCGCCTTTTTGTCGCATTTATCTTTTCTATTTCTGTGGTTCGAGGCTGCCTTTTTTTTCTTTTTTTATTAAATACACTTTATTCCTTATATTATTAATTTTCTATCAATTATTCCTCTTTATTAATCAATTTTTTAAATATAATTCTAAAACAATAAAATTTATATTGATGGAAAAAAATACGTCTAAATTAAATAAAAAATTAAATTCACTTTGTCCCTAGAAACTATATATTATTTTGCTCCCTTTAAAATTAAATATAATTATTTAATCTCATATTTTATGTAACATTAACTTTATTAAATAAATTAATTTTTAATTAAATTTAAAATAAATAAGTAGAAAAATATAATAAGATACATTAAATTTAAAAAAAAATATATCACATGAATTTATACAACTACTATTTATTTAAATATTTCTTTAGTGAGTAAGAATTAAAATTTAAAATCAAATTAATTGATAATATTTAAAGGTATAAATGATTCTATTATGTCATTTGTAAGTCAAATATATTAACAAATTTAATTTAAATGTGTGTTTATTTTTTATGAATGAAAAATTAAAATTAAAAAATAAAAAATAAAAACTCACATAAAGTATATAAATGAAATTAAGAAATTTGAGTGAAATTATAAAAGAAAAATGAGATGTTTCCTAAGACAACATATATAAGATATTAGTAATATAAATTTATGTGAGATAATTTATTTAAACTTAATGTGTCTTCACTATATTAATAAAATTATATTTTGCTATTTTTTATTTTTTATTTAATTGAAGATTAATTTATTTAATTAAATTAGTATTGAATAAAATTTGGAGTCAAATTAATTGACATTTGATTGTGTAAAGTATACCGTATAATATTTTTTATTTTTTATTTTTTATTTTCTAATATTTATTTTTCTTTCACAAATAAAAAATCACATATTGAAGTTAGATTAATTCATATGTTTGACCTACACATGCATACCTTATATTATAAAAATATTTATACATTTATAATATCAACTAATTAATTTAAATTATAATATTTACTTATAAAATACTTTATATAAAATGGTAGTAAAATAAATTTATGTGACATATTCTTTTAAAACTTTAACGTGTTTTCTCTATATTATTGAAATTATATTTTTGTTTTTTATTTAATTAAAGTTTATTTTATTTAATAAAGTTAGTGTTAAATAAAATATAGTATCAAATAATTAATATTTAATTATAGAGAGGGTAAAATACTATATAGTTTATAAGAGAGGAGATAAAGTGAATTTATCTTTTTATTTAACTCAAGATCATTTTTGTCTATCAATATAAATTTTATTATTTTAGTAACGTGTTTGAAGGTTTTATTAGTAAATAGGGGTAATTGATGTAAAATCAATAGTATGATGGGATAAAATGTATTTTACCCCCTTTTTTTTTCTCCTCACAATTTTGCTTTTCTATTTGTAGCTTTTTATCTTAAAATAAAATAATTTAAGAATACTGTCAAGAGGATCAATTAAAATTCAGAAAAAAATGTTGGCATTATTTAGGATGGTAATGGATGAGTTTGGGATGAATTAATTCGTTCTATCAAAAATATTTAGAATCTTATCTTTGATCCACCCAAATCTCGAAATTAATGGATTAGACATGTTAGATCCAGATAGATCAATTTTATATTTTAAAAAATATTATAAGATATATTTTTTTTAAAAATAATATACTAGAATTTTCTTAAAATATATATTTTAAAAAATATCACATAAATATATATGTATATATATATATATTAAGTTAAAAAAGATAAAGTAATTAAGATAAGACAAGTTTAAAATAAAAATTCAAAACTCATCTCGAATTTATTTATAATAGTTAATATTCACCTTAAAATAAATGAGTTTGACATGGTTTAAATTTGAATTTTTTCGATTACCATCCTTAGCATTCATGTGATATATTGGCTTCACCTATTAGATTAGTTATACACACACATACACGTAACCAATTGCTTTCTTCAAATAAATGAGGAAACTATTCGATACCACAAAAACAAATAAGTTTGAGATTTAATTTATAAGGATTCACAAACTTATATTAAATTTAACAATAAAAATTGTTCGATAAACCAAAAAATAATTAAGTACAAATATGTATAAAAATTGCTCGATAAACCAAAAAATAATTAAGTACAAATATATATAAAAATTGTAAAAACTAAATAAGATATTTGATGTCACGTTTAATTCTATCTTTGATGTTAATATCTTAAACAATATAACTAGAATAATGGTTTCTCGAGTACTATGTAATTACATTACGTATGAAACAACTACGTTTAGACATTTTAATTAATTAGAATTGAGAAGAGGTAGTAAGGTTGCTGGTAAAATGTTCATGCATTATGCTAAATAGTGTTGGGGATATTTGATATTCCAATAGAACCATAGTTCTTTATGCCTTCTACATTTAATTGTTCATGCACGCTGAAATTTTAAATTAAAAAAAACACACTTAGTATTGAAGTGAAATTTAAATATTTTATATACAAGTATATAGTACCTCGAAAATAGAGTGTAAAGTAGGTATTGTAACTAGTTAACTAGACCAAATTTTTAAATAATTAGTGATACAAATATTATAAACAAATAATAATTCAATAAAAAATACCCACGACCTTTGAGCATGATGAATCACTTTGTGGTGAGCTGTTGCTGATCAACTTTGCGATCGCATATGAGAATAGAAAACTTGAGCATTTTGTGCATTAGTAACACCGTACGAAGCCCTAATACAGCAATTTGAATGAAGTCATAATTCATGGAAGGAATGAGCAGTGAAGATAGTTTGTTGGTAAGATTATTTTCAATCATAACTCAATTTTTGTGTAGTTTTTATATTAAAATAGTATATTTTTTACATCAAATTTAAAATTCAATTCCAAATCATTTATTTTAAATTTTATTATAAAAGGAATATTCTTTATTATTTCATTTACAATAACTATTTTATTTCATAAAATATCTATTAATATATTAATACAAATATATATTCAATTTGTATTTCACGTTTAGCTAAATAAATAATATACTTTATTAATATAGTATAATTGCTTGTAAATTAAATAATATATATAATAAAATTTAAGTAGAAAATTTAACTAATCTATTATTGATCTCAAAGTACGCGAGTACTTTTAAAATGAATAGGCAAGAATTGTGCAAAAAATGGTTCAACAACAACATCGAGGATCTTCTCATACCTCTGATGCATTTGGATAATATTTTCAAGATATTGGAGGATCCGGAGCAAGTTTAATGAATTATTAAATAATTATTTTAGTTAATGCTTTTTTTGTATTAGTATTAATATTATTTAAAATTTAAGTGTTGTGATTTTATATAAATATTATGTAATTATCGCATTTCTCACAATGTATTTAAATTTTATTATTTCTAATCTATACGATTTATTATAAGGAATAAATTTTAACAATATAAATATTTTAATCTTAATAATATCAATTAGGATAAAATAATTATATTTTATTAAAAATATTTGAGTACATATAAAATACAAAAAGAAATAATTTTGTTGAAAAATATACAATTAGGATAGCATTTAACTAAATAAAATATTTTTAACATAATAAATAAATAAAAAATTTAATTAACAAAAAATAAAAAATTATAGCGCAACACTGTAGAAGGCTTCATTTTAGTGTAGCATATGACGCTGGGTTGGGGTTATTATTTTTTCTTATTTCAGCGTCCAACCCTACAAATAGTATAGGGTTGAGTTTGCTCTAAACACCTTATATCTACGATTTTATTGATCATGAATTCGAATCATCTAAAAGAAAATTAAGAATCCACAAACATCCTTAATGTATTTAAAAAAATATATATAAAAAAAACAAGTTAAGATAACATGTTGACTTAAAATTTTATTTGCTCATGTATTAAAATCATAAAAGGCCACCCACTATCTTTTTGAAATTATTGCTTAGAGAACACAAACATCATGTGACCTTTGCATTAATGATAAGGCAATGCTGAAAGTTTGAGACTGTTGGTTCAAGTTCAATTCAACAACTATATTCATTGTTGTTGAGGTCATGTAATATTGTCACGGTGGATTTGTCTAGCAAGTTTAGGGTAAAATGAATTGTTTCGATACCAATTCTAATTTTTTTGTTGAGATGTTCCCCATCAAAACAAAATTCAATTGATTGATATATAACGTGCATGTACATTTACCAATTCGAAATAAAATAAAATTCGAATCAAATGTTGATTAAATGAAGTTCATTCAATTAATTGTAAGCATATTTGGACACGATCCAAGTTGACTGGACCTTTTCATTGTCATATGTAGTTGGGCCGACACTATGAATTTTAATTGGACTCTGCCTAAACAATTACACTTTTCAGTTTTCACCATAAACCCAATCCAATCTGCTATACGGTTTGGGATATATCCGAATGGGTAAAGCCCATATTATCGGGCGACAAATGGGCTGGTTTAATAAGAAGTAGGTTCGTTAATCTCAGAACCCAGCCTAGTTCTATAAGGCCCAATATTCTGACTTCTTCAATTTCACCATCGGAGTCGAAAAAACCTCGAACTCGAATTAGCAGAGAATGCAAAGCAAAAAGTTTTGAATATTCCTACAAGTATACATACTTCTCGGCAAAGCAGATAAATTTTTATTTCTCAGTGTTTTTTTTTCTTTTTTATTTGTTTTGTTGAGGAAAAGTGCGACTGAAGAAGGAAAGGAAAAAATGGGAACAACAGAAGAAATTTTGACGGAGCTTCTCGGCGTTGAAATGGAGCTTCAGGATGTTCAAGGTACTTTTTGTTTTATTTTATATTTTTTTGACTATTTTCTTTGCTAATGCTTTATAAGTTAATTCGTTTGCTTTGGTATTTTTTGCCTATTTTTTTTTTCTCTGTTCATCGCAATAAGAACATTGTTTTTTTATCTTCCCAAAGATGCTGTGATTTTTTAAGTAGTGTATCTCTATAAAGTTCCTGAAATGTGACAAGACTCCCCTGATTTGGTCTTGATATTTATCACTAATGTTCTTTTCTTGTTTAGTCCCTTAAAAAATCTTGATGTCTACTACGGTTGGTCAGTGATGTACATTTCTCAAAATTTTAAAGAATTTTTCTGTTTTCATGCGTTTTAATAACTTTTAGTTTCACCTTTTCTCTTTGTTATTTATTTATTTTTTTAATAAGTCGAATGCAATCTGTCATGTAGCTAAAATACACTTTGATAGTTTGAATTAACTGAATATCAGTTTATAGTTTGTGATTCTAACTGTTACGTTTTTCTGCTGTGTTCAGAGCAAATAAAGGTGTTGCTTGATCAGCAAGAAAAGCTGTATGAGAGACAATCTGAACTTAAAGCCCTCTTGGAACATAATGAATCACCTAGAAGCCATGGAGAGGATGAAGCTTCTGCTTCTGTGGAAAACTGGTCTGGTCCATTTGAATGGGACTCTGAAGCTGATGATGTTAGGTTTAACGTTTTTGGCATATCTGCATATCGTGCAAATCAGCGAGAGGTTGGCCAAACTTATCTAAACATATATGTCAAACTATTTATCTTCCCAACGACAATTAATTTGATTTTTCCATTATTATTTCAGGTTACTTGAATGCAGAAAGCATGCATATTGTTTTTTTGCTGCCTTTGCTTAGAATTCTAGTTGATTGCTATGATTTATTTCCTATCTATTAAATCCTTGGGAACTAGATGAATTATATAATTCTAATGGAAGGAAATATGTGATATTCTAATGCTAAAGTCTATCTTGATCTTTGTCTAAATGAAACAAATAGGCTGCCAAAATGATGCAGATAATCACTCTCTATACATTGCATCTTCTTGAGCAATTTGTGCACAAAGCCTCAAGGATTCTCTAAATATTTGTGTGGAAATAATTGGCTGAAGTCAAGCTGATAAATTCCATATAATAAACTCGGATTTATTTTCATGAAGGTAATTATCTATGTTTGTTGTCTCCATGTGTACCTTCCTTGGGACTTCAGCAATATCAGGAACTCAGATATGTTGTTATTATCTCCTACTAAGGTAGTTGCAAGACCGTCATGAACCCAAGCTTGGATGCCCAAATAGATACCTCTGATCCTACTCACTAGAAAACTATGAGA
Source organism: Paulownia fortunei (assembly GCA_019321725.1). Taxonomy (NCBI): domain Eukaryota; kingdom Viridiplantae; phylum Streptophyta; class Magnoliopsida; order Lamiales; family Paulowniaceae; genus Paulownia; species Paulownia fortunei. The sequence goes on along the minus strand of CM033122.1, from coordinate 3,983,800 downwards.
AATAAAGAAGAGGAATAAATCTGATATTAAAATTTCGAATTATATTGAAAATTTACCTTGACACAATACGATAATAAAATTTCAACTTGAGCTGGCAAGGTTATTTACACATTTTAACCAACGAGATTCACTTGGGTTTATTTTCAGTGATTTGTCCCTTTGGAAAAGAATGTTATGGAATCCAATAACTTTACTTGCTTCGCCTGCCACGGAACTCATTTTCGCAGTCAGAAAGAGCTTGATCATCTCTTTGAAAAGCATTCAAAATGACGTCTGAACATTCTTGCATCCTATTGGCAGTCAAGATAAATTTACATATTGCAACGTATCTCTTGTTCTGTTTTATATGTAAAAAATGCAACATCGTGGGTTCCAGTTAATTTGTCAAAGTTTATTCTATATTTACATGTCAAACTAAACTGTTTCCTGTGAACAGATCATAAATGCAATCATGAGTGGAAGAGATGTTTTAGTAATCATGGCTGCTGGTGGAGGCAAAAGTCTGTGCTACCAACTTCCAGCAGTCCTTAGAAAGGGAGTGGCTCTTGTTGTCAGTCCTTTGCTGTCGCTTATTCAAGATCAGGTAGTTATTAGTTGAATGTATTTTTGTGGAATTGCTAATAGAATAGCAGTTCTCATTTTAATTATTGCTTCAGGTAATGGGTTTGGCTGCTTTAGGTATCCGAGCATTCATGTTGACATCAACAACAAACAAGGAAGATGAGAAGTTCATTTATAAAGCTCTGGAGAAGGGGGAAGGAGAGCTCAAAATATTGTATGTCACACCTGAAAAGATATCAAAAAGCAAGAGATTTATGTCGAAATTGGAAAAGTGTCATCATGCTGGTCGCCTCTCTCTAATTTCCATTGATGTAAGTATATGAGTACATGATTCTTTGAACTTTTTATTGCTCACCATTACCTAGTACAATCTCTTTTCCTTGCAGTCATGTGCTTATTTATTTATTTTTTTTCGCATTTAAGTTACGTATATATTTTGGGAGGCAGGAGGTGAGCTTGGGGACGTGGAAGATTTTTTCAAGTGTAAAATACCGTGTTATTCCAAAAGATATAGGATTCCTAAAATTTCATTTTAGCTTTCAGATTGAGGTGTTGGTATCATCAAACTTTATCATATATTGAGATGGGAATAGCGGCCCTTAGGTCATCAGTTATGCACTTTCGTGTGGTATAAAATTTTGGGCCTTCTCAGAAATAACTGAGATATTGGCTCACTGATTGCAGTGTTTTATTTTGCGGGGCTACACGATACAGTTAACTGCTTGCGTATATTGATTGTACATATTTATTTAATTATGTTTCAGGAGGCACATTGTTGTAGTCAATGGGGCCATGATTTTCGTCCAGACTACCGGAATCTTGGTATATTAAAGACTCAGTTTCCTGATGTTCCCATGGTTGCTTTAACTGTATGTTATGTTATTTATTTGATTGATATATCCCTTCCCAGCAGAATTTAGAAGGTTATGAATTACTTGTATTTAATGTCTGTAGAATTCAACTCGTCTTTGTTTCTAGGCCACTGCTACAAAGAAAGTACAAGAAGATCTGATGGATATGCTGCACATTCCAAAATGCATTAAATTTGTTAGCTCTGTGAACAGGCCCAATCTCTTTTACATGGTATAGCTATCATTATTTCCTTTCTCCCAGTACTGTTAAGTGAATTTATATTACATATTAAATTCATTAACTTCTGCTGCACACCTTATGCTTTAGAAATGTGCAATATACTTCATAGGTACGAGAAAAATCATCTGTTGGAAAATCAGTGATTGATGGAATAGCTGAATATATTCAAACATCATATCCAAATAATGAATCTGGGATAGTGTATTGCTTTTCCAGAAAAGAGTGTGAACAGGTATGTGATCTTCTTTTATTGCTTGACTGTAGCCTTTCCTGATCATTCATTTTCATCTGATAAAGGAGCTCCATGAATAGCTTTCTCTAATTAATTGGTGGAATCTATGACACAGTTAATAAGTAAACCTGTTTCTTAGGTTTGTGTGAGGGGGATGCCTGGGGGGCCTGGGTTGGGGTTTTTGACAAAGATCTGGAGTTCTCATTTGGCATGATTTCCTCTGCTGCTATTTGACATCACATCAATTTGCTCTTTTACAATAGTGCTCTCCAACTAAATTTTGATCACTAGGATTCATTGATATCTGTGCGGTCTGTTGATATTTAACATGGAGGCCTTGGAATTTGGCTCCAAAACTATGTGGGTACAATTATGCATGTGTAGTTCTGAATCTGAAAGTCGTAATTTAGACTTGAATGGCCACTTTTTTTTTGTGATTATTGCTGATGTCATACCCAATCAGGATTGGATATGAATGATAATTAGATAACTTTAGTTTGCTAATCATGTTATCTTTTATATGTTGTTTGGTTGGATGGTTTCCGAAAGTTTTATATAGAGATTGTTCATTCTATACTTTGAATCAATCGAAAAAAATTTAGGTTGCAAAAGAATTGCGAGAGAGGGGAATCTCAGCTGATTATTATCATGCGGATATGGATGTCCATGCTCGCGAGAAAGTTCATATGCGGTACTAGTTTGCAATTTCTTGCTCATGTCAAAGGAACTGTGACACTTTATGCCTGCTTTGTCATGCATGACATTTGTATTGAGTGTGTGAAGTCCAGTACATCTGCTAGGCCTAAAAATTTTATGTTGGAATATCTTTTACAAAATTTTGTATCTTTTTCAAGTTGAGAACATTGTCAATTTTTTTTAATCTGAATACATGGGCAAGATGAAGAATCCCTCCTCACCAGTTAAGATGGTTTGATGGGTATCAGTGGCTACTTAGGAATCTGATGTGGAAAATACATTAGTGCTTTTACAATTATGAATCAGAAGACTTTAATTAGTTCAGCGACATCAGAATATACCTTTTGTTTTGTGCATTATGTTGCTACAGTTTAGTTGTGGATTGTTGCCATTGGATGAATAAGTTGTGTACAGCAGGATGGTGGGTGCACAAAATATCAAACTTCACTATCCTCATAAAGAAAATATTAGCTCGCATAATTGAGTATGATAGTAGTATGTTGGTAATTTTATTTTGTATATCACAATGATCTAATTGTTTTTTTAATTGGCTTTTAGAGCTCATTTAGGCTTTAGTCTTTGAAATTGCTGGCTTTTCAATTTTAGACAGGGCTGGTGCTTTATATAATATGGTTGACTTGGTGAGTTTGCCATGTGATTTGATGTCACAGGTGGAGTAATGGCAAGTTACAAGTCATTGTTGGCACGGTATGTTCAGGAGATTTTTGTAATTTAATGTAATGATGTCAAACGATCACTGGGGAATTTGTCATCTTGCAGGTGGCATTTGGAATGGGAATCAACAAGCCAGATGGTTAGTAACTCTTGTTTACCTTGTTCTTCCATTGAGCTTGGAGACTCTACAGTTATCTGTCAGTAAATAAAATCACTAAATTCCTGTAAGTTGTGGTTCATGAAGCCATAATTTCAGTCACATCTGGAAGAAAGAGTGATAAAAGTTTCTGACTACTTGTTTCCTATAGATTATAATCTATAAGAGAGAAGTTGCTACATGTCTGAGAGCCCAAGATTCTTACTATCCCCTTGAAGTAGGGAGTGAGTTAAATTTCATGAAGTTAAGTCATTTCCTAGGCCCATAGTACATTCAATATCCATTGAAGAAAATTAATTTGAACTGGTGTGTGCTGAAGTTTCACATGCAGCATAGTTTGGGCATTGTAAGTGTGTATGTGTTTGGCTTTTTGTTTATGCATAATAGTGAGTGATTTGCCACTTTGTGTATTTGTAATGATGATGGTTGGTTGTAGTCAGGTTTGTCGTTCATCACAGCTTAAGCAAATCAATGGAGACATATTACCAGGTGTGTTTTAAGTAAATTTAGTTTTGCCTTTATAGTCTTTCTTCCTCTAATTTCTCTTATTACAGGAGAGTGGTCGCGCTGGAAGAGACGGGCTTCCTTCTGAATGCTTGCTATACTTTAGGCCAGCTGATGTTCCTAGGCAGGTAATTACTTGGTGAATTATTAAACTCTTATTTCAGTTATTCACGGCATTATGAATCTGATGTCAACATTTTTTCTCCAGAGCTCAATGGTCTTCTATGAAAATTCAGGGTTGCAAAATCTTTACGACATTGTGCGGTATTGTCTGGTATGCTTATTTTATTGGTAATAAAGCATACGCCAAGATTTTGGAAAAAACGTAGACTTCTGAGTTCATCACAATAGCTTCTTTACTTTTTGAAACCACTTAGTTGTTGATTCAGCTTTCATCGCTTTTATGTAGTCTAAACGGCAATGCCGGCGGGTTGCTTTCTTCAGACATTTTGCTGAGCCTTTACAAGATTGCAATGGTACAACTTGGTGCTGGCTGCAACTAGTCATCAATATGTCAATTACTTTTGCTTGCAAAAACCCAACTAAGCTTTTGTACTTCTTTCTCAGGGATCTGTGATAACTGTGCCTCCTATAATGAGGTCAAGGAATTGGATGTATCTGGTATGTTAAAAAGATTTTCTGACTCAAAAAATTCTTATGATCGGATTTAATAGCTTAAGCTGAAAATAAATTTAACTACAGACATTTAACAAACTCTATGCAATAAATGGAAAACTGGATTTCCTTTGTAACCATGTAACCAAGAGGTGTATTGTCCATAGTCAAGTCAAAGAAATGCTGGATTGGCCTTGATCTTACCTTTACGAGTCCCTGAGAATTCAATTAACTTCTCTCTCTTATCATTGTTTTAGTAGGCAATAGTTATATCATATACTTAATGGGTAATCCTTATGTTTTTTCTCTTTGGAGTCTAATTGCCTTTTGAACAGGGTAACCAAAAAATGAATATAGTCAGTAGCCAAGTGAGTTGATTGCTGAAACTTGCCTCATGTCACCTATACGAGTATTTGACTGTTCATAGCTTCACTCGTGGGTGAGAATTCTATTAATATATTCTGAGGAAGAATCTTAAAGGACAAATTTTTCTTCACTTTCGGATTCCCCATATTCTAGCTTTTATAACTGTGAAAAGTTTGTTTCTTTCTGTTTTCATTTTCCGATATTCTTAATGATAGTATGTTAGTTGAACTTAAGGCCTTGCTTGTCATCTGAACTTGTCCCATTCTTCTGCTTTTGTGCATAAAAGACTATGCCTTTGCCTCTCGATCATTCTGGTAAATACCTTTATAATACCTTTATATCTCTTATAAGTTCTCTCCTCTCTTCGAGTTCTTTCGCTTAGACTCCACATTCTCTCATAATGTGTGGCATTTGGTCCTTAAAAGAAAGCTTCACTACTCCTATTTTTGTTAAACATTGACGGCTTAATAACACAAGCTACATCATCCTCTGTGGGTTCTGGTGCTGCAGAGCTATGATCAAGATTGTTTTTTGTATACTGAAAAACATTGTAGCCTCAGGGGCGCTTCTTCTATTGTTTGGCTTTGGGAGGTCAAAAGAAATGTGCTTTTATGGCTGTTCCTTGGTCCATTTAAATTGGGATGATTTTTTTTTTGGATCACTATTCAAATCCTCAGTGTTTCTGCATATAGGATGAAGTGAAATCCCTTAACAACAAATCTATTTTAATCTATGTGACTGGGCGATCTGTTGAAGCAGACACCATTATCTTCATGGCCCGCTCTGTTATAAAGCTTGACTAGTGTAGTATCTCTGTAGTTTATTGGGGTTTGCTTTCGTTATGAGTGCATTTTTGCTTGGTATGTGCTCACTGCATAGATGGAAATAAAGTTCTATTGTAATGTCAATATGAGCTGCAGGTCATGCAAAATTCATAGTATCACTGTTGCAAGAAATGCAAGAGAATGACCAGAGGGTGACAATGTTGCAATTAGTTGACAAGATGAAGATCAAGAACAAGGCTTTGGGTGAGTTCTTCTGATGATAGCTTTAATATATCATGTTCCTTTTAAATGGTCTCAAGAAGAGTTAACACAATTTGCTTGACCCTAACAATTCCCTTGACCCTAACAAATTGCTAACTGGCTCGAGCATTCTGAATTTTGGTATGCTAGTAATTAGACCACTAAATTTCTATCTGTGCCATTCATTTCAATGGCTTCCCCGAGTTCAAACTTTTTAAGGCAAACTTGTTGAAATGAAAAAGTAATCATACAATTGTTAAAATAGTAATATTTCACACATTTGGTGGGGCTTCTTTACTTGTTCAATTAAAGCCGGAAGAACCCCTAAGAGATTGTTTTAATTAGAACAAGTTGTTTATTGATATGTTGATTAAGTACTTAGTCAACTTTGGCTTCTATCTAAAAAAGACCTTCATATATACATATATATATGGCACTTGGAACGACTTCAGACCGATTAGTTACCAACAAAATCATTTCTAAGCTAATCAGTCTCAGATTGGCTAAACTTATTCCATATCTCATTGCTCCTTCCTAGAGTGGTTTTGTCCAGGGCAACTCATTAGATTGATGGATTTCCTTAATCATTACAGCAAAGTTTCAGCGCAACTCATTAACACCAACAAAAACTCATTTATTGTTAATAAGAAATGCCCCAATTCCTTGATACAGAGAATTCACCACATCACAGGCTTCCTCCACAAGACATTTCCCATCACAAAGACAACAAAAAAATGTGCTCTTTATCAGGATTTAATCGGAAAAATGAGAAGTAGGTTGTAGGGTTGGAAAAAAAAAATACTCTCACACGGTGGTAGGCTTGCTCTCATTAAAAGCACCCGATCCATAATGCCACATTGTCTCATCCTAAGATAGTCATTCACAAAATTGAATAAATCATGGCCAGATTTTTTTGGGGCTCCACCGGGGCTAAAAAAAGGATGCACTGGACTTCATGGGATACTATTTGCTCTCCAATCGAGGAAGGTGGTTTGGGGATTTGCAATATTGATCATGTTGTCAAGGCATTTTCCTTTAAATTCTGGTGGAGGTTTAGAACCACTTCTCTCTGGGCTTCCTACTTGTCGAAAAAATATTGTCGTGGCCTCTTTCTTGGTAAAGTTAAAGTCTCAGTACATGATAGCCCAATCTGGAAGAGGCTTTGCGGAGTTAGGAATGAGGTTCATGATAGCATGTTCTGGATTTTGGGTGTTGGGGAGGTTTCTTTTTGGTATGATCATTGGATTGGGGAGGGCTCGCTTACTGCACTTTTGAGAAAAAAAAGACATGGTCACGAAAGAGTCAACTTCTACTGGGCGGACATAAAATGAAATTTTCTGCGGCTTTTAAGAGTGCTCCTCCGGCATTGGGTTGACTTGATTTGTGGAGTGTCTATTAGCCATGATTAGAGGGATAGTGCTAGATGGTTTTCCATTGCTTTAGCATGAGAATTTGTTAGACAGGGTAAAGTGAAGCGCATGTTACTGAAAAATTTCTAGGGACCTCATCTCACTCCGACTATATCTATATTTCTGTGGAGACTTGGCCATGACTTGATTTCGACTGACCTTAGATTGCAAAGAAAAGGCTTTCAGCTAGCTTCAAAATGTCAGTGTTGCAATAGTTTGGAATCACTCTAGCATCTCTTTATCAGTGGAGATTGCGCCGGGGAGGTTTGGGAGCATTTTGCAGACATATTCCATATCCGACTCCCTCTCACAGAACACCTATCTATTCTTATTCAATCTTGGAAACTATTCACTCTATTTGCTAACTCCTCATACATTCGCACTATCATACCACTCATCATTATGTGGTTTCTTTGGACAGAGAGAAATGACTCTAAACACAGAAACATTGGCTTCTATACATCCAAGGTTATTTAGAAAGTTCACAACCACCTCTTTCTTCTTTTTAAATGTAGGAAACTCGCTTGGACACTATGACGAGGAGATTTAGGGATTGCAGCTCAGCTTGGGTATCATTTCACCACAAGAAAATCAAAGAGGACTTTATAGGTTCACTGGGCTAAACCACATCCAGGACGGTTTAAGCTCAATATGGATGGAGCTTCTAGAGGGACCGATGGGAGTGCAGGAGCAGGAGGTATTATCTGAGATCACATGGGAGATCTTATTTTCGCCTTTCAGGATTACATTGGCACATCATCCAGCATTTTTTCGGAGCTTTATGCACTTAATAGAGGACTCCAGTTTACTTTGATTAGAGGCATCACACACCTATGAATTGAGATTGATCCACTTGCATTCATCTACATACTTCATTTTTCCACACTTGGATATTGGGCTTCATACTTGTCGAAAAAATATTGTCTTGGCCTCCTTCCTAGTAAAGTACAAGTCAGTAGTGTCTAAAAGAAAGTATGCCAAGCTGCTCAAGTCTAATAAATCCCAAGATCTGTCCTGAAAGTTGTTATGCCGTGAAGGTTCTCGAGTCGCAAGTTGCATTTGCCAAAAAATCAGCAACCCTATTGCCCTCTCTATGAATATGTGTAATGGAAGTAGTCATGTGGTGATGAGTGTTCTTGATATCAACAAGAAGCTGCTGTAATCTTCAATGTCTGAGTGTGGAAGAATGAAGTATGTGGATGACTGCAAGTGCATCAATCTCAATCCATAGGTGTGCGATGCCTCTAATAAGAGCAAACTGGAGTCTTTTATTGAGTGCATAAAGCTCCGAAAAAATGCTGGATGCTGTGCCAATGTAATCCTGAAAGGCGAAAATAGGATCTCCCATGTGATCTCGGATAATACCTTATGCTCCCGCACTCCCATTGGTCCCTCTGGAAGCTTCATCTGTAGTGAGCTTAAACCATCTTGGCTGTGGTTTAGCCCAGGGAACCTGTAAAGTCCTCTTTGGTTTTCCTGTGGTGAAGTGATACCTAAGCGGAGCTGTAATCCCTAGATCTCCTCGCCATAGTGTCCAAGTGAGTTTCCTGCATTTAAAAAGAAAAAAGAGGTGGTTGTGAACTTCCAAATAACCTTGGATGTATAGAAGCCAGTGTTTCTGTGTTCAGAGCCATTTCTCTCTGTCTAAAAGAACCACAGAATGAGGATTGAGATGATAGTGTGAATGTGTGTGGGGTTAGCAAATAGAGTGAATAGTTTCCAAGATTGAATAAGGATAGATGGGTGTTCTGTGAGAGGGAGTCGGTTATGGAATATGTTTGCAAAATGCTCCCAAACCTCCCTGGCGTGGTCTCCACTGATAAAGAGGTGCTGGAGTGATTCCAAACTATTGCAACACTGACATTTTGAAGCTAGCTAAAAGCCTTTCCTTTGCAATCTAAGGTCAGTCAGAATCAAGTTATGGCCAAGTCTCCACAGAAATATAGACATAGTCGGAGTGAGATGAGGTTCCCAGAAATCTTTCAGTAACATGCGCTTCACCTTACCTTATCTAACAAATTCTCATGCTAAGGTAATGGAAAATTCACCATGAGGTGTAAGTTTCCATCTATCACTATCCCTCTAATCATGGCTAATAGACACTCCACAAATCAAGTCAACCCAATGCCGGATGAGCACGCTTAAAAGCCGCAGAACATTTTATGTCCGCCCAATAGAAGTTGACTCTTTCGTGACTATGTCTTTCTTCTCTCAGAAGTGCAGTAAGCGGGTCCTCCCTAATCCAATGATCATGCCAAAAAGAAACCTCCCCAGCACCCAAAATCCGTAACATGCTATCATGAACCTCATTCCTAACTCCGCAAAGCCTCTTCCAGATTGGGCTATCATGTACTGAGACTTTAACTTTACCAGGAAAGAAGCCACGATAATATTTTTTCGACAAGTAGGAAGCCCAGAGAGAAGTGGTGGTTCTAAACCTCCACCAGAGTTTAAAGGAAAATGCCTTAACAACATGATCAATATTGCAAATCCCCAGACCACCTTCCTCAATTGGAGAGCAAATAGTATCCCATGAAGTCCAGTGCATCCTTTTTTTAGCCCCGATGGAGCCCCAAAAAAATCTGGCCATAATTTGTTCGATTGTGTGAATGACTGTCTTAGGGGGATGCAAAACCTGAATGAGATAAAGTGGCATTGTGGAATGGGCGCTTTTAATTAGAGCAAGCCTACGACCGTGTGAGAGAGTATTTTTTTTCCCAACCCTGTAACCTGCTTCTCATTTTTTTCAATTAAATCCTGATAAAGAGCACATTTTTTGTTGTTTTTGTGCAAAGGAGCTCCAAGGTAGGTGATGGGAAGTGCCTTGTGGAGAAGCCTGTGATGTGGTGAACTCTCTGTATTAAGGAATTGGGGCATTTCTTATTGACAATAAATGAGCTTTTGTTGGTGTTAATGAGTTGCCTTGAAACTTTGCTGTAATGATTAAGGAAATCCGTCAATTATATATATATATATATATATGCAATTGGAGAGTAAGTATTGAGGTCAATATGCTTCCCCTTAGTTGGACAGCTTATTGAAGGGAGGAGGAACCGGATTATCCTGCTTTCCCCTAGACCTATGCATATATATATACACACGTATACATATTTGGAGGGTGGGGGTGTAAATGCAATTGGTGAATGTGGTCAAGTTTCCACTGTCCTGTATCTTATATAGAGCATAAATATGCATAATACTGAATTTCTTGGTATTTACTCAGATCCTGAGCTAAAAAAGGATGAATTGGAACAACTTCTTGTTCAGCTGGCGGTGGATCGTGTTTTGGTAAGACTTTGGAGTTCCAGCTCTTGTTCTTTTCTTTGGTCAGCATTTCCTAGTCCACTTTGCATTAAGAGTAGTCTTTGATATTTGATCTACAATCCATGTGTCTTATCATCTTTTCCGATCCCCACATAAACAGCACAGGGTGGTTTGCAACTGTATTATCCTGTTGCGATATTTACTTCTGCAGTGTGTGGAAATAAGTACCTATAGACTAAAATGACAATAAAAATCATTCGGAGAAATTGGGTGACCCAGATGACATTATTTGGTTCTCACGACTAAATAGACCACTAGTAAGTCATAGAATTAAAAGTTTGCTCCAAGAATCTTGCCAATTAGTGGCTGATAGTTTGTCAGATCATAAATCTCTTCATTTGTTGTTACCCTAAGTAATAGTCAATGACATTGAGCATTTAAGTCCTTTGTCTTTCTTCTTGCTCCTTTCTTGCAGAAAGAAGAATTTCAGCATACTGCGTATGCCACAAATGCTTATGTGACCGTAGGACCTTTGGCAAAGCAAGTATTGCATGGTAAGGATGCTCCATGTGAATGCTCCATGCTCTTGAGTTCTGGTCCGGTGTCTTTTTGGCGGCTGAATGCTATTTTCCCCATATATTTTCGCATTTAGATATGCATATTTATGCCTGTTTACTCCATATTGCAAGCTAAAAGAAAATCCATATTGGGAGTATCTTCCTAGTTTTGTGTACTTATTGAAACTTGTGTTAATGCTTCGCCAGCCCTAATCTGTCACTAATTTATGGTCTTGTGGGATTGTTTTTGCAATAGGATTAAATTGAGTTAATGTCTTGTCAATTCCTTTCCATGGCATTATCTTCCTTATAACACTCGTCTCTTCCATTGTTCCATTCCATGTCAAATGCAATTTTTATATGTTTGTTTTGCCTCAGCTCCATATTGCTTGCCTTTAATCTTCTTATTGCATGAAAATACCCCTAAAAATCTTCAAAACTTGCCGATTTACACATTCCTTGCTATGCCTCATCATGAAGTATCGAATAGGTAAATCAAATCATAAATAGTATGCTAGTATTTCAGAGTAAACACATGCTGGATTTCGCTGCAGCACATTACCCTCTGTAAAAACGTAATTTGGAAGCATATATTTTTGGCAGTGATTTTGTGAGTGTTGTAATTTCCAACTATTATTGTATTATTTGCAGGAAAGAAGATAGTTAAACTTGAAGTTCATTGCGGACAGAAAAGTAGTTCAACCAATTCGAAAACTCACAAGCGCGGCAAATCGAGTGGGTTGGAATTTAAGCTTGATGAGCTGCGAAAGGAACTTGCTTCACTTGATGGGGGAATATTTCCTCACTCGGTGTTATCCACCCAGCAAATTAGCATGTTGAGTGCCAAGAAGCCAAAATCGATGGACGAGGTGCAATTGCTAATCTTCTATCACTTGTTTGATTTCTGTCAGCTATATTCCTTGAGAATGCTACTGTGAGAAAACTCTGACCAATATACTGATTAATTTTCCCCACTTGAAAATACTAGTTTAGAGCTATATCTATGCTATTTATACATGATTTTGGAAACTTATTTCAAAATTTTTATTCCCAAAATGGCATTTTAAAGGGCTGAATTTTCTCCTTAAATTTGCATTGTAAAGATTACCATGGTCTATATATTAAATAAGTTTAACTATAATATGACAAAGTAAATTCCTATCAACTCGGCTTCCAAATAAATTGCTTGACTTTCAACTTAAGATCAAGAAACATTGTGAAGATCGTTTAAAATAATTCATGTCTTCTGCAAATGTATTCACCATATAACAACTTTGAAAGCCTCCATTATTGCTGTAGCCTAAAGTAGTAGCCTGTGCATGTTTATTATAGTTGCTTGAGAAGAACTTCCTCCTATGGTGGAGTGTATCTTCTCGAAACATCGTTGCTACTGCAATTCAGTCTAAAGCACGCCAACCCCCATTTCCCACTCGCTCATATACACGCATCATCCTTAAATCGTGTTGTTCCTCTCCTTCTCGCAGTTGGAGAAAATCATTGGAAAATTGAAAGCTGAGAAATATGGGGCGAAAATTCTGGAGGAAATTAATGATTATGAATCCAACAACCAGATAGATGATGATTTTTCAGGTGGCGGTCAAGACGATAGTGCAGGCAGAGCTGTTAAGAAGTTGAAAACCAAAAAAGCTCTTGTTGTCATTGAGAGCAGTGGGGATGAAGCATGAAACAATCCTATTATTAGTTTTTAAGTGATTTAAAGATCAAAGGTAGAGAGTATTGTTTGTTGGTTCCAGGACTTCTAGTGATAGCACAAAATACAAAAATGTCAGTTGTCCTAAAATAGTGGACGGTTCTTCATCTTGCTATTTCATTTCAGGTGATTTTATATAACTTCATGATTTAATTACAATATAAAATGTAATACAGTATTGTAATAAAAAATTGTATCTTGTTTGTCATGTCTCAAGCAATATATATTGTTGGTTTTTGACACAAATCATTAGTTGAACCTAACTAGTAAACAGGTCAAGGATGTTTCCTTTTCCAGATTACGAACTACCGGAAATAAAATAAAATCTATGATTTGTTTATTTATTGATATAGCCCAAAATGTTTTCCACATAAGTCCAAATTTGAGTCTCTACTACATAGGTGGTATTAGAAAATGCAAATCCAAACTTGGGAACCAAGAAATAATCAAACTACTTATTTGATTCTAACAAGGATACAAACCAAAACGTAATTTATTAGATTCTGTTCACTTAAATAGTATTTAATTGACATTCTGAATAATAAGAGAATATATATAAAATGAAAAACGGATAAATATTATATTTTATTTGAATATTCAACGATTCTTCACAAGTCCATTTAAATCTGCACAAAATGTTGGGTAATTACTATAGGAATATAAATTAAATAAAACAACCGAATCTACAAAGTCACACAAAATAATGTGTGATCGACGCCCACCCCCTGGCTCACAACAAAATACATTCGGACTCCTGCCCTAGCACAAATAACAGATTTGGGGGCCAAAAAACGTGACCTAGGGCTTTTTTTTCCCCTTTTCTCTGCGTGGTAAGAAAATTTCTAGATATTCTCCCTTCTGACGCTACTCAATTAAGCAATATGGCGGCGGCGACGGGGATTCAGAGAGGAGGCGGCGGGCGGCGAGTGATGGAGGAGGACGACGCCAAACTCGTCTTCGAGACTTCCCAAGGCGTGGAGCCAATCATGAGCTTCGACGAGATGGGAATAAAGGACGATCTCCTCAGAGGAATCTACAACTACGGCTTCGAGAAGCCTTCCGCCATTCAGCAGCGTGCGGTTCTTCCGATTATATCCGGACGTGACGTTATCGCCCAGGCGCAGTCTGGTACGGGCAAGACTTCTATGATTGCCCTTGCTGTTTGCCAGATTGTCGACACCAAGTCTTCAGAGTATGCTTTTGGTTCTCTTTTCCCCCTCCTCTTGTAGTTGATTATTATTGTGACTCCCGCGGTTGGTGTTTGGTGTTATCAACTTGTTATGATCCAGATACAGTGGAGTATGCTGGGGAAGTTTTTGGGAGATCCTGGCTCCACTGGAAGGCATTGACTGTCTTCCCAAGGTTGAAATGCACCTTCTTGCTTTAAATTCTAAAGCAAAAGAAAAATCCACTTAGGATGTTAAAAGCATTTTTTCCATGGAGTTTTCTTTCTCACAATTAGGGTATCTTTTGAGTTTTCTTTCGGACTGCCTCCTGAATAGGGAACAATTTCATCATTGCCTTCCATTTCCTGTGACATTTCATTTTCTACATGAACGAGTTTTCATTCGTTCTGATATTGTGACTCTGTAACTTGTCCCTCCCTCTTAACCAGTCCAGCATGCTCATTCTGATGTTGTGTCAGCCCATTTTTCCTTTGACCAGGTTTCTGGTATATATGCTCATTTTTTATCTTGACAGCCTCATAGTCTTACAGAAAAGTGGTTAAGGGAGCCCATGGGGTTCACATAGGGCAGTGATCCAGATAGACAAAGTGTAATTGTATCAGAGTGTTAATCAAGTTCAACCAGGTATCAAAGATGAGGTCAGGGCCAGAGAGAATTGATGAAAGTGGTTCAGGGAGCAAAAGTATTTCATGGAGACAATGGACTTTCAAGTCAGAAGACTGCTTTTGGGATCCATTGCAAAATTAGGAATATCAAGTTGCTAAATTCTCAGTGGCATATTAGAAGAACAGTGATGAGAATAATATGGAAGAAAAGGTGATGATGAAATTGTTCCTGACGTGGAAATCCTAGAGAGTGCTACATATCTCAAGAAAAGAATCTTGAGCTCCTTTGTGCCTTCAAAGAAATTTGATAAAAGCATGGAGGACGATCACTTCCAGCACCTTGGTAGTCCAAGTGATGTGTGATGAGTTTAGAAAATAGGTCTTATGTGTTTTTAGAAAATCATATGACAAAG
This sequence comes from Paulownia fortunei, assembly GCA_019321725.1. Taxonomy (NCBI): domain Eukaryota; kingdom Viridiplantae; phylum Streptophyta; class Magnoliopsida; order Lamiales; family Paulowniaceae; genus Paulownia; species Paulownia fortunei. Next base: position 3,968,731 of record CM033122.1, on the reverse strand, counting down.
AGAAGTACTACAGGCATCAGGAGGCAGACTGAGTTGGATCCTATCTTGACTACCATCCAAATGTTGGAAGAAAACTCAAAAAAATACCGATACAAATAGGGAAAATGCTTGACCATCCTAAGTGGATTTTTGTTTTGGCTTCAGAATTGGACACAAGAAGGAGCATTTCAACCTTGGAAAGACTGTCAATGCCTTGCAATAGAGCGAGGATCTCCCAAAAACTTCCCCATCATACTCTACTATATCTGGATGATAATACAACTCTTGTTTGTGTTGTTAGCCTATATGTGCAAATTGTGATTTTCGGAAATAGGTATCTGAGGATCTGGTTTTAGGTTAAAATACTATAGTTTGTGTTTTTATGGGCTTTACTTGCTTCATGTTTTGGGGTCTGTGTAATTATCTTTTGTTTGTGCATTCTGTATGATTTCCTGTTTCCAGGATTGGAATATAGGTTCTTAGTTTAAAACAACTCTAGTCGCACATTTTAATTATTTTTTATTTTTTATTTCTTTTCTAGGTGCACATTTTTTAATGGATTTTATTTACTTGAGGTTTTAGGGTTATGCAATTCGTGTTTTAGCGTTAAAACAAGCAAGTTTTGTCGCACTTTGTGCCTTAAATATTATTGTTCATCTTGTCTTTTAAAAGTAATGCGGATAATCATGTTTTGGTTCAAAAAGCATAAATTATGTCTCTTACCATGGCTTTTATCTTAGTCTCTAAAGTGCCCTAGGAAAGTGATAATTGGGCTTGATAACAATTCATCTGTTGTTGCATTCTTGAGGCGCACATTCCGGACTGGACTTTACAAATCAACAATTATGCACCTTGTCTAACCTCCTTTTTGGTAGTCCCCGTGCGTGATTGAGATAATCTTTTTCATTTTTTTTACTAGTAAAAGATTTGTCAAGAGTATCATTTATCTCCTCCATTATGATTGCTGAACCTTTCCCTTTCTGTAATCCCTCATCGAAATATCTAACTCATCATCCATGTAAAGTCTAAACTGATTCAACTAAGTTGGATTCTTATTTCTGAAAGGAAACAACTTATCTCTTGCAAGTTGAGTCTTACGTACAGCTTACCGATCACTTGAGAGAAATTATCACTGTGGGCAATTCCATTTGCCTAAATTTTTAGTAACTAACTGATTAACCAGCACTGCATGTGTCTATTTCTGCTAAAAAAAATTATTGGTTCTGGCATGATGTTTGAATACTGTAGCTTTTGATTGGCAAATTAACTTAAATAAGGCATCTCTTTTCTAAAACACTTGCTTCATTTATTTCTTCCTTAAAATTAGAGTCCAAGCCTTGATATTGTCACCTACGAGGGAGTTGGCTGCCCAGACAGAGAGAGTAATCTTGGCCATTGGTGACTATATAAATGTACAAGCTCATGCTTGTATTGGAGGCAAAAGTGTTGGCGAGGATATAAGAAAGCTAGAGCACGGAGTTCATGTTGTGTCAGGCACCCCTGGCAGAGTTTGTGACATGATCAAGAGGAGAACTTTACGAACTAGATCAATCAAATTATTAGTTTTGGTGAGTTTCCTTTTCTTGTCTTATTTGATGTACTTGGCATAGTTGGGCATTACATGGTGCCTTTGATATATTCATCCCATCACTGTATTATGATCTTATAGGTCACTTAATTATGTTGTTCTGGTTCTTATAACATTTTCTCTTTCTTTGACTTTGTTAGGATGAGTCTGATGAAATGTTGAGCAGAGGGTTTAAGGATCAGATTTATGATGTTTATAGATATCTTCCGCCAGAGCTTCAGGTGATTTCTCTCTCTCTCTCACGCCTGTGTTTGAAATTTAATTTTACTAAGAAAGTGTGGTAGGCATTATGATCATGCAACTTCTGAAGTTTGGAGCCATGGGCATGGAAATAAAATTGTGGAGTTTTGGGTTATCTTTTTCAATTGTAACGTCTAATTGTACAATGATGTCAGTTCAGTGTAAGATGTTTGAAGATACATGTTCAAATTTGTAAATAGCCACACAGCTTGGAAATACGTATGATTTTTTCCTATGTGTGTCCCTGGCCATTTACAAGTAATAAGAGAAATGTACCAGTAGTTTGTGACTTGTATATAAAAGAGAACTTTGGATTTGAAGACCATATTTGAGCTGATTTATACAAAGATCCTTGTTTATGCTTTTGAGGACTTCTGTCCTCTTCCTTGTAATCCCTCTTTCTTTCTTAATGAAATTTATTAAATGTATATACTTAAAAAAAAAAAAAGAGCGATCCTGTTGGAAGTTCTGAATTTTACTTATATGCTAACGGATAACAATCAAGCAGATGTTTTCTACAAATCTGAACTCATGTTTCATATATCTGGTATGCAGTCGTCGTAGAACTTGTATATTGCTTATTTCCTGAACATTATTTAACATGCACAATTGTCATTGTAGGTTGTCTTAATCTCTGCCACGCTTCCAAATGAAATATTAGAGATCACAAGCAAATTCATGACCGATCCAGTTCGGATCCTTGTAAAGCGTGATGAATTGACCCTTGAGGTACTATTTCGTTTATTTTACTGCTGTATGGTTAAATATCTAAGTATTCTACTGCAGAGGAAGGAGAGCAGGTGTGGGGAAATGGTAACTATATGCAAAGTTTCCAAGCCTTCCACCCAAACAACGTCACTTACCTGTAAATAGCAGAAGCAACAAAGAAGCATTTAGTTTTATGCCTGTCTGTGTCTTGACCAATCCCAATGTATTAATGTTCTGCTCATTAGCGTCTCCAAATCCTATGTTCCTTTGCCATGGATAACCTCCAAACACCTTCTCCATGTGCAAAAGTGCCATGGCTGTCCAGATGTGGAATTCAATGTGGAATTCGCCTGGATCTTCTGTTCTGATTCATGTTTTCTGATTTTCATCTTTTATTGTGACAGGGCATCAAGCAATTCTTTGTCGCTGTAGAAAAAGAAGAATGGAAGTTTGATACTCTATGTGATTTATATGATACCCTTACAATTACCCAGGCTGTTATCTTCTGTAACACGAAGCGGAAGGTATGGTTTCTGGAGTTAGGTTTGCGTTCTTCACGATGTAATTTTTACTATTACTAATGGTTGTTGAGTAAAATGATGTTTGATCCAGTCCTCCTTTATGGCACATTTTTTACAGTGCAATGGCTTACTAATATTTCCTGGTTATTGGTAATTCTCTAGATCTTGTTTTGAATATGCTCAAGGTAAATAATTTGGTGAATCTTCCTTAATTAAATCTTGAATATTGATTTCTGTGCTTCAGTTACTTTCCCTTTCTTGACATAACAATAGTTACTGTGGCAGTCTACCTTGTTGAGCCAGAGGTTTCTTCGTTTGTAGTTCAAATACTTATTCTATGGATCATTTTCTTTTTCCTTTTTGATATAGTCACAAAGAGAAAGGAGTTTCAAATTTATGACGTTCACCATATCTCAGCCTCTATTATTTCTGAGCGTGATATTCCTGCATTTGAACAAAAATTTTACTCAGCGAGTAATACTACCTGTGAGGTAAATTGTATGTGGAGGTTGCAGTCTTATAATAGGAAGAAAACATGTAGGATGACTGATAAGGTAGTATTTATTACTTGGAAAGTGTGTTGCTGGACTATGAATGAAGTTCCATATTTGATGGGACATACATAAACTGAAAAATGCATGGGTTCTTTAGAGGAAAGAAACACATGCATTAAATAATGGGTGAGTTAAAGGAAAGTAAGCTGTAAAAATCTGTAATTACCAGTAGCTAAAGTTGGGTTATGGACTTATGGTGCTCAAAGTAAACGAGTAATTGATAATCGTAGCAATTACTATCGCGGCAATTTTATGCTTTTCCTTTGAATGTGGCAGGTGGATTGGCTAACAGCAAAAATGCGTGAGAATAACTTTACCGTCTCGTCAATGCATGGAGATATGCCTCAAAAGGAGCGAGATGCAATTATGGGAGAGTTTAGGTCTGGCCAGACCCGAGTTCTTATCACAACAGATGTTTGGGCTAGGGGACTGGATGTCCAACAGGTACTCTAGCTTCTTTCCTTTCATGACCTCCTTCCCATGTTTTGAATTAATGTTGGATCAGCAAAAGAGAGGAGAGTCGATAAGATTTTGTTTCAAGCAATTAACACACCAATCCATTTTTCTTGTACAACTGTTACCAGTTTTAGCAACTCTGACTTGATAAAAGATGAAAGATGATGAAGAATAGGGAAGTTGGATGTATTTGGAATTATATCATAGACTAGTAGATAACTAAACATTTCGTTGGGACTAGGGCAATAGTAAGTCTTCATCTATGTATGTTGTTTTAATTTGGGACTTATCCTATCTGAAATTTTGCGGCATCATAAATTTGATTTACTATCTTATATTTGGGTTTGAACATTAGCATTCTATTCAAAGTCCATCATTATAACATTCAAAAAATTGAACCAATTCTTTTGTGAATGGATGATGTTTTGTTTGCATATTTTGTGGGTAGAATTTTGTCCATTGCATGAGTGTGAATCTTCTGAAAAGTCGATAGTTTTGTAGGATCTGTTTGTATCGAACTAATCATAAATCTCCTCTCACCCACCCTTCTTCTAATCCAACTGATCATAAATGGAGCGATTACTCATTTGTTGTCTTTGTATTGAATTCCCTATAGGTATCTTTGGTGATTAATTATGATCTCCCTAACAACCGAGAGCTTTATATTCATCGCATTGGACGATCTGGCCGTTTTGGAAGAAAGGTAATTTCACTAGCTTTTAAGATCCTATGTTCTTTATGTTTCTTTCAAAACACCTGCATCTAGCTTAAAAAGTTGAAGAAGGGGGGTGGGATGTGATTTTGAGGTTGCTAGAATTTGGAATAATTTCAACTATATGATACATGCTCCAAAAACATATTGAGCATTTCAAGATTAAATTTAATTTGATCTCTAGTTAAAAGAGTCCACCTTCTCCAGTGTTATTGTTAGCTTTGTACTGATATGGTATCCTTACTCCATTAATATGGGTTACATGACTGCGTGCAGGGTGTTGCCATTAATTTTGTCAAAAGTGATGACATCAAAATCCTAAGAGATATCGAGCAGTACTACAGTACACAGATCGATGAAATGCCAATGAATGTGGCTGATTTAATTTAACTTCTCTTTCACAGTGCAAGTTGCCTGTTGAACTTCACATCCAGTAAAAATCTGTGATTGATTAGTTATAGCTCTCTGGCACCTCTTCATAGCAAGAAAACAACTGGAGTAGTGATGCTGGTTTTCATTTTCAGCGTGTTGTGGTTTGGAGTGGATTGGGGTTATTGTATTATATTCAAATCACTTTCGTTAATTGGTATGATTTTGAAGCGCTACTTTAACTTTGGATTTGTTCGTCACGTGCTGATAAATTTTGCTGGATTGAGTACTATTCACATGTAGTTATTCCCATTGAAATCCTAGTTTATTGTCAGTGCTGGCTTTTACTTTTATGTTGTAATTTCGCGGGTCTTCCTGATGGTGCTTTGCCCTTCTTTTGGCTCTTTGTTACTCTAATGAGAAAGAGCACATCCATTTCATATGGAATTATAACTTATACTTGACAATCGGGGTCACGAAATCAATTTGTTGATTTTTGCATAAGCATTTACCATAGCTTGTTTTGTTTGAACCATATATTAGGCAATTATAATTGATATCCAAGTCGACCAGTAGTACAAGCATCAATAAGTCCTGCTTCTGCTGTATGTGTACTTCTATCCATTTTCTGTTTCCTGCTTTCCTTTTGGTCATTAACCTTTAACCTTTTGGATTCCCTAGGTAACTGATTCTAGGCAAATTCATGGTGATCTCATTGTACTGAGCAATTCGTTAGATGATAAAGCGTACAACTGTCAATGAAGTTTGACATGCATGCTACATGAGCATCTACATATACTGATAACACAGAACAATGTTTAGTCCATTTAGGCATGAGAAATTAAATAGCGGCACAAGTTGGCAACTTGGCCGCTGGAGGGCTTTAACCTGCAAGATCGAATATCAGCATCCTCTGAATTTTCATCTTGGGATGCACATCAGAATGTATAACAGCAACTATCCTAGAAATCACCAGTAATCAACAATGTAAAAAGTAGTGACAGGCATTACAACAATATGGATAATGCTACACAATTGAATTGTAGAACAACAACGCTAAGTTCCAACATGGAAATGGAATGAAGCTTTTTGATTTTGAGCTTATCAGTATTAAAACGATGAACCATATCTTGCATTTTCTACATTGGGAAAACTATGGCTGCAACAAAGTCATGCAGAGGACCTTGTTTATCATGAAGAATATTTAAATTTTACCCATGACCTTCATCAACAAGGTTTCCATGGGTAAACTATGTCGACAAGTATCAAATTTCTCCAAAGAAGGGAAAATTTTAAAGGCGTGTTTAAATACAGTTACATCAGCAAATAACTGCATTATGAGGCGGTTATTGATGGACTCGATAAATTCTTTTGGTGCTTCAATGATGATCCCCAACACAGCAATAGACACTGGCAGGTCAAAAGGCAAAAACAACAGCAAGGATTGTCAGATGGTTGCCGGGTGAAAAGAATGATAAATACACTATCAGTAGTTTACCAGGGAGACAATTGGATCTTTGTAAACGATGCCAGACTTTACTACAAGTACATTAAAAAGGTTGTACACCCACTCAAAGGTGAATGTAGCCTTTTGTTGCTTGAAAATGAAATCAGATACATGCTGGCTTTCAATTTTCCAAGTTCAAGACAGCTATATGACAAGTCATCCCAACAAGGTCCAAACCTAACTGAGAGTTTCATTTACCAAAACACACGGTCAAAATGTGGGAGAAAAAAGTCTCTGACCATTACCTAGCATCTTTACCACCACCCACAACATTATACATTAGTTAATAAATATCACAGATCCACAAAGACCAGAACCACAAATTTTACCAACTTGAATTAACACCAATACCAACTAATCACCCATGACCTACCATTCAACTCCGCTGTGAATGGTGAATATTTTTTACTAAGGCATTACCCTTGGATGACACCTCCACCACAACTGCAAGCCATTGCTGCTTAAACAACTCATGGTAGGCTCAATATCAGTCTGCGTCACGCGGCAATGAAGACATATCCAGCCACCATAGTATCAACATCATCACAATGCCACTTCATAACTGCAACCAAAGTAAACCAATAACATAAGCGGCCATCAATAGGAACAACAGTACAAGATCCACAACCAACTGTGCAGATCCCACTTTCAAAACCACATGAACAGAATGAAACAATCCACATCAAGCCAACCTTCACACACTACTGATTAGTGATTGCTAGATTCTTGAATCAGTCATATCCTTTCCTCCGGCACAATAACCTCCACCTTTTCCAGAACACAGATGCAAACTCATTTTCTTCGGCTAGCAGTTTTATATATTACTAAAGGCAAATTGAGTTATTGAACAATTGCATCTTTTGACGAACTTCTTATATTTACAAATAAGAAAATGAGAGAACTTTGGTGATAGCTAACATAACAAAATTTAGAATAATAATTAACTAGTCCTTACACTACTTGGTAGGGATTCATTGTCATTCAGCTTTCTACATACCAACCACAAGGGAATAAAGATATATATTCAATAAATTCTTGATTGCAATGCGAAGATAGCACATGAGTCAGGGCTGACTAGAGTACGAGAGTAGGATTATTCGAGGTTGGGGGTGGGGCTTGGGGAGTATACAGAGAGGGTGGAAAGGATGCAGTTCGGAGCTGCAGAGTATGATGAAAGGTGGGAGTAGTGGGGCAAGCGAGGCCCCTGGGTGAGAGTGCCGGAGGGTGGCAAGCCATTAAACTTGTGTTTGAAAGCCCCCTAAGAAGATGATGCCCCTTCTTAGCCCATAGGGTAGAGATACATTGAGGGGGGTAATGCTCTAGAGAATGGAGGGCCCTACCCTTTAAGGCCTCCTGCACGGTGACAAGCCCTTAAAATTTGAATTTGAAATCCCCTTAATAGGGGTGATGCATTGGTGGAGGCCTCTCAGCCCCTATGCCCAAGCTGAAAGACCCTTGAGCGGGTAATGGCATTCAATGGTTGAAGCCCCCAGCCTCCAGAAGGTAGAGGCTTCTAAGAGGTCATGGTCCTTAGGGATGGAGGCCACCAGTGCCTGTGGAGGCCACCTAAGCACTTCAACCACATACACCAAGGGGTTGAGTCCCTTAAAGGGTTAATGGCAAAAATATGGGTGGGCGCCCCTTTAGCACATATGAGTAGAGGACCCTTAAGGGGGTAAAGCCCCTGAGGGTTATGTTCACCTAGGGGTAAAAGCCCTATAAAGGAGTGATAGCCCCTATGCCAAGGGGTGTGGAGCCCCAGAGGTGCTAGTGACACCAAGAGGTCATAACCGCAAAGGGGTGGAGGCCCCCTAAGGAGGGGTATAGAGAGCCTTAGGAGTAGGGTCTTAAAACCCTAAACATTCCATAGACGACCCTTTAGCCCCTATGCCTGGAGGCCCTTAAAGAAGTGAAGACCCTCAAAGGTTATCTCACCCTAGGGTAAAGGCCCTGTCCCCTTAGCCCCCAAGGAGTGTAGACCCCTAGAGTGCTGATGGCACCAATAGGTCGAGTCCTAAGGGATAGAGGTCCCCAAGGTGTGGAATCCCCCTAAGGGGGTTATAGAGACCTTTAAAAATGAGGGCATTTAAAATCCTAAACCACTCCCTGGTTGCACCCCCCCCCCCCCCCCCCCAAATTCATACTCTCTCCACAACCCTCGCCAGTGCCGCCATATGTATAGGCTATATCTATCAAACACATATATAACATAATTTCTTTCAAAGGGAAATCACAAAATGTTTTAACAATTTTATTTATTTATATCTATCTATCAAGTTATCAATACAAGCTATAAACAATTGAGATAAGGAACTTCCAAAAATCCATCATCTATGATCGAAGAAGTTATTGCCTCATCAATGTAATGGACCTCTGACCCCAACAGACAAGATATTTCCGCATTTCAAAAGAAACTTCATCATCATCTGTACTTAATGCCAAATTAATACAGGTACAAAGAGATCCAATAAACCAGCCAGAGCATCACAACATTGGTAATACATTTGAGCAGAACCACTTCAACCAGTTCGACAGAAAGTTGAGGGGCAGCAAAGTATCATCCTCTGTGATGCACTCAAAACCAACTAAAGCACATAACTACATCTACTGCGTCGAATGGTATTTTTTTTTTTTAAAAAAGAAAATATATCGAAAAAAACTTGGCGGAGAAGGAGCATTAGCTGCAAAATATGATTGAATCTTATAGACCAGAATATAGTAATTCAGTAGTCAAAAGACATATTTCTAGCAGAAATCAGCTTAAATATAAATCTCACTATTACATGCAAAGCACCTTCCCCATATTAAGACACATTAAATTACATTTATAAGAATGACAACATCAGAACATATGAGATTCAAAGTTCTGCTACAGTAATTGGCTGACATGAAAAGGCTGTAATAGTACCTGACGGCCACTGACACTACCCATAATGTAAAGGCCTCACGCATAAAACAGAAGAAAATTACTTAATAACCAATATCGCTCGGATCTCCTGTGTACTCTGCAATCTGCTCAAGCCTCACGTTGAGCAACTCATGTGTATCTGCATCTCGAACCACGCCGGTCTCCTTATCTGAATCCCGCTCCAGCAGACTCCCATACACACCCTTGTGCCTACCATACAATACAAGCACTGGGCCTCCATGTTTTGGAAGTGCAGTCTCCAATAATTCCTGGTCCACCCCTTGTACTAACTCCCTGCTCTCATCGATCGATATGTCACACATTCCCGGCCCCACAACATCCACCACCACCCCCTTTTTCAAGAATAATCTCCCACCCTTCAACTCCTCACTTATAATCCTTACCCTTATATGATTCCTCAGCCAGTTTACTCTCTCATTCTCTGCCTTTTTAACTTCTTGCCCCCTCTTCCTTGAAAGATTTCTATCCTTTTTATCTTCATTAGCATCTTTCTCTTTAATTTTTAATTCCTTCAATTTTCTCATGCACTTCTCCTCATCTGCAGAACCCACCTCCGCTACATCCCTAGTTCGAACTTTCACCTTCTCATTGCTCCTCAATATCCTTAAAACCAATAAATCTCCACCACTCCTCACCTCCACTATTTTACCCTTCATCCCCATCCCCTTCCCATTCACTATCCTCACCTCTTTCCCCAAACCAAAATCTTTCTTTTCTTTCCGGTCCTCCATCTTCTCCTGCCCGGCATTTGCATTCCCAAGATTCTCACCAGCACTACCATTAGTATCAATCCGATTCTCTGGAAATTCTCCAGTAAACCCTAACCCTCCTCTCCCAGTCTTCTTCGTAACCTCAGAAACCTTCACATCCTCCTTAGCATTGCGGCCAATGCCTCTACCCTCTTTCCAACCGTACCCCGAGAGCAATGCTGCACCAAACCCCTCCACAGGCACATCCGTATATTCATCCATCCCAGTATCCTCTGGAAGCTTCTCCAAATCCTCCCTCAATTTAATCAACTCCAAGTCGGAAATCGATTCACCGCGATCCCGAGCAGGAACATCACTCACAGTGGCCGACGGTTGGCGGAGATTGAGGCCATAACCCATGGAATTATCGGAGGCTTCGCGATTGGAGCCAGGATCCAGCTCGAATTGCAGCGCGGGATCAGCGCCGTTCGATTGGGAAAGTTGCGGGAGATTGGGGAGGTTTTTGAGTTTTTTATTGGGGCGCCATTCGTTGGGAATTGGGGCAATTGGTTTGATCTTGGATTCGGGCGGTGGTGGAGCTTCGACGGGAAGGAACTCCCTGACGTATTTTCTGGTGGAAGAATCGGTTTCGGCGGCATCTGAGAAGGACGCGGAGGGTTTTTTGAGGTGATTGGATTTGGGTTTCGAGTTAATGGAAAAAGAAAAACTCATCCTGGTGCACGTACAGGAAGATTATGGAGAAAGAATCTTCAATTTCTTTCGTCGAATCACTGTGACGAAAAAAACCTGACCTAATTAGGGTTTTAATCGAGGTTGGCTAATGAGGGAGGAAATTTTCTCATGAGAAAGGAAGAAGACTATTGAAAGTAGCCGAGTAAGGAATGACTGTTTGACATCCTAGAAAAAAATTGAGATAAAATTATCTACTTCCGAAATTACTATTAAGTACATGCCAGTAAACAACTAAAAATTAAATGATATTATATGAATATAATAATTAGCATGCAAGTATTATTAAATATTAATATATATTGTAACATAACACTAGAAAAATTAATTGGATCCACATAAGTCAAGTTGATTTCCCTAATTAGCCCTTGGAACCTTTTCTATAATTCATAACTATTCATGAATAAAGTTAAATTTAGTGGTACAAAATTGTATTTAAATTTGATTTGATTGTTAATTTAATTAAATTAAATTCTAATTAAAATTAAATAATTTAATATTTTTATATTTTTTTTTATTTTTTATTAATTAAGTATTCAATAAAAAATATGTTCATATTTATTTTATCAAATTAACAAATTAAGTGCAAATACTTTTTTAATAATCAATATTATTTTAACTTTAATTAGACCATAAGCATCATGTATCACAAAAAGCAAGTGCAGATATATATGTCCAAAACGCATATATTCATTTTTACCTATCATCAAAAGGCATTTATTTAAATCTAGTATATTTAATATATTATTCCACACACATCAAACCGTTGAGCATATATTCTTCTATGCATCCACGAAAAGCATCTATTTAGATTTAAATATATTTAATATATTATCCCTCAACTTAAAGGAAAAAAGGTAAAAGCATATATTCAGTGATTGAGATATTTCAATATTTTCTTATTTCTATCCTCTGCACTGCTTGTGTTCTTTTTTCTAGTATCCAAGGCTTGAGATGTCTCTACCAGTCGTAAAAATATCAAACAATATTTTATTGTGATAGTCATAAAACAATATTTTTTAAAAAAATTAATTTAAAAATTGACTAATTTTTCAATATTTCGTAATCTTCTTCTTCTTTTTTACTTTTCAAAATTTCCCTTCTCTCCCTTTTTGGTGCAAAAATTATTTGTCCAATTATTTTAATATTTGGATTATATGTTACAAATTATATTTCATTATTATTATATTTTATAGATACATATATAATTTTTTATTATAATTTTTTTTTGTACATTGTTTATATATATTATTCGTTAGGTATAATATTTTATTCGTAAAATATACCTATAACTATAATTAATGCAATACAATATAAAAATTAAAAAAATTATAATAAAAATCATATCCATCACAAATATATATAAATTAAGTTTTATTTAAAAAAGTATTTTATAAACTGTTACAGAATCTGAAGCAGAACCTCAAAGAAGCTATTATTTGTCTTAAAATCACATAACGCCCCCACATTTCTCAAATTCCACCCAAAACCCTGCGTAACTCCTGAAGCTGCTGATCCTCTACACTCTTTCCCCTCTCTTTCAATCTACACTATACAGCAATGGAGAACAAAAACCAAGACGAAGAGGAGCAAATCGTGACCCCATGGGAAGTAAATGCTGATAAAGGCGGCAAAATCGACTACGACAAGCTCATTGACAAGTTCGGCTGCCAACGAATCGACCAGTCCCTCGTCGACCGCGTCGCCCATCTCACGGGCCGCCCTCCCCACGTCTTCCTTCGCCGCGGCGTCTTCTTCGCCCACCGGGATTTAAGTGACATCCTCGACGCGCACGAGAGAGGGGAAAAGTTTTATCTGTACACGGGTCGGGGCCCGTCATCCGAGGCATTGCATTTAGGCCATCTCGTGCCGTTCATGTTCACCAAGTAACAGAATTTTCAAGATTCTTTTTTTTTCTTTTGTTTCTTGGTTGCTTCGTTTTTTGGATTAAGTGTTGCCCGTTTTCCGTTTTACTTTTGAAAATCTCTTGCTGGCTGACCACTTGATTTCTTAATTTTGTGCATTAATTGAACGACAGGTAAATGTTGTTAGCTTTCCTTTTTTTCTTTCTTTATATAATCTTCAAAATTGTGGGTTTTTTTTTTTTTTTGTTCTGGTTTTAGATATCTGCAAGATGCATTCAAGGTGCCGCTTGTGATACAATTAACAGATGATGAGAAATGCATGTGGAAAAATTTGTCCGTGGAGGAAAGCCAGAGGCTTGCACGAGAAAATGCTAAAGATATTATTGCTTGTGGGTTCGACATCTCGAGGACGTTTATTTTCTCTGATTTTGATTATATTGGAGGGTGGGTAATACACCTTTACTAATATTCTTTTATTTGTGACCTTTTTCTAAATAATTAGCTTTTTATTTATACTTTTAGTATTATGATCTGTCTCTATTCAATATGGTGGTGTCTCATTATTTGTTGGTTTATACTGTTACTGTTGCGATCACCCTCTATTGAGTAGAAATCCATGAGGGAGGATCCTAGCTACATGTCCGTTCTTAAATCAGTCTTGTGTATCTGTCTCGTATGAAGGGACTTGGCCTTGTAATCCCATGGCACAGTAGACTGCATAACATATAACTTCTCTAGTTATTGGGCTGGACAGGTTTTTGGATGAATGCATACATGAAAAAATAAGTTAATTGAAGAGAAATATTGTTTGGAAGTTTGCATTTCAAAGTCCATGTTAAGAAAAAAGTGAAGGACATGATTCATTTTTTATGTACTGACATAAAATCTTGATTGCTTAATTGATGCTTTCATCATATTTCATGCATCTGAAGAGAGTTCTTCAGATGTATGCATTAACATAAAATCTTGGTTACTTAATTGATTTTTTCCCATGTATTCCTACAAGAACGTAAGATGCATACCCTTCATAAATATGATATGGATGATGGATCCCAGTGCTTTTTGGCTCAATATGGTTCTTTCATATAGAAATCTCCTGTTTCTTATCACAATTATGCTAGTAGTACTCTTACATAGAATTTGTTGTGCAGTTCTTTCTACAAGAACATGGTCAAGATTGCAAAGTGTGTCACGTACAATAAGGTGATTATTAATCTGATGAAGAACATGATAAGATTTTTTTTTCTTTCTTTACTGCTGCTTGTTATTGTGACTACGTACTAATAGATATCAAGCAAAAAAATGATGCTTAATTGGGGTTGCAGGTTGTTGGTATTTTTGGTTTCACCGGTGAAGATCATATTGGAAAAGTGAGCTTTCCACCTGTTCAGGTATGAGCCTTAACATCTTACACGATAAGCTGTAGTGTTTGACGATCTAATGCCTATATGTTGTCATAATAGTAGGCGATAAGCCTGTTGTAAATACTTTTTGTTATCATCGGTTATATTACCTTTGAAATTTGAAAAATAACCTGTGTCATGCCAACATCAATTTAAATGAGACCTTCATGGGTCAAATTATCTGTTGAATATCTTTCCTTGGAACATCTATGGTCAAAATTCTGTGCATGTGGAAATGAAAATTGGCACCGTCAATTACATGTAATTTGCCATTGCTGATCGGCGTTTTGAGTTGCTAACTTGCCCTTGATGTGTGTTTTTACTTGATTCTCTTTATATTCATTTGCTTTGGTGTTCTATTGAGTCCCTGCATAAATATCTCTGTCCATTTCTGTACATCGTCAAAGAATGCTATTATCACTAATGAACTCTTCAGATGGCACTTCAAGTTCGTAAATTTGTATTGTTTCAATTACTGTCTACCGTGAAACTTATTCACCATCTTTCCAGTCCGCATACTCCTGAGCACCTGCAGAATTGTGGATAATGTCTATTATTTAAAACTGGAACTTCGATTATGGCTGAATAATTGGAGAGAAAATCACAGGTTTGTATCTGGTTGATATGGTTGAAACCATAAGCATATACAAAGCTTTGCATGATATTCTGCAGATGATATTTTTCTCAAAACTCCGCCCCCACCTTACAGATTGGAATTTATGTTCAATCTAAAGCTAATCTTGTTTTGAATCTATTACTTCTGTTGCACAGCAGAATTAGGCATGCTTTTAGTAAGGTTTTGCAATTACTTTTGCTCTTCTTTTATTAGGTATACTGATGCTTCTAACTCAATTGAGAAAATCAGGATAAACTGAAGAGAGTTTAGAATGTCTAGGTTTATTTTGCTGGTTGGTCATTGATTTTAGGTTACTACTTTGGTTTTGCATACTTTTTTCTCTTTATGCTTGGCAATAACCATTCACTATATTTTATACTGTCAGGCAGCTCCATCCTTCCCGAGTTCTTTTCCACATCTGTTCTCTGGTAAAGATAATCTTCGTTGCTTGATTCCTTGCGCAATCGACCAGGTATTTTCTCATTCCTGTTCAGATACCTTCACTAGTTCTAATTACACTTGTCAATGAGATAGCTGCACAATAGTATTAGAATTTGGTTCAAAGTCAACAACATAAAACGATATGAATCAATGAAGTATTACTGCTAAGATAATTGAAACCATCATGGGTATTAGCGTAATGTGGCTCAATATTATGTGACCTGTCCATTACACAATTTTGGTCTTTTGGCTATAGACTATGTAGAAGTTGACTCTGATAATTGAAGCATATTCTTGAAGTTCTGCCATCATTGTCTATGAAATGAATGAGTTTATTTTCTCTATGTATTTGTTTATGGAGCTTGATAACTATGATCCAACAATATAATTATTCTTCAAGGATAAAATTCCCATCCTTTAGATGCTTGTACTGCACTTGCTGAAGAAGTACCGAGTCTAGGCTTGTAAACAGTCAAATCTCTAATACATCCAAATTGACAATTCTTACTCTCATATTCTTAATATTATAAGTCGCTCTTCTATCTTTTTCCTTTCTTGACTACAGGATCCTTACTTCCGAATGACACGGGATGTTGCTCCTCGAATAGGTTATCACAAGCCTGCTTTGATTGAATCATCATTCTTTCCTGCTCTTCAGGTTTCTTTCTGATCATCTTATTGACAAGCAATCTGATAACATGAGATTAGTTTTGAAGTACTTTTGGTATATAACTTTGCTGCTGAAAATGGTCATTTGACACTGGCCTCCATTTCTGTGTCTGTTCTCTCTGTTGGTCTCTGATGGAAAAGTTTCAAAGCTAATATTTTGTGCTTTAGCTCCTAAAAAATCATTTAATTTTCCTTTAGCACTTCTCAATTTATATTGTTGAGTCAAATGTGAAGTGAAGCAAGATTATGGACAGTATCTCTTAATTTTTCCGATGGTACTAATTGTTAGTTGGAAATTCACCCACATCAACTCTCTCAATTCATGGAAAGGAATATTTTATGCAATTTCATGTAGCAGTTTACTTCACTATTCCTTTAGTGTAACTTGTACTTTTGTGAGATCCTATCTGCAGGGAGAGACAGGGAAAATGTCTGCCAGTGATCCAAATTCTGCTATATACGTGACTGATTCTGCCAAGGACATAAAGAACAAGGTTCTCCTTTAAAAAAGTTCTTTCTGAACTCTTTCATATAGTACTCCCACAAGAGTTGGACACCTTTGAAAATGATTACTTTATCATTTGTTTGTCAAGGCATTTCTGATGTAAATATATGATACAGATAAACAGATATGCATTCTCTGGTGGGCAAGATTCAATAGAGAATCACAGGAAGTATGGAGCAAACCTTGAGGTATCACAAATCTATTCCTTGCTAATTTTCTTGGAGTAGTAGGTACTCCCTTTGTATTGAATGCCTTGGTTATAAAGCTGGCAGAGTGATGTGGTTTAGAAAGTGGTTATCTGATGTGACATTTTAATTTAACCTCAAAGTAGCATGGCTAGTAATCCCTGTCAGGCACAGCACATAATTTGGATAACAGTGAATAATTACTGAATCCGGAAGAGGCCCATTAGTTGACACCCTTAAGAAGAGTAGGATCATTCACTTGACATTAAGTTTATTTAGAAGCAGCAGGTGCAGATTTATTGTCTTGTTTCTAAGTTCTATAGCCTAGAGTTTATTTGTTGCTGCGATTGACTTGTCACGTGTGTTATGGTTTATCATATTTTGAACTCTTGTGATGGATTTACACTTAACTCTGTCTCTCTGTTGCTTTCTCTGTCCTCTCTCTCTCTCTCTCTCTCTCTCTCTATCTCTTGGAAATTGTTCAGGTAGATATACCAATTAAATATCTTGGTTTTTTCTTGGAGGACGATACCGAACTTGAACACATCAGAACAGTAAGTTCTCTTGTTTACTTTATGTTCTTTTTTTAGGTGATGAGCACAATGTTCATTTATTTTTTCATGTTCCCCCACAGTCCATAACATTTATTTTATCACCTTAAAGGAATATGGTGCAGGCCGTATGCTAACAGGTGAAGTGAAGAAGCGGCTCATTGAAGTTTTAACTGGACTAGTTGAAAGACATCGCAAGGCAAGAGCTGCTGTGACTGATGAGGTAAAATGATTAATTCCTCCTTAAATGTTCCCATTGTAGTAAACATTGGAAGCTCTAAGTCAATTTCATGTCGGAATTATGATCTATTCTCCTTAATTCCGCTGTTAAAGTTAATATGGGAAGGCTTTACCTAAAATTCACCTCCAATGTTTCTATTGCACTTTTGCGTAGAGTAGTATTAGTGGAAGCTTGGATCAGAGTTGCAGATCCGGTGGTTTAAAGATTTTAACTGCAACCAAAATCTATTTTACAATGAAACCAGGCTTTGTTGTTCATATCTGACAGCTAAATATAATTCATCAGTCATACTATTTTGCATTAATATAGTAGTCTTGGAAAATTTGTCAATTTTCTTCTAATTTATTATTAGAAGATCAGTATGTTGATTCTCAGCCTAGTTATAGCATGGGTGTGATTTGATTATTGTGTGGTGATAAGTTATTAGCATTTGTTTTGTGTTGATGCAGATGGTAGATGCATTCATGGCAGTAAGGCCACTTCCTAATATGTTCAGCTGAACTTACAGTCTTGATGATATCTTGGAAGATTACTCAGGATGTCTGAAAAAAAAGTTGGTGTGATATTTTCTTCTCTCTATACAGTATGGCCATTGCTTCCACAGACTTATTTTAGCACAGCCATCAGCCCATCACAGACCATTAGTTCCATCAAGTTAAGAATGCCAGAAAATCAAGTGAACTTTAAAAAATATATGAGAATGTCTTTTTTTCCTTTTGTTTTTTCAGTTTTTTTTGGTAGAACGCGTGAAAGAAAAGGTTTGTATAAATAAATGTACAAGATATTGAGAATGTATTGAACTTTTTATGACCTGTAATTACATCTAAATGAGCTATAATTGGAGTTTTCTTTGTATATTTATCTTCTTTTGGATTCTTGTATCGTCCCTCCCACCCCCCACCCAACCCCGGCTAATTATTTTATTTTTATATAATTTGATTGTGTAAGTGGTCATACACCCAGCGATGTCTGATTAGCATTTTAGCCCACGTTAATCTGTCCACAGTTGTACAAGTTAAAGAAACTAAAAACTTTTGATGTGCTAACACAAAAGAGGGAAAACCATGGCAATATAAGACTATGTTTGGTCTCATTTCAGAAATATTTTAAAAAATACATTGGCAACAAAAATGTGTATGGACTATTAGTTGTAAAGTCTGCTAAATTGAGTTGACAAACTGTTTTTTTGACAGATGAAAAATAAAAAAGAAATATGTATTGATTTACTTATTTTTAAACCTGAGTATTTTTTGAATAAAAAGAGTAGGTTTTTGAAAATAAGGTGTCACCTTTGACTAACTCTTATGGTAATCCAAAGCTTGATTTCTATAAAACAACTTAGAAAAAATGGGAATTTTTGTTTTTATTTTTTCAAAATATTTTTATTTTTTATTAATTAATCAAATATATATCATATTTTTCAATGTATTTTTTTAAACACATCACATTATATATATATTTAAAATATTTTCCCAGCACACTCAAACAAATGTAAACGTTGCCTTTGCACATCAGAGCTGACTTGTCCACTTTAAAGAAGAAAAAATGACAAACAAGACTGTCTGTCCCTCTTTCCATGGTAGACATTGCTAACAAGACAAGTGATAATGCAGCCAAATGATGTGATTGTCTGTCCCTCTTTCCATGGTAGACATTGCTAACTTTTGATGAGTTTTACACGAAAGAAACTAAAAACTTTTGATAGGGGCCAACATAGAAACCTTTCCATAGCAAGAGTAGCTGATGTTTGGTTTTGATGTGCTCAAAATCTCATAAATACTCAAGAATTTTGGACTCAGCAGCTTGGTCAAGAATCACACTTGAATTAATCTACAAAATGCTAGGAAGTGCCCACTAAAAACACCCCGACGTTCAACCCAAAAAAAAGAACAAGAACTTCAATCACTCAAATCATAAATATGGATGATAGTTGTGAGTAAAAATAAACATATCTCCAGTCACCTGCTTATCACAGTGCAGAATTAAGGTAAATTTTTATTATCTTATGGGATAAGATCAATCTTCCTGGGGAGACAAGATCGATTTTCTAAAATCATGCATACTAGATAAGGAAAGATCTTCTTTCCCTCCATTCTGATGTGATTACAATAGAATTCTTTTCTGCTCTTTGAAACTAAGCCCTGCTCGACCTACTGAGATCATATCCAATTGAAGGCATCATCAAGATAATCTTCTGGCTAACCTGCTCTGCCCAACTCAGACATTGGCAGAGCAAATCAGGCTTCATCACTTCACCAAAGACTCACCAGACCAACCTATTGCTAATTAATAACATCACTTGGATCCAAACCCACAGAAAGACCTTCCACACCCTGAGACCTCAGCCACAAACCCAGCTCAGCCCCTCAAGGGTGAGGCAAACCCACGCCACATGAGGTTTTATTTTTAGAAATTAAATCAATTTTTTTAGGAAGTATCAATGATTTTATTTTGGGTCATCATTGACTTGAGAGCTCTAAAACGGAGGAAAATGACGAACAAGTCTGTCTGCCCTTCTTTTCATCGTAGACATAGCTAAAAAGTACTTTTTATCTTTTGAACTTCTGAGTCGGGTATAAATAAAGAATTGTTAGAGGAGTAGTTAGGACCTTCAACAGCAAGTCTATTTCATGACCATTATTCCACAGTCAAATTTCAATGATTTGGCAACCATGTTTAGTTCAAACGTGGGATCTCCAAATTCTATATTTATTAAAAGTTTTGATTTTATCTTGGGTTTTGTCACATGATTATTCCTTCAATTTAATTAGTCAGTAACACACTTAAAGTGGATGATTTTACTCAAAAAAAAAGAAAAAGAAAAAGAAAAAAATCAATCAATCAATTTTAGAGGATTTATATACAAACAAATGAGATTCTTCTGAATTCAAGTTTTTCACTACGTATAAATGTCTGAAAGTAGGAGGCACTAATATGATATCGCGTTTCTTCCACTCATCAAAAGTGAAAAAGCAATGCTTTTAGCTTTTTGGAAGTTTCGTGAGATTTTCAAAATCTGCTTTAAGTCATCGTCTTTAAATATTTGGGCCAATCTGCATGCCTTAACAACATAAACCCTAAGTGCGTTTAGAGGTGTTTGGTTAAATTTATTTAAAACTTAATATAAGCAGAATTTATTGAAAAGTTGCAAGCCTATTTAATTAAACTGAAGTTCCTTGAGATTATTCAAGTCCAAGCAAAATTGATTAGAATGTCGTAATTGGATATATAATATTTTGTCTTTTTTTTTTTTTTTTTTTACACTTGCAAAATTCAGTAATTGGGTGAAACATTAATTATGATGATGATGATCAGGAGGTTTTCGATTAGGAGGAAGGTTGTAAGTAGGAAATTCGAAGATTAATTCAAAGTGATCTTCCAAGTTCCAACTCCACCAGAGGTTCAAGATTCAAGAACTAGGGTTAGGGTTATATTACTCCATTTTTTTCAATCTTCTAATCATAGTTTACAAGATAAGCCCCACATCCCAATTGTAATTATTTTATTTTCGGATGATTGGGGTCTACGCCTAACTAACTTTTTTACGTCTTGTTGTCTAATTTTATACTTTCAAATCTTGATGACTTGATTATGCAAGTGATGATACAACCAGTTCTATCTGATTAACCGACATTAAGCTGTCCACACAGCTAGTGTTGCTTTACTAACTTTTGAGTCAGCTATCATTAAACAATTATTATAGTTAGGACCTCAAACATGGAAGTCAATTTGAATTAGATTATAGAATTCTACATTTCAAATCTCCAATGACTATAGTAAGCAAAACTTCCATCTTATTCTTATATATATATATATATATTTGTGTGTGTGTGTGTGTTTGTGTGTGTGTGTGTGTGTGTGTGTGTTAGTATCATTGGAAAGTCAATTTAGTTATTTAATCATCAATCACTAAACATTAGATGTTAGAAACTCTGTTTCCTAAAATATGGCCTGGAGGGACAATGGTTATTACCAGCCATTGCATCCAGGCAGTAGCTACTAGTCATGAGTCGCAAAAGTGTGTATTGATTGACATTGGAGAAAAAATATATTCAAGAATAGCCGTGTACGTATTTATGCATTCAAAAAATGTGTAGAACTAAGCAAAAAGTGGATTTATTTTGCATAACTTTAGACTTTTTTTATGCAAACTTAGTTAAATAACTAAGTTGACGAACGAGTCTTGTAAACTTCTAAAATAAAATATTAGAATTTTATAAGATATTTTAAAAAAAATAAAAAGATTTTAATTTATTTAAAAAAATCTTTTAACAACATATTTTAATTTCATCAGTTTTAATTATAAAATCATCATTAATAATATTATAAAAGTTACATGATTTTATTTTATACAAAAAGTTTAACAACTTATTTTTAAAATTAGATATAACATCTTATAAAATATAAGAACTTATAAGATTTTTTAAATAAATTTAAAAAATTACGTTGATAAGATAATATCACATAAAAATAATTGGGGTGTTTATTCCTACAATTTTAGTAAAGGAGCTTCCATGTAAATATATCAACTTTATTCATGAGCTATCATATAACCATATTTCCAATGTTCCTTGTTCCTCGTTCTATCCAAAATGCCAACCCCAACCCGCCCCCCAGCCCCACCCCACCCAGAAACAAATAAAAAAATATTCTTATAGGACCCCATGAAGTAAAAATCATTGTCTCTTCTTATGAATTTCCAAGAATCTTCTGGCCAGGCTAATTGCCCCGAGAGTTGATTTAATGCAACTTTTCATTGATTAGAGAGCTCAGAAAATGTGAGGCCAACAATTTAATATAAGCATAATTTATTAAAAAGTTATAAGCTTTTCAAAACCTGATTAGCTAGCTATTTAATTAATAGGAGGTTCCATGTTCCTGTGATAGGAACAGTCAGAATTGAGTAGAATGTCTTCCTTGGATATATAATTTTTTATCATTTTACTTTTTTTATGGACAGATGATCAGATGTTTTGATCTTCTATTATAATTAATAATTTATATTTTATTATAATATTATTATTTTAAGTATTTATTGATAATGTTATTTTATATATTTGATGTGTAACGATGATATATTAATAAAAAATAAAATATTAATTGAAATATGAAATAAAATACTGTGTTTTGGGGCTTACTGTTTTACACTTGCAAAATTAAATTCAAAGCTGATAGGACTGAGAGATTAAGTAGAATTTTGAATTCAAGTCAAGATTTTCTCTGTTATTAATTTTTCATTGGCCAGCTGCTCTCTTCAAAACGACAAAAAGGGATGTAAATTTGATGTACTAAAATGAGCCTTTTTCTATTAGAATTTCTGTTGTTTCTAAATTCAATAATGATAATGAGGTTAGTTTGGAATTTGAAGATTTGATAAAGTGAATACGTCATTCACCAAAATTCAAGATAAGATCTAGGATTAGGCGTTATGATCTTGATATATTATTACTCCATTATTTATCTTCTAATCAAAGATTAGTTCTAGTTATTTTATTTTTCCATGAATGGTGAGAAGGGGTCTGAAGCACAACTTTTATTGCAAAAAATCAAGTCTGATGTTCTAACCTTAGCTCTTATTGTCAATTTTTATACTTTAAAATTTTTGATGACTTGATTGTGTAAGTGATTATACAACCGATTAATATTTTTACCCACGTTGTGGTCTCCACACTTGTACAAGTTACGTTATCTGGCTCTGGAACGAAGAAAAATTGACCAACAATGTCTCTCTGTTTTGTCCTTTGGTACTTTTGCTTAACTAACTTTTGAGTCGGCCATCATTAAAGAATTATTATTATAGTTGGGACCTTAGAAAGTCAATTGTAATAGGATCATAGAATACGACATTTCAAATTTTCAATGTTGGAAATAATTTCTTTACTTATAAAGTAAGTGTATCATGGTAAGAAAGATTTCATTCAATCTTTTTAAAATAAAATGAGGAGCTTCACGTACTTCAATAATTTTGTTTTTATAGTAACGGACAAATATATTGAGATAAATAAAAAAAAAATAGATACCTTTAATACGTAATTTTTTTTTAGGAGTATTGTTTTTCTATGAAAAGTTGATAATGACCCCTTTAACTCTCTCATATATTCTTTCTCCCAAAGCAACTATATAAAAAGTATTGTCTCCAAACATATTGCTCTAGCCAAGCTGAAAAAGTATTTCTTCTCTTTGCCTCATCAAAAGTGAAAAAGATTGCTTTTAGCATGTGGATTGGGAAGTTTGATAAGGTTTTCAAGATTTGCAAAAGCCACCCTCTTCAAAGTTCAAACAATTGCATATGGTGGGCCAATCCGCATGCCCTTAACAGCATGAATGATAATGTATAAGAGCTTAAAGTGTGTTTTAAAGTTAGGATTATGACATTTTTGTACTAAATTTAAGAATTAATGACATAATTCTTATCTTGACCCAAATAACAGGATTATCTCAGTTCATATGCCTGCAGAGGAAAAATGAGGATTGCGAAAATGGAAACTATATACAAGACTGAAAGGATTTCTGAGAAGTTTCACTCAGCTTAAATTCAGAGTGGTTATACAAAGTAGAATTGTTATGGCAAGTTGTATGAGCAGGATTAATTCAATTGACAAATTGAGTATTTGGGATCACAAGATTTTGAGTTGTGTAAATTTAATGTTCTATTCTCTCAGTCTACTTGCCTTTGATTATTATTATTATTATTATCTTGTATATCACATTCAGACATAGAA
Source organism: Paulownia fortunei (assembly GCA_019321725.1). Classification (NCBI taxonomy): domain Eukaryota; kingdom Viridiplantae; phylum Streptophyta; class Magnoliopsida; order Lamiales; family Paulowniaceae; genus Paulownia; species Paulownia fortunei. The sequence goes on along the minus strand of CM033122.1, from coordinate 3,944,531 downwards.
ATTCATATATATATATATATATATATAATGATACATGGCCAAGACTCTACATCTATAAAGCTTTGAATTTGATTAGTCCCGTAATATATGTGGCATTAGTTTACTTTAATGTATGTTTTTTAAATTAAGCATTTACAATATGCTTTGTTGTAGAATTATTAGTTGTACTTAATCAATTATTGATATATTAATATATTTAATGATGTAATGAACCATTTAAAAAAATAATATGTAGATAATCTTAGGCATGAGATCCTATATATAGGCATCTGGACAACCAAACACCCATTAATTAAGTTAATACAATACAATACATAATCTACCGAAATGTCATACTTTGATTTAAGATTTGCCTTTTTGATTGTCATTAACATTACCAAATCACAAACAGCCATGCCATGGGAATGGGATCCATTTGATGTGGCCAGTGATCTCACCTGGATCAAGTTTTGGCTTCTTTCCATTCTCTTCTTTATCTTCTCTTTCGTTTCCATTGGAATTCCATTAACATCTCCAAACAATATGGGATATGTTCAAGTGCAAATTAAGAATTTCTCGTCCTCTCTTCTTACTTGTTTCTTGGCTTCACTATTCTTCCCACAACTTCTTTTCTGGTACGTCTATCCCATAATTTTGTTACTTTTTTTATGCTATACTTGTATCTCTAACGTGTTCACAAGTTTCGTATTTTGGGCACAAGCTATATTCTCCATGTTACCAAATTTAAACATATTCATCACCACGACAAACATCGGCTTGGAGGCCAACAGAGAGTTGCATGGGGAAGAAGAAGAACTTGAAGGAGCTAATCTTGAAGAGGGTAGGGCACAAGTTTAGGTCACAAAACGAAGCCAGTTCATTGGTTGCATGAAGAACTTAGTTTTTCTCAAGTCCTGTCTCTTTTGCCTTTTACTAGATATAAGTGTGTCCATTTGGCTTGTTTAATGTATCTCAGATATCAGGTAGTTTTACTATTACTTCAACTTCTGCCACCTTTTGTGTGTCCATCTCATAAACATGTATATGTGCTTACTCTCCACTCTCACACTCCATTTTGAGCATATGAACAGCAAGATTGGGGACACAGTTTGCTTACTTTTTCCTACAGGTGTTTGTCGGACATGTTTTTCTATTGAAAGGGATTGCGAAAGAGCTAATGTTGTTCTTATTATGGAAAATATTGGAATTGACGAGTTGCAGAAAGCAATAAAAGAAAGCTGTAGACAAAAAATGCACTTGAAAAATGTGAAGTTTGATGATTGTCTTGGAATTGTTTTTAAGTTATAAACTTCTTTGGAAGTACCATATAGGCAGTTTCTCTTCACTATTTCTGTATGTTTTCTTGTTTTCGAAATTTAGCTGGCATGAATGCTCACTCAACGGGAGATCTCTCATCTCATTTGATTAAGCAATCACTTGGGTTTGATTTTCTTGATTGAAAGTGTTCTTCACATTCGCAAAGAGGAGAGGCACGCACCACTCATTCCCTCCTTCCCCGTATCTCAGAGTTCGAATTTCCTGATAAATAAATAAATATATATATAAATAAATATAACCCCGTATTTCAGAGTTCGAATTTTTTGAAAAATAAATAAATATATATATATTTATTTATTTTTCAAGAAATTCAAACTCTGAAATACGGGGAATGAGGGAATGAACAAGATTCAGATCTCTAACTTAATTAATTTATAAGAGGTGAGGGGTGTGTGTATATATACTCTAGAATTTTTTTTTTAATTTGGTGGTGCATCTCGTATTACATTTTATATATACACGCCAAGTGTTTAAAAATATTATTTAAAATATATATTTAAATTGAATTATATACACACTTGATATATATATATATATATAAAATATACAATACAAAATATAACACTAAATTAAAAAAAAAAATCTCCAATATGATGTATTAATGCTAGTAAGAAACATATGTATAATGACCAAATTCCGTTGTTACCTTCTCTCAATTAAAATTTGGTCTCAATTCCTAACTCATTATAGTATAGCCCAACATTTCATAAGAGAAGATTTGTTGCCCAAAAGAGATTTCAATTGTGGACCACATGGCCCAAAAATCCTAAGAAAACCCCGAAGGTAAAAGTATGTGATTGCAAATTTATTATTTACAGCGACTATATTGATGTTTTATCTTTTCTAAAGTCATTGCTCTAATATTTTTATATCTTTTTAAAATAAATTTTATTTTTTTATTTTTTCTAAAGAATCGTCATTTCTTTTACTATTCAATTAAGTATCAACCACTATTTTAAAGGTGAAAAATTAAAAAAATTACAGGTCAAATCAAATTAAAACCCTAAAAATAAGCCGTAGATGGCTATATATAATAATTTTTTGTATACACGTCCATTACTCGAGTGTACAATCTAATAATTTTGTCCTTTTTATATGCTTTTTTATTTTTATCTTAAATGTGTATATACTATATTTACTAAATTTTCTCTTATAGTATTTTCACTAAGATCGCCCAGTTGAACTTAGTTTTGCGTCTGCCATTAGTCATATTCCACACATTTTTACTAACCAAGCATAGTTCAATTAAAGAACCCTTCATAGACAGTTAAATATTTTTTCTTTCTATCAACATAACGTTTGTTTTTATAGAATCGAAGCCGTAAAATTAAAATTTAAATATCTTACATTCAAATAAATTTTCATCTGTTCTAATTCTAAGGTTTTAAATTATTTATAACACAAAGATATCTGTACATTGACGGGATCAATCAATACCAAAAATGCTAATTTATGAAAAAAAAAAAAACAATGCATACTAGACACAAATAACATTGATTGACACTTGCCATAATTTACATAACAAGTACAGCTATAATTATACTTTACTTGAGTCATCCAAACTAAACTTGAGATTATTCTTTGTTTGAGAAAGGACAAAGTGTATTAAGGCTGTCCACAGAAGTCATAAAATAGATATAGAGTAGATTTTTTTTCAAACAGTTGATAAAAATATATTTTTAATTTTTTAAGAGTGGGAGTAAATTTTTAAAATTTAATAATTTTATATAAAATTTATATTAATTTAATTTTTTTATAAAATTGGGGGATGGCGCCGCCACCAGTCCCCTAGCTACATTTTCGGCTATTCATTCGGTAAAAACGTGCCAAATAAAATTGCGTCAAAAAGTACCAAATCGTGTTATCGATTTTTTTCAGTATTTCAATTCGATATTTTGGTTAATTAATTTTTTTAAAAAATAATAATAAAATTAAATATTAAATATTAAAATCCTAACTATTTTTTTAGTTATTATTTTTATTTTGGGTAAGTAAAAAAAGTAAAAGATAGTAAAAATATGCATATAAAAATTAAATATGAAATGTACAAAAAAAATATTAATACTAAGTACCCAAATTTTGAAAAAATTAAAATCATATACTTTGTGTAAAGTGTGTTTCTGATTTGATATGGCGAATCTGGTGAGATTGGACAGGAGATTGGAATGATCTTAATATGGATTGCAATCATTTTAAGAATGTAATTAACCCACTCACGAACTCAAAAATAAAGTCTTTAACCCCACCAACGAACCAAACAAAAAAGAACAACAAAGTCTTTAACCCCACCCCAACATGAATCACAAAAGATTATTATGTTCTTAAAGTCAGATTAAGAAACAAGTTAGCTTGAAAATTGAAGATTTGCAGAGGTGATTATTCAAGTGGAAGATCATAGTATAATTTGGTTTAGTCAGTAATTAATCAATATGGCAACCTAGAATCTTTCGAGGTCCACTCCACTTTCTACTTCCATGACTGGGAACAGAATCTGGAAAGTATAGTGCAAGATACGCAATATTGAGGAGTTTGGATCTTTTATTTTATTTTTTATTTTATTTTATATATTTTATAATATATATATGTTATGTATTTAAAATATATTTTTTTAAAATTATATTTAAAATTAATCGTATATATATGACATGCATATGTATTATACAATACAAGATAAAATATGACATTACAATAAATAATCAAATATAGATTGTTTGAAGTAATTAAATTTATCTCATGATATATGTGACGACATCTTATTTACAGTTTATTAATGCTTTTGCTAACGGCTTATCTTAAAAAAAAAATTATGTGTAAGTTATAAAGCGATTAATATAATTTTGGGATTTATATTATGTTCGGCAATTTCTCAATTTTTTATTTTAAGAAGTTGTTTGGTTATTGGAGAAAAAAAATACAAACTGTAAGAGTAAGGTTACAGAAGTAGTTCTTTATTTATTGAGTCAATTTTACATGACGTGGAAGAATTCGAAAAGTAAGTTGTGGATTCGTAGTGTTCTTATGAAATCTTCTTAGAGAGTTTAAATATTAATCGGATTCGTTCAGTCTTCTTTTAAAAAATTTACCAAATATTTTATAAAAATAATATATAAACAATTAATCTTGCATAATGTTTTGATAATAATAAAAAAGATATAAATATATCTTATCACCTTTGATGTCTTAAGGGAATCATCAAATATAAGAATGACAATATATCAGATTTAAAGTAAATTTATCAAAATTCGAAAATCAATTCTCCTATATTTCTATGGATCAAGATTTAAATTCGACGAGTTTGACCCATTAAAATTATTAAATAATTTTAAAAATATTTTTAAAAAATAAATATCTTCATAACTCTCTAAATATAATGAATTAATATATTGATAAATAACCAATGATTTATTAATTTTGTATTATTAATTTTATTATATTTATAATTTATATATGAATACATATATAACATAAACATATTTTTTTCCATATATACATGTATAATAAATAAAAATATACATATAATATTTTAACAAATTAAGATCGAATAAAAAAATTAAAATTCAAGACATAATCCAAACATAGTTATAAGACCTGGGAGCCTGGCCAAGACCCGTTGTCATTACTAGTAAGTGTCTAACCTTTGAGGGATTGTCTAAGTATGGGATGGATTCCAAGGATTTGTTTGTGTTATCATTATTATATGCGTCAGATAATTAACTTTGTGAGGCAGGCGAAAAGCAATTAGTTCCTGAGTTCTCACGTTTTAAATTGGCCATCATTTTTGGAGATTATAGGCAAGATCTTAGATCTAAACATGGCCCACAGAGAGGATTACCTTAGAAAAAAATTAACGTGCTAATATATTTATTTATCTCAATCCGAGGGTAAGAATTCTCAAAAACTCAATCATATATGGCAACAATGACATGTAGCATCATATCTTCTAGAATTCGAATTCAACACCTTAGTCTTTAAGTATCATTTGGTTGCTAAATTAGATTTTATGGAGATAGAGAATTTATTTTTTGAAATTTGAAAATAGAATAAACTTGTAAATTCGACTCTTTTATTTTATGAGAATGATTATGACCGTCTATTTTGTATTTTTATATATTGTGAGTCATACTTTTAAATTCATTAATGATCATTGTATTATATGAAAGTGTATGATTTTAATAATTATGAATAAATAAAACGTATTACATTTTTTTTTTGGGAGATTGGGGGTTGGGGTTGGGGTTGGGGGTTGAGGTTGACAACAATGTACTTGTTTTATATATTATCCCTTTAATAATGCTAATGAATTATTTCTTATTCGAAATTATTCAATTTTGATGACAACATAAGTAAATTAGTATAGTATACTATGATCTAAGCAAATAATCCATATTATCGCACAAGGCTGCATAATCAAAATTTATTAATTTATGTATGTCTTTTTACATTCTTATCATCAAAATAGCCTTATTATTAAATTTAGTAATTTAATAATCTATATTTTATTATTTTCTATTTTCTATCAATATAATCTATTCTACATCGGCGCCTCTAATGATTTGCCCATGTCACAAATAAAAAACATCACTCAATCAACTATTCAGAAGGATTTTAATCTTCGTCAAACCAAAACTCAGTATTATACCACTATTTGACCCTTTTGAATTTTATGAAGTATTAGTCGTTAAGCAAACTTGATGTATATGAAAAAGAATATTGCTAAAAAAAAAATTTGTATCACTCATAAAGTTTTTTGTGACAGGACGTTCTTATTTTTGCTTGTTATCCAAAAAATTTTTTGATCTATAATAAAATTTAATCATATCAAAAAACAAAACAAAACAAAACAAATCGAAGCGAATGCAGAAAAGTAAAATGCAAAGCATTCTTGGTCTTTTAAGTAAGTGCTCATATTGCTTATTTCTGATGTAAAAAAGGATATTAGCCCTAGTGTGAAACCCAAATGACACATTGATGATATATAAATTAGGAATGTAATATGAATATTATTCATTCATCACTGTGCGTCACAATCAATAGTACTTTGTTAGTGGAAAGTCTTGAAACATTTTCAGCAACAAAACTAGAAAAGTATTATATTTTGGAAAGTATAATACTTTTTCTTTCGTGGAGCCCGAGCTTGGGTTGGGTCCTCTTTTGGCATTTTATACTTTCCATACTAATAATAATAATAATTAGTGTGGTTAGACGCATGATTGAGGCATGTGACTTGCAACAGTCCAAATCCATTTACAGGGTGTTTAATCATGGCCAAAGAAATTTTGGTATATATTTTTTTAAAAATTTAATATTTGATTTGGTATAAATATTTGGATTCGGTATATCGTATCCAACCAAATATTATTTTTTTTATTTTAATTTATTTTTTTAAAAATATTATTGATTAATTTTGACATTTTAAGTATTTTTTAATTTATTATCCTTATATTCAATCATTTAGTAATTAATTAATAATTATTTAATTGGTGTTTATGAAAATTATTAAAATTTAACTTGATAAAAAGAATATATATATTTTTTATTTTTAATAACTAAAAGAGTGCATTTTTTCTGTTTGATGAAATGCATAACCAAAATGTCGATTGAATACTCACTACTACTTACGGATTAAATTAAATTTAAATTAATTTTTTTAATTATTTATTGTTAGTTACAAATGGAACAAATATATAAACAAATTTTATTTTTCAACAATTCAATTATTTACCATGTTTAAATAATAACCATTTATGATTGAAAATAAATTCTAAAAAATAGTACAAATAATTGAACTATATTTTTTATAGGTCACAATTCCTTTATTAATAATTGTTATATATAAATTTTTGAAAAAAGAGAAAGTAAATTTTATTTTATTTTTATAAATTTTGATTTTATCGAAATCGTATCGAATTATCAAAATTTTTTTTGATAATTATCGAACCGAATCGACTTAGTATTTGATTTGAAAAATTTTCGTAAACAAAATTTCGGTATGATTTTACTAAATGCATACTTCCACCCCATTTCTTCATTTTCCAACAATATAAGTCCATGTATTTGATTTGAATTCATGGGTTCTACTCCTTTGATTAGAATTTTAGAAACAATAAATTTTCAATAAAATAACAAATATGGAGACAATAATTTTTTTTTCTCTCACTCTCTTATATTATGTGTTCAGTGTTTTGGGATGTACATGTACGTCGCATTTTCTTTCTCTTTTTATTTTCTTTTTATTTTTAAGCACTTTTTGGTTTTGTTTTAAATCCTCTCTCGTCTCTTTTCTTTATCGTTTCTTCTCTCACCTATTTTTAAATTGAATTTTGTACATAAAACTTCTTATTATTTTTCAGCTTTATTTATTTATTTTTTTGTGAATGTGTTTTATTGACTAATATATTTAATTGAACATGACTAAATATTGATATATCATCGCAAGTCGAATGAAATTTTCCCGTGTGACTCTTATTTTTATATATTTTTTTAATTTTTTCCACCCACATTTTGCTTACTTTTCTTTCTCACTCTCTTTTTGTTTTTGTGGAGTCACCACATTTTCTCATTTATTTTTCTAAACTCTATAAATATTTATTTTTATATTATTTAATAATTATACATATGCATCGAATGTGTCGAAATCGCTAATGCAGAAGAGAGTGAGAAGTAAAATTAATGTGACTAAGAAATATTTCGTGTAATACATGATTCACATTTCTCTTTGTATTTGACCTACGACAGATTAGTTTTTATGACTTATTAAGAGATTTTGCTAGAATGAATAATGTGGGTATAGTTGATATTTGCTGATCTTATTTTTCTTTTCTTTTCTTTTTTAAACTAATGCATTTAGCTATATTATTACAATAAAATACTAATAATTTGTTCAATATAATTATTAATAATTAATTAATTATAATAAATAATTAAATAAATGCCCACAACCATCAACGTTGACGACTTGGACAGACTTGATGGTAAGATTTGAAACATTGATATCAATTACATTTTCATTCTCTGAAAATAAAATAAAAAACACATCATAGTTACTTCCCATAAATATCAATTATTTATTTAAATATTTAAATAATCTTATATTCAATTATAATAATCATACCCTCACTAACTATAAAAAAGACAAGACATTTATAATTGAAAATGTCACACATTAACTACAACAAACAAAATTAAAGCATATCTACAATAAAAATTATTTTTTAAAATAAATTATATTATTTCTTTTCAATAAAACATTCACATACATGTTCATTCTTCACGTTATATTCTCTCATTCCACCGTCAAAATAAATTCTCTAATTCCATTACTAAAATATATTCTTTTAAAATATTTTTTTCCTGAAAATAAAATCAAACAAAAAGCTGAGAGTTTTGTGGAATAGTGTTTCCAACAATACAAGTGGAATTATTTAAAAATTTTAATTACGTACAGAAAATGAGTATTTTTCATTAATATTTTTGTTGTTTCTACTTTCTAGTCTTCTAGAATCACTATTTGTAAAAAGGAGATGACAATAATGATAATCAAGTGATCTTTCTCTTAATCCATTATTTGTCACCCTCCTTGGACGGTGGTCACTTGGGATTTGAAGATTTATTATTGTATATTTTAACCTCCACCAAAGTCCAACATTCAAGAGCAACCTCCTATATTTCTCCATTATTTCTCTTCTAATCGAACGTTAAAAAAAAAAAATACTTTAAATTTTAAAAAATTAATTAAATTTAGTAATTGTTGATAAGTACGAAACAAGCCAAATAGGTTAGTGTCAGGAAAAAAAAAGTAAAAAACTTAAAAAAAAAAATTGAAGTTAAAGTGTTTGATAAAAGAAGAGTTCTACATTAACTTTTCAATAAAATAACAAAAATATCAAAAATATTTTTTGGATTATACAAAAAAATTTAGAGTAAAAATATCAAAATAAACTTTTAAGTATTTACAAAAATATCAGAAGCATTTTAGAGAAAGCATAAATACTTTTAAAGAAGCAGAAACATATCCAGCCCTCTATTTTCAGATTATAATCAATTTAAATATAAACAAAATTCAAAATTTGATATTTAAAAATAATAAAAACTACTTCTTTTCTTCATCCAAAAATTAAAAAATCATTTTAAAGAATCAGTTGTAAACACTCTCATAAATAAAAGATTCAAAGCTAAAGATATCCCCTTTTTAACTATTTTATTTTTAGATGGATGGTAAGTCTGACATTAGCTCTTATTGCCCATTTTTATACTTCAAAATTTTGAGAATTCGAAGTCTGACTTTAACTCTTATTGCCCATTTTTATACTTCAAAATTTTGAGAATTCGAAGTCTGACTTTAGCTCTTATTGCCCATTTTTATACTTCAAAATTTTGATAACTTGATATCGTGCACCGCCGATGTCTGGTTATAACTTTAACCTACATTATTTCTCCAAACTTGTACAATTTGAGGAAACTAATAAAAGCTTTTGATGGGGTGAAGACAAAACCATGGCAAGCTTAGGTTATGCTTGGTTCCATTTTAAAATATTTTTTCTTAAAATTAAAATACGTTGGAAAGCGAGGAAATAAGATGTTCATAATATTTGTGTGAAAAAAAAAATGAATTTGAATTTACTGGTTTTCAATTACAAACAGTATAGTTAGGGGAGCTAAAAAATAAATATCGAAGCTGATAATTAATTTTTGCTAAAACAGTAAATGAAGATATTTTTTTTATTATTTATAGAGATAAAATTTTAAAATTTAATAATTTTATGTATAAAATATATATTAATTTTAAAAAAAAAAATAGAGTTTTAAGCGTCTCATCAGTTATTATGAATGACTAATTTTTTCAATCTTTTCAACTTTAGTTTCATAGGAACAAATCAGAAAGATTGAGAAATAGAATCATCTGATTTAATTCGTTCTCAATAGTCATGAAATGATAATTTTAGGGTGATCATTTTATCGACGAATATTTCTATTACACTCGTAGTTTCTGAAGGATGAGAATCAACTATGCAGTATCTACATTGAAAATTCAAGTGGTGCTATTGAATATATTATTATATTTTTTTGGAAAAAAAAGAGAGTAAGTTACTAAAAAATATGGTTGAAAAAAGCTTTATATGATTTTTTAGAAACAGATTCAAGAAACTAGAAATAATAAATTACATTTAATTCACTCGAATGAAAAGAGAAAATAATGTTGTTATAAATTTTGAAACATGAACATGGGCCGAGATAAGGGTCTTTGGTTATCGAAATACCTAAGCTTGTTCCGTACCAAAAAAACTTGGAAAAGGAAAGGGCCGTTTGGGTGGTGGGTTTCGCAAAATATTCTTGAAAATAGTCTTTTTTGTGTCCTTTTTTTTAGACAGTATTTTATTTAGGAGAAGTGATGTTAATGTGGGGGGGGGGGGGGATGATAGTGGTGGTTGGTGAAGGAAGGTGGTGACGAAGAGAATGAATGGAGAGAGGAAGACGAAGGCGGAGAGGCGGCGCCGGAAGGATAAAACAAGAATGAAGACTTAAGGAGATGAAGGAGAAGGAAAAATGACAAACAAGTCTGTCTGTCCCTCTTTCCATTGGTAGACATTCATAATGTTCACTCTATCTACTTTTGCTAAACTAACTTTTGAATTGGATATCATTAAACAATTGTTAGAGTCGGGACCTTAAACAGTAGTCAATTTGAATAGGATTATAGAATTCTGTATTTCAAATTTCCAATGATTATATACATACGTGTGTGTGTGTGTGTGTGTTTGTCTATATATATATATAAGCTGGACTACAACAAGACAATTACCTGATTGATCATAAAATTTTAAAAATTAATAAAAATCACATTGTATTACATTATTGTGATTGATTTATTATATAAATTATAATTGAATAATTTAAATTAAAACTATACTGTAAGCGAATTGGTGGCAGTTTAAAATTTATCCACACCACTCCGTCCATTAATTTAGTTACTTAAATTAATGGAGATTAATTTTGGATGTAATGTTGCAGGATGTCAATTAATTTATTTGTCAGTTTCTATATTTAGTAGATAAGTATACTTAGATAATATCATATTTAAACAACACATGTATGTCAAAAAAAAAAAAAAAGGAAAATATTGGTAGATTGGTAGTAATCTTTTAATGGCAATATATATATATAACCATATTATCTGCAATTTACAGTTGAAATTAAATAGTTCACAATTAAAATTAAATAAATATGATATATATGACATAAAAAAGTTTTGGTTTTTTGTTTTTTTTTCTTCTTGTTTTTACTTCATCGTTTTTTCTTTCTTGATTAAAACCACTAACTCATCCGAAATCTTAACAAACCAACAACTTGAAATTAATTCTTTAATAAAACTGCACATACTAATTCGATTTAAAATTAATAAAAAAAAAAGCATATTACACCATAATCAATCCTACAAGGCAATGAACTATCTTAACCAAAATCCCATCTTATATTTATCAGAATCATTCCAAAGTCAATCTAGTTTTTCAATTCATCCATCACTAAACATTAGATGTAAATAGTTTTTATGGGATTCGGCTCTTCTCCAATTTCAGCAAATACATACTTAAATGATAGATTTGATCTGGTCACTTAAATTCTCTTGGTCTAATCAACTTAATTAACCCAAGTTAGTAAAAATCAATTACTCTTTTCGTCCCATAAAAGATGTCTCTTTTGAGTTCTGTTAGGAATTTTATTTTCTTTCAAATTGACCCTTTCACTGAATAATAAATTGCATATGGAAATTATTGTTGGACTAAAAAGAAAACAAAAAAAAAAAAAAGAAGAAGAAGAAAAACCTAAATTACAAATTGTAGGGCATGATTTTATTTGTCATAACGAACTTCTTTCCTTAATTAATATGAGTGTATTATGGTAAGCATTGTTTAATCCAATCTTTTAAAATTAAATGAAGAGCCCAACGGTCAAATACTACAATAAATTATTTTCTAGACCAATGAACAAATATATTAAGACAAATAAAAATAGAAGTATAGACATTTTTTTTGTATATGGAATGAAAATAATATATAAAAACCTCTAGAAATATATTTTTTTGTTAATTATGAAAAAGATAATAACTGACCCCTTATTCTCATATATTATTTCTCCAAAATCAACTATATAAAATATCCAAGTCTCTCATATATTTCTCTAACCAAACTAGCCCTTTTTCTTCTGTTTATTCTATAGTTTATTTTCAGAGTGGCTAAAAAGAAAAAGGAGGACATAAGTGGGCTGTGTAAAAAAACTAAAAAGGTGAAAATTCTGCTTCACAGCACTGATATAATCTGAAGAATAACATGCTTTTTTCATCGTGGAGTAAATTTCTTTTCTTTAAACTTATCAGTTATCAGGACAAGTGAAAGACATTGCCTTTTAGCTTCTGCACTCATAAGTTTGATTAGGTTTTCAAGGCCGGCTGAAGCCAGTTCACACAATTGCTTGTGGTGGGCCAAACCCGCAAAGCTTAAATTGTGTTTTCCAGTTGGGATTATGACATTTATGTACTAGATTCAAGAACTAATGACATTCTCATCTTGACCTAAAGACCATAAGTCAATGCTTGCAGAGGACAAATAAGGATTGCCAAAATGGAAACTATTTACAACGGTTAAAAGGGTTTCTGAGAAGTTTCACTCAGCTTAAAATTCAGTGCTAATACTAAATAGAATTCAAGTGGCAATTAGCTGTATGTGCAGGATTATTCAAGTGCTGATATATAATTAAATTGACATATTGAGTGTTTTAGGATAACAAAATTTTGAGTTGAAGTCCTTGGTCTGGTTATGTGTAAAATTTAATGTTGCTTCTCTCAGTTACTTGGCTTTGATTATTTTCTTAATTTATATATCACATTCAGCCATATACATACATATATATATATGTATGTACATACTTACTTAAAGAAATAATGTCGTAAAATTGAGGGCCCAAGACACTAAAACACTATAATTATAAGATTTTGGATTCGAGTCTATCAAATATGTGTATTAATTTACATAAAACATATATAATATACTTTATTATAGAATTATTAACGACACTTAATTAATATTTTGATGTATTACCATATGTAAAGATGTAATAAATTGTTAAAAAAAGTATTAGATTTGACTAATCATAGGCATGAGATGCTATATATAGGCCATTTGAGCCACCAAACACCAAATAATTAAGTTAATTTGATTCATAATCTATACAAAATGTCAGACTTGGATTTAAGGTTTGTCTTTCTGATTGTCATGAACATTTTGAAAACACTAACAGCCACGCCACGGCAATGGGATCCATTTCACTTGGCTACTAATCTCACTTGGATGAAGTTTTGGATTCTTACCATGCTTCTATTGATCTTCTCCTTCATTTCCATTAGAATTCCATTAACATATCCAACCAACATGGGATATGTTCAAGTGAAAATCAAGAACTTCTCAGCCTCTCATCTTACTTGTTTCTTGGCTTCGCTATTCTTCCCACAAGTTGTATTCTGGTACATATGTCCCGTAATTTTGTTATCCTTTTTATGGTATACTTGTATCTCTAATGTTTTGAGGAGTTTCGTAATCTGGGTTCAAACTACACTGTCTGTAATACCGGATGTGAACATATTCATCACACCAAACAACACCCTGGAGGCCAACAGATCATCAGAGTTGCTTGAGGGAGAAGGAGAAGAAGAAGAAGAAGCTGAGGTATCTAATATTCTTGAAGAGGGTAGGGCACAAGTTTAGGCCACTTCATTGGTTGCATGAAGAATAATTAGTTTCTCAATAAGTTGTGTCCCTTTAGCTTTTTTAATGCATCTTAGATCTCAGCTGGTGGTTTTACTCTTGCTTCAACTGCTGCCACCTTTGGCTTGTCCATCTTATCAATAAATAAATAAATATATATATATATATATATATATATATTCTCACACTCCATTTTGAGCATATAAACAACAAGATTGGAGACAGTGTTTGTGGGACAAGTTTTTTTTCATTAAAAAGGGAGTATGAAAGAGCTATTGTTGTGTTCCTATGATTGATGATATTGGAATTTGAAAAGTTGCAGAAAGCAATACAGCAAATCTGTAGACAAGAATTAATGAACTTGAAAAATGTCAGGTTTGATGGTTTTCTTCAAATTGTTTGGGGCAGTTTCTATTCACTATTTCTGTTTGCATGTGTTCTTGTTTATTTCCAATATTGATTAATCGATCACACAGTACTATTGAAAAACTTAGGTTTGATTTTCTTGATTAATTGATCTATCCAAACTAATTAAACTTGAGATCTTTTTTTTTTTAAATGATATAATAAAGTGCATTTCTGATTTTGGATATGGCGAATCTGGTGAGATTGGACAGAAGATTGAAATGATCTAAATTTAGATTGCAATCTTTGTAAACGTGTTTTTTACTGCATCCCAACATAAATCATAGAAGATTATATTCTTCTTAAAAGTCAGATCAAGAAACAAAGTTAACCTGGAAATCGAGTTGATTTTACAACTGGAACATCATCGTACAATTTGGTTTGTTTAGTAATTATTCAACTACAGAAACATCGAAGTCCTATAACTGGCCGATAGAAAGTACAATGATCTCAATATGGCAACCTAGAATCTTTGGTGGTCCATTCCACCTGCTACTTCCACGACTCCAGGTAATTAAATTTGTCTCACAATTTATTGATTAGTTTAAAAATGCTTTTGCTAATGGCCAACCTTACAGAGAACAAAATTATATGTAAGCTTTTAAAGCGAACAATATGTTTTTTTTAAATTTAGGAATACTTTGTTCGACAAATTCTCAATTTTATTTTTTTATATTTTTTTTGAAAAGAAAAAAGTTGATTGATTATTAAAAATAAAAAATAAAAAACTCTAAGAGTGAGGTTAATTACTTTGTTAGTTTTTATTTATTTATTGAGTAAATTTCACTTAAATTGGAAGAATTCAAAAAGTAAATTGTGAACACGTAGTATTTTATGAATTTCTTCATTTAGAATTTCCTCTTACTTTTAGGATTTATTTTATCCAACACTCTATAACAATAATTTATAAACAATTTATAATATAAGTAGCTATATGTTTTGATCAGTGGTGGAGTAGAATCTTACAATAAGGTAAATGATTCCAAATATTTTTTGTATCATTGGTGATGTATAAATTAAGAATTATCACAAAACAAATAGAGTTTCAATTAAAAATTAAAATAATAATACAACACACCTGAACATTATGCACCTTTATAACTGTTCATCTTACTCCATCAAAAAATTCATCCTTTTTTTTCAACTAAATAAAATTTAAACAGACATAATCAAACTAAAAAAGATTAAAAATAAAAAAATAATTAAAAAATATATATCTATTATTACTAGAAAATATATATTACTGCATATAAAAAAAATAATGTAGGTTTCCAACTATTTGCTTATGTCATGGTTGATTTGCTTATGTCATGGCTAATTACATCAGATACCCGCCCAACCCTTAAACGGATTGTCCAAGTACGAAACATTTGCTTACGTCATCATCATGTACATCGGACCACTAACTTTATGAGAAAGGAATCCAAAGATTTGCTTATGAGGCAGACCAGACATTAGTTGCTACGTTTACAAACTATAAATTGGCCATCGTGCTATTTATATTTATTTATCTCAATCAAATCTAGGTATATTGAAACAATCAAATGTAGCATCAGCACTCCCAATTTAATAGAGAGTTTTTTTCTTCTTTTTTTTTCTACGTATATTATTATAACAAAATATATATATATATAATAATCAATAATTAATATTTAAACATCAATAACAATGATGTATATTCAACTAATAAATTACTATTAAAACAGACAAATTTACAGGTGGAATTCAAACCCGCAACACCTTATTAAAGTTCATCGAGCCTCAACTTCACAATTTGAAATAGGTTTCTTTGACATAGAGAATTTACCTTTGCAAATCTGCAGTTAGGAGAAAACTGAAAATTCGACATCACTGCTTTGCCAATTACAACCGCGTCTATTTTTGAGTTTTTCTACAATGCATTGAGCGCGCAATATACTTAATTCACTAATGAATTTTGATTTCAACAAATATGAATGAATTAGATGTGTTGCATTCAGGATTTCAATTTTATTTTTTATTATTACATGTTAAAATCCTTCGAAATAACCAAAAAATCCAGTCGGATGAACCAGCCACTTGCATGAGTTGTAAGTAACTTTGTTAGATATTTTTTTAGTTATTTATTTTTTTATTTATTTTATCTTTTAAAATATATTATACAATAATTAATTTATTATATTACTATTTTATATAATATAATAAAAAATATAATTAATTTTTTTTAGATTAATTGATCAAATGATTGAATCGATTTGATCGATTAAACTGTTGATCGACAACAAGACATAATGGAAGTACAATTTAGACACAAGTGTTGATACTACATGAGAACAACTTCTAATTAAACCACATTGGTCTTAAGTTTTGTATTCTGGGTACGAGGCTTTCTCTCCGTTGTTAATGAGAATACCTCTCAATTCCATGGAATTATACGAGGCTACACAGTCAAAAAAATTGGTACAATTTTTGTACGTCTATTTTACACTCTTATAGAAATAATTATATTGACATACAAATTTATCTACATGAATATCATAGTAACAAAGTGTCTCCATTCGTAATATCTTGGGCGTTAAGTCTTGCACTAATCTACAATTTATTTTACCTTACTCCAAACCTCAAATTTTGTTAGCAAGAATAATACGGAAAAATACTAATTTTAATTTGTCGCTCTCCTTCATTATATGGGTAAAATCGAAAGAATGGGACATAATAGAACTTGAAACCTCTGGAGACTTTTAATTACATTATACTAAAAGTCTCTTCTTATGAATTAAAATAAGATTATAAAAATTCCAAGAATCTTCTCTTAATTAAACCAACTTTGAAACTTATAAAAGTAGTAGAAGATCAATGTATTAGTATTATATAAAATAAGAGCAGCGTGATTAAAGTTTTCTTTAGATATATACTTATTTTCAAAATTCTCCTTCATTTCTTTTATTGGAAGTAAGGCCCCTCACCCACTTCTATGTCATTTTTTATTTAGGAAATTATGGCGATCTATGCCTGCCCAACTGTCAAGTCAACCTTCTATTTTTTGCTCTAATTGTCAAGTTTTATATTTATTTTTCCACTTTAATTTGATTGTATTAGTTGCCACAGCCTTAGCAATTTCATATTAATATCTTAACCAAAATATATTTTTATTCTCATACAAAAAATCATGGAAGAATCTCAACTAGTATTTTTTAAGGAGAATTCAAAATCATCACTGGAGTTTCAATCAGTTAAAATCATCTACAAGTTTTCAACTGATTTGTCAAAATCATCCTTCAGTTTTTAATTTTGTCGAGGTTGTCTTTCTAATAGAATAGAATACTGTTTATTAGAATTTTGGTGACAAATATGTTCTCCAATACAACATTTTTCATAGATGGTTCCAACTAATTTTAGTCTCAGTATTTATCTCCCATGTGTGAGCTCAACCTCTAGTGGTCAGCGATGGGTTGAATTTGAAAAGATTTATAAAATAAGTACATGTCAGATTAATTGGAGCCGTCCCTAACTAAAATTATTCAAAATTTAAATTAAGTAAATGAAATAAATAAAAATATCAAAAGTTACCATATGAATAGTAGTTGATTACTATTTATACCTCGGTCATACATATGTGATCATTCTCATTATAACAAGTGTCTTTCATCTAGTGAATTTCGTATGTGGTATCCAAAAAATCAAAGGTATTCGCTATCGGGGCCATATCTTTTTACACGGGTTTAGTTCTATTTAGTATTTTATTAACTTTTTTAAGGGCAATACCTTTCGTTTTGAAACAATCTACTATATTGATAAAGCCATGCTCCGATCACAGTTCAATTGATAGAATAATCAACACTAAATTTGCTTTCACCGGCAGGGTGAGGGTCAAATTCAGGTGGAAACCTGTGGTTGGATTTTGGTATGGAGTCATCACTCTGGTGGGAACTTACGGCCGAATTTTGGTATGAAACAATCATTTTGGATCAACTTTTTATGCGCATAAGTGTACAATTAGTAAAAACACTTAAAATTCAATTAAGACATATATCGTGATTTAACTCCTCTAACATTTTAGAGGCAAGGAACTTGGAGGTCAAGGATTTAATTTGGCAAAACTAAATTATTTGATTATAAAAAAAAAAAAAAAAATCATGCTTGATAAGACATTTCTGATATGTTATACGAGTCCCCTGGGATGAGGTACCACACACACACACACACACACATATAGGCCATTCCAACAACCAATCACAAAGGTAAGTTAACACAATACATAATTTCATAAAAAAGTCCTACTTTGATTTGAGATTTGTTTTTCTGCTAATTATTAATATTGTGAAATCACATACGGCATAATTATTAGGGCTACATTTGGATTTGTTTTGGGTATTTTGAGAAGGTGTTTTGGGGAAAAGAATTTAGAAATGAATTTAATTTTATTTTGGGAATATATTTTTTACTGTAAATATATTTTGTCATGTAAGTTTTTGTGTGATTAGTAGCATCATATCAATTTTTTTTAATGTTATATGTTGTATTTTGAATTAAAAGAAAAGATTACGAGAATGTTTAGAAACTCATTCCAAATAGATTTTTAAATATGAAAGTTCATTTGTAAAATAAATTATGTTTTTGAGAGTTAATTTGGAATGAACTTTTATAATAAGTTACTTTTTCAAATGTTCATTTTCAAAAAATACAAATTTGTAATTTTTGATTTTTTTTTTTGTACTTTTATTAAATGACCATTAAAGTGCATTTATGTCAAATACTTAACACTACTCATAAATACTTTTTAAAAAAAATTATAATTTAAATAAATTTTCATTCCAAAATACTATCAAATATACACTATATATATTTATAGTATTATAATAATTAAATAATGTAATGATATTAATGCATAGTAGATTCCCTTCTTTTTTGGACAGGAAGAATGAAGTTGTTTGGAGAAAAGAGGAAAACAAACAAGATATTATTCCGGGTAAAGAAAAATGCTTCCTCTCAGAACAAATCCAAACATAGCCTAATTTTGTGAATTCAAGTAGGAATGAACTAAGAAATTCACCTCCCTGCAGTTAAACTTCTCCAATAAGAGCAAAAATGTCGGGCTGGCCGGGCAGCTATCCCCCTCAGTCTATATAAATATAAATTATTATTTTTTTAAATAATAAAATTATTTTTCATATGACTGAAAATTATCTTTTTATTTATTATCCTTAAAAGAAAAAAAAATCTCACATCCCAAAATTAAAATTTTTGACTATATTCCTCAAAAAAAGGTTAAGTTAAATTAGGCCCAAACTTTTCACCATGGCTCAGAAAGAATCTCTGGGCTTTTGCAGACTCACCCAAGGTATAAGAAATCATATCCAAACCTGAGAAAACTTTGATCCATAAATTGATAACTTCACTAATTGCCAAAATAATATCGCAATCCTCTTTAATTTGTCTTTGATGCTTTCATTTTCTTGGATTGCAAATCAGCATCTATTTATTGCGGAAATTTCATGTTATCTACTTACTACAAAATTGATTTATAAGCTATTAAACGTATACATGATAATACATGTACTATCAAAAGGGTCACAGTTTAAATTGGTTAGACAATTAATTGTAAAATGTTGCAGCTTGCTACTTATCAATTGCAACGTATTATACAAGTGATGGAGCGTATGAAAATCTTAATTATGATAGTTGAATTATTTAAACGATAAATGTGAAATTACAACAATTCTTTATAAGTTATTGAGATTCACAACTTAATGTCAACGACGTCATTTATAATCAACCATTACAAAACATAACTATGAAAGTAAATATAACAAAAAAAACTTACAATATGTGGTTAACAAAGACTAGTGTTTAATTCATTGGCTATGACAAATTATGCAGCATATCACGTGCACCATACGTCTCAAATAAATTATTAACATTAAGTTTGAACATGCACAAAAAAAAATGTGATTAATTTTTAATCATTTTGTGTGCTTCTCAAATTTCAACAATAAATAAATCCAAAACCCCATAAGAAAAAATTGGTTTTCTAGTACAAATGAGAATAGTATATAGGACAAATCAGCTAGTCTATTCTAGGAAAAAGTAATTACATATCAATTAAAAATAAATGGTAAATATTCAATTACATAATTAACAGATCTCATCCCTAAAATTATGCAATTTTTTAATATTTTTTCGTAATACTCCCCCTCAAGTTGGAGGGTGTATGTCAAGAACGCGAAACTTGTTGAGAAGAGAATGAAAACTTATTGAACAAAATCTCTATATATGTTTGGTGAGTATATATGCACATTAGGTGCACTATATGACTCTACATAATATTGTTTCTTTTTATTTTTCTTTCTTTATTGTTTTTATTATTTTGCATGAAGTTTGAACATGTACCAAAAATATGATTATTTTTCAATTATTTGTGTGTATGTGTAGTTGTGTACTAAAGCATACAATATACAAATCCAAAGCAATTTCAGGTACTTACTAAATGACCTTCAACAATAAACAGACATAAATCATCAGAAAAAAAAAGGTCCAATTAAGAAGTAAGTAAGGACAATTAAATTTCTTGGATACTGAAAAAATTTATATTTACACTAGTTAAAAAAACAATTTTATTGATTAATTGCATCATGCAGTACCTGCAATTTTTTCTACTATATAGTTCTACAAATTAAAATTTAATATTCAGTGAACAGGTTCAATATATTATCACTAATTTCTTAGGGCTTGATTGGTATTTTGAATGAAGGCCCATAGAGTGTGTATGTTGTTGGACCTAGGCCCAGCATTGGTTTCTGGCCCGGTACACAGGCCGAATTGTCTCGGGGCAGTAGAAGTTAGAAAGACAACACTACCCCTAAAACTACACATAAATCCAGCAACAAATGCTCGGTTTATTTTGCTGGTTGGTAAATGATTTTAGATTAATATTTTTTTTAGGGGAGCTTATTAAATCATTTTGTCGCATTAATTGATCAACATATCATATTAAAGCCTAATTAAATACATCTAATAATTTTCTACCAAATTATACTAAATTTAATGTAAAAAAACTACTATTTATATTTGTCGATAATCATTCACTAATTTTCTCAGATAGCTCCATCTTTCTACTGGTAATGTAAAAAATAGTTATAATTTGTACAAGATATTGGTGATGGGCATATCTATTCTATTTTTTTATGATTTATTATGATGGTGTTTAAAGAAATTTTAAATTAGTATTTAATTTTTCAAAAAGAATAATGCGGGAAAATACTAATTTTAATTTATCACTTTTCTTCGTTATATGAGTAAAATCGAAACAATGGGACTTATAGGAGATTTTTTTTCTTTTAAAAAATAGAACTTGAATTATTTAGGCTTTTTCAATTGATCTGCAAATTAATACATTATGAAATTCTCTTGTTATGAATCAAACTAAGGTTATGAACATTCCAAGAATCCTCCAAACTCTCAGTACTAGAAGATAAAGAGCAATGTGATTAGAGTTTTTTTACATATTTATTTTCAAATTTTCTTTGGAATTTTTTATTGGAAGTAAGCCTCTCACCTACTTCTATATCATTTTATTTTTATTAAATGACGGTGATCCGTGCCTTGCCCAAAAAAATAAAGTCATTTTTTATGACTTTTTGCTCTAATTGTCAATTTTCATATTTATTTTCCGCTTTTAATTTGATTGCATTAGTTATCATACGCTTGGTGATTTCAAATTAATATCGATATATATTTTCATTCTCAATTTTTAGATTTTTGTATATTTCAGAAAAAATTCAAAATCATCTTTGAAGTTTCAAACTGATTGTCAAAATCATCCCTGAGGTTTTTAATTTTGTTAATATTGTCTTTCAGATAGAATTTTGGTGACAAATTCTAGCAAATGAAGGGCAACTTGGTATTTGTGCAAAAAAAAAATTATTGAACAAAATAAAGCAAATTTGGGGAAAACTCTCAAACGTCCCTGAGGTTTCAATTGATTGTCAAAATTACCCCTGAGGTTTTTAATTTTGTCAATTTGCATTTTAAAATCTAGCAAATGAAAAGTAATTTGGCATTTGTAATAAAAAAAAATTATCAATGAAATAAAGCAAAATTATTTACAAGGACAATAAGTTAAAATTATTTCAATAAGTCCTTGTTTAGTTGGAGGTTTTCTGGCTTAGTGGCTATAAATTAATAAGAAAAAATATTAATTTTCTTTTGCGGGATTTGAGATGTAAAAATCAACTTTTTGATTGAATATAATTACTAAATACTTAGATATTTATACATCATATAGAATCATCTAGAGACAGCCTCATAACTTTCAATTTTAACAACATATCTATAAAGTAATACTTTTTTTATCAGCTCATAAATATGAATTGTACAATAGAAAATCAATAAATATTCACCCTTTTCTTGGCTGCAAAAGAAATGTGATACATCTAAACAAGAACTTTTATGGCATTAAGCAACTAATTGAAGACCAAAAATTAATCATTTATACTGATAAATATATTACAGAATAATGTATATATATATGTTAAGTAATCCAATATAGAGGTAATTTAGTGATCTAATCAAAAATACCTTTTATTTGCTATAAGTTATCAATGAAAATTGGTCAGAAAGACAATATAGGCAAAATTAAAATCCTCAGAAATAATTTTGATAATCAGTTGAAACTTCAGGGACGATTTTTGAATATTTTCCTATATTGTCTTGCATGTTTTTTTGAACCATGTCCTAAAATGAATACAATTCATCCTAAGTTTGTTCCTTAACACAAGTTTCCAAAAGAAAGTTATCTGGCTTTTGGGCCAGCACCTGACTTGAGCTCCCAATGAAGAAATATGTCTTTTTTTAAAATAAATTTTAGGAGAATGTATTAAAGAACTTGTGTATTAGAAAAAAAATATGATGCATGTACATCATTAGTAACATTACTTGTATCGTACATAAGTTCATATAATAAGCTCCACTCGAGTGTCATTATAATAGATGCAGTGATTAGTTTATCTTTTAAATGCAATTCCTTAAATTAACTTAAACTTCAATTAATTAATATAGCAACGATCTAGTGCTACCTTCATCGCAAGTTTAAGGAAAAAATAGAATTATATTTTTTTTCTAATGTTAGCGATGATTTCAAACAATATCGTTTTTAAAATTTTGTTCTTAAAAGTTCTACATTTGATACCTATTACATTAGAGTGTTTAGGCTTAAGAATGAGAGTCCATACATCATTTTTCACAGCGGACGAACCGCACTGGCAGGCTTAAAGTACAATTTCTATCGAACGACGGATAAAATCATTTGCAAACAATTTAAATATGCAACGGAGTTTTATAAGTAGAAGAGTGATTTGATTGTCACAATCCGCTGAGATTCAATCTTTTGTTGATTCGATTTGTCCCTTCTCCGCCAGTTTCTTGCTCAGAGGCGCTAGCCAAGGAAGCACTCTCGCGCCGTAGCAGCCATTGGCCAAAATCACACCGAAGCCAAACTCGGAGTTTGCGCCGCGGCTCTAGTTCCAGGCGGAAAAAAAGGGATACCAAAATAAGCAATTTCGGAGGTAGAATAGGTGATGACCCTCTTTCAATGGTGTATGATGCTAGCAAGCCCCGTCTGCTTCTTTTGTTTAACTTTTGAATCAGCTCTCATTAAAGAATTAATTTAGTTTAGGACCTTAAACAGCAAAGTCAGTTTCAATAAGATTATAGAATTCCACATTGGCCTGTTAATGAACTTTGTGGCCAATTCATCTCACTCCAATTACTTAATTCGTCAGTCCCAAAATATTATATTTTAAAGACATCCTCTCAAAAAGTATGGTTAGGTTAAAGAATTTGGAGGATGTCCAAGAACCTAGCAATGTTTTAAGTAATATTTAGTGGGTATCTGGATTCTCTATTTGTGAACCTATGTAAGATAATATTTAGTGGGCATTTAGATTCTCCATACGTAAAACTAAGGATTGTGATATCTTAAAACCTGCGTATCTTGAAACCGGCTAAGTATTAACCTTTCTTCTAACGACCCTTGTCCTCGATATATACTTGTGTGCAGGGATAAGGCAGATCAATTGGCCCTGCTTATAGAATTAAAAAAAAAAAATAAGAAGAAGAAAGGAAAGAAAGAAATTATTAAAATACATACGCTCTAATTTGTTGTAATAGTGATTTCTATTGTTTAGACCTCTCGCGAAATAATGATGATAAGAGAGGTGGGGATAAAAAAAACATAACTTTGTTGAAACCAAAAATATCAAATAGTTTAAACTAGTTATTCTCTTAAACATTTTTTTAGTGCAGAACATAAAAGAGAATGCTAAAATCTTTTAAACTTAGTATGATCATAACTCAATGAATGATTAAGCAAATTTTCTCAAGTGGTATCTCCTTTCACAAAACTCCCAGATGGAAGTTGAATGCAAGGTGTATCAGTACTTGCGTCACAACAAATCATTAGGAGTGTTCGAATTGAATCGACGGAAATCCTATTACGCTCAAATCACTTACAACACAAATAGATGTAAGTCAGTAATATGGAGAACTTATAAATGCATATTAATCTCATATCTTTTAATAGTAAATGTTGAATGTATTTATAGTGTTAATACGAGGATTTCTATAGAATTTGGTCTTATTACCTCAGCATGTTTAGTCAAAATATTATATTTCAATTTGTCTGTTATCTGGTGAATCTCGTAAAATTAATCTATCGAGTCTTGTTTTTATTCCAACTCATAATGTTCGTCTAAAACTTAACATCTTAAATCTATTTTGGATTCATATCCAAGCCAATAGTGCTATATCGTGGAAATCTTCCAAATAATCTATATTTCCAAATGATTATATATAGCTTGTTACACTTTGGAACCTGAGTTTCTAAATTTAGATAAAGGTGGAGAAGAAGAGGCTTTTTCTTAGAAAATTCTCCTACACTTTCCTTACTTCTTTTGTGTACGTGTGTGTGTCTGTGAGTTAGCAGACAACCTAAAAGTATAATCTGAAGCTTAATTAAAAGGTTTTTCTTTTACTTATCAAAAAGTGAAAAGTTAACAGCTTTTTTGTAGCTTTTGGATTATGGAAGGTAAATCAGGATTGGTAAGTCATCGGTCTTCAAATAATTACATATAGTGGGCTAAACCAAAAGCGATACAGTAGCTTTTTGCTGACGACTGTGACATCGTGTACCAAATTAAAGAATTCATGAAATTCTTATCTTGAACAAAGATATCAATCATTTCTTGCTGAGGAAAAATGAGGATTGCGAAAATGGAAACTAAATGGTTTTAAAGATTTAATTCTTGGTGCTGATACTTAAATATAATTAATTTAAGTGAAAAGTGTATGTGGGATTACTCAAAAGTTGAAATTTAAGTCAAGTGAAACTTATTTTTATACTGTTAGATCAAATTCTTCGATTTTATTGATACAAGGAAAAAATTTAAGAAATTGGAGCTATTTAGGGTGATATTGCAAAATTCACTCCAATCATATGCAAATCTTGCAATTTCATCAATGGTTTTTTCTGATTTGGTCACTTGTAAAAACTAATCAATTAATAAAATAATATTTAAGAGGAACAAACAAGTGTCACTATCACGGGTTTTGTGTTTGAGATGGGCTTTTGTCGTCGAAACAACCTAGCACAAAAGATAAGTAAAAGAAAAGTTGATAAAAGACATGCTTGATAGAGACATTTCTTCGTTATGTTAGACCAGCCCTTGGGATGAGAATATATATAGATAGGCCATTCCAACAACCAAGCACAGAGGTAACTCAGTTAGTATAACTATTTAATCTCAGAAAAATGTCCAACTTTGATTTGAGATTTGTTTTTCTGCTAATTATTAATATGGTGAAATCACATTCTGCCATGCCACGGGAATGGGATCCATTTGATGTGGCTAGTGGTCTCACTCGGATCAAGTTTTGGCTTCTTTCCATTCTCTTTTTTATCTTCTCGTTCGTTTTTATTGGAATTTCATTAACATCTCCAAACAATATGGGGTACATTCAAATCCAAATTAAGAATTTCCCAGCCTCTCTTCTTACTTGTTTCTTGGCTTCACTATTCTTCCCACAACTTCTTTTCTGGTACGTCTATCATATAATTTTGTTACTTTTTTTATACTATATTTGTATCTCTAACGTATTCAAGAGTTTCTTATTTTGGACACAAGCTATACTCTCTATATTATCGGATTTAAGCATAATTGTAACTCCAAGTAATACCGTTGAGGACAATAGAGAGTTGCATGAGGGGGAAGAACTTGAGGGAGCAAATCTTGGAGGGGGTGGGGAACAAGTTTAGAGCACAAGAGAAGATACTTGGTTATATGAAAAGTGGGAGCTTCTCAAGCCTTTAGCATTCTATGTCCATTTTACTTACCAACATTGAGGCACTAGTATACATGTGCTTCTTATAATTGTGCTTGTTTACTCTTTTAAGGTAATCTAAATTGTGATAAATTATAAAATAAAATATTTAAGGCACTTGTTTATTTTGTTCCTCTGTAAATTTCATTGTAATTGAAGGTAAATCCAACTTACCACATAATAATATCATAAAATGAAATAATAGAATTATTACATATTATCCAACGGCTCACAATTTAATTTGATTAGATAATTAATTACGAAGTGTTTCAGCTTGCTAGATATCAATTGCAAAGTGGGTTTTTTAAGGTACAAGTGATGGAGCATTTGAAATTTGAAGGGTTTTTTAAAGACTAATGTTAAAGAAAGGAAAATTCCAATATCATTATTGAATGAGTTGAACTTTGTGTTTGGCAAGATTGATATATGTAGCATAGAACATCGCATATTTCTATGTGAATTGGAAAGCAGCACAGAATCCTTTGATGGCAATTTTAGTATTAGGATTAATTTCCTTTTTATCACTTTTTATTTTTATTGAATATTATTTTATTTTTGTTTATTTTCAATTGTCTCATTTTATCCTGTTATATTATCATTTTATCTCACTTTATTTTCTTGTGTTCTCATTGTTCCACTTTACCCTTTTATACTTTTAAAAAATAATTAAATTGCCCTTACCTATTTTTATAATAAAATTACTATAAAATATTTTAATATTGATATATTTGTATTTATGTATTACTAATTTTCTAAAATTGATTAATTAACACTTAATATTAAATTCAATTAAAATTATATTGTACTTAAATTTTAATAGTTTTTTAGTTTAATATTCCTATTAAATTCTTATATAGTAGGATTTTTTTATTAGGTAATACATTTTAGTTATGAATTTTTTACTCATTATAAATCTGAAAAATATATAATATATATTTAGATAATCTTTTTATTATATATATAAAATATTAATAATATTTTTTTTATTATTAATGAAATTATCATTAAGTTCATAAAAACTTTGTTAAACTCAAAAATTATTTCCAGGAAATTTTGATAATTCCATTAAAAATGAAAAAATAATTACTAATATTTTACGTGTTTAACAACATATTATTTAAAAATATTTATACATATTTTATATTTATAATGAGTAAAAAATTTATAAGTAAAGCGTATTAGTTAATAAAAAATATCCTATAATATAGTAGTTTAATAGGAACTATATTAATAAAAAAATAGCCATTAAAATCAATAAAATTTTAAATAGATTTACTTTTAAGTGTTAATTTATTAAGTTAAAAATTTATAAGAATATAAATAAAAGTATATAAATTTAAAAATTTATACTTTAAAGTAATTTTATTATAAATAATTAGTAAATACAATTTTTTTTTTTAAAGTATAAGAGGATAAAGTAATACAATAATAGTGCAATTGATGTAAAATGAGACAGAATGAAAGTGTAAGGGTGTGAAATAAGACAACTGATAGTGCAAATAATAAAATAATACTCAACAAAAATAAAAAAAATAAAGTGGAATTAAATCTAGTATATTCCAATGTATATTTTGCAATGCCAATCTGATCATTCAAATTGACGAGATGATCGTGTTTTTCTCTCAATTTCTTCTTTTTTTCTTATCCTTTAAGTCTTTAATAGTTCCATAATTTTTTGTTTTATCTATTTCTTTCATGAATGACCATATATAAAAAAGTTCTTTATACATGGATGATATATTTAAATTGTTTTGACCTAATTATATATTTGAATAATTTAAACGATAAATGTGAATGACGTTAAAAATTATTGAAATTCTCAACTCAACGTCAACGACCTCATTCATAATCAATAATTAAAAAATATAAGTATGAAAGTTATATTTCAACCGTAATCAAATAATGTTTGATTTTGTTTTGGATAGTTTATGAAAAATATTTGGAAAGAATGAATTTTGATGTAATATATTAATAAAAAAAATATAATAACAAATTTAAAAAAAATAACAAAAATTATTTTGGCAAAACAAAATCAAACATAGCCTGAATAGTCTTGGGTTAACCAAGAGTGGGACTCATTGGCTTATGCATATCACGTGGGCAATACGGCTCAACTAAGTTAAGTACTGTATTTTTTAACATTAAATTTGAACACGCACAAAAAATGTAATTAATTTTTAATCATTTGTGTTTAAGTCAATATTTTGGCTACCATATGAGAATTATTTAAATTTAAAAAGTCAATGCATAGGTGCATATCTTGAGAACATAGGCTTTGTATATATGGATAATTAGTTTTAAGGTAAATGAGATATTGTTAGATTACAAAAAAAATATTTTTTAATCTGAAAGTATTTTTCTATATTTTTATAAATTTTCAACTAAAAAAAAGAAAAATATTTTTCAATCAGAAAAATAAATTTAAAATGTCTTATACTCTTATAATAAATATTATTTTTGGATCAATCTCAATCAATTAGATATTTATTCATTATTTATAATTAATAAAATTTTAGAAGAAAAAAATTTAAATCACACGTAATTATGGGACATAATCGCGTATATATGATGTCGATAAATAATAAAATATAAAATATACATATGCTTTAATTTTAAATTATTTTAAATCAAGAATCTAATATGATGATTTAACAAGTAAAAAAAGTATTTCTTTTATATGTTCGCAAAAAATGTCTCATTTCATTCATATACCAAAATTAGTACATATATCATTATTATCTTGTTATTATGAAGAATATTTCTGGTCGTAGTATTTCCAAGTAAGGAGCATCACAGCAAACACCATAAAGTCAAAAGTACAACTTGTACACAAGAATGCACAACTCGTGGAAGCTAGCGATTCCCTCTCCTCTCCACCCCATTTTCGTGTACGCCTTCAACTGCACAACCACACCATTTGCATGAAATCTGAACAAAAACCCACCTCGAATTTGCCCAATTTTGAGAAATCCGTATCCGTATATTGATACAAAAACTCACCCCTATATATACCCTTTTGAGCTTCATTTAATTTCTTTCAATTTCGGTACACATATTAGCAAATTATGGAGTTGATTTGCTCAAACTGTCTATACATTTCTTCATCTTCGTCGTTGCTATCTCCGGTGATTGGTTATCCAAAGACCCACCAGAATTCTGTACAGTTGAATCGGAAGTATTCATCCAAAAATGAAACTAGAAGAACGGTGAGGACTCGATCTCAGAAAAGCGATTCATTGGTACAAGTTGAGAAGCCCCTGAGTACAAGCATTAACAAAGCGTTGGAGCAGCTGGATTTTGAACGCGGTGTTTGTATACCCTTTCGGAAGTACACCCCGGAATCAGTATGTAATAGTTTTTTCAGCTGTTACAGTCGATTTCGTATCGCTTTTGTCAATTTAATTTTTTTTGTTGGCATATGCAATGGAGGAAGTTGGTAATCAAAGCATAAGTAAGTTATAGCTATGCGGCTTGTAGTTGTGTCTTGAGCTCCTTTACTTTCACCTGAAATTGTTATTTTACTCGATCATAATATGTGTTCTATCAGTTTATCGAATTTTGATCTTGGTGATGTTTCTAGCCCAGTAGATTTTGTTTTTCAGATAACGAATATGTGCTGTAATTTGATATGTCATTTGGTTTAGAATATTGAAACTGATATGGTAGTAATTTACGAAGAAATTCATTAAGGACAATGTTTGGAGTATATTGTTCTTCTCTTGATAGAAGTGCTGCCATTATCTTGACATACATGATGCTCTTTAACTAAAACTGATATTGTTTGCTAGAAGTGTTTTAAAGTGTTTCAGTTGATTGTATTTGTGAAAGAGCAAAATTAGACTGTAGGCAGATTCTAAATTTGCATTTGCTGGTTACACTATTTGAAGCACAAGAAACATTGTCTGCATTTTGCTTCAGAAATTTTATATTGGTCTTGTATGAGCTTTTCCTATATCAAACACTTTGTCCCCTGCCACTATTGCAGTTATTCTATTTCTATGTTTCTAATAAAATCATTTTGGTTACTTATGTAGGTGAGGAATAAAGTACTGGAGTCAAGAGGTGCAATATTGTCATTAATTGGTAGAGGAGTGGAAATTGTATGGAGTTTGGGACTCTATTGGTCTACCTTGATGTATGATTGTTTTGTGGGCCGTGATGAAGAAGTTGTTCCTTTCCGTGCTCGCCAACTGAGGAATCTCTTGTGTGACTTGGGCCCTTCTTTTATCAAAGCTGGACAGGTTTTTCCTTTTCTAGGTTCCATAAGCTTATGGTGTTTGTCACTAGTGTTGAACACATTCTTCTTCTTCTTCTTCTTTCTTTTCCGCAACTTGATTATTACTTTAAGAATTTGGATGAGTTGGCAAAAGAAGAGAAGATTTGAAGGAATACTATATTTTAGGTTTGTTTAATCAAATAATGCTGGACTAAAAAGAATCATGATTTTGAAAGGCGTTCATAGACTTCAAAGGGCAGAAGAAACAGATAATGTACGAACAATGCTATTATGTTGAAGCTTGAAAATTCGCTTCTCTTTCTACTACCTGCCTCCTTTTTCTGTAACTCATGTCTCAAATAATGCTCATCACGTGGATCTGAATAGCAGCCCTTTTTTTTTTTTTTTTATTTTTTGCTGGCGTCGAGTAGCATGTATTAGAGAACATTGCCTTCTGATGATCTTGTAATAGTTTTATTTCTTTTTTATCTTAAATTTAGCCACACCTTTTTTCAGGGATTCATGCTCTGATGTAAAATCCTAGCTGACTTGCATTGCTATGCTTTTGAAGCATATTTCTCATCTTTCATTTGCCTTTCTTTAACCAACTTCTGTTTCATTGTTTCTTTTTTTTCCAAAAAGGTGCTTGCTAATAGGCCTGATATTATTAGAGAGGATTACATGAATGAACTTTGCATCCTTCAAGATGATGTTCCTCCTTTTCCCAATCAGGTACCTGGTTGTCTTTTTGATGATGCATCGCTCTCATATTATTTTTAATTCAGCAACCCATCATTAGAGTTGTGTAGGTAGCTTTTGACATCATAGAAGAGGAACTAGGCCAACCTCTTGAGGCTGTTTTCAGCAAAATTTCATCAGAGACAATTGCAGCAGCAAGCTTGGGTCAAGTTTATCGAGCTACACTCCGGTCATCTGGAGAGGATGTTGCTATTAAGGTTTCAAGTTCTAAATATAATCAATTTTCATTTGGCTGCTTTTGTTGTTCTAGAACTGAGGTTGTTCTTGCATATGTACGTTCTCCTCTTTTATGGATCTTATGGAATAATGAATTCTGATATCTTTACTTATCACTCTTACTCATGCTCCCATGCTAAAAAATATAGCAAGTTAGGTAATTTAGGAATTTTTTGCTGGTATTGTAATTCTGATATGTAGAAAGTTGCTTAGTGAGACTAAGAGGAGAGGATAATTAAGTTTATTACAAATTTTTCTTCTTGAATTTCGTTGCTGATGTAAAGGAATTTTCGTCAAAGTTACTGAATGTTGTTTCTTGTTTAACTAAACGCAGATATTCACGGATCATGTATAATGGGTTTCACCTGAGCAGTATACTATTTTCCATCCTTTTCATGTTTTAATCACTTTGCACAAGGCATATGTGGAATATAACTAGGGCATCCCTTTTCTTTGCTTGTCAGTCATAAAACGTGGTTCTCTTTGCTAATTATTCTTCTTGGGCATGTTTTTCTCTCTCATTTTGTTGATAGTACTTTTTCTTGTTTAAACTCATGAATAACTTCCTGAATTGGATCTCAATTATGTTCTTGCAGGTGCAAAGGCCTGAGATAGAGCCCATTATTTATAGAGATCTTTTTCTTTTTCGAACTCTAGCATCATTCTTGAATGGAATCAGCCTGCAAAAACTGGGTTGTAATGCAGAGCTTATAGTCGACGAATTTGGAGAGAAGCTTTTGGAGGAGCTTGATTATACCTTGGTATCATTATCTACTCTTACCTTTTGTAGAGACGTACTCTCTCTCTCTCTATATATATATATATATATTTATGTGTATATATATATATTTATTTTGTATCTCTCTCTCTCTCTCTCTCTACATGTATGTATGTATGTATGTATATCCACACACCCACTGACAGATTTCCTCACTAGTTTAATGTAATATGTCTAACCATTTCTTATAGAATTACAGCTCAAAAACTTTAGTAATATCATTATTCCTTGGAAAATAAAAATTAAATGCCTTTTCTTCGGCATCTATATTTGGCACACTCCTTATTCCTACTTTTCGTTTTCCCTTCTAAATCACTTCGTATTGCTTCTTTTGTAGTAATATAGACCTGAGTTTTAAATGCACTGTATAAAATTGAACATTGTTATATGGGCGATGAGACATCACCAATATCCTTCTCGTGTCTTTTCTCAGGAAGCTCGTAATATTGAAGATTTTCTAGAGAACTTCAAGGACGACCCTACAGTTAAAATTCCTCGTGTTTATAAGCAGCTTTGTGGTTCACGTGTGTTAGTGATGGAGTGGATTGATGGAATTCGATGCACGGACCCTCAGGTTAAAATGTCAATCAACTTCTAGAAAGTAAGTAGTTGGATGTGTACCTAACAATGGTCCTTTGTTAATACAGGCTATCAAGGATGAAGGAATTGACGTAGGCGGGTTTTTGACGGTTGGAGTGAGTGCTGCCTTGCGACAGTTGCTAGAGTTTGGTCTATTTCACGGGGACCCACACCCTGGAAATATTTTTGCCATGCGTGATGGACGTATTGCATACGTGGATTTTGGGAATGTGGCTGTTCTCAGTCAGGTAA
Organism: Paulownia fortunei; assembly: GCA_019321725.1. NCBI lineage: Eukaryota > Viridiplantae > Streptophyta > Magnoliopsida > Lamiales > Paulowniaceae > Paulownia > Paulownia fortunei. Next base: position 3,910,900 of record CM033122.1, on the reverse strand, counting down.
TAATACATTAGCAATATTGATTGATTAATAAATATCGTAATTTAGCTTTTCTCCTCTAGCGGCTTTGTAAGCTTCACCAAATTGACTGCAAGTGTGATACTTTTTATTTTCTTGTCTTGATTTCTGATTTGTTCTAATCTTTTATGTTTTATTGTTTTTTTTCTTTTATATATATATATATATATTTCATGGTGGGAAGAGACAGGGTGCTATAAAATTTGAAAGCCATATGTTTAAACCATAGTTACAGCTCTTCCATAATCTCTTACCTATATGCCCTGTATATCTCTTTGGTAGGAAACATAGTAGTTAGATGCTGACTGTTCCAACCCTTCTGTCCAATGAAAATAAGCCTTAAGTACTTTTTGTAGGATTTTTTATTTTCATGAGGAAAAATATATGATGCTATTATTCCTTCTCATGTTTGTTATTTTTTTCCTTAAATTTCTGTATGAAAAAAAATATGTCCTGGTTTCACAATTGCCAACTTCTATCAGCCCAGTCTGTGGCCATTTTTTTCTTTAATTTTCATTACTGTTGAAAGAGAGATGAACCGGGTTGTTTTGCTATTCTTTTGCAGCAAAATAAGCAAATTCTTATAGATGCTGTTGTCCATGCTGTCAATGAAGATTATGCTGAGATGGCCAATGATTTTACCAGGCTCGGTTTTCTAGCTAGTGGAACTGATGTCTCCCCAATTATTCCAGCACTGGAAGCAATATGGCAGAACTCTGTTGGAAAAGGGCTATCTGATTTTAACTTCAGAAGTGTTACAGGTATTCTTAGTAATTTCTGTTTGTGTTTGAAAGGATTCCACTGTGTTGGTTCTCGTTTTTTCCATGTGTGCTTTTTGTGTATGCATGTCTTCAAGTTCATGTTATGTATTGAACTCAACCCTTCAAGTTCTTGTACTTGTTTTTAGCTCAATTCTGCTTTTGCAAATGTTGTAATGGTTTTTTTAGTTGCTTATAGATTCAGCTTTTTGTCAAGATTAGGAACTGGTCACATTAATGATGGACAATATCATTGGACCAAAACAAGCAAAATTTCATCTTTAACCATTGCAATTATCTTGAGTTTTTTATTTATGATCGTAATCATTCACATTGGATTCACATATCTAATTATTACAATTATCTTTTATCTACTTCATTAGCGGCTGATGAAGTTTTCTGTCCTATGGGCTGCTAGTTTTGCTTTTAACCGATTTGCTACTTCACTTTTTTCTTTTAGAGTTTTCAGTTAATGTGTTGCATTTCTCGCAGGCAAGTTTAATCAGCTAGTTTACAATTATCCTATCCGCATTCCGGAGAGGTTCTCTCTTGTTATTCGCTCTTTATTGACTCAAGAAGGCATCTGCTTCACCCTGAAGCCTGATTTCAAATTTCTTGAGGTGATGTGCTTTTTCTTTAGTCTTATATGGTGGGTTACTGCTTGTAGACATGGAGGATGAATTCCCCATTTCACCTTTTCCCGATCTTGTCTAAAAATGTTTCTAAGCTAATTTTTCAAAACTTTGGAATCACTTGGGGAGGTGTATATCGAATATATCACTGGTACTGCTTTTGCAGAAGATTCACTTTTCTGCCATTTATATTTCTGATACCTACAAATATATCCTAGAGAGTTGTTAAAGATACATAAGAAATGCTATAATGTTAATTTAGTGGAAGAAGGAAACTATGATATTCTTCAGGCCTCAATCCATTATCCTGATATACCACTACATATCAAAATACTTGAACTTCCTCTCTAATCTACCTCATAGTATTTTCATTTTGCTATTCTCTTGTCACAGGACCGTAAATCATCTCCCCTTATGCTCACTTCCATCACTAAAAAGCACTCAGAAAATTGAATATCACCAGTTTTCTTGGATGTCTAACTTGAGATATCTTTATTTCGCTTCTTGCTTTTCTGCTATCTAGAATATGGAGGCTCATAGAAACCATCCTACGTCTTAGTTGGCCGATAACGTTGCAGATTCTACTCTTCGTATGCTTTTCCCAGAACTCAAAGAAATGAGCCACCATCCATAATCTTGATTTTCCCAGACAAGTGCAAGAACCAACCCTCCAGTTCATGCATGATCCATTACGGATGATGCTATAATATAATGCTCATGAGAGAAGATCATGATTATATTATAGACATGAGATCTCTAATTCATTTTGAGGACCATAAGATGCATTACAGGAAGAAACTCTGAATCAAGGCTTGTAAAGGTTGAATCAAGCCTTAAATCAGATTCTTCAGGAGACGGATTTGTGAATAAGGGAATAGCAAATATTTGTTTTTTAGTTTTAGGCTTCTTGAAGATGCTATTGAATAATGCAATACCCACATCATAAGTTACAATACCTCTTTGCTGAATGTGTAGTTGTGGCACACAGTGCTGCTCTTGCATGATAGCTTCCACTGTTATGGTATAGGGTACACACTCCAGAAACTGTCATAATGTTCCTTATAACCCATTGGAGTAGTCTGAGGAATGGGTAACTTGTGGAAATGATTTGACTTTAACTAAATTCAGCACAAGCAGTTATAACAATTGTTTCAGTAGTGACTCATAATCAATTCATAGTTGTTGGCTAAGATACATGCTTGCATAGAGAACTGTTTATTTAATAGTATTCTTCAACAGGGACAGTGAGCATCATGTGTTAGCATGGACTTTCTTACCATACTCATCTAAACTGTTGTTCTGAGATGACGGAAAGATCTGGCTTTGACCTTGTCAAACATGCCTATCATTTTCACCTATCTTCCAGTTTGATTCTTTTTGTTGATAATTGGTCATTTGATGATCATTGGACCAGGTCGCCTATCCGTATGTGGCAAAGCGCCTCCTCACAGATCCTAATCCTGCTTTACGTGAACGTCTTATTCAGGTTATCACAAAACCTTTGTTCATATATGCTATGATCTCCTGTTTTCGGTTTTGTTGTCGCAAATGCTTTGTTTTCCTCAAGATCTCATTGCATTGCATCCCCTTAACTGTTGGCATTTTGTATCAAACTAAAGATGAGAAGAGAGAACTAGCATCAATTTTTTACTGGTGTGCGTTATATCTCGTGGAAAAAATATCAGTCTTCCTCTGATTATGAGACATTGGCCGTGATCTAACCACATGATGTTATGGCCATGGCATCATAAGCAACACTAAATTTTCAGTTTCTGGATTGATGAAAATTGACTACTTCTGAGCTCTGATAACCTATTTTCTTAAGTGATGACATCATGCTTAAACAACTTGCTAAGTCTGCTAATCATTTGGGAGCCATAAACATGCTACATTTTAAAGGATATTATAAAGGGCTCCATCATAATTAGGGCAAGTCTGAGTTTGTTAAGATCATAGTACTGAACAAATTAATTACATTTATCTAGATATGTTTTCAGAAGAATGCTAAAATATGTTCTCGTGTCTGAGATAATATTGCAATTAAGATTTTAAATTCTTTTAATCACCTTTAGGATGGTACAATGAGATGGCATATTTGGCCTGGATTCAATAATGACCACTTGCTTAATTCTCTAATGTGATTATTGCTGTGATGATCACTTCTAATTGTTTCTTTTGTTACTTCCGTGTTTTTATAGAGTTTCTGAATATGATAATATGCATCCTGCTTCCTTGTGCTTTGCCCACTCTTGCTCATTTAGAACTTGATCAATCTGCAGAAAAGAATATTGGCATTTGGCAATCAGTAGTGTTGGTGACTTTATCCTCTGCTTCATTTGCCAGGTTTTATTTAAAGATGGGGTTTTCCAGTGGAAAAGACTTGAGAACCTTATTGTTCTAGCTAAGGAAAATGTGGCAAGGATGAGCAGCAACCCTGCATTGCAGGGAAATAACATGTTTGTATCCCATAGCCTTGTATCTTGATTTGTTTCTCTTTTTCCTTCAGTAGCAGAATATTTCTTTTTCTTTTTCTTTTTCTTTTTGCTGCAACATTTCTAAACTTTTCCCGGACCCATAAAGAATGAAATAAAAACACTTATATGCACATTAGATTCATATATCCCGTGTCTTCTTTTGGTTTTTTGTCATTCAACCTTCTGCTATGCCAGGCAAAGGTCTAGAGAGCAACAAGTTGAAAGCAAATTGGACCTCACAGACACAATCAAGGATGGGGCTCGGCTTTTCCTAATTGATGAAGGAATTCGTAGGCAGCTTCTTCTTGCTCTCACTGAAGATTCCAAGCTTCATATTCAGGAGGTTTGTGAAGTCTATAAGTAACTTATCTTTATGAGTCCCTGAAATCTAATAACAATGTGCTTTGGCAGCTCGTAGATGTATACAGACTGCTCGAGGACCAAATAGACGTACCTTCAGTAGCTTTGCAAGTAGCACAAGGTAAAGCTTCCTTAGAACTGACTTGAAGATTGCGTATTAAAATTCCAGTGAACTACAAGCTTAACTCATGCATGCAACTTCTAACTTCTCACTTGGACTCATGGCTCTTGCAGATCTTCCTTCTGTTGCTCGGGATGTAATGCTTTCCTGGAGTGCCTCTGTCTTATCTGATAGATAAGCTCAGTTTTGGTGTATTAGACGGTGGCTTCACCTGGCTGCCTGCAATGCTGTTATACTCGGTCTTTTCCTTAATTGCAGGAACCTTTCCATATTGTAAATGCATTTTTTCTGGTTGTGCTGAGGATGTGACATCAAAAACTCAATACAATTTTGTATATAACCAAAATTTTCTATCTATAGAAATGCCATATGTCTCAAAGGTGTAAATATGGTGATCAATCTAATAAAGTTTCTGGACATTGTCTGCTTTGAACCAGTACCTCCATTGCAAAGGAGCGAATCACTCTTTCTCTTCTCCATTTTCGTCTTCTTCTTGTTCTTCAAAGTTGGTTTTTTAATTTAATTAACTTGTAGCTTTATTTGGAAAATTCCATAAAAGTGGTCCTAAAACCTATCAAGAGTGTTTCAGTTTTGCACTTATTGTTGGAAAAGAGGTCATTCTTTTATGTTTTTCCTTTTTTGTTTGTCTGTGTTATTCTCTTCTATATTTTCCTCCTTGAGCTCCAACCTGTATCACCTTCTACTAATTTCACAGAGAGTTGAAAATTGACCGAACATGTTTGCTAATAATAGAAACGATAATGTTGCGCGTACCGGCATAAACTATTTTTAGTCACTATATGAAAAGTTGAATATCTTGAAATTTAAGTGTTAGTTATTCCACGTTATGAATCCTTTTATTCTAATTTTTATTGTTGCAAAATAATAAGAAATGAATTTACATTATTATCTTCAAAGTAAGTGACATGACACCTAAAATCTTGTGGACAAGGCTTGCATAGTACAATTTTTCTGCACATTGAATTTGGAATCGAGTATATATTTTTTTTGTTAAAATAATTGATTAAAAAAAAGCGTCAGAATATAAAAAATACATTGTAAAATTGGCTCACTAACATACTCAAAAGAAAGGGTTTTCTTTGAATATAAAATTCTCAATCACCATAACAGTTTTTCATGATTTAACTTTATCTCAATGAAATCATGATAAATCATAATTTTTCATGAAATCACGAAAATTATCACCATAATCTTCATGAAGATTATTAGGAACAAAAGTGAATTTAGAGAATAACGACAAAACTATATTGTGTATGTCGTCATGGAATAGTTCACACGATAGTTACTAATTATTATATTATTAAAACATAATTTTTTAAAAGAATAATTTTTCAGAAAAATCAGTAACTATATTTAATTAAAAAAATATAAAATAGATATACATATCCATATTATTTATTATAAAGAACATATGCACATACATATGTATATATGTATTTGAATATTATATATATGTGTATATAGATATGTACTGGTATTTCATTCAGTATATTTTCTTCTACAAACACAATTACATAATATTACCAAACAGAGGCAGCAAGAAGACAAAAGAAGAACTGCGAATCTTAAAACGGGTTACCCCAAACTCCAAATCGGTCAAGTTATATATCGGGTCGGGTTCCGACTCGTGAATCGCAAAACAACCAACATTTTTTTTTTAATTTTTTATTTTCTGTTTTATATCATCCGCTGTTTATCAAAATCGAAACCCTCGTCTCCCTCACACTCCACACCCACAGAAAATAAATTGTTTTAGGAAGAATAAGAAGAATTATTTGCACAAGATCCTCTTCTGGTGATATTAGGTTTGTACGCATCCATATTTATGCATATATTTATGTATATGAAGAGACATACTATTTTAGTTATGGGTGTATGAATGGATCCGGATTATATGTTTAAACATAGTAACATTGACAAAAGAAAAGGTATTTCAGTGTTTTCTTAAGAATACTTGTATTGGAATAATGGGTTCTCAGGTTCTTGTGTTCTTGGATTCTTGGGTTCTTTTCTTGTTTGTTGTGTCCATTAAATAGATACTGCTGTGTTCTTGTTTGTATATTTTGATTTTTTTTTTAATTTTCTGATGAAATTATATATAAGTTGATTGAATTTTGTAAATGGGTTCCACTTTTTGTATGTTTGATTCTATTTGCTTTAATGGTAGGGATATCTTTGTGGTGGTCGCCATGATTTATTAGTTACATGCAAGAGATGGCAGTTATTGGGACAATTTTCCCGATGGCAGTTGATGATCATATATTACTTTCAAGAATTCGGGCGGCATTCAACTGAGTGGAATTTGGTGAAGGTTTTTGAGTATGGCTCAACAGTCATCGCGGCTTCACCGGCTGCTCACTTTGTTGGACAGTATCCTCTATATAACTGTTTATGCACGAATTTCAGAAATTAGTAACATGGTAACTCCGTGTATGCATAAGTTTGCACTGCATTTATGCACCTGATATGCTTGTGCTAGTATGTTCCTGTAGATTTGTTAAGTTGTAATATTTCTTAAGTTAAACTTGTTTCGAAATCATTATGTCTATATGCTTATCTTGGACTTGATATATGTTCATGTCTTCAATTTATGTAACACAAATATCAATTCTCATTCTCTTGTTGCAGGTTGATTTGGTATATAAATTGCTATTCAAATATCAATATGATAAACAGACACCTTTTTCTTTTAATTTTTTCCTTTTCTTATCTCACCGTTTTTCTAGTCATTGTTTTTAATTGGTGTCAGTTTTGAATGGTGTGATTTCTCTTTAACATATGCTAAGCGGGTTCGACCCAAGCGACGAGGTTTTCCGCAGCAAGGCAGATAGGGGAAATCGCCAAATCACATCCTCAGGACCTGAATGCTCTTTTAAGTAAGGTATGGTTTTACTGCTTAATTTCTTTTATTTTCGGATTTTTTTTTTTAAAATTCAATCTACCTGATGTATTGTGCCTTCATGTTCTGAAAAATAGTTGGATTGGTTACTGCAAGTATCAGGGTTTTGGTCCTTTTGGACATTCTTTAAAGAAGGAGCTAGGAGGAAGTTCAGTCATTTTTTCCTTTCAAATCTATTCCTTTACAATTCATTTTGACTTCCCAATCAGCATTGAGATGCTGATTGCTGAGATTTGTGGACAATTGTAAGGTTGATTGTTAACTTTGTGTCCTTTCATCTCCATTGTTTGTCTCCTGTAAGAAAGATTTTGAGGTTTGGGAGTTCATTGCTTACATCTGTTACTTTGGGTTAAATAACTATATTTTATAAACCTCGATTATTATTGTATCTGTGGTGGTTTTGGACGAAATGAAGGAGATGTGAAAAACTCTGAATCCTTGTTTTGATGTCCATGAAACAGCGAATGATGCAGCACAATAGTATCAGCACTATTGTTATTGTAGTTTTTCTGAGTAATAGTTACATAGAAGGAAGGCTGGATTCAAGGCAAATTTAGTTGCAGGGATTGCGAAGTAGTTTGTCTGTTAAAATAGATATCAAGATTTTTTATTAATTTTATTTAAGAGCGCCAGTATTGATTTTTTATTGATTGGTTTTAAAGTTAGTATTTTATCATAAATAATACTAATTGTTTTTGGCTTCTATCTGTCAATGTGAGCTTGACCCTCATCAAATACAAGTGTAGGTGTCGCAGTATCTACGTAGTAAAAAGTGGGATACCAGGGTAGCTGCCGCTCATGCCGTGGGAGCTATTGCGGAGAATGTCAAACATACATCTTTAACTGAACTTTCTAGCTGTGTTGAGGTGAAGATGTTAGAAGCTGGGATATCTGCAACCTTTGAGGATGTGGTGACTTGGCTCAACTGCCATTCTAAAATTGGAGCAAGCACTTCTTTCAGAAGGTTTTTCTTTCTCTTTGCTATTCGTATTTATTTCATTCCTTCTCGCAGTCTTTATACTGCCTGCATAACAACATTTTTCACTGGCTATCCTACAAATTGATGTCATCTCATTTACATAGTCCTGATTTTTGTTGCTGATTGTTCTCTCTTGTGATGAAAATTTTGCATCTTGCAGTTTTGATCTAAACAAGGTGTTGGAGTTTGGGGCCTTAGTGGCATCTGGGGGCCAGGTACTTCCCCACTATTTCCCTTTTGGAGGTGGAAATACAGGAAATTTATTTCTTTACAACCTACCTTTTTCTTTTATGTTTTTGGAACAATGCTATTTATGTGCATCTGTTTTATGTTTCTATATGTTCACCTGTTAAAACTTTTGGGATAGCTGTGGGGTTAGAGCTTCAAATCTGAGGGATCCGTGATGAATCATATGTTTTTTCATCTCGTGTTCATTAAGATTTCGTCTTATGGAGTGGATTTTTAAGAAACCTGATATTGTAGCGAATCAGGTTAAATCTGAATAGAAATAATATTTTTGTGGTTCTCCGTAAGTTTGTGATCATATAGTTTCACATATGTGTGCCATTGGATGATCCCACTCATGATTGCAAAATAGAAGTTTAATATCCAATTTATTTAGAGATGGCTTTAGTTTATGTATTGACTTGTGGTTGTGTTGGTATATAGCTGTGCTAGCAGTTGATTTTCCATTGACTGAATTACAGGAATATGATATTGCAAGTGACAACTGCAAGAATCCCAAGGAACGATTGGCTCGGCAGAAACAAAATCTTAGGCGTCGATTGGGTCAGTGCCATTTTGTTTTTAATATCATTTTTAACTCTTAAATGGTGCCCCTGTTTTCATCATAAAAAATTATGTCCCTATTAAGCAGCGACACCTGAATCTTATGGTTGTAATATCTGTTCTGCACAAATGTATATGTGAAGAGAGCTGATCCATTACAATACTTGTATAGTGGAAAAACCATGCTTCACAACTCATATCTGTAGATAGAAGATTACCGATTCTTGAATTCATGTTCAAGTTTCGTTCTGTTGCAATAGCGATCTGATTTTTCAATGTAGTGACACCAACAATATATAATGTTCTTGTATTTCATGGTGCACCTTTTAGTATCCTGCAGAAAGACTTTTGTTTGTTTGGTTTAGGTCTTGCAAAAATATCTGGCAATTGAGCAGATTGCGATAGATTTTGTCAGTCAATCATTACGGCATTTAGTGAAGCTCCTCAATTTAGGGATTAAGTGCTAGTATTGCACTATGTCAGCCTAATACAAACACTTTTTATTATCTGCAAGATACCAGTATCTATTCAGTTGTTTTTCTCTTATCCCTGATAAGTGGTCCTTTATCTTTGACAATGTGCTTTAGAATTGGAAGTTATAATTCACTGTCTCCCTTGATTCACTGTGTTTAGACTTTAGGTCTTTGGCATATGTGTTATGAAGAAAAGATAAATTCTGACATATCTTTTGGTGTTTTGGATTTGACTCCACATTAAAATTAACTTATCTACTTTCATTCTTTTTTAAAATTTATTGGTCATCGCTAATGGGCTATAGAATCTTTAATCAATGAAACTAATGCTTTATGGAGCATGAAAATTTCAAGAATTTAAACTTCTGCTTTCGGATTAATATTGAAAACCACATTCCGAAGTTGTCCAAGTATTTAAATTGCAATTTTGTTCTCAACATAAAGTACAGTGCAACTACTACGAGAATAAATAGGAACTCAAGAACTTCACATTGCTTGCAAGAATCATATGGACAAACACTAGAACACTTTCATACTGTGTGTCATTATAAAATTTTTGATCCTTACTCTTTTCTGTCCACCTTAGAATTGGACCTTATTAAATATTAGAAGTGCATGTTCAGCTTTTATTGGCCATGATTTGTTCTCTTTTCCTTTTTCTTGGTACTTTCGGTGTATTATTGAAAATTGAAAATTTCCTCTTTTTGAAAGGAATGGATGGCATCAGCGATGGTGTGCTGTGTGCATATTGAAGTTTACGCAATTGAGTTTCTGAAACTCATCGTCTTAACATAAAATTTCATTTCCTAAAATAGTAGTATTTCTCATATACAGGTTTAGACGTGTGTGAGCAGTTCATGGATGTCAATGATGTGATAAGAGATGAGGACCTTATTGTGCACAAAATTAATTACCCTGGGAATGGAATTGCGTTTCAGTATTTCTCCTCACAACCTTTACGTAATATCCAGCAACTTGTGACAAGCATGGTGCCCACATCCAGATCTAGAAGGCCCAGTGCCAGGGAGCTGAATCTCTTGAAACGGAAGGCGAAAAATAATTCAAAAGACCAATCCAAAGGGTGGTCGAAAGATGGGGATACTGAGGCAACACAATCACATGATATGGTATCACCGAAGGGCGTTTCTGTGGACTCATCAGGCTCTTATAAGGTGAATAAGGCACTGTCTCTGATTTTTTTCCCCATGCCATTGCACATGAAATGTTTAATAAGTACATATCTTGCCTCCCGATTATTATCTTTTTTCTCCAAGTTGAAATTCTGAGGGACATTGTTATTTCCCAAAAACACTGCCTGCTTGTTCTATTAATTCAAACTTTTTACTTAATTAATTCCCATTTTAGCCGCATATAAACAACTATAATAAAGTTTTGGATGAGGCCTCACGAGTCTCCAAACTCAGCTAGAGTTTTTATAGTAAAAAAAAACCACTCTGAAACCCTAGCCAGAATAGACATGTCATTAACAAGAACAAATGTGAACTGTATTTCTTGGGTTTAGGGGTGATAAGAATGTCTTGTTCGCGAATGACAGCATCAGACTGAATACCAAATCACTCCATGTCTATCACAAACAAGTGAAGGAAATCATGTCTCCCTGCCAGAGACTCGCTGATAGAAAAACGGGAAGCTAACACATACTGTTTAATTCAATCAATGTAGAGATGAAAAATTGTATGCCTCCAGGAGATCAGTGCAAACCTCCCAGCATAGTGATTCATAAATCTTCATGGTGCTAAATTTATGGTATATCTAGCTAGTCCTGTATGTATTTGGATATCTCTTGCCAATTCTCGCCTGAGTAATATGTTTTGAGCAATGCTTCTTTGTGGAACAAAGGCAGATCTCAACTGTGCAATCAGAATGCAGTACTGTTTTAATATAATGACCAAACTTATAGACAGGTTTTGTATAATAAATCCTGATTTTGTATAATAACCGATAAGGGTAATTTGCAGTGGCTTTAAATGGCTACCAGAATTCTGAGGCAATGATATTCGAGTTCTCTGATGAAAATCAACTGAGGACCATATTGACATGTTCTACAAGTTCTTTCCTTCCATATGTGTTATTTCCCCTTTTTAATGGTTTTCGTTGTATTGGCTTTCTTATGAGAACCTTGAAATGCAAACTACTGAAGTAGTTTTTGATGCAGCAACTAATAGATACCATTTCAGACGATGAGAGTTTTGAGAATGATGGAGATGGGGGTTGGCCTTTCCAAAGTTTTGTTGAACAACTCCTCATTGATATGTTTGACCCTGGTAAATATTTTTTGTTTTACTGCATTGAATCTTTTGATAATTTATGTGAAATTATACCGTCTTGTTATGTGTTCTCAGTTTGGGAGGTTCGCCATGGCAGTATGATGGCTCTTAGAGAGATATTAACTTATCAAGGAGCTAGTGCGGGAATCCTTATGTCTGAAGTCAGCTGCCCTGGTGCATCGATTTCTAATCTGAAAGATAAAGATGATGAATCTGCAATGAAAAGAGAGAGGGAAATTGATTTGAATTTGCAAGTGTCCCTGGATGAATCAGAGCCGGTTTCGAAGAGACCAAAAATTGAAGATGCATCATTTCCACTAAGTGGCTCTAGAGATGGAGATCTAGATGTTTGTATGAAAGTTGATGGTGAAGGGCGAATCCCTACTATGCATAATGGAGAAATTGATGTTAGTTTTGTGAAGGTGGAATCTCAATCTGGCATTGACAGTGCTAGCCATTCTATTAGTGATGCTACAGTGACAAAGGAATACTCTGAAGGCAAGGAATCTTTGGAGAAGATGAATATATTGAAAAATCTTCCTCAAAACTCTGAACTAATGAACTTTGTCAAAGATGCCAGGACTTCGTGGCTGAGAAACTGTGAATTTCTGCAAGATTGTGCAATTCGTTTCTTGTGTGTCTTGTCACTGGACCGGTATGTTTTCTTTTATAAATTACTGAACAACCAAAGTATTTATTCTCGTGATAAACAGTGAAGGCAGAGAAGAAAAATTGAAACTAGGAGGAGGAGGAGGAGCTCTGTGGCTCCAAGTATGAAGACAATATCTTGCTATGGCTTGAGTTTTTTCATTATTTTTGGAATTTTTTTCCCTTTATTATGGATCAATGTCTTTCAGTTGGCTGCCATCTTAGACTTCATGGTGCCATTCCTAAGATATATGCAATACCTCAGATGAAGATTGAATCACTTGGGACTTTGGGAGATCTAAATGGTGGATTTCTCTCTTTACAGGTTCGGAGACTACGTCTCTGATCAGGTTGTTGCGCCAGTAAGGGAAACCTGTGCTCAAGCTGTAGGTGCTGTGCTCAAGTACATGCATCCCACATTGGTTCAAGAGACCTTGAACATTTTGTTGCAAATGCAGGTAAATATTGAGTAGAAAATGTTTAGCTTCTTAAGGCCATGTCTTTGTGAGACTAATTCTTTGTTCTTTCACTGCAACATCTTTTTAATTATCCCTTCGCTTCTTTCAGCGTAGACCAGAATGGGAGATTCGTCACGGGAGTCTTTTGGGTATTAAATATTTAGTTGCCGTGCGACAGGTAGATTTCTGTGCTGTGGATGTGTTTTTCCTACTGATTTTTGGTTTTGGCAAATTTCTTGGCTTGATTTATTGCTTGTGAGAGTTTGATTATTAGCCATGTAAGTAACCTTCTATGATAATATATCTTGAGCACTCTGGATGTTGCTGGTACAGAGTCATGGCAGATGTTAATGGGAATGAAATATACTATTCCATTAGACTTCTTGCATTCACTAAAAGAATTAAATTTAGTAATTATAGATTATTGAATTAGAATTCTGGTTTTGTTGCTTGACTTCCGGCAATACATTACCTCAGTTGATCATGTGCCAGCAAAAGTTGTGTTCAGTCTCAACTTTTCAGAAGGTTTGGATTTCTTATGCGGACACCTCTTAACCTCATGTCAATGAGGTTTCTAACATAATAGACTTGTTTATGTGCTGGCAAGGAGTAGGAATGGTGCATGACTTAAAAGAAAGAACTCGCTGGTCTTTTTTAGTGATGCAGAATTCATTTATCGATAGTTTGATTTGGTTGGGTAACTTAGGTGAGATACCATGCTTTGTCCTAGACATAGTACAGGAGATACTGGTGATGTTCTCTTTTTGTATGTGTGGTACTGCCTCTTGAGTCCGCAACAATGCACTTTTAATTTTCGAATAAGTTGCATTTTTAGTCATTATCCCCTTTGATTTGTTGAGCTGTTTAGCTGGAACATATATTGATTGGAATCATTTCATTGTCGTACCTTTTATATGTGAATAGCAGCATCATATAGGGGAGACATTATTTATATTGTGTAATCAGCAAGAGAATTATATCCAGTACAATTTAGCACTTTTTAGCTTGGCTAACTAATGTTTTGAAGTTTTAATTATTCTTTGACCATTTGCTACAACTAAACTATTTCCGAAAATAACACAACAAAGAGGAGTTGGTGATGTTCATGGGTGCTAGAACTGTTCTTTGGGGAGCAATTGTTCTTGGGAACAAGAAAAATCTTGAAAGGGGACATGAAAGATTTTCAAAGGTAAAAGAGCTTCTAATAGGCTACTGCTTCTATTGAAGTTGAAAAAGAGAATAATAAAAGGTCTTATTTGTTGGATATGAACTACATACATAGAGAAGGGATCATGCCATATGCGTCGCTTACGTTTCGGTTCCTTGTGTTCTGACCTGACTTGAGCCTGGCATTGATTCATAAATTAAGTTTCATTCTCTGTAGTGATAATTGAGAAGCAGCATAACTTATCCAGATTCGGGCTAATAGTGTGATGCCACATGCTTTTTATCACATTTTTTGTTCTAGGCAGTCGAACACCTGTTTCTGTTTTTATGATTTTTTATTTTCTGGTTGACAATTAGTTTCTAACTGTTCTCTTTCCTATAAATTACTTAAGTTAATCTTCTGTTATATGTTTTTTGTGCATTTTATAATTCTGCAGTTTCATTGCTTTGATATTGCTACTAAGATTCTCACATTGATACCAGGAGATGCTCCATGATTTACTGGGCTCTGTTCTTCCTGCTTGTAAAACTGGGCTTGAAGATCCTGATGATGATGTGAGAGCAGTTGCAGCAGAGGCTCTGATACCAACTTCTGCTGCTATTGTTTCTCTCAAGGGTTCAACATTGCATTCTATTATTATGCTGCTCTGGGACATTTTGCTTGACCTGGATGATTTGAGTCCCTCGACCAGCAGGTACTTTTTTGACTTGCTGCTTATGGACTTCTCTACTTTCCAATGTCATGTTGAAAATGCCTTTTTTTTCTTTTTCTGTTAATTCATTAATTAAAAAGCCAACAAATAATTGCATTATTTTAATCTCTCTCCTGTATTATAATGCTCCTCGTTCTTCTTCAGGCATCTTTTGGTTTACATAATTTAGATGACTAACTTTGACCAGATTTATTTCAATTTTTCTAAGAAATCTGAACCTTAATAGGAATAAAGTTTTGTCTTGAAGTTGTTCCATTTCTTCTTTCTTTGGGCTTCTGTCAATTTTACTACCCTAATTTTGGAGGAAAAATATGGCATACTCTGCTCTTACCAAGGTTGCTAGTTTGTTCTACCCACTACGTGTGCTACAACTTTTTATTTGGCCACATCTCAATATGGCACCTTTGCCCCTGTTTAGTTTTCTTCATCCCTTACCAAACTTTTTAGTCCTCATCCTTATTGCCCTCGGCACTTATTAGTTTGTTTGCTGCACCATAATTGGCTAATCAACAAACTTTACTCATGTGTTTCATTTGGCACATGCATTCAGTTTCGTCTCTTGCTTTATTCTTTTAGCTTTCCTTTCTTGCCTATATACTCTATTTCCTGCCTAGTGTCATATCACATTCTATAACATGTCTTTTCATGATTGCACTATTAGTGTTGTCTCTCCACCGAAATGTCTCGCTAGTGTTGGGCCTACCTCATTTAGTTCCTTTTCTTTGAATGCCTTCTTGTCTATCTTCTTTGTACAGGCAGCCATTTTATTCCATATTATGTTTGGCATACTAGTATTTATGGGGTTATTTTTTTGGCCTTTAGGTCCTAAAATTGTCTTGCAACCATTCATTCTCACTTCTTATTTTCTCAAGAAAAACCCAGGGCCTAAGAAAGTGATGAAAGAAAAAAAAGGTTTTGGATCAAGAATTTATCTTTGTTCTCAGTTTGTAAGTAATAAGACAGTTCTTGACCCGTAAGAATTTTGTTGTGTGATTGAATTTGCAGCTTTGATTGGAGTCTTATGGGACAGAAACTCTCAGTTTTAAGTACATTGATGATGTGATTTGAATTTGTTTTATATTCTGGTATATAATGATTTATATCTAGCTTTTCCTTAGTTTGCTGCTTAGAAGGTTGCTTGCTTGCATGGCCCCTTATAAGTTCTTGACATATTATGTGGTTCGTCTTGAACATTAGTCATAATTAAGCTACAGTCTGGAGGTTTTTCAAATTTTTGATATTTGCCTAATCTCTATTGCAGTGTAATGAATCTATTAGCAGAAATTTATTCCCAGGAGCAGATGATTCCAAAGACTTTTGGTACCTTGGGCTCCAAAGAGAAACTGGAGCTTGACCTTAATGAAATTGGTCACACGGATGATCTTGAACAAGGAATGAGTTCTCTAGAGAACCCTTATGTGCTATCAACACTGGCACCAAGGTTATGGCCCTTTATGAGACATAGTATCACTTCAGTCCGCTTATCAGCAATCCGCACCTTGGTAGTATATTTACCTATATTGACTTTTCATCTTGTGCCTACTGTGAATAACCTTATGTAATTGTTTTTCAATATTATAATCCACCTTTTGAAGATTATTTTCTAATTCTTTGTTACTTTTTGTAGGATGGACTAGTTCATTTACTGCTTTTATTTGTAAAATGATAGACTAAAATAAAATTAAAATGGTGGACTACTAATGTGCAGGAACGTTTGCTTGAAGCTGGTTATAGAAGGAGCATCACTGATGAGTCTGGCTCATTTTGGCCTTCTTTTATAGTTGGTGACACCCTAAGGATTGTTTTCCAGAACTTGCTGCTTGAATCAAATGAGGAGATTCTGCAGTGCTCAGAGAGGGTCTGGAATCTCTTAGTCAAAGTATGCATTTTGCTGTTTAATTTCGGTTTTCACTGCAATGTTGGTCATTTCATTATTCTCTTTCAACTACTTTTTTAATGACGGGTATTAAGACAGTAGCTTTTAAGTTTTTGTCAAGTCAGTATTTGATATCAGAAGCTGAAACTGTTGCCCCTTTTTGTAATGGATTAAAATCAGAAGGGTTGAGTAAATGAAAAAATGCGAAGGAATGTCTGCCAGTTTTTATATATGGTGAAAATGGCTGCTTATGAAGCCTGGGTTGTAATTGTTGTCTTCGTGAGCCAAGCTGGTTTTTGAGCACCTAAATTGTGCCTAACCCTTTCTCTAACTTGTTCAAATCCATTTGCGGAACATCAAATCAATTATCCTGAGTTTTTATTTTTCTTTTATGTATTCCTAAATGTTTGCTTAGTGTTTTTGTTTGTCCTCGTTGATCCCTTAATTGTGCCATATGTTTCTGTTTTTCATATTTCTACCAGTACCATCATGGTTACCCTGTTATTGAATCCCAGATGCTCAAGTTGATTTGTCTCTCATCACTGTTACTTCCACCATTGGTGTCCTGTTCTTCTTTCATGAAAAAAGAAAAGGTTCAAAATCTGAGGCAATGTTTCTAATAAATATGAATTACTTTTAATTTTCCACTCTGCTCTTTTGCCCTCATCATATCTGATTGTTAAGCCTCTGGTACTCAGTCCAATTGTTTTATCATATCACTTTCTCTTTCTTTTAGGTTTCATCAACATGTGCATCCATACTGTTTTTTCCACATCCTCAATCACGTAGGAGTCTTAGTTTCAGAAACATATACTGTGTCTCCTGTGCTCTCTTTTGCTCACTTGTTCTTTGGTTAAAGAGAAATGCACCATACTTAGTTTCGACTTTGCTTATAGGTTCTCTCTACCATTCATGTCCACTTAATTTCAACTTCCTCAATATTTCCCTAGATTTCAGGACCTTTGATCAGTGGATGGTGATGGCTTTAAAAACCTTGGTGATCAAACAATTGCTGAGTCTCTTTCTCTTTAAGTATGAGGTGCTCTGTATCACACTCCATGCATCTTATGTTAGATGTTAGAGGCGGTCCTGTTGCTTTCTATTGGGTAGCAAATCATGTTTTTGATCAATGTTCCTGGCAAATAATTGTCGCAGTTTAAAGTCTTCAAAAGCCTACATTTACTGTGATGGATCTGAACATTAGTCAAACTAATTTTTGGCCCTTATATATGTCTAAGGGTTTACTTGCTGTATAATTTTTTTTTAATACTTTTAATTTATCTGCCTTGACCTAGTTTACCTTGGCATGTTATGTGCAACACCTATTTATGCAAGTCGATCTACTGATAACTAGGTAATGGTGTTAGGTACTAGTAAATGAGTCAGCCTTTCTGTTTTGTTTCTTATATTAGTGTATCCTGTATGTGAGTTTAATAATGTCAAGTGTCACTTATGAACTCTGTAAGACCTGCCATTTCACATATCTTCACTTTCTTTTCTACTCTAGTTGTAACGAGATAAATATCTGTCCAGCGTCAGATCTAGTTCTGCAGTCATCTGATATAACATTGCTTAAGTGACCAGTTTTATAGATAATTTATATTCGATTTATGTGTAGCGTTAAACTTCTCTTGAACTTTAATGGTGTGCATATGGTTGTCGTCTTATCTAGTATTATGTATAAAGTAAATAAGGCTGTGCAGAGCTTTCTTGTCTGTTTTATTTCTAATTGTTTCCTGCTTAGGAACTAAAATGTTCTTTCAATTGATCAGTGCCTGGTGGAGGACTTAGAAAGTGCTGCAAAACTATATTTCTCTTTGTGGATTGAGCTTGCTACTACTCCGTATGGATCTCCATTGGATGCTACAAAAATGTTTTGGCCTGTAGCCCTGCCTCGTAAAAGTCATTTCAAAGCTGCAGCTAAAATGAGAGCTGTTAAGCTGGAAAGTGAAAATCAGAAAAATAAGGCCTTAGAATCGACAGAAAGCATGTCAGGAGAGCAAAATGGAGATGCTTCTGCAAATTCCACTAAGATAGTTGTTGGTGCGGATTTGGATATCTCAGTAACTTATACAAGAGTAGTTACAGCAACAGCTCTGGGCGTGATGGCTTCTAAGTTAAATGGTCCATCCTTGCAGTATGTGGTCGACCCATTGTGGAAGGGATTGACTTCTTTGTCAGGAGTTCAGCGGCAGGTGAATTTTGGACGAGAGTCAATGAAGTGTTTTTATGCCTTTTTTTTTTTTTTGTTAATATCTGGATATATTTCTTGTCTGAAGTATGAGATAGATAATGTGTTGATGACTTCTTGTGTTTGTTGATTATGTCAGGTGGTTTCAATGGTCCTTATATCTTGGTTTAAAGAATTGAAATACTTTTCAAAGACCGATGAAGTTATTGCTGGCATTTCAAATAACTTTAGGCTGTGTTTGTTAGATTTGTTAGCTTGCAGCAACCCTGCATATCCTACAAAAGATTCACTTCTACCTTATGCTGAACTCTCAAGAACATATAGTAAGATGCGAAGTGAGGCCAGCCAGTTGTATAATGCTACAGAGGCATCTGGCTTGTACAACGATCTCTTGTCATCTATTAAAGTGGACATCGACAATTTGACTGCTGATGATGCAGTGAATTTTGCATCACAGCTTGCATTTGTGGGTAATGGTATTTCTGGGCTAGAATCTGATGGAAGGAATTTATTTGAGGAATTAGAGTCTCTAAAGCAAAAGCTTTTGGCAACTGCTGGATATCTGAAATGTGTTCAGGTGCATTTTAGCTGCAGCATTGAACTATATTATCTAGTCAATGACTCATCTTGTCTTATAATTATCTTTCTCTGAACGCACATATGCCTTGAGTTTTTGCAAGTTATGGATTATATCAGTTTGCTGTCTATGGAAAAGCTTTCAGAGATTTCCTGACATTTCAATCACTATTTTCTGTGTGCTTTCAGAATAATTTGCATCTTACTGTCTCGGCTTTACTAGCGGCAGCAATTGTTTGGATGTCAGAGCTTCCAGCAAAACTCAATCCAATTATTTTGCCTATAATGTCTTCCATTAAAAGAGAACAGGTATTCTGTATTTTTTGTTCAGAAACACCTCAATTCACTCTAAAATTGTGTTTCCATCTTGCCTGTAGGAGGAAATACTGCAAAATAAGGCTGCCGAATCGCTGGCAGAGCTCATCCATCATTGTATTGAACGCAAACCGGGTCCCAATGACAAACTAATCAAGAATCTTTGTACTTTAGCATGCATGGATCCTCGCGAAACGCCCCAGGCTGGAACTCTAAATTCTGTTGAGATTATTGAAGACCAAGACCTTCTATCATTTGGAAGTAGTATTGGTAGACAAAAATCAAAAGTTAATGTATTCTCCGCTGGTGAAGACCGATCAAAGGTTGAAGGTTTCATTAGCAGACGTGGGTCTGAACTTGCATTGAAATATTTATGCCTTAAGTTTGGTGGTTCTTTGTTTGACAAACTTCCTAAGATCTGGCATTGCCTTGTTGAGGTCCTGAAGCCTTGTAATCTTGAAGGCCTGACCCCTGAAGATGAGAAGCTGATTGATCAATCTATTGATTCCATTAACGATCCTCAGATTTTGATAAACAATATTCAAGTAAGCACGATAGGCTTTTCATTTAAAGATATCATGTGTAAAATAAGATCATATTTCTCATTTAAATGGAGTTAATGAAAACATTTTTTCCCCTGTGTTCCCCTTGGCAAAGCAGTTTTGTTTAAAATGCAAAACAAACTTACCCAAAAACAGGAGGTTTTGCTGCTTTTAATCACTCACACCTTAAAAATCCCTTAAATATCCTCATGTTAGTGGATGTCTAATATATTGGGTTTGGAACTTGGAAAACCTAGTCATTTGTATGAATGATGATTTCATTTTAAGAGTTAACAAGCATTGTTTTCAATTCTGCACAATAAAGATGAAAGGCTGTGCAATTGGAGAGGAGCTTTTAATGTTTCTTTCACTTCTGTTTTTTTGTCGTGGCAGGTGGTGCGTTCTATTGCTCCTTTCCTGGAGGCGACACTGAGGCAGAAACTGCTCACTCTCTTACCATGTATTTTCAGATGTGTGAGACATTCTCATATTGCTGTAAGATTATCTGCGTCAAGATGTATCACAGCAATGGCCAAGTCGATGACTTTGGATGTTATGGGCGCTCTTATTGAGAATGTTGTTCCTATGTTAGGTGATATGGCATCTGTGCATGCCAGACAAGGAGCTGGCATGCTTGTTAGTTTGCTTGTACAGGGATTGGGTTTGGAACTTGTCCCATATGCTCCTCTGTTGGTTGTTCCTCTTTTGAGGTGCATGAGTGACTGTGATCATTCTGTCAGACAGAGTGTAACGCATAGTTTTGCTGCCCTGGTGCCTCTTCTTCCGCTAGCACGTGGTATCTCTCCACCTGTTGGCCTGACTGACCGTTTGTCTAGAAATAAAGAAGATGCACAGTTTCTGGAGCAACTAGTTGACAGTTCTCATATTGATGATTACAAACTCCCCTTTGAACTAAAAGTGACTCTGAGGAGGTAATGCATCTTTTCTCTTTCAATAATTATGCTTCTCTTTGAGGTAAATTGAATAGAAGTGGGGAATTAATGAAATGGTTGGGAGTATGTTCAATTCTTGTATCTGAATAAGTAGAGGGGAAAAGTGAGGGTGATTTATAAAATTGTTCAAGTTAAAGAGCGAAAGTGAGCCCATTCACTCAAAACTGTTTTACAGATATACATAGGTTCCCTTCTTTGCTTTTCATTTTCATTGTATCTAAATGTTCCTCCCCTTTCCCTAGATTGGCCTCAAAGTGGACTCAATATTATTAGTTTGGAGGAATTGACAAATTACTTCTGTTTATGCATTGCAATTTGTTATGTTCCCTCTCTCTCTCTTTCTCTTACACATGCACACTCAGAATTGGACAAAGCTTTATCCATATTCATCAGGAGTCAGCTAGATAATCCTTTTTTTCCACTCCGCTTCATCAAGGGGCCTTATCTAAACTTGAACCATACAGGTTCTTATCCTTTTGAATACCTCAGTCTACTTAATTTTTGGCTGAGCTCTTTTTCTAGTTCTAATACTAATACAGCATCTATTTTCGAACCAGTGTATCTAGTGGTTTTTGTTGAATATGTCTAAACATTGTGATGATTGCTCCTTTGTTGTATCATTTCTTAAGAATATCTTTCATGTGAATATTATAGCTTTAATTTTAGGTGAGGATATTATTTATTGTCAATGCAGTAGTAAGATGAGTCTTCCCTTTCCAAAGAAATAGTAGATTTTGAGGCAGGCTGTGTGCTTAATTCATGCACTATTGAAATAAATCATGGCCTGCAACAGTTTTTTGAATAGGTTTTTATTTCTACGGGCCAAATATTGTCGTTATATATTGTTGTCAGACCTTTTTGGATTTAGTTGAATTTCACATTGCCTTTCAGCTTTCTAATGGTGTGGCTTAGAAAAATATCTTTCCTGTTTCGTTCTATAATTTAGCATTACGCTAATGAAATCATTTGTTGTAGAATCAAATTTATGGGCTACAATATTTTTCTATTTGAGTTCACTAACATTTTCTGATAAGTTGCTGTTAAATACTAAGTCACGCAATTCGCCGAAGACACCTGCTGCTCTGGTGATTCCAAGGCGGGAGTGCCGCCTTAGCGCTCTTTGTAATTTGTTAATTAGCGGGTTAAGGAAGCATGCATGATTGCTGTAGAATGCCATTTGAATGCTGGGGAGAAGCATCTGATTTGGTGTAATGGGTGGAGGTGGCGACAAGGTGGAGATGACATTGGTGAAAAGGTTGACAGTTTGATTGGCGAGAGAGGTGATGCCGCTGCCAATGGTGGTGGAGGAATACACGGGCAAGCGAAATCAGGAAAAAGAAATTAGGGAGAAAATGGGGAGAAGTAGAAAAGAGGCTGTAAATGTTTGGCAGTAGTTAAGGAATCATTGGCAAAGGTGGAAAGAACTTGAAGAAAAAAAGAAAAAAAATTTGGGTGGCAGATGAAATGGACATTGAAGTAGGGTTTGTTACACTTGACTTATGTCTAAGGGAATTTGAACTTTGGAATGCAATCAGAAAGGTCACCATAACGCAACTTGACCTCTGATACTAATGTTTTATCTTTGCTAAAGTTAATTTATTTATTTTGTTATTTATTTAAATACAAATTCTAAGGCGCTCCCGCTCTCACAATATTTTCATTTTTTCCACTCTCGCTCTCCCGCTCTGCTCCGATCCCGTTCCGTGCAACTTTGGTTAAATATATGATTTTACTTGTTCCTATCTGTGGTCTAGTTATATACCATTGTGTTAAGCGTTATATAATGTATAAATACAGAATTTCGTACTAGGATATTGCTTGCACACTGTGAATGTTACTCCTGGAGGTAGAGGAGTCTGATGAAGAAATTGATAATCGAGTTGTGCTTGTGATCGCAATTATCATTTTGTCCATTTTATCCGTTTTGCTTTCAACTTTCCAAGGTGGTTTCCACCATTGTTTTTTCATTTTAATATCACTTTGTTAGAGAGCATTTTCTCTAGAAACTCCAAGTATTGTTCTTGCATTATTCTAAATTGATGCTTAGAAAGCTGGTGTGTATACTATATCTAGGCCTGAGTTCAGGGAAAAGTGCTCCCTTTTCATTTTTTCCTTTTATCTTATTTGTTAAGTTTTTAAGTTTCAAATTCTAGATTTTGACATGTATTGCTGTTATATCTGTATTTTTTCACTTCAGTGATTGCACATGCATTGAAACCCTGATTGCTAGATTTGTGATTATTTTCCATTAATTGATGTTTAAATTCTAGCCTTATTCTCATTCTTGTTCCTAATTTGCATCTTTCTTTTTCATCCAGAATTTCTGTTGCATGTTACGTCCGTTGATGATCTTTTGGTTTCTTTTGTACTTTCAGGTAT
This sequence comes from Paulownia fortunei, assembly GCA_019321725.1. NCBI lineage: Eukaryota > Viridiplantae > Streptophyta > Magnoliopsida > Lamiales > Paulowniaceae > Paulownia > Paulownia fortunei. Next base: position 3,887,273 of record CM033122.1, on the reverse strand, counting down.
CAACAGGAAGGTATAAACTGGCTAGCATTTTTAAAGCGGTTTAACCTTCATGGCATCTTATGTGATGATATGGGCCTTGGTAAGACCCTTCAATCATCGGCAATTGTGGCATCTGATATAGCAGAGCACATTGCTGCAAATAAGGGTGAGGACTTGCCACCATCATTAATTATATGTCCATCAACCCTTGTTGGACACTGGGTCTACGAGATAGAGAAGTTTATTGATCCTTCTCTTCTAACAACACTTCAATACATTGGTTCTGCTCAAGAGCGCTCTTCTTTGCGACCGCAATTTAACAAGCATAATGCAATTGTAACATCGTATGATGTTGTCCGCAAAGATATTGATTATCTCAGACAGCTTTTCTGGAATTACTGCATCCTAGATGAAGGACATATTATAAAGAACTCAAAGTCCAAAGTAACAGGTGCTGTGAAACAACTTAAAGCTAAGCACCGCCTCATATTGAGTGGAACACCAATCCAGGTTTGTCATCAAACTGAACTAGTTGCAAACAAAAGCTTGTGCTGCTTGCTAACAAAAACTCTGTTTGTAATTGCAGAACAATGTGTTGGATCTGTGGTCTCTTTTTGACTTCCTTATGCCAGGGTTTCTTGGAACTGAAAGACAAGTATGTCGTATAGCCCTCATTTTTAGACTGCTTCTTGTTGGCGGACACTATTTTACAATATCAAATTTTTATGGGCTGACACTATTTTGTAATATGCTTTCCCTAGTGGATTGGTTTCCATATTGGTGGACCTTGACATTGGAGATATAACTGGGTTTTGCATGGAAAGTAACATATGAAATTTACTTGCATAGTGCACTTCTAAGTGATATAATTCAATTCATCTGCATATGGATAGGTGATTGATATTTTGGATATCTGAAACCAATCACAAGGATTGTACGTAGGGGTGGGCATTCGGTTTTGGTTTTTTGGTCCCAATCCGATCCGATCCGATCTGGTAAAACCTCATTGGGTCGGGGTGTTTTTTTACTTTCCAAAATATCGGGTTTTGGGTAATCTAGAAACCAACCTTAAAATATTCGGGTCAGATATCGGGTAGTATTTTACTACCTAATTACCTGATTGGATACGCGATCGGCTAGGGTTTTGAGTTCATTTTCACACTCACTGTCACACCCAAACTGCCCCAACCCTCGCAGAAGAAGAGCAGAAGCAGAACTACCTCAACAATTACGTCATGCCAAATTTTCAACTGAGGGAAGAAGAAGAACAAGAACTACTCCAACAGAAGAAGAAGAAGAAGAAACAGGGAACACAGAAATGCTTCTGTTCCAGTCTGGGTTTGCTAATTTAAACAAATAAAAAGGAAAAAAGAGAGAGAGAGAGAGAGAGGAAAACCCCGAAAACCGACCCAACTGGTACCCGAAATGTTGGGTACCCGAGTATATCGGGTTGGAATCAGGTAGCAAAATATTCTACGCGACCTATCGGGTACGTAACCCAAACTACCGGAACCCGAGCTACTGACCCGATGCCCACCCAAAATTGTACGTGGAAAGTGGAAACATGACATCTTACAAAATAATGATCCTTGCAAATCATTCTGTTACTCTTTCTTCTACTATACATCTGTTTATTTAAGTGGAAAGATGGATTAGAACCCCTCAGCAAGTAGGAAAGTAAGTATATGGGATGTAGAGGTATGCCAAGCATGTACCTTTATCAGATAATGGAAGCAGAGCTAAAAGATTCCACAAACTATCATTAATTTTTCAAGTCTCACATGAATGCATATAGTATGTATGTACGTTTCTGTTAACATCTTAACTTTATTATACTCTCTCAAAAATCTCTTTGAAGATTATTTCGTTTATCTGAAATAGTTGGAAAGTGAAGCAGTATACATTCTGTTCCAGCTTCACCCTCCCCTTGAAAGTATAAACCCAAGGGTTGTCAAGTTCATTAGTTGATATCAACAGAATCTTCTTCAAAAAGGTCTAAATCGGGATTAACTGTGCGGCTCTTGAGCGAAATCTTCTTGTTCTTCTTTATCTAATGAACGGGTAGACCCACCTATACATTCACGATATTTAATTACTATATGCAGTAGTAAATGGAATAGCCACTTCATATTTCTAGTAAGTTTGTGCAGCATTGTACATGTTCTTTTTTTGTTTTCTTTCTCTCTCTCCTCCAATGTCAAATGGAAGCACTGGTTGATTAAGACTTCCCTTTTCTTATATGATATGCAAAGGTCACAAGAAATGTTTTCTCATCTTGGTTGGATCTCTCTGTGAACCATTTTTGCATGTCTGTTAGTCACGAATCTAATTACCATCTCTTGGTGCTTCAACAGTTTCAAGCCACTTATGGAAAACCTTTGTTAGCAGCCCGGGATCCTAAATGTTCAGCAAAAGATGCAGAAGCAGGGGTACTAGCCATGGAAGCATTGCATAAGCAGGTGCTTATTTTTGTTTTAAATCTTCTATGTTGTTGCAACTATCTATTAGCTTTTGTTTGTAGTTTTTCTTTTTGCATTTGTAATCTGTTCTGGCTGATGGGATTATCCTCGGATAGGTTATGCCTTTCCTTTTACGCCGTACAAAAGGTGAAGTTTTGTCTGATCTGCCTGAGAAGATTATTCAGGACAGATATTGTGACTTGAGTCCTATACAGCTGAAATTGTATGAACAATTTTCGGGTTCACATGTAAGACAAGAAATCTCAAGTATGGTTAAGCTAAATGAAGATACAGGAGGGGCGCCCAAAGCATCTTCTCATGTTTTCCAGGTATGTTAAGGGTTATTATAACCAGTCTAATTTATTGGTTTTTTGCCTGATCTCCTTCTCTTTTCTCTGTTTCAGGCACTTCAATACTTGTTGAAACTTTGTAGTCATCCATTACTTGTCGTTGGTGAAAGAATTCCAGATTCACTCTTACCTATGCTGTCGGAACTTGTTCCTGCAAATTCCGATATTGCTTCAGAGCTTCATAAAATACATCATTCGCCTAAACTTGTTGCCCTTCAGGAGATAATGGAAGAGTGTGGAATAGGTGTGGATGCGTCTAGTTCTGAAGGCACTATTACTGTTGGGCAGCACAGAGTTCTGATATTTGCACAACATAAAGTATTGGCTGCTGTATTTTTTTTTAATGATATCTTTTTCTCCTGTGTACTGTGCTTTCTTAATTCGTAATTGTGACTGTTCATGCAGGCCTTCTTGGACATTATTGAGAAAGACTTGTTTCACACTCATATGAAAAAGTGAGTAGCCCCTTCCCTATATATATTACTTATTTCCTTAAAACAGGGAATTGGTGTTCGTGTTAAGAGTCCTTTCCTTCTGAGCATCCTTCCATTTATTTCTTATACATGTGTTCTTGCCGAGAAACTTGTTGTAATGACACCGTTGGTCATCATTAAGTGATTTAATTGCTTCATACCTCTTTCTAAGCAGTGTTACATATTTGCGGTTGGATGGATCAGTTGAACCTAAAATGCGTTTTGAAATTGTCAAGGCCTTCAACTCAGACCCTACAATTGATGCTCTGCTTCTCACAACACATGGTATTATTTTTTTCACTTGCCAAACTCAACATAACAAAGTAACTTTTTGTGACTTGAACCTCATAATTGCTACATGCAGTTGGTGGGCTTGGTTTAAACTTGACATCGGCTGATACCCTTGTTTTTATGGAGCATGATTGGAATCCCATGAGAGATCATCAGGTAGGGATACAGTTTTTCTTTTTCATGGCTTGTTTCCAACTCATTCAGAAACTTTGAATTGCCAAGAGAAGATTTCTTCTCATGCAAAAAAATTAAGGAGGTTGCTCTGTCTCCTATTATTTTATTATGACAGGTTTGGGGGAGTGATGGGATATTTTAGAATTGATTATTTTACGGATAAGTAATTATCAGTTCCTTATCCTTAAAACTATCAATCCCAACAATCAAATGCTTGGTTTTCCACAAAAAATTGCAGAGTTTGATAAGCATTAGACACAATTTACCAAATAAACCAGTTTACCACTTGGACTGATTTTTTTCCTTTTTCCTCCTTCCCCAACTTCTTCATCTCAGTCCCCACCGCTGTCGCATACTACTGCTGTGTGAATATCAAAATCGACTACTGCTACCTTCCTCCACATCACAAACCCCAGCCTGACCCCATCTCTGGCTGCCATCAACAATCCCATTGTTACCATCTATCTCCCACCCAATGAACTGATCCAAGGTTCCTCCTCCCGCCTCCCAGAAATCAGCATTATGCACTCCACTCTTACCAAATCCAATCCCCCAAATGTCCCAATCTCCTTTCCAACACAATTTCGTACTTTAATGTGAATACATATAGTTAGAGAGATACAGGAGGAAAAGAAAGAGATAAAGAACAGATATAGGGAGGGGAGAAAATGGCAACCGGCAGGGGAGATTGGAGATGGGAGTGGTGTTTTTTGGGGTTGGGAGTGGGGTGGGTGGGGTTTTTGGGATTAGGGCTGGGTAAGATGGAGAGAAGAAAATTCTTCTTTTTCTTGGGTTTCAGGGACATTTTAGTCTCTGCAACTCTAATACTGATAAGGGTTGAATCTGTGACTATGATCTTGCCTTTTTCTGGAGATTAATTATCATGCAACTTAGTGATTGGATCCCTTGCGTTTAATCTATCATGAAACAAACAATACATTAAGCAGGATTATTTGTCAATCCTGATTAATCTGTCCAACCAAAAGATGTCCTTAGAATATTTGGAGAAAGATTATATATATATGTTTAATATATTAACATCGAATCAGGGACTTCTAATCACTGTGTGAAATTTTGTTTGCTCTGAGGTACAATTGCTGACTAGTGCTTCATGTAATCTGAATAAGTAATGATATGATCCCAGCCTTTATGTATGTGTCTTGGTGTTCTGTTCATGAGGCAATACCAAGTTTATTGGATACTTGCTCTCGTAGAAAATGAATCTTATGGGAATGCACTTGCCTAAAGACTAATCGAAGTTTTGTTATGGTCATTGCATGAAAGCATACATTAGATTTTGTTCTAAGAAAGGTAAAAACAAAAACAAATTCTGCACCTTTTTTTATTGAAAGAGAGTTCACATTTAAAAAAACGTTGTCTTTCGCTATACTTGCAGGCCATGGACAGAGCACACAGGTTAGGTCAGCGGAAAGTTGTCAATGTCCATCGTCTTATCATGCAAGGCACCTTGGAGGAGAAAGTGATGAGCCTCCAAAAGTTCAAAGTTTCAATAGCTAATGCTGTCATAAACGCAGATAATGCGAGCATGAATACAATGAATACAGATCAGTTGCTTGATCTGTTTACTTCTGCAGAAGGCAAAAAGGTATTTGCTCAGCATTCTGTCCATTCTTGCTTTGGTGACAGTATTTTGGACAGACCTGTATTTTGAGCTTGAGGTTTTAGCAGAATTCCAATATTTTATACTGCTTCTATGTCTAACTTTATCTGTCTGTTATCCAGGGTGCAAGAATGTCAAAATCTTCAAAAGTATCTGATGGGGATACAAAATTACCGGGCAGGGGAAAGGGACTAAAAGCCATTCTTGGCGGGCTAGAAGAGCTTTGGGACCAATCACAGTACGCTGAAGAATACAACCTAAGCCAATTTCTAGTGAAGCTAAATGGCTGAATCAAGGACAGTATAATGAGCTCACGAGATTTTGGAGTAGAGCATACAGCATAACAGTATCCTGACTGATGCGGCAGTTGAACCAAGCTGCACAGGATGTACAAAGTGTATATTCTTCAAGCAGCTCCAATTTTGACATTTAGCTCTAGTTGTCTTTTCCCTTCATTTTTCCTTTTTCCTTCTCGATTTTTTAGCTGTTTGGTTCGCCCATTTTAGTGCTTGCGGGAGAAGCCATCGAGTAGTTTAATTGAGGCTTGTTGGCTGTGCAAGCCAATGCAAATATATGGCTTAGGGAGGGGTACAAGAATCTGTTAATTTTGGAAACTGTACATACATTCAGATATTCCTGTTTTACTGTCAGTATTCCAAAATGAATCCTCCTATTCAATTTTTGAAATGTAAATGCTGTCGCCTCCTCCTCTGTCCGACCACTGCACAGGGTGATTGACTGATGAAGTTCTATCTTTGTTTGTCCAAAAAGCAGATCAAGTTTTCTGTTGAGTTACTGCTTATTTGAAATTAATGATTTATGGATTATGGAGAATATATCTTGCTAAACATCAGAGGAGAGGTGGAAAGTAGCTTCCTAGTGTGATAAGTCAATAGGGTATACACTTCCTGTGTATTATAGCAGTTCATGGGGTATACAATTGAAAAATATTTTTTATTTATTTATTTATTCCTATAGTTCTCATATCTTTGAGGTACAAAATAGTTTGACTATAAGTGCACATTGGGTGCCCTCTACGATTTTGTTGTCAAATTAATCTCTCATTTCTCAAGTTTAAATATGCTATATGTGATTTCTTTTGAAATAGGGATGACTACACAATATACAACCATTATTTGAGATTTGATCAATTTTTTTAAAAAAATCCTCCGACAAATTTCAACTCAGTTTACGTTTTCATGAAAAATAAATTCTGATCGCACTAGGGGAGGTTCTTGGCTTAACAGCCAGGATATTTCGACACTTAAAATACATTATTTTCAATAAAATTGAAATTCCAATTGTTTAGTAATTCAAATTTTAAATCATTGTTCACAAGTTTCAGAGGGAGAGGGTTGTTTTAAATCTGAAAAAATTAGGTGGATGGGCGTTTTTGTAATTTTGGCCGATAAATACTCAAGAGAGGTGTCTATGCAAATCAGAAGAGTTTGTAATTTAACCAAACATTGTGCATCTTTCTTGATTTCTCTCTCGAAAATACTGCTGCTGCACCTGACCCTCAAGAATCAACAAATGGACAGCGATTCGACCCGAAGTATGTAGCCCGATTCTAACGAATCAAGTGACAACTCAAAATCCTGGATTTTAGATGTCTTCTTTACACACTAATCGCATGGCAAAGCGTGAGGTGAGGTAGCTCAGCCTTTTTTATTAGTACGCCAAACATGTTCGACGAATTGTCTCGTAGAAAATGATGTTCCAGCGAAGGCGGAGTTTCGACGGTGTTGTTTCCTTTGTCGCATACTTTCACCCATTCATTCAACTTCAGAAGCGTAATCTTGTCAATGTAAAGCTCAAGTGGGTAAAGGACACTGTTCTTGATTCCGCAGTTTCCAACGGCGTAAAACTCAAAGCTACTTGTACCCTCGTTTCGCTTATAGGATCCAACCCCGATTTTTCTCTTCCCGTTTACTGCCTCGCCAGATATCGTGGGCAGCTTGGCCTCCCTTCAGACCTCAAAGTATCCACTTTTGTTCGCCGTTATCCTAATATTTTCCAAGAATTTTATCGTCCTGATTCCGGAGGTACCCCTGTTCCGTGGTATAAATTAACACCTGAGGCGTTGGATGTTTACAGTCAGGAAATGCGTTTTGTTTATGAGGATTGTTATCTGGATATTTTGAATAGGCTGCAAAAGTTTCTTATGCTCATGAAAGAGAGATTACTCCCTCTGCAAACTATTGATCAGCTGAGATGGGACTTGGGATTGCCATATGATTACGAGAATAAGTTGGTTGTGAAGCACCCGGAGTTATTTTCTTTTGTGAAATTACCCGATGAGCGTGTGGGGTTGAAACTATTAGTTTGGGATGATTGTTTGGCGGTGTCCCATTTAGAGTCGCATAATTCAAATCTCGTGGAAAAGCATGGGGCATTGGCATTTCCTATTGGGTTCACGCGGGGTTTTGGGTTGAAAAGGAAGTGCATGGAGTGGTTGAACGAGTGGCAAAAGTTACCTTACACTAGTCCTTATGTTGATGCATCGCATTTGGATCCGAGGACAGATGTGTCTGAAAAGAGGGTTGTTGGGATGTTTCATGAGCTTCTGCACCTTACAATCCTCCGAAACGTGGAGAGGAAGAATGTGAGTAACCTGCGTGGGCCATTGGCCATGCCTCAGAAGTTCACTAAGGTGTTTGAAAGGCATCCAGGGATTTTTTACATATCAAAGAAGGGGGGCACACAGACTGTTGTTCTCAGAGAGGCTTATGATCGTGGACAGCTAATTGAGAAGCACCCACTAGCTGATATTCGGGAAAAGTATGCGAGCATGATGAAGAAGGGATTGTTAGATCGAAGTAGGGGATTATATAAGAAAGAGAAGAGGGCTTCTAAGGGTGACTTGCTGAAGTTTCCTCTTGGTGGCAGAAGAAGAGGGTATGAATATGAGTCTGAAACAGAGACAGATTGTAATATGCTTTCAGAATATGAATCTGATGAAACTAGCAAAGAGTTGTAGCACTCAGTCAATTGCCCCCATCAGTGTTAGTAGTCTCAGGACCATACATGCTCAAGAAATGGCAGCATGGTTGCCCAGACTGCTCTTCTGAGATCGGATGGCATCCGCCTATCATGGAAAACTAGAACACGTTGAAAAACAAAAGAAAAATGTATATGTGAGTGTGATTATGATATGCCGGCTCTTTTGATTTAATTCTATGTATTACAATGGGCCTTTGCTTGTGCCTTTGTGAGGCATTTTGGCTTTTGGGGGACATTTTTCAGCTCGACTGTTGAGGAATGCAAAATCAGTAACTCTTAAACACCATAATAAATGTTTTGTTCTGAGGCACAGTTGTTTGGGCAGAGCATCTTCATATAATCCGAACCTATTATGTCGAGATAGTGTTTTTTGGTCTATTAATTAATTGCAGGCATTGTTGATGCTGTCAGTCAGACAAATCATGCTGATTACAAAACAAAGGATATGGAGCCATCTCCTTATCTTAACTTCTTTCTCAAATGAAAATATATATGCATATATATATTTATATATATATATATATATATATTAGATAATTCATTGGTGGAGGCAAAATAATCACTTAGTCAAGTCGGACATATTTTTAAACTTGTTCGATTTTTTATTAAACTTTAAAATTTATGTTTGACTTTTGTTTAATTGTATCGAATCGAATTTGAATGAATTTTAATTGAATCAAACTACAATTGAGTTCGAATAGCTTCATTTTTTCATATATATTTATCATTTTTCTACTAATAAAGTCGAACCCAATTTGATATTCGAATTTTATTAAATCGACAAATCCATGTTTAAACTTATTTGTTATGTTTAACAAACATATTGTAAATAAAATTTAACAATCCATATTAAGTCGAACCACGCCTAGGTTCGATGTTACAATCAAAGTAGACTCTAATAAAACAAGAAATCTAAACAAAACAAAATTACTCTGATTTATCGTCTGCAAAAAACGGACTTGCATCTGTAGGCCGACCAAGCGCGATCTCCCTCAATCTAAATCTGAAACATTTTAGTGCATAAAAAAGAACATACTTATAAGAATTACTTTGATTAAAAGAAAATCAACGTCGATTACTAATCTGAAAAAATTATCAATATACGAAACATACGAAATTGTTAGATGACCAACACAATACGTGCAGGCCATCTATTATCATAAGATTTTAAGGGAGGATGGTGTGAAAAACTACCCTTCCTTTAAAATTCAATAGACATCAATGGATTGAGCACATTTGTAGAAAGATGCAAATAAAAATGAACAGTCTTTTCAAATTTGGGTCTGAAAAAAAAAATCAAGAAAAATGTACCCTTAAAATATCCAAATCCATATTCAAGTCGAGGACTTCATTCTTATTTTGTTGCGTCAACATTCTTCTTTCTTGGAGTATGCTGACCAAACGAAGGACTGAACATAATTAGGACAAAAAACAAATATACATTAGCCTAAAATGCTTTATTTTTCAATAAATACAAGAATAAAGGAACAAAGATAATACAAATAAATATCTATATCAATAAATGTGCTTAGAAAAATAAAAAGATTTTAAAAAAATTAAGAAGATTAATGAAAATTAATTACCCGCTACTTCGTGGAACAGACCATGAAGTTGGCTGGATTTTCCTAACATTTTCTGGCAAAGATAGATAGTCTCTCCAGTAGTCAAGCAAGATTTCGAGATCATGGATTTTATTGTCCAAACCAGCACAGCAATTTGCATGCATTGTGCACACCAAATTCAAGTCCTTGCTTGGCTGACAGAAGCCTCCAAAATAAGCTGTGTCCAAAAACTTGATCTCTAATCCAATCTCCTCAATGAAGGGATTATCCTTAATCATGTTAAGTACATCTTGATCATGGTTTCCTGGATACAATTCTCTTGATTTGTACCAGAATCTGTAAAACTCGATCATTGAATTACTTGATTTAACATACTTGAAACCTCCATTAGGTGCATTGCTCAAGTCAGTAGGGTTCCCCTCAAATCTGTCACATGAAATTTGGAAGTTGGTGTCTGAGTAGAAATGTGGGAATGGATTTCTGAACCACATGATATCTGCATCCTGAATTAAAAAAAAAAAATAGAAGAGGAAGAAGAAAAAGTAACGAGGGATTGATATTATCCATATTCATAATCAATCTACCAAGATTGATGTACTAATTAAGTGATAGAAATGTAGGTACCGTGAAAACGAAATTGTATCCCATCTCAAGAACATTTCTTAGAAAATCAATCCTTCTCCACATCATCTTTAAGTAGTCTTGGGTCATGAAGTGAGCCTCACCGGAGAAGTTGACGCCTTCGGTTGTCAGAAAATAGCAGTTGAGATGTAGACCTAAGCAATGGTCAAATGCCTTTGGGTCAAGAGCAACAACCAACAAATGTTTAAGAAGCCAATGTGTATGGTTTCCAATTCTGAAGCTCTCAAGAAAGAGATCAAAGATTGAATTTGGTTCAATCCAGGCTTCATTTAGGGTTGTTATGATCACCGTTTTGTCTGGCATGGCTGACCTTTCCAACACTTGCTTCAACCATAGCTCTTCAATATTTCTCTGAAAACACATTCATATATACAATAATATTAGAAGATATATAAACAAATTTGAATAAGGGATTTTATAACTTTCCTTCTTCTACTCAGTTTTTCAAGACATTTTATTGCAAGAGTAATGGTTTCTCAAGCCATGAAGAGAAACTCTTGCCCTTCAAATTCTCATGATTTCACATTTTCTGGTTCCTTTCACAAGATCATACACCATGAATGTGGTCTAAACATGGTATCATCATTCTTCAGTGCATTAATATTATTGATAACAAGAAAAGAACTTACAATCATTTTGGAAACATCCCAGGAACCTGTTTAAATTAACCCAAATTTTGCATGAATAAATGGAACAAGTGAAGAGGAAAAAAGTGGGTTTCAACTTACAGAAGTAGTGCACCTGGAATTGTCTGCATGAGAAGAAAAGGAGAATGATGAGTAGATGGACCGTGGGAAAAGCTGGAAAGGACTTTCAGAGGCTTGGTAAAGCACAAGGCTCGTGAGTGTAACCATAGTGAAGAACAGCACGGCTTTAAGGAGGTGATGGAAGAAGAAATGGTTGAGATTAGGGTTCAGGTGGTGGTCGCCGCCGCCCAACTCCGGTGGCAGTTGGCTGCCTTTGCTTCCACCATCTGAATCCATGACCCCCGGAGGAATGGAAATGTGAACTGGCGACAACCCCACAATAAAAATCAAGTTTTGTCAAATATATTATTTTTCTTACATTTTAGTTATGCATTATAATGTACATGAAATCTTAATTTGCTAAGATTAGGATGGATTTGAGTGAAGAGTAGCTAGGAGTGGAAATTTAGTTAGAAAATTGGTTTCAAATGTTTGGTTGATGTTAAAATTACAAGCAACCATATGGAATGAGAACATCAATTAATAGAATATATATATATATATATATATGTTAATTATCTATTATATTTACTATTTTCATTTTAATGAAAATCCATTTTCCTCGCGAAAGATATATTTAAGAAAAAGTTAAAAATCTGGGGTTCAAAATTTCAGCCTCCTAATAACTCATCCCATTAATTAGTTGATACCGAAGGTTTTCCTTATTTTTCTTATTGTGCACAACTAAACAATTTGTGGGTTCTAATTTTCTTCGTGTATTATGCACATCTTCCCTTTTATTTGTTCTTAAGAAAATTCTTTTGCATTTAGTATTTATCGATTTGATAAATATAAAAAAAATTGACTGGTATTCTTGGAAGAACATGAGACTTCAATTTTATTTATTTTTAATTCCTAGTCTGTAAATATGGAACTACGTTATATATAAATGACTAATGATTTCTCGCATTCCAATCAGACTTCAATTCCAAGACAGCTTTCTTGGTTGAATTTGGATTTAATAATATCAATTTGATTTAAAATATTAATATTGTCCCAAACTGATTTTATTTGGTTTAAATTACAGCATAAAATTCGGATGAGACATTCTGTGTTCCTTTGATTATGTTCAGTTAATGTAATGATATATTTGAACGTTTAAAAAAAATCAAATAAACCCATGATCCACAATGTCATTGTGATCAACTTATTATATTTTTTCAATGAAAAAAAAAAGAAGGCAAAAATTAAATAAAAAAAGCAACACTGTATTTGTATTGCTAATGTACAAAAATTAAGTTTTGGTAATATTTTTACCCACAAATCCTTGGAACAGTCCAAGACCTACTACTCAAATTCCTTTCAGTACCAGTACTGGGCAATGACATATACTTTTTCCAATCATCAATCACCATCTTGATATCATGAATCTTGTTTTCCAGCCCTATGCAGCAATTTGCATGCATTGTGATTACCAGATCAAGATCTTTGCTGGGTTCACAAAACCCACCAAAATAAGCAGTGTCCAAGAACCTGATTTCCAACCCGATTTTTCGGATAAACGGGTCGAACTTTATCATGTTGAGCACATCCTGATCATGTTTTCCTGGGAAGTAGTCATGTCCTGCGTACCAAAACTTATAAAATTGGATAGTCCGGTTGTTTGCCTTGACATAATTGAACCCTCCATTTGGTGAATTATTCAAGTCGGTATAGTTGTACCAGTAGTGATCACATGCAACTTGGAAGTCTCCATCTGGATAAAATCTTTCAAATGGATCCCTCAACCACATTACATCAGCATCCTGTATATTTAAGGAACTAATTCATACACTTACGTCCCAACAAAAATACTTGTATGCATAAAAAGTTATAGATTCAAAAGGGTAAATGAATTAAAAAGGAACAAATTTTAGCATATGGTGCTGTGAGGTATGGTGGCAAACTTGATTTGGGAAAAAATGTAAAAACGTGTTAGTACCTTATACGTCGTGGTAAGGTTACAATTATGAAGATGTCATATATTTATGATGTGAAATACGACATAAACATCAAATTAAAATAAAAAATTCAGATTAGTGTAAATAATTTATTTTTTTAAAAAAGATATTGGTATGACCAATAAATTCTTATATACAAGGAGTTTACCAAAAGACTCTCTTGTCTCGTTTGGACTACTATAAATATGGAAGACGTTATTGTCAAGAAATAGGGTATAGAGAGTACCGTGAAAATGAAGTTGTATCCCATCTCAAGAACAGTGCGTAGAAAATCAATCCTTCTCCACATCATCTTCAAATAATCCTTACTCATGAAAAATGCTTCGCCGGAAAAGTCGACGCCGTCGGTGGTTAGGGCATAACAGTGAAGATGCACTTGTAAGCAACGAGAATAGGCCTTTTGGTCCAATGCCACGACCACTACATGTTTCAACAGGTTTTGGGTTCCATTACCAATTCTGAAGCTCTCCACAAACAGATCAAATATGGAATTTGGTTCTGTCCATGCTGCATTTACAGTAGTGATTATCACAGTTTTGTTGTCCTTCATGGCTGCCTTTCTCAACGTATTCTCCAACTTATTCTCCTCATTTGCCTAATTTTACACCCAAAAAAATAAAAATAAAAAAGTCAAAATGAAAAATCTGATAAAAAATTTAAAACATTAAAAGTTTCTGAAAAACATAAAAAAAAAAACAAAGGATTTCTGTAAAATGAACATGATCAAAGTTCAAATAATGAGAACATGGTGGAATTTTGCATTATTAAAAACCGACCATATTTATAAATTAACGAACAGATTGTTCAAAGTTGATTATTCAAAATTTTATTAGGTTGCAATGGAATAAATTTACTGATTAATTAAGAATTATTTAAGTAGGCTAACTTGCTCTTGCAATTAAAAGAAATGTTCTAAATTATTGTTAGTCTCTCCTTATACTATTTTTTAGTGAATTAATAAAACTGTGATTGGTTGCGGTCGGTGAATAAATTATGTCATAATTAAAACTAATTGACATGTTAAATAGTATAATTTCATACATTATTAAGAAAAGTCAGACTTATTAGTACGAAAGAAAAAATAATTAGACAAATGTCCACATCACTAACGAAATTTGTGAATAATTTGACTAGCACACATAGAATTTTGGAAATTTATGAAAATGATTGAATTATGCACAATAATTCTACACCATTGAAATCACAGTCACCATGGGTGGCTGCGATGAATAATCAACACAGAATAATTCGAAAAATCAAGGTGGTTCTAGAATATTTCTATTATTAATGAAAATATATTTATAATATTTACGATCAACCCACGAGATTTGGAATATAAACATATTAATAATTAATTAATTATATATAGTTGTTTGCATATATAGGCAACCCCTAAAGCCTGTGACAATTTCCAAAGACATTTGTAGGATATATTGATTAAATATAGTGGGACAAAATTAAGGAAAAAGAAATTAAAATATATATGCGTAGAAATTAAAGTAACCTGACATTTATTTTATTTTATTTTTTTTTATCTGAATTTTGTAAATAGCTAGCTAAAATTTTAAACTTTTCCCAATATTTAGCTCAAAAAGTGTATGACCATAGACCCAAAGCTTACAATACCACTCATTAGTTATATATCTATGCCATAGCCACAGACAAATTTAAGGTTCAGATTATTAGAGAGGAAAAAAGAAAAACATTATTCTGGATGTGAAAAACATGCCGCCTTGATAACGTTCACAACCACGCTAGATTTTCTTCTTCTTCTTCTTTTGTGTCTTTTTTCTTCCAAAAGGGACACAGAACAAAATTTCAAAAATAAGGTTTTATTCTAAAATAGAATTTTTCTTTTTTCAGAATTATATACATCTCAATTAAAATAATGATGTGACGCCACGAACTCTCAATTATTTTTAAAGACAATAATATAAAAATATATAAAATATTTTTTCTACTATTATCTAAAATTCTGTATTGAATCAAATAGGAGCCTTTATTTTGAAACGGGGTGAGTATTAAATAGAAAATTCATAAACACCAACACAATGAATCCTCAAATACACACAAACATCCATATCTAATAAATAACACAGCTGATGATCAGCATGCTATTAACCATAAATATTTAAGCTGATAATTTCTTTTTTTGAAAAAATAAAAATGAAAAATGAAAAATACACTCGTATTGTATCAAAGAAAAGAAGAATCAACAAGGAGAGTTAGATATTATAACTTACTGGAGAAGGTAGGTTTTCAGAGGTAAAGTGATGAAATGGAGAAGAAACATTCTCTTGCATGGCTGAATGATTATCACAAGATGGAGAAGATAGGTTTCCTTTAGTAGTACAGTCTTTGGTCCCTGAGAATGAATAAGACCTCTGAAAGAACTGTGTAGGATAGGCAGATTGGTTGAGAACAAGGCAGGTTATGCCCACCACCATGAATATCACCGTTACTTTAACAGCTAGACTAGGGGAATAGTGGTGGTGGGGATGATGGTTGCTCGATTCGTGGTGGTTGTCGCGGTGGTAGCCACCGGACTCGAGGAAGTCGTCGTCGACTTTAGGGTTGGAGCTACCTCCACCTCCAGCTGAATCCATTTTCTTCTATGTCTAATCAAGTATTATGTTTGAGTAAATTATAGTTTAGTAGTATATAATAAGCCATAAGTCAACTTTAACGTCGTCTACTACAGGGATGGAGTTAGGCGGGTATTTAGGGGCAATCACGATCTCAAGTCTATATAATTTTAAGCTTTTATTATAAAATATATATATATATATTTTATAACTAAAAATATAAAAAATTCAATCTCGTTCCTAAATTTCAAATTTCCATCCCTGAAGTAGCTAGTCTTGCCTAATTTTCTTTTATAATTCTTCTTCAAGTAGAACTTTGATTTATGTTACCTAACATGTACCACATAGGGCATTTATATTTCAATTGTCAACTATGGCAACTATATGTCCTTAGCATCCAATTTAATGTTTTATTAAATGGACGTGGTAATTGGCAAGAACTTATTAGATTCATTAATTCTCAATGAATTTGCTAAGAGGAACGATACAAATGAAAAATCGACCTAGAAGTAAAATTTTTTATCATCTTTTGTTAAGAAATGAAGAAATTTCAATTAAATACTTTGTCAAAAAAAAAAAAAGATGTGCTAGTAATATATGTTATTTACTAGATCATATAATATACAATACATATATATACATATATATATGTTATTATTTTTTTCTTTTTTAATTTCTGGGGGCATATTTGACTGAATATATTAAGGGGTAACATAATTAATTACCTTTTAGTCTTAGTCTCTCCAAATTAAATTATAATGTTCTTTTGGGGGATTTTTGAAATAATTTTTGGGAGTTAGGAAGTTGCATTCAACGTGGAAAATTGCAGTCCCACATCACGTTCAAGTCGCTCTCTGTTACGTTATAGAAGTCGGATTCCATGTGAACTTCCAAGAGATGGCCTCTTCAATTCCCATCATTTTATTGCATTTTTTTAAAAAATTTCTTTAACTGAATTTTCGTGCGGATAGCCTTGTGTATTCGTTTATTTAATTAATCTCTTACTTATATATATGTATATATAAAAAAAATCAAAGAATTCGAATTTGAGAAAATATTTATAGGTATTTTTTATCTCAGAAATTAGATTTCATGTTTTTGAATCAAATTATATAAATCTGAGAAAAGTATTAAGGCTTTAAAAATATTTATCTCAAAAATTATATTTCACTTTGTTCATTTTAAAAAATTTGGTTGAGGATTCTAAACCTGTCGATGCAGGGAAATATAATATATATAAAGAAGATTTCAAATCCATTATAATACCTCAAATTTATTGAAGGATTTTGAAAATTCATTATATATACTTGGACAAATGTGATGAATCATTTAAAAATCTTCTCTTCTCTTTTTTTCTTTTTTTTTTTTTTTGTTAAAAATATTTCAATCTAAAATACTAATAGGCAAAGTCTGATATGGATATGGATTTAGAATTGTACCTCTAAGAAACTATTAAAATAGGAAAGAAATATGTATGAGCCTAAAAAGATCAATCTTTATGGCATAAGTTAGGCCATGGTTCCCATAATGCATTTATTAAAGGATAAAATTCATTTTACCCCTTGTATTAAAGGATTTGTATCAATTACCCCCTATATAATTAAAATCTTCATTTATCCCTTTTATCATAAAAAAATTAAATAGAGAGACATAAATACCCTTAAACATTAATAAATAAATATAATCACTTTGCCTTCAATTATAACTTGTATAACATTTGCCTCCTTTATAATCAAAATTTCAACTATTTTGACCCCAAACTTTATTCAACATAAAAAGTTAATTAGATATTGTGTAATTTTTATTTTAATAAATCTAAATAAAATACTAATAGATTAAAATACATATAATTATTATTAATATTATAAATAAACATGAAAGAATATATATTTCAAACTATAAATTTTTTTAAGGAAAATATTGAAAAATAAATGTTGTAGGAAAAACTCCTCTACAATCAAATATATCAATAATTTTGACCCAAATTTTTTCTTCTAATTAAAAAAAATAAAATTGAATATGTTTTATATAATTTGAACAAACATCTTTTAAACAAACATTACAGACAAATTAAATACAATCTATGCCTCTAAATTAAAGCATATAGCTTAAGGGCAAAATTTATTTTTAAAGTAAAAATACCGACGTATATGTGGATTCGAATTAAACATCTTTTAATTATAGAATTTTAAAATTTCAATCTTACTTTTTGGATAAAATCTCATTTGGATAATTTTTTCAATTCTTGGGTTCACAATAATTAAAAAAAAAAATGTCCATCATATACTTTCATAAAGACATTCATATGTGATTCTTTTTAGCGTAACAAGAATGAGTAAATTCAGGTCAAGACCAAAATTAGGACAAATAATTTTAGGTTTGTTTTCTTATATCACTTCACCAAATTAGGATCAAACAACAAAATCAGATTGTTCTTAATAAATTCAAAATAAAATTTAGGTATGTACAACGTAAAAGGGTGTGATTCTCGCTATTCTATTTAATTTAATTTGACTTAATTTCATAGTAATACAATAAAAATTTAAGTTAAATCGAACCAAAAATAAATAAATAGAAAACGACCTCCAATAATTTGGCTTGGTTTTCACCTTTTCGGATTTGTCAAGTCTCAAAATAATGAACTAAATAGGAGAAGGGATATTCAAAAATATCAAAATACCTTGACTTTCTAGAAGAAAATGAATTCAAAATTCATTACTATTATAATTAACAAAGAGTCATACTTATTTAAACAAGGGAAATTCTGAAACTTCCCCTCAAATTATAGGAAATTTTGACATAGCCACCATAGTTATTGTAAAATGTGAAATGCTCTTCCATTAATGCTTATAGTTATAGCAATAAATATTTGATTTAGTGTATTTAATTTGGTTTACTAGCATATAAATCTCAACATACTTTATGGTTTAATTTTCATAAATTCCATCTCTGTTTGAATAATTAGTTGAGCCGACTTGTCAAATTCACGTCTCACTTGAGCAAATCTCCATCCAAGTTCTCGTACAAGTCTAATTTAAATAATCTCAAAAGTTCTTTTTTATTGTATTTGAATTAATGAATTTGAAACTAAGTATTTCAAATTTATAATAATAAATTTATCGAATTTGTTTGAATAATTTTATGATACAATAAATTTTATATTTTTAAACTACTATTTTAAATGATGAATTTCAAATCTATCTTATATGAAATTATCTTAAATTCTTCTCTCAAATCCTTTTTTTTAAATTCAAATTATTCTATCAAAATGCAAATTTATATATCAATATATAACAATGTGAAAAGAATATCGAATCCGTAGTTTTTTCTCAAGTTTTTGTTGTTATTATTTATTGTTTTCCCCCCTAATGATCGCATTAGAAAATTGGTAACTTTTGAGATTTTATTTTACTCTTGTATAATTTCATATAGTATTTTTTGGGGGGTTAATTGAAAAGCCTATATATCTCTAAGGACCTAATTGATCTTAGCGATTAAGTACGGACCTAATGGGAAATCCCAAAACCCTCAGACACGCACAGACTTTGCAGCCGTGACGACCTCCGGCATTAACGGTTGGTGGGGTGCTATGTTACTTCTCTGTCTCTCTTGCACCATCGGTAATTTTCTTCACACATTCTTTAATTTATGCCAAATCTGAAATATAAGATAATTTTGTGTAACTAAGACGGGTTTATGGCTGAGGTACTAATTTGAAGGTAAATCAGAGTTGTTAATGGATGTTTTTGTACTGTTCAAGTTTGGGAATGTTGTTGTGATGAGCTTGAGCTTCAATTCATGTGTTGCTCGAACTCCTTGTAACATCTACAACCCATCCGAAGATTTTTGGTGGGCAATACACGATTTTGGGATGATTTTATTGTCCTAGCTTTCATCTGGGATTTAAGATGTTTAAACTTCAAGTCTTAATTTATCATGTAATATTTTTACAATTGAAAAGTGTATTAATTTGTTATGTTGGTCCTAATTTAACGTAGCTCAAATGCATGATTCTCTATATTTCTTTTTGTCTTTATTTTGTTCTGTGTAATCTTGCAGAAATCAAAATGCATGTTCTTTCTTTGCATCTAAGAAGAAAGGATAGAAATGCCTGAGAAGAGGCTAGAAGCCAAGGGAGGATCCTCGGCCTCTCATGGGATTTGGAGGATCGAAAAGATATTGAGTTTTTAGGTAAATTGGTCTCTTTATTACAGTGACCCCAATTTGCTATAATGAAGTTTTGGACAAGAATGATATACTATGATCTTGTGTAACTGGAATGGATTCTCTGTTTCGAACATACAAAAACATTGCTAGGTAAGGGCTCAAGAAACAGATAATCATGTAATGAGTTTAAGGGACGAGAGAGAGAGAGAGAGAGAGAGTAGTGGCATTATGCTTATTATTCGACATGATGAACAGTTGAAGGCATATTCTTTAGATTTATTGCACCCCATATCTGACATTGCTATTTTTCCTTAGCTTTTGAGATGTTTTACTGGTTATAACAACCATCTATCATTAGATCTGTTACCTATAAACTGGAGTATGTTAACTTTTATGTTATATTAGGATCCTCACATATGACTTGGAAACAGAAGGACTTGGAGAATAGATTCTCTTGGTGGAAAGGTGACTTCCTGTGTCCTTATGTTATTGCGGCACATTTCAGGCTACCTATTTTCATATATTAACTATTCAATTTTTGTACAGCCTCCAAAGAAGCTGAGATTACCTCTTATTGCGGCATGAGTTACAATGAAGAAACAAAAGGAAAGAGAAGAAAATTGCTTCAGGAGGTCAGTGGCACTATTCCCTTCCTTATTGGTCGCAGTATATTAAATGTTTTCTAGAAATGATATGGAGATAATTGGTCTTTTCAAATGCAATACTCAGAAGATTTGGAGGCTTTAATAGCAGTGGTGCCAAAAAGGCAGCAGAGAGGCGGCGGCCAGAGTACAGAGTTTTGAGGTCAACTGAAGGTCATTTGAGAAATGTCATCCTCGATGTCAAACATCTATTACAACCCTCTGCCCCATCGAGTCACTGATGACAACAGCAGGCATGCTACCAGTAAAGGGAAGAAAAAGAAAAGTGGTAAAAGGGTCATGGTAAGAGAAAGGGTGGTGGTGGGAAGCGCCACTAGAACTTCTTGAAATTATTGGAAATTGTACCTAGGAAGCCGATAACAGTTTTCTTTAGGTTCCCCTGTTCCTTCACTTTTTTCTGATCAAATAAGCGGTCAATTGATCCTTACTGAAAGTTTACAATATATCTTGAAGTACACTGATCGTGATTTCTTGTCTAATCCTGTGTATGGTCTTCCTAGCTGTGTGCGTGCAAATTTTCAAGGTTATGGCAATCTTGAGCTATGATTTGTGCATATTTAGTTATGCTCAGAGGTCAATTGGAAAAGTAGTATCATCCCAATAATGCTTCCAGCAATCAAATATCTATATGTTCACGAAACTACCTATCGTTGAATTTTGATCTGTAAACAATTTAAAGCTTGTCAGGCATTTCAATGAGTGCGATGGTATTTGTTTGGTTGCACAAAAACAAATAAAATATATATATATATAAAGAGCTCATCATAAATGTAAATGTACCGATAAATATACGACCCTCATATATTGCTTTGTATTGATCAACTAGTGCGGAAAGGGATTGTTGCACTTTGATGTCTGGCACCCACGGGTGGTACTATTTGTAGGATTTTGCTGTAATGTGAAGCTACTTCCCGTTTTTATTTGTTGTCTCTCTGCAGAAAGCAACTATCTTTTTATGGTTAACGGGGACATAGTTCACAAATTTGTTTAAATGCCCAGAATCTAATGGCAATTATATGTTTGTTGGTTATGTTCAGATCTAACGGCCATACTTCATTTTTCAAGATAATAAAGTTTTTGTGCCATGTGTAGCTAGAAAGTTGCTGCAGTAGAGCTTGCATTCATGAACTCTATACTGAGTCATTCTGCAGCATGTTTTCGTGTATATGAGAAGCAAATGATAACAACATGAAACTGAAAATCCTGATATGAAAATGCAAAGCAATCCTCTTCTCTTATTATACCCACATCAACTGAAATGTGAAGTCTTCAGATCCACCGCCTGCGGCTTCGGGAGCTCTGGGCTCCTTGGAACCACCTATCCCAGCCAACCTCCGCCGAACCCCTGGTCCTGCATAAATTAACCATCCTTGTTTTTTTTTTCAATTTATCCATCTAAAAAAGAGTGGGTTTTCATATTTATGCTCCAATAATAGGGTAAAAAAAAAAAAGAGCAGCTGCGGGAGAAATCTTACACTGGAAGTAGAGCGTCTGGAACAGAGTCGATGCTTGAGATTAACCTGTTGTTAGGAAAAGTAGACAGCATAGCAAGTGACTAACCATGGTTTCCTAATTTTGATTTCAATTTCCACTCATAATCTTTTTCCTCTTGTTTGTATTTGAAACTTCCAAGAAAAATATGGCAAGCACAAGAATAAGTGAAAAAACAATTAAGTTACATCACTAACCATGGTTTGGATTTCATTAGTCAATTTTGGCACCTGGAGATCAGTATTGACTAACTTTTCTAGTCTGGTTGCAATCTGGATGATTTCCTTCCCATCAAATTAATCTCTTGGTCAAAATTTTTATTTTGTTTTTGGTCTATGAATAATCAACCTTAATAGGGGAAAAGGAAACAAGAACCATCTTTTCAACCAAACGTGGAGGTGAAAAAACTGAACAAATTGAGTAACATAGCATTAGAATAGGAAAAAACCCTTTTCGATTTGCTATAACCTTTGCCTGTTTTTTACCTATAAAAATAATGATTAGGAGTTATGAATTCATAAATGCCATGTTTTTGGGGTTACCTTAAATTCTGCTGTTAAACCTTAAACACAGCAAAAATAGTCATCCGTTATATTGTACTGAAAGAAGAGAGAAAAAAGAAAAATATTAAAAATAAAAAAAAAGCTTACTCTTGACAAACAGTAGAGACTCCACCAATAGTTTCAAGCTCGTCTAGCTCATCCTGCACAAGAAAAAAAAATAATCACCTCAAAGTCAACAAAATGCTCCACATTCTTATCCTCAAGAAATCAGAATCTTTAAAGGAAATGAGAAAAAAATGAAGGAAAAAATTAGAAAAAATTGCTAATAAAAGCAGACCAAGATGAAAAGATAACCTGGATTATTTGAATTTGCTGATTAAGGAAAGAAATTGCAGCAGCCATTCGATGCTTCCCCATGAGGCCCGGAGTCGTATTTGCTGATCCCTGAGAAGATGGCAATGCCACTGATGGAGAAGAGGGGGACGGGGTGTCATTGTTTTGCTGCTCAGCCGCTTGCGGTGGAGCTGGCTCCATCAGCCACTACCGCGCTGTGGTGGATGTAGTTGAGGGGGGCGGGGGGTGTTACAGCGCTGTGGTGGATGTGGTTGGGGGGTTGTGGGTGGAGGGTGGGTGGACCAAATATATAGGTAAATGACAGGTGGAAAATGGCAAAAGGTGTAGGAGCAAATGGATCAAAGTAGATCAGAAGTGACACGGAAAGTGGTCAAAAGTGGTAGGAACAGGAAATGTGGGGACAATTATGTCCTCTTATGTGTGGATATAATATATGTCTTTCATCAATTTCAGGTCCAATTTTTATTATACTATTCTTCACCAGTCGCAGGCATTTTTTTCCATGTATTTCGATGCAAATATAAAAGAAAATATTTGATAATATTATTTTTTTATTATTATCAAATATAAATACACGATAAATAATAATATTTTTATTATAAATAATATCGATTGTATTATCATCAATAAAATTATCATAATTGTTAACAGCAAAAGTACTATTATTTATTATATTTTTATCTTTGACAATAATAAATAAAATATTAATGTGCATTTCTCTTAACTTTTTAAGTCAAATGGAAAAAAATACGTGATGGTGGCTAATAAAAAATATTTATATAAAAATTTAATTTGAAAATAACACTGAATGATAAAATACTATCATAAATATAAATTGAGGAAGCAAAATATTTAAAATTTATTTTTAAAATTATAATATATTAAAATAATCAAATTTGGGTATATGTATATATATATACAAAGGAATCACTCATAACCAGGCTACTTTAGACACCCATGGACGTAAGGTTTGTTCCTCAAACAATAATAATTATTATTACTATTATTAATATTGTAGAATGTAAAATAATTTTGCAAAGAGTTTAAGTGACGTATATAAAAATGATGATGAATATTTTTTCCTTGAGAGTATACCAAAATTAAAACCTAAGATTCTATGATTCAATCTTGATATATATCAACTAAGAATCTTAATTTTGTTACACAAGATTGATAACTTGAAACATTGAACTAGACGCCTCTCGTCACACATGTATTGATTTCTTTAACTACACATGTAGACACTTAATAGTAGTACAAAATCATGAATTTAATTCGGATTAGATTTTTTATTGAAATTTTATTTTATTTTTTATTGTATTGTTATGATTTTTCGCCGTCTATAAATTTTATCTGTTAAATATACACATAACAACAATCAATGCAATAAATTAAAAAATATAATATAATTTATAATAAAAATTTATCTACACAATTTTGCAAAATAACGAGCAAGAGAGAGTGTGTTAAGATTTAAGAGGAGATGGGGACTTTGGAATGCGGATAAGCTTATTAGCTGTTAGGGCCCCAAGGTCACATCAAAGCAGTTAAAGAAGAAAAAGTCTGGAAAAGTCCAAATTTACTGGGTCGGATTCACATGGTAAATCTAGCTTAATGGATCCAAGCCAGCCCAAGTGGAAACCCCTAATGTAGCTGGCATGTGGTCTACTTTTCTATATTTCCATACTTCAATGTGCCCATAGACCATAGTTCACAAAACAACCATACTTTATATTGAAGTTTTTTTCTTTTAGATCTTATATATATATATATATATATTATATATATATGTGTGAAGAAAAGGAACTAATGCAAAATTATATAAATATAACCCATAAAAATGTCACATTCCAGCTAATTACATTTTTCAACCAAAAAAAAAAAAAAATATAATTCAAAAAGAGAAATAATATCGAATAAATAGAATTCTTTTGTTTCAAGTGATTAACTTGTGCGAACTTTTCCATAACAATTAATTGAATTTCCCACAAATCCTTGGAAAAATCCAAGATGGAGTTTTCCAAATTGTATCACCACTTATAAATGACATGAATTTTTCCCAATAATCAATCACCCTTTCTAAATAAGGTCATGAATTTTTGTTATATCCATTTGGATCCATTGTGATAACAAGATCAAATTTTATAAGCAATGTCCAATGACCTAATTTCCAACCCTATTTTGCATATAAAATAGGTCAAATTTTATGATGTTAAGCCCATTTATGTTATTACCAGTGTAAAAAAGTGCAAAAAATAAATAATACTTATATAGAAGGCCAATGTGGAAAACTTTGCTAAGTCCTATATTGATAAAAAAAAAGTGTACAAATGTTATATGATGTTTAGCCCATCTATATTGTTAAATCCTTTTGATTCTAAAATCTCCATATTTCTAATTTTTCATGAAATAAAATTGTACCCACATCTTTTAATTTTAATTTATTTTTTTTGAAATGAGTGAAATTGGTAAAAAATAAATAAATTGATTAATCTAAAATTAAATTTTTGGAATCGAATCTTATCTATATCATTGATATAGGACTATAGACGTTTGCCAAATACTAGGGTTTTGGTTAAGTCAAAAAATTATATTTTATTGTAAAGTTTGATACGTAATAAAAAAAAATTACCATTCAAACTTTTGAGCTTATATTTGTGGCTTATTATAAGTTACAAATGAACACCAACTTATTATAATTTTGACCATAAGCATAGATAAAATTATCAAGCTCCATTCTTAGTTTCTTACTTTCTTCACCCACATCCAATGGCCATGCCAGCAGCAACAGCTTCTGCAAAATCACTTCTCAAAAAGCTGCTTTTCAATTCCTCATCCATACCGCCATCAAGAATCTCTCCACTTCGCTTTTCCGTTTCCACCACAACTAAAGCAACATACGGTACTCTCAGAAACAAAAACAAAAGCGTAACAAATCAGAAGGAGAAGGAGAAGGAGAAGCAGAAAGCAGAGTTGTTAGTGAAGAGGCGAACGCGCTCGGAGAGGGAGCTCGACGAGGATGGCTTCTCGAAGCAGTATGGAAATGACAATTCTGCCCATGTCCCCGTTATGCTCGGCGAAGTGCTTGACGTCTTTGCTTCGGTATCCCTCAAATCTTTCGTCGACTGTACTCTTGGTGCCGGTGGCCACTCCGCTGCGGTTGGTGAATTATTTAATTTTTTTAATGCGTTTATGTTTTTTTCTTTTTTCTCGTAATTTGGGATTTGGGATTGGACATTGTTGTTCGGTATGCTTGGGGATGGAAATCCTTTGGGAGAAAAAAACAAAAGGAAGAATTTTTTTTTGTATGACATTGATTACTTATTGAATACATTTCGAAACGATTCAATAATATGGATTCCCAAGAATTTAATATTTTGAGGAAGATTTTATAACTATTTTGTTTATCATAGTCAAACTACAATTTGTGATAATGCTGACTGGATAGCAAGTGATCTATTTCCATTATCTTCAGTTGATCATTGGTAATAATATTTGATGTATATGTTATAATGGCGCAAATAGGTATGAAGGAGCTGGTATTTCCTGTAATGTAGAGTTTTTTTAAAGAAATTCTATTGCACTAGCCACTTTAAGAATTGCAATATCTGACACAGAGTCCACAGAGATTAAGTTTTATCTTGCTGATGCCTTATTGCTATTCCTTGCTCTTTCGGTTTGGAATCTTATTGGCAAAGTTCTAGAAGCTGGAAAAAAAGTGGAGGAGAATATGAGACAAGCATGGACAAAATCAGTAATTTCAATCTAGTATGTAGGTTATGCATTATGTATAAGTGACATAAATAGGTATGTAAGTTTTGTTTATGAGTATGTAACGCAAAGAGGTATATCCATTTGTATATGCACAAACGATAACACAAAAAAATTCTTATGGGATAATATATACCTCTCAATTTCTTTTATTTTTCATGAACGAATTTCTGATTCTAATTGTTTGTCTCACCCTGGACATGGAATCTTACATTTTGTTTGTAATGCTTGCCCAAAAAAGTTTTCAATCTTGTTGTAGAAGTTTATCTTGCAAATCTTTACATGTTCTACTGTGCAATATATGAGGTCCCACAACTGATTTTATGTTGCACACCACTGGGAAAAACAGAACTAAACTCCAAAGATTGAACTAGGCAGTTGAGTTTGGCATACATGCTAAAACCTGTGACAGAAAGAATACAAAAAAAGATGAAAGCAGTAGTGCAACTCTTTTTGCAATTAGGGAGAACACCTTGTTTATATCGGAGACGGACTAGAGTATCAGTTTCTTCAACATTCAACAATTTCATAGATGGCCTTCATCAACTCTATATATGGCTAACTTAAGCTTCCTTGCTGTAAATGCAGATTATTCAGGCCCATCCAGAAATGAAAATTTATGTTGGATTTGACGTCGATCCTGCTGCCCATCAGATAGCTCAAGCTCAAATAAATAATGTCTTGCACAAAGATTCTGCCCGCTCTACAGCAGACCTACAAGTACATACTCACTTGAAGAACTTCAAAAGTATTAAGGCTGTGCTTCAGGACATTGATGGGAATCTTTTAACTCCTGGAGTTCAAGGAATTCTGATGGACATGGGAATGTCTTCCATGCAGGTACGCTGCAAACCATATTATATATGCTTTTAAAAATTTATCAGTTGGTTCTACATTTCTTTGACAATAGTGGCTCATACTCCTCGACATGCACATATGTTTATATGTGTCTCCTTTGCCTATTTGCGCTTGCTGCAAATTCCAAAATGGTGAAATGTTGCCACTTGCGGACAAACTTTGCTCCCTAAATTGCATGTGACAATCTTATCTGGACTAATCAGGGGTTCTTATGGATAAAATTCTATGCTTTTACTTTTTGAATGTTGTATGAGGATTTCGCTTGCCGCTATTACCATGTGGAAGAAATGTCTCTTCTTCTTTTGTGTGTTACATTATTCACTATCCTCATTCAGCTAGACTATTGAGTATGACTATAATACACATTTTCCAAATTGCATCAGCACTTAGAACTTGGTATCTGGAGCCTAGGTTAATTATTCTTAAAAAAATTGTTCTTTAAAAAGATTTGAAAAAGAGAAAATACCCAAACTGTAACACAGATAGTGAAAGTATTTTTCTCATTCATGGTCTGCAGGTAAACAATGCTGAAAGAGGATTTAGTGTGCTCTGTGATGGACCTCTGGATATGCGGATGAATCCCCAGGTAACTACTGATGCCTACTACCAAGGGTGTAAGTCATGAATGATGTTTCTTAGGTCTTCAGCACTGGTTGATGCATCATGATTTGCTCTATTCTCTCTATCAGAGTTTCTGTGCTAAATAATAACGAAATAAAATAAAGATACAACTGAAAAAGCGGCAAAGACAATGCAACTTATATATCGTTATATGTAGTCAAATTTCTTCAAAACATGTTGAACAACTTATAAATGTCAATGATAGTCATTAAATTTATGATTTCTATGCTGTAACAGCCATAGGAAAATGACTGATTGAATTGATGTTCTATTGAAGGCACTGTTCTGTTAAGCACAACTTATCCCCCAGGTTGACAGTCCTAATTTAAAGTACTATCTTAGTTGATTTAAGCATTCCCTATGATTTTTGTTCCTTCATAACATTTTCAAGTGTTGAGATACATTTTTTTATGTGGCTCTTTTTTAGTTAATAGAATTGTTTTATGCAAATTTTATTCAAGTCTGTCTGGCAGTATGGTTTAATTTCCATTGCACCTGCACTTGAGATTTTGCAAAGGATAACCAACAGGTGGCAGAGATCCCCACATTTATGTATTTGTGCAAATGAACTGGTGTAATGGAGCCTCCCTGCATAGCCGAGAAAGTTCAATAGATTATCTCCTGTTGTCATTGCCTGGGACTATTATTCTGGCAATTCTTTGCTAAAATGCCATGTTTTTTTATTACCTTGGGTACTGTATCTCTGAGAAAAATTATGAATTCAATATGTATTTTCAGCTCCTCCTTTTGTTTTAAGTGGAATGTTCATGTAGCTTGTCCTTTAACTGATCAGAGCAGGGTAATGACAGGCTAGTCTGAGGGCAGAAGACATTTTAAATCTATGGCCAGACGCTGAAGTGGGGCGAATTTTACGGGACTATGGTGAGGAAAGCAATTGGTTCTCTCTCCAAAAGAAAATTGTTAAGGCTCGTTTGACTGGTGGACTACATTCTACATGCGAACTAGTTGACCTCATTCGAAGCTCAACTTCTTGGACAAGAGGTGCTTTTCCTTTTTCCTCTTCTTTCATTTTCATTCTATTGGACTATTCTACATACTATTTGCATGTTTGCATGAGTTTGTACAATGGAAATTCGAATTTATAAATTTAAAACTGGGGAATGGCCTGATGTTGATAAAAATTATCCTAATCATTTCATTCGACTCAAAATCTTCCCTAATTTAAACAGGAGGGAGGCAAGGTTGGATTAAGACTGCAACACGGGTGTTTCAAGCTTTGCGAATAGCTGTCAATGATGAACTTAACACTCTGAAGGATTCCATCCATTCTTGTTTCGATTCCCTTGCTTCTGGAGGAAGGCTTGCTGTCATATCATTCCATAGTTTGGAAGACAGAATCGTGAAGCAGGCGTTTCTGGACATCATTAACTGCGGTGATGATGGAGCTAACGAAGAGAGACATTTGAAGAATTCTTCAAAACTCGATTCCTACAAGGAAAAAGAAGCATGGATAAAACAGATAGTGCAAGGCCCGAATGCTAGTATCCTAACAAAGAGACCCATAACACCGTCTGAAGCCGAGGAGAGATTGAACCCTCGAAGTAGGAGTGCTAAACTTAGGGTAATTGAGAAGATCTGAAGATAATACCTGGGGAATGTGCATTTTTGTTGGGTTAATTAGCTGAACTTTGGACTTATCCTTCAGCTGTTCAATTCGTTTATCATTTACTTTCAGGGGCCAAACTAAGGATGGAACTTGACTCATTTATGGGTTTAACAACGATTACCCTAACCTTTGTGGGATTGGAAATATGAGTAAGAGCTGATATAGCAGGATGTACAGATGATTTGACCAAAGACAGAAAAAAATGTCTTACGTGAAACAGTGAAAGTCAAACGGTGAAAATAATGTTAACTGTAGATAAAAAAATTTACAAAATTTGTGAAGGAGGAAGAAAAAAATAAGGAGAGCAAGATGCAAGTGGTTTTTAGACGATGGTGAAATTTGGTAAAATGAATTAATTATTATTGTAAATATTAGTATTATTGTCAAGCAAACAAGAAAAAAAAAATCTAGATATTAACTAACCTGATTAAAACATATACCACATCATTAAAGCATTTGATTATTTTATAGGTTCAAGTTTGAAGTTGAACTAGAATCCAATTATAGAAGGCAGTGATTTGTTTGAGAAAATATTTTAAAAACAAATATTTTAGGATATATTTTTTCCATAAATATGTATTTTGTTACTTTGTTTGTGGTTTTCTCCCAAAATATTTTTCCACTTTTTAATGTATCTACATCTAAATAGTTTTTCACAAATTAAGATATATCACATCAACTATTCTCTATATTATTCTCAAAAAATATGTTTACATTCAAACACATTTAAAAAAAAATATCACATTGTAATAATTATATTTTTTTTCTTCATCCAAAGATATTCTAAAAAAATATTTTTCTTTCTTTAAATCTACTTTATCTCACTTTTTCTGAAAAATATAACTTTTCAAAAATAAAATATCAAACAATAAAAAATATCTGTAACATAGTGTACAAAAAATTTAGATAGAATAAAAACTTGTCTGAAAATGAGACATACCTAAATGGGTGATGTCCCAAGGGCCAAATGGAATTCTCTATTTTCCAACACTTGTCAACAATTCTTCTCTTTTACAAGTTGGGTTCTCTCAATAAATCTGTGTGAAACATTAAATACATCATTAAGACATGTATACACTGAACAGTGAACCCCATCAATGGCCGCAGCTAAATACCACTCTGCACGCTCCCCATTTCATGCGCATCTTTTGCAAGAAATCTTTATCTCCAGAACCAGGTACTTTCTTTTCTTGTAGATATACTGTGTGGAAGTGGGTGTTTGTCGCATAAATATATTCATGTTCGATAGCTTTGGTAAAGATTGAATTTTTTTCATACCCCTTAAGGAAGAGAAATGGATGCATGAAAGTGAGTGTAAAGAAAGCAAAGTTGTCAGAGTCAGGTGCAAAGAGAGCTAATCTTTCTGCCAGAAAGAAGGAGAGGATAAAGCTTCCTAATTATGGTGATGGTATTGGAGGAAATGGTATTTACGATATCAGTGAGTTTTTCAGTCATCCATCTGGGGTTGAAGCAATATTGAATACAAGGGCCTTGCAGAGTTATCAATCCCTTGATTCCAATTTGTACAGGTAGATATTCTCTTTCTCTTTGTTGTCATGCTTCAGAATTTACTTACTTATGTGGTTATGTGGGTTTTTATTCCTGGACTTGACATATGAATACATTCATTGGCGCGCATGTGTTTGAGAAAGTTATAGAACAAGGAAGGAGAAAATGGAACGTTGATTGCCATTTTGGTACTTGAGAATAGAATTGGTATTTTGAGTGCCTGGGCCTATTACATTTCACAAAAGTCGTTCAATTTAGACTTTTTCCGGATAAAATTTAGCCTTTTAGAACTAATCCAATGCTGCTTTTAATTAGTGTCCAGTTTAGACTAGGTGAAATTGCTAATCATGGTAAGCATGTTGTCAATGATTCATTTAGTGGGGCTGCAAGTGAATGGAAATGATTGTTTTGGTTTCCACTGAACTTGCCGTGAAGGTCTAAAAGAAGTCGATGTGGACAAGCAGGACACACCAATAACATGTGATAGCAAATCTATAAAATATGTTTAATTGTTATTGTCTGTGGATGGTACATTCTATTCATGTTTCTCTTAGTAGCTATCTAAGGAGTTTATTGACAAGAAATTATTGAATTAATAATGAAGGGAAAGAAATCAAATTATGGTGTCTTACTCACACCGTCTCGAGGAAAGATTGAATTGATGTATTCAAAAATATTCTGAACCTCTTTTAGAGTTAAATGCACGTGTCAATTTGTGGAAGTTAAACAAATGTACAATTTCATCTATCAGTATTCCCCTTAGAAAGTATCTTTTTTGCATACAACTTTGACAGTCAAACACATAATTTATAACTTGAGATATCCCTGCACTGAATAAAAATTCTGAATCCTATTTTCTTCATTCTTACTTTGTAAACACTGCAACATCATATTACTTGCATGAAAGGAATTATGAAAGGGTATCCCAGGGCTCCGATATCCATGTATGTGATTATTGGCACTGACTGATGTGAGCTACATACAGGTGTGTTCTGCCGCAGATTCAGCTTCTCAGTTTTAGGGTTGCACCAGTGTTGGACTTACAAGTAACTCCAACTAGTGAAGATTGCATAGTTGAGATGTTATCTTGCAAGGTAAGCTTGTAATAATGAGACAGGAGTGAAACGAAAGAATAAATCTATGCTCCAGATAATTTGTCATAACATCGGTTTGCTAGGTCAGGTTGATTGCTGCTCAGTACAATCAACATTATCTTTCCAATTTTTGTTTTCTCGCCTTCTCGGTCGACCAGTCAATTAACATTCATGAAGACAAATCTTGAAGCATTGGAGAAATTTCCATGAGAACAAGTATAAAATCATAATTATTGGTCCATGTATACAATTTTTATGTCCGGATGATCTGTGGAATGAAGCCTGGCACATCTCCTTTTTTATATAACGAACAGGCGCCTTCCATGCTCTCTATCATCTGTAACAGAATTGCTAAGCCTCTAACCTATGCTTCCTTGTTGGGGCTTTGCACATAATAGCATTCAATTGACCAGCTAATGCAAATCACACATTGATAATTGTTTAATGGCAGCTTTTACTGCTTCACTCACTTATCTTTGATATTATGCCAAACTTACATTTTTGCAGTTTGAGGGTTCTGAAATGGTTGAACGCCAGAATGAGCACTTTTCAGGTACATTTAAAAAAGTTTGATACATTTGTCGTGTGAGAGTCAATCCCTGGCTTTCTGGACCTGAGTTAACCTATGGCATCAGAAAGATAATCTGGTGCCAGCGATATACTGCAGTCCAAACCCATGAGTGATATGGGTTGTTCGAAGCTCTATGTTTAGAACTTGAAAATATACATACTGTAGTTTTCACTTGTAGACCATGTCTTCTGTTAAAATTAGGGGTGGTATGGTTAATTCTAGGGTCGGTCTATTTTGAATTAATTCCTCTTAGGATTGACTGTGAAGGACACACAATTATTCCCCACATTACGTCATCAATTTCAACAGTTTCAATGTTAAAAATTCTTATACTCGCAATGGCTGTTGGAGCCTTTGATTAGGATTGACCTCCAATATTTGTTTTCAAATTTTTGCAGCTTCTATGAGGAACCATATAAAATGGGAAACTATTGATGCTGAACAATTTTTGGATGTTGATGTGAAGTTAAATCTCATCCTTGAGGTAGTTATCTTGCTTAAATTTTGTTTTGTGTGTTATAAATTCTTTTTCCTTCTTAGAAAATGTTATTTCTTTAGAAGGCAATTGAATGTAGGAAGCACGTGATTAGAGATGTTGTCATCAAGACATGCAGTCAATTTATTTAGAAGTCCCCAGTATCTGCCTTAGACAGTTTTAGCAATCCCTTAAGAGCAACCTTGACCAGGGGCTGAGACAAAAATCTTTTGAACATTGGAATCTGCTAAGAGTAGGATTAGAATGGATTTCAGTAATACATTGACTCCAGATTTAATATGTTCCCTTGTATCAGATACTATTTGAAGTCTTGAATAGTGTTGAATGATTTGAATTATTCTCTCCAGTAATGATTTATTAAGTTGAATTTTTCTTTGAGCAAGTGTGAACTATAAATTTATCAAGTATTAAGTATTTGATTATGGTCACGGTCTTTCCTTTCTCAAGGAGGGACTACTTCAAGATTGCTTACATGATTGGGAGGAAGGGAGTGTGCTTCTATTGATTCTCTATAATATGTTTAAGTGGTCAAACTGTTTGCATAGGAAGATCTGAAAAAATTCTTTAAAGAGAGATCTTAAAAGACTTATCCCTTCACCCTGTATATAGAAGGTTAGCAGATATGTGTCACTTCCTAAGCTTACATTATGGGAACTACTAGGATACTGAAGGTTTAATGGGATGAAATTTTAGTTCTATAGATCACACATGATATTTTCTAAGACATAAAATCACCTATGTTATGGTCTAGTTCTGAAGTCTGTATGTTGTCCAGCACTTCCATAAACTTTATTGGTGTTTCAGATGCTCTCACCGGCGTCTGTTGGCTCTCCAAGAGGTCTCTTTACCCATGTACGTGTACTGTTTTAACATTAATCAGAGATGGAGAAACTTAAGAAACAATGCCTTTTGAGGCATCTCTATCCCATATAACTTAACAAGCATACACCAGCAGATTTAGCACTAACAAATTAAGGTAAACTTGAATGATTGGTTATTTCATCATTACCATATTATCTACTAGGTTGATCTGGCCTTATAGCAAACTTAAATTTGAGTTGAATAAGAAGCTTTCTCCTTTCATGGACAAGTTAAGAATAAAATTATTGATGCTTTTGTTTATTTGGCTCACTAGCCTACTGATCGATGAGCTTGAGCTATTAATCAGCTTTTTATAGGCATACTTTTGGCAAACCTGTCGTGTTTTAGATATAGACACTTTCTGCCTATGGAGAAGCTTTTCTTGATATAGTTACTGGAATGGTAGATTACACGTGTTTTTCTCTGATGCATCTCTTTAGTATTGTTTCTTGTACATTTATCTGCGCTGTAGCTTGTTCTCAATCTTGCCACTACTGGTTGCATCTCATCATATTACTAGTATTGTTTATGCAGATTTACACCCAGCCATTTACATTGCTGCCCATATCAGCTGTTGAGGGTCCAGGAAATATGTAAGTTCTTAAAGCTAATTAACAAGAAATGAAATCCTGCAAAATAAATGACCCTGGAATTTTTATTTTTTCTTAAGTGGCTTGTCTGAGAAAGTAAGTTCTTAACTATCTGAAATTGGACTCCAATCCTTACTTTCCAACTCAACTTGTAGTTCATTTCAACAATTTTCCTTTGAAAAGGTAAAAATGATTTTGGTAACACACTTCTAATTGAAACAACCTTGGCAATTTACCTATAGCAGTACAGCAGTATCTAAAACACTACCTAATTACCTATCCATGAAGTGCTTCAGAAAACACTTTCCACCACGGTGTCCCAAACCCCATGACTCATTCTTGAAGATCTTGTTTCATCAATATATTATTGATATCAACACCTTCTCATGTCTCATCACATTTGAATTGAAATAATAAGAGTAGTTCAGATTTGAAATGTTCAGTCTCTACAGATATTTGTCCTATGACTGATTTTGCATTATCACATGTATATTATACATTTATGGCATGCATTATATCTCTACTTGACTATTGCTTTTTACAGTAATGAAGTGTAAGGCTTTTCTGGAACAAGTATATAAATATTGAGCTACTGCCTGAGGGACAGATTAGTTGCATGAACTGTAACACATCCGCTATGAGGATCTGTATTTAGGGAAGGCTAGTCATGTATATTTCAAAACTTTATTTTTACCTAGACCTACATGTTCTGTAGTACAATGTTTGAAGATCACAGTTATAAAGTTGGGATCTTTTAATTGTGGAACTCGTAAAATTGTAGTACTTGCTGATGCATGTCCGAGCCCTGACAATGAATTTTGTGGCATCCAGAGTGATGCAAGCCCTAGTGGACCAGCTGGTACCATTGCTTGTACAACAGCTGCTGCAAGATTATGAGGAATGGATCCATCAACAATGCAAACGCCTTCAATGACAGCAGACTCTTTCATATACTAATCCTGCCCTGTGAGTTCCATAACTTCATCGTGGCTCCGTAAAACACATGATATTTCCTGCTTTATCATGTCCTTTTCCTTGTTTATGTAATGTTTCTCATAAAACATTAATTCCAAATCCAGTCTCTGAAATCTCTCTCTCTCTGACAAGACTCTGAACATGTTTCCTCATCCAAGCATGGTAATTTTCACACTTCACATGCATGTGGTG
This sequence comes from Paulownia fortunei, assembly GCA_019321725.1. Classification (NCBI taxonomy): domain Eukaryota; kingdom Viridiplantae; phylum Streptophyta; class Magnoliopsida; order Lamiales; family Paulowniaceae; genus Paulownia; species Paulownia fortunei. The sequence continues at coordinate 3,851,106 of CM033122.1, read as the reverse complement.
TGCTTAAACCTTTCTTTTCATTTTCATCGTATGAAGTGGAACAAAACATCATAAGCTAATATTGATCTGACGTGTGAGGTCCTGCATGTGAACATGCCAAATCAGATCTAAGCATCCTTTCATCGAAAAATGTTTCTGTTTACTTGTGGGTGAGGGAAAACAACTTGTTTTTGCAGAGTAGAAAATTAAAAGTAGTAACATTCAGGAATTTCAGTTAGAAAACATTGTGATCCTTGAATAATAATTCATAGTTTTATGTACAGAAAATGATCCTTATCTTTGGAGCATATCGTTGTGTAATTTACTTATCCAATTACTCAATCCAGCACACTAATCTGCTATTTGAGTGTCGTGTTAGAATTATGAATTTGTGGACACCCCCTCAAAAACCGAGTTGATTGTCGTTTCTTTCAGTGCCATTTACTACAGCATAAATAATGCTAACTTTAGGTTAATTTGATTAGACAGAAGAATAGAATACAACGGAAGAGCACTCATTTCATTGCTAAAAGATGTTCTGACATGCACATTGGTGACATTTGATCAAAGATATTCGAATTTTTATCGCTTGAATATTTCATAAACTTGCTTCTCAATGCTTATAACATTTGTAGGTAAAAACTTCTCCTGTCGTGTAGTTAGATACTTTTCCAGGAAATTCTAAAAGGCTTTGAGGTGCTATACCATGCTGTTGAAACACGCTCGCGAGCGCACACTCTGTCTCAAGTTTCAGGGGATTGTCTGAGAGAAAAAGACACTGTAACAAAACCCATCACAGGGTTTTTACCACTTGTTCAACAAGACGAATATAACTTATATTGCTCAAGTTCTATTCAAATTCCAGATGCAGGTATAATAAATTGAAAGATGCATGTTCGAAGATTTTGTAACGAGTAGATTATACCATGAGATCTAAACAATATCCAGAATCTGAATAACGTGCGAGTGTTGCATGTAAATTGTATATATCCATGAAATATCAGGAAAACTTCAACAAATCCACTTTTTAAAATATCAAAACTCATTACCAATCAGTTTTTGTATCTTTTGATCTGGCATCAAATGGTTGTTGCATTCCTGCAAAATTTCAAAGGGGCATTCTTCAAATTTGTATCTATGATAAATATGTACATAACTGGCAACATTGACCATGTTTTATTGAAAATGAGATGCATATACCTTTAAACTGGGGTACTGATTACTCGTGATTTTTTTAAAAAATAGAAAGTCATTTTGAGCGGGACAGGATATCGAATGCAAAAGTGGAATTATTAGAGTAGCAGAAGAAACTTATTTCGTAAAATAAGAGGAATAATACAAAGTTTGCAATTTCCTGTTGAAAATAACAAAACTCGTCTCAGAATTGCTTTATTTTAACGAATAACTTGATAATCACTTTAAATATCCTACAAACAGAGTACAACTCATCCAAAAGATTTATGCATTAATAAAGTCAAGACACATGGCAAAATTGTGTGCCTGAACAAACAAGCCATCGCAGTCTGCATTATCCGTTAGAACAACCAGCTCTAACAACATTGTGTAATATGTTAATAATCAGATTCTGAATCACAAGAACTGCTGTAGTGTCTAAAAACTTTTTGTTTCCTGATGACACTTTGCTTCTCTTCCAAACATCAATATCAGAATCATCGTCACTGTGCGCAGCTCTGCTATCTATTTTGTGCTTTTTCTTCCATTCATGCTTCCCAACAATGTCCAAATGAGAGAAATCATCATGGCTTCTTCTTTTGTCCTTCTTGTAACAACCTTTTGTACATCAGCCTTGTCGTCTCTCTCATCTTTCCCGTGCTTCTTTTGTGGATATTTCTTGATTCATCTTCAACAATATTCTCTTCAAAATGGGGCCTAGCATCAAGGCACTTCTTTGCTCTATCAGCTTCAGATTCTACTCCAAGAGCTGTTTTTAGTGTTTCCATCTGTTTTTCCTTCAATGCAGCAATCTGATGGGTCTGTCTCTGAAACCCTAATCTGCCACACAAAATACTTGTGTACAGCACTCAAAGTTTTACAGAGAAAAATAATCTCATTGCATAGAATCACCGAGCCCACTGAAGTAATCAATTTTTAGCAATTGCATTGCACCACTTAGTAATTCAATTCATCTCGCAACTAACTCAAAATATCAATCTTATCTTCAGCTCAATCTTGTAGCCTTTGCTACTCGAGATCAAATCTTTCTTACAAATTTCTCTACCATCTAGTTGATTTTAGACCAATTATGAAATACAGACTTGGCAATTCCTTTCCATGAGAATTGTGCAAACTCAGTAACTGGCCAAAAGACACCATGAGAATTCTAGAAACTGCAAATTTATGGATAAGTCACCCAATTGGCAGAGCAATTCAAACAATCGATTGGTGTATTCTTCTCGTTTACAATGTTGAATAGATATCTCAGTGTAATCCTTTTTGCACACTTTCTTAAGGTCCAAACTGATAATTAATAAATATTAGATAGCAATACCAAAAAGTATTAACTATTTATCAAAATGGACTGTGCAGGTCACTTTAAAGATAAAAATTGCAAGAAAAATAGAGATTCCAAAGTGCCTGGATGTCAGATGTAGGTAATAACCTCAACGAGAAACATAGTCTCTCGAATAGGGGGTCATCAACATGATGATCTAGGTGAGCTTACTGACCATTCACACAGATTGGCAGCATTTAGCTGATGTATGACTGGCTAATTAGCTACCATAAGCAGAACAAACAGGGAATGCCCAAGAACAGGTTCCATATTTGTTGAAGAAATAAAATAATTATAAAATCCTAATGAGATAAAAATATAATTGCTTAATTTCTTAAAAACAGAGACTCACTCTCATGTCTCTCAATTTCATGATTTGTGTAGTCAGGATTCAATCTTCATCAGCAAACACACATGTTGAAATTTGTTTTTTATAACTTTTCTTTTTTAGGTTGAAGAACTTTGTGGATCAATTGAACAACAAATCCAATCACCTAAAATTAGTACTATTACTATTGAAACTCATTATATTTTAGAAAACACTACTTCTGTGACTTTTAGAACATGAATTTCACCATTAAGCCAAACAAAAGCATGCATGAAGATGAATTATTAAGTTCTATAATAATCTAATGAATGGTTCATCATCAATTAAAATTCATATAATTCTTCACTCAAGGTCCACAGTTCTTATTTTGGGCCCAACTTCATCTTTCCTGTTCCAGCTTAAAGAAGGTAAGTATGCAAATGCATCTCAATGCCAGAAAGAAAGTGAAAAAACAACTTTATAATCTAAAATATGTCTCTGAAATCAATGGAAACTGCATAATCCAACATGCATAAAGGAGAATAAAATTTAGGGCTAACAGCCTCCAAGAAAAGCTGAAAAGTAGATCGTACATATTGAATATGATACTTGCCCACAATTCTTGCAATCAAAAGCCATTAAGCACATGAAGCTATAGGTGACTTACTGACCATTCACACATAGCAAAAATTTGTGTGATTGGCTAATTGATCACCATTTAATACATGAATAAGAGAGGTACAATGTCGAATGCTTGATAAAACATCATATGAAATGCCATGTAGTTATAGCAACTAGGAAAAGAAATGTACCTATGGTAATTAGCAAGCGATATGCTAACTCTTTCAAAAGTAATTTGAGCTTATTGGTTAATTTCAGTCACCATAAAATAACTCTGTACAACTCATAAGGGAAAAAATACCTTTAGTGGCTAGTTTACATAAGAAACAAGATAAAACTATAAATTAAATTAGCTAATGAAGTAACATATGAGAAGTAATCAAGAAGCAACCTAGTGATGAAGAAAAATGCAGGCTGTATTCCATAATTAACAACACAGACGATGAATTGGGACCCAAAAAACCCAATCCTATGATCTTTTGAAAGCAGTGTAGGGAGGGAAATAAAATTGACCAGTAGATGGGGAAGCGTAAAATAAGCAGAATATGATATCCATGAATTAGCAGCAGACATGTATATATTAAAAGGGGGTAAAATTTACACAATAGGCAAATGTACAATATTCAGTGCGTAATCATCAACACAAGGAAACTAAGTTAATCTAGTCAAAGGTGCACAAATACTACAAGTTCAGAACAATTACAACCGAAGATTTTATAATTTTTTGAGGTGTATAATGGCAGAATGTTAGCTATAAAATAGCCAAACAAATGAGACAACCACAAAAACAAAATTATTTAATGCACAAATTTTTCAACTGAGATAGCATCTGCCACAATGCACAGAATAAAAGGTCCATTCAATCATTGGACTTTAAGTTATGCGCCTTCACGTTATACTATATTGTTTGGAAAAAGACTCCGTTGTATTTATTTGGGAAAATGAAAATTCAAAAACTCACCAAGTTCACATACATGGAATACTTCAACTCTTCTCACAATTCCATCCATAGAAAGTCGAACACTAAGACACTTTCGTAACTCAGACTTCTAAGAACCAAAACTCTATTTGCAAAGGCACTATCAGCAAGCACCATGCGGACTAGCGGCGAACAAGGTACATTACATAATGCAAAATCTGCAAAACATGAACAAGAAAAGAAAAGGAGAAAGTGAGAGAACTGACGAGAGGAGCGAGGAGGACATCGGAGCCGCCATGGATGTTCAAAGGACGTTGGACATGTCATCGTCGAACTCCATCTCCACGCCGCAGTACCGCGTCTCGCTTTTGTCCCCGCCATATCTCTTTCCCAGCTGCATTTTCTCTCTCTCTCTCTCTCTCTCTCTGACTATACTTTCAGAGTAAGAGCGAGAGGGTAGGTCTTGAGTCTTGACTGTGAATTGGCGGAGAACGGATTTTGAGTTCAAATATATGCGGGCGGCGAGTGGCGAGTGGCGGCTAGGGTTTTTGCGACATGTCTAATGGACTAATTTTGAATTTTTTTAAGCTTCGTTTGATTGATCAATTTTATATTATTAAATTATTTAAATAATTTATTTCATAATACTACAGCTATTTTTAGAGTCATATTTTAAATTCATCGTATATCTTATGTAGTCTTTTAAAAAAATTTCTCAAACTATTATCTCAAATTCAAATTATTTTCTACTTTCTTTCTTTTTTCCTTTAGTTTTAGTACAAAAATATAATTAAATAAATAGTTTGATATAATAAACAACTATTATTCAAAAATATATAATTATTGGCACTAGGAGTGATTTAAAAAAATTAAACAAAAAAACCTTCTTTGTTGGGAAAATATATGGTCTTTAACAGTAGAAATCAAAATGAGTGAGTTTGTTCCATTTAACATTTCAAATATAATGAAATTTTTTATGCAACAACTGCAGAAACACTAACAATAATTATGTATAAAAAAAAAAAAAAAAAAACAAAGTGGAAAGACAAAATACATTATTTGTTTATTTATATGCTCTTTGCATGTTAACCTTTTCCAAATAAGCACTGTGGCTGTTTGGTTTCATTTCTATTTTTAAGGATTTGCTTTATTCATTTTCATCATTTAGCTTCACAAAAAAGAGGAGAATAAAAAATCAATGCAAACTAAAGAAAATCACGAAATGTCACTTTTATAATGTCAGAATAGGATAAGGTAAGATGGAGATGAATATTTACAGTAGAGATTGTTTCTCTCCATTCTTAAAAGCCATCATGCATATATATCCAAGGAAAACTTGAAAGCTAACAACCAAGTTTGAAGGAATGATACTACTCAAGCACTGGCCTTCAAAGGCTCACCAGTACCATAACTTGCTGCAACTTTGTCATCTGATTCTTCCAAGTAATCAGCACGAACATTGTCAGCTAACATCAAGGCAACCAACCAGAAGAGGCAGGAATCCAGAGATAGGAAGGCTCCTCCACCTAGAATACCGGTCTTGGCTGTTGGGCATTTGGTTTCCAAATTGTGATGAACATTGCGAATCTGGTGGAGCTGCTCTGTGACTGTGGGCCATAACAACATTGTTGCCGCTAATCCAGTCGTGGCACTTCAACAGACAAGCAAAGAAAATCAAAAAATAATGACAGAGAATGGAAGGAGACGCATCAACAGCAGACAGAAAGCTATAAAATGGTTAAAGTTACTCTTCCCAAGTGAATATAAAATCACAAGAAGTTGGGGATTAATAACCAGTATTTCGATTTCATTGATCTAAACTCGTCAGGTTGTAGATAAACTTATGTTGGTCTTCAAACTTATCTTAACTCCCAAAAATATTTGGGTCCTTTTCTAGCATTGACAAAAACTTCATATTGGAATTCAGTCAGCGGTAATAATTGCTAAGAAAAATAACATAGCAGCTACCAATTTTAATTTTCATACAACACAAATAAGAAGTTTCATCTGCAATATAGTGTGGCAACACAACAATGGTTATGTTTCAATTGATTTCTTGACTGGATTCAAACTATTGGCTTGCTGTGGTAAATATGTCACTGCCATCATCAGTAAGCCTGGAACTAAATTTGATTATTCATATAATGTAATGATGGACCAATTTATACGACTAGGAAAGGCTAAATAATGGGACAAACAAATATAATAAAACCAGAAAAAGCCATCAAACTCAAAACAAAAGCAAAGGGTTTTGCATATATGTCAATGAAAAGGAATATACTCACACAGCAACATTGAAGAAGACAAGGAAGCCTTTGTTTTGGAAAAAAGCTGCCTGTGGAATAGACTTTCCCTTGTAGGGGTAAAATAAAGAATACCAACCAGCAAAGGTGGAGACAGCAAGGAATGCAACAGACAAGTATCCCAACACCACAGTGGGATCAGATGGATATTTGCAAATGACAACACCCTTCCCAGTTATGGGAGTGCCAGATGCAGGCTGCAAAATCAAAGCAGATAAATAACAGAAAAAGAGGCCAGGTATTATTATAAAACCAATATAAAGCCACATATTGCTAATGTAGTTTGAAAATGCAATATATATTGTTCACATGTGCTGACATCGTCCATGCTTTTTCTCTTTTTAATGTTTTCTTTTGCTGTGATTCTTAAGCGAAAGGCTTTACTCTATGTATCAGAATATTGATCCTTCCATCTGGTATTATAAATATGATGCCACATTAATCAAGAGATTATCAATCATGTCACATAAACGAGAGAGAGAGAGATTTTATTTTAATTTGATGATCTCAGGTAACAGAAAATAAAACTTCAAATGCCCATACAGGTTGATGAAAATATGCAATCCATCCTATAGCTCCCATACAAGAACAGTGAGTGCACTATTAAAATGTGAAAACATTGTTAATTTCGTACTCCTATATGCTACCAGATGCTTCCAAAAAAACTAATCCACTCATCGTGGCTAATGGCACGAAACATCAATTGCAAATTGATACACTCAAACCACATTCTTCAAACTCTCCACTGCTAAGGGGATCACAAATCACTGTATGTATAAGTTTATATCAATATTCTGGTGAATATTGCAGCAGGGCCACATTCACCATGGAGAATTTCACCCACAGATGGAAAAACAATTTTTCTTCAATAAGGAAAAACCTCCATCCACTGTACTTTCTTTTCAATCTAACATCACAAAATCCGATCCACCAATCTAGACTAACAAGCTGGTGAACTGAAACACCAGGCCCATATAATTGAAAATACAAACATTAATCAAACTATATCACCAAAACCAAGGCCTTAGAAATTCAATTAAGACATAGTCATTTCAATCCCAAGTGAAATAAAGAACAAAAGAGAATATAATTGTTGTAAAGGGCACACGATAAAAGCATCAAAGATTTCATTTTTCCTCATATTAAAAAGACTACCTTCTTGTTTTCAGCAATAACTCCAAATATGAAGGACAATACCCCAAGGGTTGCCACTATCAGAGACATTTGCTTGATGGTAAATGCCATCGCTTCTGAAGTTACCTGTAACAATTAACAGAAGAAAAAAAAATCAGAAAAACCAGAAATTAAAAGTCAATAAGACTATGATTTGGGAAAAATGGTTAAAAAAAAAATTAAAAATATAAAAAAGCATAACATTGTAGAAGTGGAAATGGTAAAAAAAAATTGAGATTTCCTCTTTTTTCTTTCTTCTTTCACTTATAATCGAAACTATATCCACAAACTCTTTACACAAAAAGGTAAAACAAGAATCTTGAGATAAAGAAAAACGAGCCGATTTAAAGAAAAAGCAATTTATTTTTTTCGCGAATCAACCCCACCCCTTTAAAGAAAAAACAAGAACCTTGGAATAAAGATGTCAAGAAAAATTAGGAAACATAATCAAGATACCAATCAAAAAAAGAAAAAAGAAAAAGAATCATAAAAGTGTAATATACCTGTAGCCCAGAAAAAAACTTGATGAAGAAAGGAAGCAGATCTCCCTCCCTCCCTCCCTAAAAATATTTCAACGCCTGGCTGGAAGAGAGAGTAGCTAGGGAGAAGATAAGGGTTAGTATTATTAGAGTCGATGACTGCTGACTTTTTCTTTTACTGAGACTTTGAAATATTACGGGATTCTGTTTGATACGCTTTTCCAAATGGGCGGGGATTCCGTGTGCTGGATGCCACGGGATGCACCTGGACGCAACCTCGGGTGGATAGCCACCTTTCAATTCATATTTTCGAATGTAAATACCTCATTAAATAATTTGTTTAGAACTTGTCTGGTTGGAATTAAATATAACAAAAATAAAAATATGTGTCTGTAAAAAAAAAAAATGATTTGAAAGAATCTAATTTTATTTCCATCTAAATTTAAACGAAAAAAAAATAAAAGTATAAAGTCCAAAAAACATAAAAATTCTCAATTATATTTTTATTTACTTGATTATCCATAATAACTAAATATAATTTTCTCTCAATTTTATCTTATGGTATTTATTTTGTTAAGAGCGTCAATAGTGGAGCTACCTGCCACTAATCCAATGACTTTCAGAAAATATTTTATTCTTGTTTTTATTTACTAGTTGAATTGTTGCTGAAGATTTTTTAAGTTTAATTTATCAATTGACTATTAATAAATGAAATTAGTTTAATAGTTTATTTATTTATTATCAAGCACAAAAAGAAAAAAAAGGGTTAATTGATAAAACTTAAAAAAATTAATATTTCACTTTCACTTTTATTTTCAGTGTACCAAATAAGGGAAAGTATTTAAAATTTACTTCCATGGAGTCATAAGAATCTTACCAAATAATTAGAAAATTTTCAGTTTTCACTCTCCTTTTCTTTTTATTGAATTAAAGGAGGAGTTAATGCGTGGTCATAATATAGAAACAACATCAATATATAGGGTGTATTTAATTATAAGGTGGTCATAATATGATATTTTTACCTTTTTTGCCACTTTGACTTGATTGTCTAAAACAAAAGTTAAGGTAATATGTTGTTGTCCGAGTGTTGAATTTTATAACCAATCAATTTTAGTAATTCAATGGCAATCTTGATATTGTAAAATTTTTAGTAAGATAAAGTACTTTCAAGGAAAATTATAATTTTTTAAAATGTATTTGGACGAATCATAAACATATAATAATTGCACTTGGTATAATAATAATATATATATATATTATTAATATGTTTGAATGTTGATATATTTTAGAGAATAATATGTAGATAATGAATAAAAAAATTGATAACAGTATATACCTTTAGAAAGTTGTGGTTGTGGAATTTTTTTTTAAAAAATCCCCAACCAAATGCATATTATTTACTATTGACCAATTCAATCTTCATATTCATTATTTAGTTTAAATTATTCAAATATTTTTCAAATTATTTTTTTAAACAAGTTATTTAAATTGACTTACTACAATACCAATAGAACATTCATTTTGACACAAAAAGTATCACATAAGATTTTTCGAATAAAAAAACTCAACCAAAAATGCTTTACCAAATTTAAAGTTAGATTGTAATCTTTAATTTAAACAATTGCACAGAGAGAAAATGACAGCACTAACATCCAACAACAGCACTTCACAAAAGTTACAAATTACAACTTAAAACATTAAAGCTAGTAATTTATTTTCACAAGTAAAACATTACAACTAAATGAAAACAATAAAATCTGACAACTTATGCAACATAAAAGCAAAGGAAACTAAGTAACAAGTCCTCCATTAATCAGTACTATTTACACAGATACTAATTTCAATCCTCAGGCTGCTAAAAGATCCAAATTATGAGTGCAAACAGTCTTGAGACAGAAATCCTATGAAAGGAAGTTCGAAAAGCTGAAGAAAACCTATAATCCCACCACGCTTTATACAGTTGAATGAATCCGCAACCAACCTTGTCACACATACATTTTTCTAGTTAAACTTTCGCGTAGTTTTTCCACATATTACACCATAAGTTGTGTGAGAGAAATAAAAGTATATGACCATATTATGGTGATTCTTGGCACGATCATATTAGCTCGTTCTTTTCTGTATCTTGGAAGTAGTCCTCTCGGGCGTTTGTTGCAAGCATCAGAGACACCAACCAGAAGAGGGATGAATTGAGGGATGCAAAAGCACCACCACCAAGTAGGCCAGTTTTGGCAGTGGCACAATCAAATTCAAGATCTGTGTGAACATTCCGGGTGTGGTGAAGGTGTCCTTGGACTGTAGGCCATATCAGAAATATTGCAGCAAACACTGATGTGCCCCTGTAAATTTTGCCAAAAGAGAATTCATGTTAACCTTACCACATCATTGGTTCTAAGTTGAGCTTTCTTATATGCAGAGGGGAACATTCCTCAGTTCTTTTCATGTCAAAACCAGGAAAACAAGCCAATTTTCTGCTAAATTTTCATTAGCTCTTGCTACAAATAAAAAAGGGTGTTTGTAGTGTTTTCAATAGCACCATACTTGACTACGTTTCTAAACATCTTGCACTCAAACGGCAATGATATACTTAACTATGATTCTAAAAATTGAGCACAAACTTTTTTTTTTTTTCAAAGGAAATCTATATATGGCTTTATATGCAGTAATTTGCTGCACACAATCTTTCTCTAACATTGTCTTTGTTGTGAAGAAATTGTAGTTAGTGGTTTACAAAGCTTTTTGTTGGGCTTGCAGAGAAAAGAGAAATCATTTAGAAATAAATTCAAAAGCAAATGACCTCAATTTCAACCTTTCATGTAAACCGATGGAAATTGAAGAAAAAGAAAGGAGATGCAATTGTAAGGAGCTTAGAAAGGGCAGGAGAAAAGGCAAAAATTTGAAAGAAAACTGAGATATGTGAAAGGCATGTATACTTACAATGCAACAGAGAAGTAAGATATGCACCACTGGGAGCCAAAAATCGCAGCCTGTGGAACTGATTTGCCTTTGTATGGATAGAACAGGGAGCGATATCCAGCAATGGAGGCGGCTGCAAGAAGTGCAGTAGAGATGTATCCGAGAAATATTGACGGATCAGATGGATATTTACAGATGACAACTCCTTTCCCTGAAATGACTTCTCCTGCTGGTGGCTGCAAATAGCCCACCCCCAAAACACACAGTTTCATGAGTGTAAACAAAGACATAACCATGATAGCAAATAATGCATGCATCTAGGCACATGAAAAATGAAAATTAAGAAAATCAAGTCCTTTTTCTCATTTATAATGCCTTAAACAGCAAAAACTTAACATGTTCTTGTGAAGATCTTCACAATGCATCAATGTATTATCATATTAATAATCGATGTAAGTAATGCATAGAGATGTATACCTTTTTCAGTTCTGCCAAAATTCCAAATATGAAGGATGCTATGCCTAGGGTAGCCACCACCACAGCATATTGTACAGGAGTTAATGCCATTTTGATCACAAGAAGCTTTCAACCACTAATCTTCTTCCTTTCACCCCTCCCCTGCAAGAGGCAAGCTACACCTCAGAAAATTTTGGTTGATAACAATGAAAACAAGAATCAAACAAAAAATAAAGAAACAGAAGTAAAGTAATTTTCATCATTCCGACTAAAAAAACAAATGCTATAAATGCTAGCAACACTTGCAACTGAAACATTTCGTTCATCACAAGACTACCTCCATTTGATGCATATAGTCATGATATAATTTTGGGTGACAAGATTGTATTATATCTTAAGGACAATAGTCAAGAAGACATAGGATATAAGATTTGAAAATTTAATATATTTTTACATAACATTTTTGTTTATACAGACTTAGGAGGAACAATTGTCCTAACTAACCCTTTTAATACACAATTTTTTGTGTGTCCCAAATAATTTTATAAATAAACAGGAATCACTACGTGTATAAACGAAATATTATAGCTCAAACAACTATATCAAGAACGTCTAGTATAATGCTAAATGCATTATTAAATACTCCATCAAACAGACAGAGAAAAAAAATAAAACAAATAAAAACCAATGAATAGCCTCTTGCCTTTAACTGCAATATGTCCCTCGTTCTTGGGGTTGCAGGGAGAATCAGAAAAATGGTTGAATATGCCTTAGAACTCCTGGGAATCTTTCTTGAATCCTTCTTCTGAATGAATGAATCCCAGCAGCCATGAGAAGGTAGTTTAAATAATGAAAATGGGCGTGAATGTAGACACAAGTATTGGTTCAGATTCATGCTGTCATGGAAAAAATTTTGCTATATTCAGGGGCTTCCAGCCAACCTTTGCCCCAAAAAATTTGTGTTGTTAGAAAGACTGGTTTCCCCTTAATTTTCTGCATGAAGTTCTTGAATATTCATTCACTCCTTATATTAGCTCCTCAGGTAATATTAGTCAGATATTCACCAGAATTTTCTGCCAATTTTTAGCAATGAATCCTTGCAGTATATAGCAATGAGTCCTCCTTTAGAATTACTATAGTTATCTTTCTAGCAAAAATATACCAAAAAATAGAAAAAGTTAAATTTCCAAAATAGGAAATAACATATTGTTTGAAGAGAATCTTTTATATGGATTAAGTGTGAAAATATTATCGGTACCACGTTATGTCACTACATTACAAGGACATCATTCAAAAGGTTTAATGTTTTTACAATCAATTCTTATTAAAAAAAAATTTCAGGTGATGTCATCTTATATTAACTTTCTAAAAAGAAAATAAATAATTTTTGGACAGCATATAAGGTTTGTTAATTTGGAGATAAGTAATTATTTCTTGTCTACCCTGATTAGTTGAAATGATGGATTGATAAGTTGCTTTCATATGCTCATTATTTGTAATCTTGGGCTTATAATGTCGGATTAACTTTATTGTGAGATAGAATGATGTTGTCACGTCGTACAGTGTAAAGTAAGAACCAATTCCTCTTACAAGCTTGCAAAGGAGGCAAATGTCCCTTATACCGACATCACCTAATTGTTTATTAACAAGAATTGTGCTCAATTACTATATATACAAGGATAAAATCACTACAAAAAATAGAAAAATCAATATAAATTACATCCAACTATTTTCTAAATCAATCCTATCAATCTATCAAAAATCATATTAATTACGACGAGGATAATTAATCAAATCAAATCTTGTCGAGTTTGAATTTTATACAAGAAAATACCTTTCTATTATTTGCAGCCTAAATTGTACTTATATATTTTTTCTCGAATTCCTTCTTGAATAAGTTATTCCTATGACCAGGGGAGTAATTAAAATTTTTAGACTATGGTATACTGAAATTTGAATATTTTTCACTGATAAAGAATTATTATAGTTTTGATTTATTTGAGTGAATTTAATAATTTCATAGAATCTACGCGAAAAAGAATAATAGACCTTTCCTTTTGTTTATTTCTATTTATCCTGTGATGTGTTATTGATGGGGCTGGGGGGGGTCTCCTCTACGTGTTTCAACTACAGAAAAACTTTGTCCATTTAACGTAGGCGCAAGTAAAGTACTTTGTCTGATTCCTTTCTTGAACTGGCCACCGCCCTCGGTACAACAAAAAAGTAAAATAATCCAATCTTTGTGTGATCAACTCTACTGCACCACCTGTAACTCCAAACAAAATCCCACAAAAGAATATCTAGAGAAGAGCCCCCACCTCCCCCACCCCCCATGTAAGAAAATTAAATTCATAGCCTGCCTAATTAATATAGTACTAGTATATATTGCTGCAGCTACTTTGGAAAAAACAAATCAGAGAATATGATCAAGTTGAGCACTTCGTCTCTACTATCTATAATCATGGTTTTTTTAATCAATTTCCTATCTATCTGTTCTATATTAAATATTAGTGTACTATGAATTATTCAAGCTTAATGCTCTTTATATTTTGCTAATGATAATGATGACTAGCACGATAGAGAAAGCTTCCGTCTTGACATCATGTTAGCTGGCTTTCTTCCTCTTCTTTGTTGTCTGGGCTCCTACATATAGCTCACGATCATATATCCAGAACTTCCTTTCTTCTTTCATCACAAAATTGGCCTCCCTTAATTTATTTTTTAGTTCTTACATAGTACATGGTTTTCTTGTTTCACTTTCCTATCTCTTAGATTGTATTGCACTGTTGAAAGTTGTTCTTGGGTTTTTAAAAGGTAGTCTCTGTCACCGTGGATGGTTTTCTTTAGTTTTGTCTTTATCCGGAGCTTAAAGTGTAAAGTATAAGCCATCCATCAGTTTTTTGTGGCACCATAGTGATCTTTCTTCATAATTGTTCACTAATCTTGAGACCCTTTTCAATTCTTAAGCTTTTTTCGGAGTGTGCCTATTGCTAATAATTTTGAGGCCTTTTTAAAATTCCTAATTTTTTCAAGTTAATATTTCTTTAGGTTCTAGAGGAGTCTGAATAGTTAGTCTTTTATGGGTCTCTTGGGCATGAATTATGGCTTGGCAGTCACAGTTCTTTTCTTGTTATTCATGGTAAATACTGTGCATAGTATTGGAGCCAACTGGGGAACACAGGCAACTCATCCTCTGCCCCCTTCAACTGTTGTGAAGCTGCTCAGAGACAATGGAATTCAAAAGGTGAAACTTTTTGATGCTGAGGCAAGGGTTCTGAATGCCTTCAGTGGGTCAGGGATTGAGGTGATGGTGGGAATCCCAAATGACATGTTATCCACTCTTGCTAACAGTGTGAGTGCTGCTGAGAGATGGGTGGAGAGGAATGTTTCTGCACATGTCTCATCTAATAGTGTTGATATCAGGTGATTTTCTCCTCTTCTATCTGCTAGGCTCGCACACTGGTTCCCGAATTCTGCGTTTTATTCTATATTGAATCTTGTGCAAGTATTTTGAGCTTATTAATTTCACCAATCGTAGTGACTATGTTCTTGTGTTTGCTTATCTCCTGAGCTGAAGTGTGATTCTTCTATGTGCAAGATATCCATGTTTGCAAGATTCATACAAGTGATTAGGACTTGGGAGATTGGGCTTTATATATGAATTAAATGATAACAAGAATCGTAGTCATGAGGTTGAAGAGAATAAAGGCTACCTTTAGTGCACATTTCAAATCCTTTATCCATATCGAAAAAATCTTGTGGGGGTGTCACCGATTGGCATGTTGTGCCATGATGACATGCCTTGCCAGGTCCCCACCCCATTGTCGGGCAAAACCTTTGCTGTTGGGAGTGCCAAAGATCAGTGAAGCAGTTTCATTAGACAGCTCAGAATGCTATTTTGTGGAAGCAGTGGTGGAGTTTAGTCTGTTATAGCCAGCATTATGTATTGTTTTTTTGGGAAGCTGGCTAGTGCAAATATGAATAACTAGAATTCCTTCAGTTTTCTTGTGCTAGTGTCAAAACTAGTATGATAATTCACTTGTGATTTTCTGAAAAAATCAACTTTAATCAGTTTTATTTAAGTTTTGGCTGATAAACACTTGAATGATAGAGATTTATGACAGAGCAATGTTGTGAAAGAATAGTATGTTTCTGGTTTTGTAGGAAAAAACCTTGGTTCTTTCTTTTACCTTTGTAAAACTGAATTCTTCTGTATGCTTACTAAATAGAGTGCTTTCAAGATTACGACTCACTGTATGTATGTGCTCCATTGGTTGATGATATTGTGTTCAGAAGAACATCATTTGCTCAGAAAACCTCCCAAATAAACTAGAATTTAAAAATAGTGGAAATTACTGTACCCTACTTTCTAATCTGGGACAATCTGACTCTTGTTAGCTTGTCCTGGTGAAACATGATACACGTATTGAATTCTGGCTTTTCTTGCTGCTAACTATGGGTTTTCCTTTTACAAGGTATGTTGCAGTTGGAAATGAACCATTTCTATCTACATACAACGGAACCTTCCTGACCACAACATTTCCGGCTCTTCAGAATATTCAGGCAGCCCTTATTAAAGCTGGCCTTGGAATCGGGTGAAAGTCACCCTTCCACTCAATGCGGATGTGTACCAGAGTTCCACACAGCAACCATCCACTGGTGACTTCCGACCAGATATCCGTGACCTCATGGTGCAGATTGTTAGTTTCTTGAGCGTTAATGGGGCTCCATTCACTGTCAACATTTACCCCTTCATAAGTCTTTATAATGATCCCAATTTCCCTGTGGACTATGCCTTTTTCGATGGATACTCGTCATCCATCGACGACAACGGGAGAACTTACACCAATGTGTTTGATGCGAATTATGATACCCTGGTTTGGGCCCTGCAGAGAAATGGATTCGCAAACTTGACAATCATAGTTGGAGAAATTGGGTGGCCAACTGATGGGGATCGGAATGCAAATATAGGATATGCACAAAGGTTCAACCAAGGCTTCATGTCCCATGTGAATAGGGGTACTCCCATGAGACCAGGCCCTGTGGATGCCTATTTGTTTAGCCTCATTGATGAGGATGCTAAGAGCATCCAACCAGGTAACTTTGAACGCCACTGGGGAATCTTTAACTATGATGGGACTCCCAAGTACAATCTCAGCCTCAGTTCGAACTCTGGTGGTCTAGTGCCGGCCAGCAATGTTCGCTATCTCCCCAGGCGGTGGTGTGTCCTCTCATCCTCCGCAAGTCTTGAAGACCCCCAGGTGGCACCTAGTGTGAGCTATGCATGTTCTCGTGCTGATTGCACCAGTCTCGGGTATGGAACTTCTTGTGGGAATTTGGATGGACGAGGGAACCTTTCATATGCATTTAACAGTTATTACCAGATAAACAACCAGCTGGACACTGCGTGCAGGTTTCCAAACCTTTCGGTGATCACCACCAGTGATCCATCATATGGAACTTGTAGGTTCAATATCATGATCCAAACGCCAAATCAGGGAAATGGTGGATTCTTGTTAGCCCCACTTGGCCTTCTGCTTCAATTGCTTGTATTCCTTGTCAACCCTTTTGTGATTGCATAGGCCATGAACTATGATACAGTTGGTTCATTCTTTTGCCATATACGCATGTTCTGCTCAGTATTTTATTTATTCTTCTGCCATAGCTTCACTTTTATCCAGTTGAGATACAATGAGTTGGAATATAAAGGCTTGAATATGAAGTCAAGCAATGTAGTTATCGATTCCATTTGTTTTCTCTGGAAACAAGTTCCATTGGTACGTTTTGAGTTTACAAATATCAAAATCGTTTTAGGACCAACGCAAAAAAAAAAAGAATTTTCAGGGAAAGAAAAAGAA
This sequence comes from Paulownia fortunei, assembly GCA_019321725.1. Classification (NCBI taxonomy): domain Eukaryota; kingdom Viridiplantae; phylum Streptophyta; class Magnoliopsida; order Lamiales; family Paulowniaceae; genus Paulownia; species Paulownia fortunei. The sequence goes on along the minus strand of CM033122.1, from coordinate 3,833,583 downwards.
TGATAATAATTGTCGGATATTGACCTAACTCATTCCAAATTTAGCCCAAGATATAAATTTTCGGGAGCCAGTCATCTATTGGTTGAATTACCTGGCTTTCTTCAATACAAATGTTTATTTCTTTGGCTAAAGAAATAAGTCACACTCTGTTGGAGCAGGGCAAAAATCGTCCAAGTACAGAGAAGGCCAACAGTATCCCGTAGACAACAAATAGAGGTAGAATCACAAAGAAAATAAGACGCACAATTATAGGTACAGAAAATGCCATATAAAACTACAAAACAACCATTCTTATTTACAGTTGGCAAGAGTTCTCTTCACATCATATAGTTGCCAATGTCGTCAATAACCCATGGAGCTCATGCCTAGAATTACCTGAACTCAAGTTGATGCAGAAACTAGTAGGTCATTATGAAGCAAGTTGATGACTGTATCGTTAGGCCAACTTTCGTGTTGGGATCATCTTCAAAGTGTAACACAAGCTTATACTTTCCATGGAAATTGTATACAACATTGTGAGGTGTTATATGACATGCTGCTTCCCTACAGAAGTCCATGATCTGGATAGCTTAAGCCATGCTTCCGAAGGCAATCTTTTGATCTTATGTCAGCCTGAAAAACCAAAAGAGAAGTAAACTTCTGCAGAATCAATTTCCAAACTCATTAAACAAAAAATGTTTGAAAAACACGCATAGCAATCAATAATTAAATGATTAGGGTGCAACTTATCAGCAAACTTTGGAGTGAGCATTCTTTGCGACAGCCAAGATCTTCATGAGATCATTGCCAGGGTAATGAAGTTAATGTAGGGAAGACTTTTATAAAGAAGAGGCCAGTTCCATTAGATGCTAAATGGAGACTAAAAGTGTGGAAAAAGGTCAGAATGGCTGGAATAGTTCTTTTCTCTCTTAAGATACACTGAGGTGAGTACTAAGGCCCCCAAAGACATGAATCAAGCCAAAGATGGCATCATACTTGATGCAATCATTCAACTCATGACTCAACAAATATAATCTAATACACTAGTAATAATAACTCATGACTCCACTAATCCAAACTAACTTGTAATATGATACAGAAGCATCTTTTCCAAAGGCTGACATGTAACATCATACTTGTGCAATCACCAACAAATATTTTCTTTTTCCTAAAAATAATAGAATGCACTACGAACTTTTATATCAGATTAAATGAATTAACTTATTTATTTATTCTTATAACTAATAGTTCACGTTATCATAAGAATGCATATTTTATTGGTGTACCTTCTCGATTCCCTACATTTAATCAAACATTCATGAAATTAAACATTGAAAAGGTTTAGCATTGATTTTTCCTCAAATAATTTCCAGATTAATGGAGCAATATGTACTTTTCTAGGCATTTTGTATTCTCTTACATGCCTTTTGTACTTACCTGGATAACTCATTTTGTTAAGTCCGCTATACAATTTTTAACATCATATCAAGTTTCTAACATTCAATAATACAAGTTTTCAACTCAACATTATCAATTTCATTCATATGGCGCTCCTATACTCATTTTACTAGCAATGCAATCTATACTTGTTTATTAAGGACAAGGGGTCTTCAGTCTGTATTTGGTTAGTCAATTTTGTGCTTACTAAAATAGCCTCATCTCCCTAAGAATTGGCGTGGGAATTAAAATGGTTCTGTAGGAAATTTAAACACTCAATTGAAACACAAATTGGCTGCTAAAAGAATGCACTTTGACAGCATTTAGAACCAAAACAGTAATCTATGTATCTATCCATTCCACTCTCTCATTTTCTCTAACTGAAGAGTAACCTGTGTTCCTATCCATTTTCTCTCTATCAAGTTTTCCCAATTCTGAAAATCAAGAAAGGTTGAAACCATTGTATTTTCCTTCCTACACTTCAAACCCAAAAGTCTGCCTGATTTCTATGAAACTCCACGTTCTCACCATTCTAAGTTGAAAAGGATAGGACTACGGCTTTTTGAGGCCGCTCAAAATATGAAGGACGCAAGTGGAGAAGACCATATTTGTTCATGTTATTAACATCTTAATTTTTGCAGGTACATCAGTTTTTTGGAAAATATTTATTATACAAAGAAAAATTAGTTTAATTGTGAACTTCAGAAATAAAATATCATACACTAAAATGTAGAATGGTTGTCGACATGTCAATTTCATTTATTTATTTTTTAATTACTTGTGCATTTGTATTGGTTATTCATCTATAGTATATCATTTTAGCAAAGACTTTCCACCATGTCTTAGCAAGTATCAGCATGTCTTTCTTTAAGTTTTTTCGAGAACTCTAAGGTTGTGTTTAGGTTGCGTTTAGATGGAAGGATATGGATATGAGGGAAGAATTTAAAATGACTTTTATTGTGGATTTCAAATCCACGACAATGACTTAAAAAATAGCTCAAAATGAGAGCTTAAACATTTGAAATCCATTGCAACATTATCCAAACAAGCTCAATAAATTTGTTATTATGAATTTGAAATTCTTAATTCTAAATCCATCAATCCAAACACAACCTAAAAGACTTTTAAATTCAATCATTATTGAACACTATAACAATTAACACACATCCTTGGGATTTTAAACATGTGACATTTCATGAATTCATCCAAAAACAGTTAAATGAATGCATCTTAAAGTGTTTTCGAGAACTCTAAAAGACTCTTTTAAATTTAATCATTATTTATCACAATAAAAGTTAATAATGCATTTCTTTGGAACTCTAACATGTGACATTCCATGCATTAATCCAAAAATTAAGTATACTCTATACATTGTTAATTTACCTTCATTATCTTGAGCAAAAATTAGTGCACTTCCTGCTGATTTGAGGACTTCAACAGTTGATGACACAAGAAAATTAATTCATAACTAGCAACAAGGTACACTTGATGCGCGTACATATAGAAAGTATGTGGTAAATTTATTATTTAGTATATGATGGAATTTAATAAGAGAAAATGAATTTGTGAGTAAAATACCATAGTTAATTCCTCAATAAAAATCATATGATTTCTCATGTCTAAGATTATTTGAGTTACCAAAATTTGATGTTCCTTAAAAATCATGTATCAAAATTAAAAATTATATAAAATTGACAGAAAAGTTATCATTTCTCACTGATAAAAAAATGAAATTGGCATATAAACAACCATTCTACATTTTACCGTGGCATTTTATTTTCAAAGTTCACAAATAAAATAGTTTGAGGTTGTTTAACAAAGATTTTCTAAAATATTCTTTTGTGATACACCTGCAAAAATTAAGATGTCAATAACATGAATGAACATAGTGTTTCAAAAAATTTATACAAATTGTTAAAAGTACGACAACAAAATATTTTACAAAAAAGCAAGTTCATGAAGAAAACCCAACACAATGAATGACCAAGAGTAAAGTTGCAAAAGGAGTGGAAGTTTGTTCTCCAATTTAGGCCTCAACTCTCACTTGCATCCTTCATATTTTTGGGTGCCACAAAAATCCATTCTCCTGTTCTTTTCAAATTCGAATGGTGATATTGATAAGTGCATATTTTGACATATTTTTATATCAAATCCTTTATACTTTTCTTGCTTTATTCTTGTTAATATTCTTGTTTTATTAATGTTTTGTGTTAGGGAATAAATGGAAGCATGTTTTCAGACTTGTGCAGTTTTTGTAATTTGAGCATAACTTCATGATCAAAAGCTCTATGGACCTGAAGCTTGTTTCATTTGAAAGCCAAGAGATAGAGGTACAACTTTTATGTTGGAGGCTCAGCCCAATTCAGTCTTGATGATAGCAGAAAATTCGTCCAAGTAATTACACAAAATGGATCACCAAAATTCAGATCAGAGTTCAGCCCAGTATTGACTTATTTTACCAATTCGGTTATATATCTTGAGCCCAAATTTATTTTGGTCTGAAATTCGGATATGATATACCCAAGAGGTAAATAAACAAGTTTGCTGAAGACAAGATGGTGTGAAAATGTGTCGAAATGGTAAAACCATAGGCTGCAAGTTGCTGCTGATGTTACAGGGCAGCTCTTGGACATGACTCGGTAATTTGACCATATCTCCTTCATCCGATCGCCAAATTTGACAAAAGATATATGAAAATATATCAGCGTTGAAAGATCTACAATTTTTATTCTTTACGTATCTTCAAACTCTGGCTGTATCTGACCGAAAAATGTAATTCAATTAAGTGGTTGAGAAATTTGTGTAACAACTTACCAACTCTTGGCAACTAGCATACCACTTGATTAACCCCTCCATTATTTGTTTGGCCTCTAGCTTACTCCAAGTACTATAAATAGGCCATGTATTCAGCTTGTAAGAGGGGGGGGGGGGTAGAGGGTTTCTTTAGGCTAAGTTATCTAGTTTGTATGTTTTCTAGTATTGTAAGTTTTCTAGTAGTAATAGAAATGCATTTTCTAGTTTCTCTTATATTTTTAGTCTTTGTCTTTCTAAATTTCATTTTGCTGAGGAAAAAGGGTGAATCTCTTGATGGAGGAAGAGAAATGGTTATAAGGGTAGAAATTGTTTAAGTATGTTGTATTATTATTATTATTTTTGATCTAAACCCTACTTATTTTTGTGGTGATTCTTGATTTATGTATCTCCAATGGCACAACAAATACTTGGGTTCATTTAGTTTATTGTACGGTTTTACCCCACCGACTGCTAATGTGAAACCTTGATTTGTTGTTGACGAAGGAGTATATAAATGCTTGATCCCATAAATAAGTGTTGGCGTTAAGAGATAATATGCAATAGTAAGACAATATCATGATTACCTTATTGCATGAGTTACTTGATAATATCTTCCCATTGGAACCTTCATTATGTATGGATTCCAATTGTGGCAATTAATAGAGGTAAAAAGAATAAATAATCATTTATCTATCCAAAACTCAAGAGTGGATCCCTAATTCTCAGTACTTTTATTACTTCGGTTTTTTCTTTAGCTACATCATACATTAATTATTCATATATTTTTGATTCACATAAACTCCATCTTTTTATAAATATAAACTTGAATTCTTCAAACAACTTCCCTGTGGATCGACCTCGGACTCACGAGAAATTTATTACTTACTACAACCTGCACTTGGGTTTGCAACCTTAAAGTTGTAGCAGATATCATGGACTTTTCACAGAAGTAATAGCAGGACTTCTAGTTTGAGTTTACGAAGTGTAAAAACAATGAATTCAGCCTTTCTTGATTTTTAGATACTAAAGAAAAATTGGCAGAGAAGAATGGTAGGAACATGGGTACTTTTCAGTAAGAAAGTTTCAGAGAGAGGAAGATACAGATAAGTAGGTTACCATTAGGTTCTAAATGTTGTCAAAATGCATTCTTTTGTCAGCCAATGTGTGTTTCAGCTGGGTGTTTAAATTTCCAGCTTAACGTTTTGATTCCCACAGAATTCCTAAGGATATGATATTACTTTAATATGCACAGAATTGGCAAACCAAATTCGAACTCTAGACTCTCAGCCTTAATAAAAGAGTATACATGCATTCATCATCTTATTGATTGATATGCTTCACTTATACAATCAAATGAAATGTTGTAAATATTGCTGGAAAATGATTTCATATATACTGATTGATATGCTTCACTTATACAATCAAATGCATATTACGCGTATTACCGGAAAATGATTTCTCTGGTAAGTTGATACCCTCTTCACCTTTTAATTTGACTGGAATACTAGATCCGAGAATTCTCTTTTGTTTCTTGTTTCTTATGATTTCTTGTTTCTTATATCATATGTGAACAATCACACTGCGCAACACATAATTGTATGCTAAATGTGTTAGTGCTAACAAAAAATCAGAAATCATAGAATTTGTTTTCTTTTAAGGAAACTATTCTCTTTTAAAGATGCATAAGACTGATTTATTTTAAATCCTAGTCTGTGTGTAGCCTCCATCTGTTACACTTCAACATGGTCCAACTTGTTATTTAAATCTCTTAAAATCCATAAACTTGATATGTACTTTCATAGTTTCACAAATAAGTACTCATCTTTACCTGCCTGATGGGCTCTGGGACCCGAAACCTACAAGATAACTTCACAATTTTGATGGCACTGACCAGAGATATACGATGACCAACTGAAATGAATATGGGTTTCCGGGAGCCTTCAGTTGATCTCATTGCCTGCATGAAACTTGCGACATATTAATGCTTTCAACAGTTGAAACTTCAATAATAGAAAATTACAACTAACAAATTACTGCTAGTATATATCAGTGACAGCACTTTAGCCTTGACTATTATGAAGGAAATACATACATTATTTCCTGAGAGACTATAAATAATATGACACCTACTTAACCAATTTTTAGTGCCTATATTATGCATTAGGAAATACAAATAAGAAGAGGCGAGACAAAATTATGAAGAAACTAAGATATGGAAAAGGAAACAACATAGATACATCATCGAAAGCCACGGTATAAGCCTGTGACTGAAATCATAGCTCATATCATTCTCCAGTTGAAGGGCATAAGCAACGGAGTGCCAATACTTCAAAACCAGGAAGCCTCTCTAGATGTACTTAAGACAAAAAATATTCAGTTGGCCCGTCAATTGGGTAAGTATCAATTGATTTGAGAAGTTTCATCTGAGTCCAAATAGAAAATTGTGATTTTTAAACTCAAGCTCAACCAAGAATTTTATATGCCATGTCTGAGCTGTGGTTGCATTCTTAGGGGCTTTAGGCTCAAATCTGGTAGCCAATTGGAGCATTTTAGAAAAATAATCTAGATGACCTACTATTAGTAATCACATCCTTAGACTGCTATAATATTCTCATATAAATTGAGAGAGAAAATATGCAGACATCAATTAAGTTTAGATGTCAGCCTAACAAAAACAACTAGGCAATAAAGGAGATAAAAAGACTAAAGTGACCTTGCACGAGGCTAGTTGTTGCAGCAAGCTAAAAAAATGCACAGATAATGTGTGCATGATGTGTCGTATGGTAACTTGAGGGTGGTGTCCCCTCCCCTCTCTCTGCTCACTTGCATACAAGCAAACACACCACTGAAACACCAAAAGCTACCCTTTTGGGGATATCAGAACCACAGAGATCGTTGGGTTAGATCCATGATGGAGCATCACAAACTATCTTTTTGGGAATATTAGAACTCTAAGCAAAACAATCCCAATCCAGGAGGCTTCCAAAATGGGTTTTTGACATTTGGGCCAAATTGTTATAGAATTGAAGGACAAGATTCTTGTCACTAAACTATACTTGTCTTAATTATTTGAGCTAAATTTAATGAAACAACAGATGATGAGGTTGGTTGTTGGTTGATTAGGTCTTCCTCGGAGAATAGGCGTAAGAGTTTCCTTTCTGGATTTTCTTTTGGCAGGAAGAAGAGCCAGATAAAGGGTAGTTATACTTAGGCTCATTTTACCACATCAATCTAAATAGTAAAGCACATTTGTTGGTGCTTATTGAAACAGAAGGAACTTCAGGAAATTAATTTTCTTCACTTGTGTGTGTTTGCAGGTGTCTCTATATGTGTGTTGTCACAGAGAGAGACAGAGAGAGAGAGAGACAGAGAGAGAGAGATGTTCTATGTTTGCAAACAATTATTGAGAAAATTAATGAAATAATATTTCTCCCACAACCATAGATGAGATTTTCATTATTAACTAAACTAAAAAAGAGTGGATGGATGTCGCTTAATTTGTAGTGAAAAATAAATACATTAAGATAGGTGATCAGTGAAATTAACTGGTAACACTTATTAGAGTAAACAATATTTCTCCCACAATTATAGGTGAAATTTCCATTACTAACTAAACAACTAAAAAAGAGTGGATGGATGGCACTTAAATTATAGTGAAAGTCGCATAAATATATTAAGATGGGTGATAGGTGAAATTGATTGGTAACACTGATAGTAGTAGGAAAAACAAAAAGGATACTTACCGCTCCTAAAGTGGACCCAGAGTCGCCGATCAAAGTGAAGATATCATTACATGAGTTCCCACTAGCTTCAAGCAGTTGTCTCACTCTAGATTGTGTAAGACCATCAACATGGTGTAACTGACAAAAATCAGCATATTTGCTAGTAAAAGGTCTATATATTAGACAAGGGGAGCCAAAAAATTTCAGAACCAAAGTCCTATATGATCCAAGGATAAATAGTAGCAAATTCCAGAAAACTTGAGAAAATACCACTAATCTCTGACAAAAAAAAAAAAACATTTCATTATAATTGCAGAGGTAAATTTAAAACTGTTACAAAAACTTTGTTGACACATAACATGCATACAGTTGCATTGCTGCTAAAACTTACATTCTTTCCTATCCCAATTGTAGGAAGATCAGCCAAAACACCAAGATGACAAGCCAATCCAAAGCCTGCAGACCCTTCCAACGATTTCAATAAAGATCAGAGTGATGTAATCATGAAATCTTCAGATATAACAGCTACAAGCATTAGGTCATCACCAAGAGAAAAGGCTAGTAGACATGAACCAGGTATATAACCAAATATGTAGAAATGAAGAGCTACAGTAACCATGAACATTCGGATGTGGAAGACTGATTCTTTTGAGCATCATTTCAACACCCATAATCTAATCAATTTAGAAGAAGAGGAGACTTTCATTCACAGTCAGTGACAGCTGACCGATAGAAAACATATTATTAGAAATTCTGAAGTCGTCAGCCTAACCATTATGATGAAGCAAAAGCAAGCCAAACAAGAGACTTCAAGCATTTCTCAATGTGAAAGGAATAATTTACTTGTGTGAGGAGGCAGAAAGAAAGACAACTATATGAAAGCAGACTGGATTTGGAAAGTCTAGCACCAGCAAGGCAGCAATATAGCAGAGAATCCAATTTCAAGGGTGAATGCACATAAAATATCATTGTTTTGTTTTTTCAGAAGATTGAAAAATGACTTGCCTCGAGGATGAAGCAGCCCATTACCGTCAACCATCAGTACCTGTAGAAATACATGACTTATAAGTAATCATACAAAGAAAAATCAAACATAGGCATATTAACTTTAGCTGATCAGACATACAACCTAAACAATCTATTGCAACTCTTGTTTCAGAATATATATATGTGATATTAGGTGATACTTATATATAAGTATCACCTAATATCACATGAAAATTTAGGAAAGTCAAGTTTCTTTCTTTTGTTACTTTTTCTTTTTCTTTTTTTCTTTTTTTGGTTTTGGGGGTGGGGGGTTGTTGTTGCTGTAAACCTTCACTTTTTTAAGTTAAGCAGCTTTCACCATGTCACATATTATGAATTCAGATTCATGTGATTAGCATTGAGAAGAATTAGGGAAAAATATTTAGTAAAGATAAGCTAATTGGTCACCTGGGGATACGATGAAAGTGCTGTCTTCTTCATTTGTTCTAGAAGTTCTAGAAGCACTGGAGCCTGAAAATATAAAACATAAAAAAAAAATTCCTGCATTTTTAACAAATCTACAATCACCAATAGAAGCATAGCTAATTCATAACAATTTGTTCTCCACAAACCTTTCTTTACCCAAAGATGAAAGTATGAGAAAAGCACATCAAAATACAAACAGGAAAATGAAATGGAGAAATTCAACACCAAGAGGGTACTCATACCAGAATGAGGTATAACTTCTACTGAATATCATATAGCAGCTACATGCTTCTTGTCATTCTTTATTCCAGAGGCTCTAACTTCTCAAAAAATTGAAGAATAAGTATTTATGAAAGGAAAAAAAAGGGGGCTACTGAATGAAACCTCTCTGCAGGCAAAATATGCTGCATCTAATGCTACAAAAGTTGAAATTTTTCCTCAATAATTGTCAATACCTTGCTGAAGTGGAAATGATTGAGCATTCTTTGAAAGAAGAATCTGTTGCAGTTACAAAAAGCTTGACAATGAAAGAATGACGTCCAGAAATTATGTCTCATACCCAATGCTCCAAAAAGTTGTAGCTTTTCCTACTATCTCTAGAAAAATTGTCACAAAGGAAAGGAAAAATGAGCATAAATGTACGGAAATAAACCTCTGGAATGCAGGAAATCGAGGATCAATAAATTTAGATTAGCCTTGTAAACAAAGCAATGTCTTTGTAAATTTTCCAATAATACCAATAATTTAGCATGCCAGTAAAAAACATGAAGATAAAAAAAAAAAAAAAAGGAAACATAACTGGCCATTTCATCAGACCGAGAAGCCTTGCAACAGTAAATTCACATGTACAGCAATCAATTGTACTAGCTCCAAAATTTGTACTTGTTTTATAGTATCTTAAGATCAATCCCTGAATAACAAAAATGGAAACAAGAAATTGGGTTCGAATATAAGAGTATAAGACCTCTCTGAAAGCCAAGAATCCAGGAACATAAGGAATATGAAGCTTAACAATCGCGGAATCTTCATGCACAACTTCAAGAGTAGAAAAGTCCAAAACCACAAGGGTGGCACATGCAATTGACGGGTCATCTTTTGAGAAACTCAAGTCAACCCCACCCACATACTTGAGGAGTTCACCGTTGCACGAATCTTGATTTTCTTCTGTCCCTTCAAAATCTTGGTCTTTTATTGGGGTAGTTTCCAGTTGAATCCATCCTCTGTGATCAGCCGCTTCTTGAGTGAATCTTGAATCCTGCATTGATGTTTGGCATCCATGAGCGATAATTCTTGGAACAACACCGGAAACAAAGAAAAAGGGTGCAAGAAAGAATGGAATTGCGTACTTACTCAATCCATTTTTTCAAAAGTTGGGGAGACCTGTGATTTTCTGAAGTGGAAGGTTCTTGTTCCATGGACATTATGGAAAAATAAAGATGGAAAATATGTGCCAGGAAAAAGGAAAGGAGAGAACAATTAGAGGAGGAGACTAGTTCTCTGAGTGCTGGAGAATGGAGACAGCTAGCTAAAAAGCAGATATTGTCACTCACATAATATTTTTTTATATTTAATAAAAATCATATTTAGTTTTTAAACTATATTATATATTGCACCACTCATTATCCAAATAATAATAATATTTTTTTATAACTCAAATATTCATGTTTAATTTGATTAATCCTTCTTAAAGTGATCGGTATCCTTTAATTGAACCATTAAGTTAATGTTGGTGTACCAACAATTTATACACACTCAAAATATACATTTACCATGTTAACTTTTATGAGGTACGGTCGCACACCCATATTAGCACAAATGTAGAATCTGAAAACTAACCCACCAACAAACACACTCACGGGGGGCCAAAGTGACCGGAGATATCTTCAAGAAATATTGACGTTGAACTCTCCATAGGTTCTTCAATGTTTACAGCAGAGGCTTTGTGAACCTACATAATGTATAAAACAACCCAGTCTCAACGTAGTAAAAAGCTCAAGTTCAATACTTAAATGTTATTTCTTACTTGCAATTTCTCTTTTTTCTTTGGTGCAAGAATCTCAGGTTCCGTGAAATCCCACATTTGTGTAACCTGTTGATAAATAACAAAATGATATTAGGTAATTTTGATTTTCAAATCATATGTCAAAGATATAAAATTATAGCATAATGAATTACTTACAACTATATTAGTTTGCTTTACCATATCCTCTTTCTTTTGGTGACACCCTCTGGAATTGTGTCCCTTTACACTACAATATCTGCAACTAACTGAAGTTTGCATCATTTTCATCTTGTTTGGATTTTCTTCTCGTTCATAAGGGTCTTTTCTCATTAGTTTCTTTGGTCTCCTTTCCTAGATTCATACTTTGGGGGCAATGGTGGATCTCTCTTAGAGATTGACCATAAATCTTGGCCTTTAATAGGCTTCACAGAATGTTCATAGCATCTCAAATAGGTATCAATCTTATAGTACTCATGCACATAATTTTCAGGTCAATCTCATTTTCTCCAAATGGCAGCACAAGCATGCTTGCAAGGTATTCCTATTAAATCATACCTTTTACAGCTGCAAGATATATCTACCAAATTCACAGTGTGTTAGTTGTACATCCCCATAACCTGGTAATTCCATTGATAAACTTTACTTAAAATAAATTCCCTTGCTGCTTCCATGTTCTTATGTTAACTTTGTTTGATCTGAGGACAGATTATTCCATTCCATTTTCCTGTGTTTTCCCTATTTGTTCGCATTTGTTCCATGATTAAGTTTCTTATCATTTCAAACAAACTTATCACTGGCTTATCCCTAGCTTCCAAAATAAAGCTGTCGAATGACTCGCACATAGTGTTGAGTAAGATATCACACTTTGGATATGAGGAGAAGTGTGATCCGAACCATTGGACTAGGGGTTTATCCCAAAACCAAGCAACTGTTTTCTCATCTATGGGATGCATCTTCTTCATTGCCATATCAAAGTATTCAGGTGTAGTTGTAGTTGCAGCAGACCATAAGGCATCTTTCAATGCTTGACCACCAAAACCAGCATTCCTAAATTAGCATGCATATGCCCAACACAGAATCTATGATCTATATCAGGAAATACTATATGCATTGTTTCAATTAATCCCTTTTGCTTGTCTGAAATGAATGTCCTCCCATATGTATTCTGAGATCCCCTGTCTCTATGTAGCAAGGAAAGGAACCACGTCAAAGTAGCCTTTGTTTCACCCTCAACAAGTGCCCATACTAAGGGAAACATATTATTATTAGGATCAACGGCCACTGTGTACAACAGTTGCCCACCTTGACCTTTTAGATGGCATCCATCAACTGCTATGAGCGGTCTACAACCAACAGTAAATCCATTTTTACATGCCCCTAGGTAGATGTACATTTGCTTGAATTCTGATTGTTTTCTACCTTCTGTTTGCTCTTTCAATTTGACAGTTACTGTAGTGTTGGGTTGTATTCTTTCAAGTTCTTCACAATAGCTCCACATTAACTTAAATTGATCTTCATTTAAACCTTGAACCAATTTTAATGCTTTCTTTATCGCCTTACTAGCTTGGTGTTTGGAAATGTGAGTTCTGAGTTCAATCATCATTTCATCTCTAAAATATCTTGCTTGCAATTTAGATTAGTCCTGAATTTTTGTTTGTGGCTCTCAGCCAACCATCTAGAATTCAATGTTGAATTATAGTATGTCCATCCACAGTTATGGTTGGGATTATATGTTTTAATTTGAAAACAATGACCTTCTTGCATAGCTGATGCCCATATTGCGTTGATGACAGTCCTTGGCTTTGCATACAACCTTAATTCTCCTTTTGTCATTTCTCTCAAATTTTATTTCCTTCCCCTTGAGAGTTGCGTGAAACTTTGCAGCAGACTTGAATTCATTGGCACAACTAAACACCATCCCTAGTTTGAAATCAAAATTTTTGTCCATATGATCACGCGTTGGATTATATCTAGGTAATCTTTCTTCATCTAAAGAACCATCAAGACTGATTAATTTATCCATCTTCATTTTGTACCCCTTCAACTTGTTTTTCTTTTCTTTTTATACTTAATCACTCAACACCAAGATCCACATTTTTATCATACAAAATATCATGTCCAAATAATCACTGTCATAAAAATCTGAACAATCCAGTGGTGCATAAACTAAGATCCTCACCAACACTATCATATTCAACCATAATAAGCTTTTAAAGCATTTTTTTTTCCTTCATGGTCAACACCAGAACTACACAATTCATCCCCAAATTTGATTTGTCTTTGAACAATGATATCATAGTTCAAGTGTTCTAAATAAATCTCTAACTTCTTTATTTTCAAGAATGCTATAAACTAATTCAGAAACTTGTTCATCATTAACCAACGTCCTGCCCCCATTATGTAAATCCTCACCAAACTTGTGCCAAAACTAAACTTTTCTCATAACCATAATCAAGATCACCTGCCTTCTTATTTAGTTAATAAATATTTAGTTTATTTTATTCCACATAGTCAAACCAATCGATTTTTTCCTCGCACGTATCTCCTATAGGGTTCATGCAACAAGGCACCACCATGATACATTTTTATGGTTAACATAAAAAATTCTGAAATAATATCTGCATAAAATACTAACTACAACAACAAATATAATTAAGGGGAAAAAGAAAAAAGCAAATAACTAAGTATAAATAAATATTTTAATATGGACAAAAAGACAAATAGTGAGAACCCATCACAAATTATATAATGCATATGAGACAAAGTTTAAAGTGATGAGATTGTTTACCATATGTTGGTTTTTTTTATATATTTCTGTCAAATAAGAGTGATTATTATATATTTCTACTAATAAATGAGTGACTAAAATTGCGTTTTTCCCCAAACTATTTGATAAATCTCATCTGTATAATTTCACTCAAAATCTTAATTTTGTTAAGTAACTTCGTTTATAGAATTAAATTTATGAAGTATATCTTTTGGGTATATATGTTTTGCCCTCGAATTATGGATCAAATAAAAAATTCCATCCCCCAAACAATAAAATTAACATTTACCTCCTCAATACAATTTAAATTCAATATTTTCTTTTGAGGGGGTGAAATTGAAACTCTTCACCATTGATTCTCATTTTTCCACAAATTTCTTCCTTGTTATTTACTAGGACTGAAAAACAAGTCAAATGTTTGAACTTGAAATTAATTATTAAAAGTTCATTTAAGTTCGATTCATTAATATACTCAATCAAACTTAAATATATTTTTTTGTTCGATAACATTTAAAGTTCGGATCGATTTCAACTCGACTATTAAAAAATTATAAAATATATATAAAAAAATTATATATTCTAGATTTAATTAAAATTTATTTAAATAATTTTTTAAAACTAAAAAAAAAATCAAATAAAATTGAATAATAACATATTAAGATAATTATCCTCCACAACCAAGTCCCCCGCCACTTGTACAAATTTTTTTGTTCCCCCCGCAATTTTATTTTTTTTGAATACATTAAAGTCTTTCTCTACTGAATTCTGATCCAACATGTTCATTAAGTGATAATTTTGATTGATGGCTTTTGTTGAAGTGTTTTTGTATATGACTTAAACATTTTGAATTATACTTTTAATTATTTGAATATTATATGCAAAAATTAGATTGTCAAGACAATTATTAATCTTCATAAACAAGATATTTTTTATCATAACAATTCTTATTTTGTTAATTTTTTATTTATATTTTAGATTTTAAAACCACTCGAATATTTAGTACAACTTTTCTCTTTAATAAAATCATATATAATAATTCAATTTAAAATTAATTAAAAAAATAAAATTATATCGTCGTGATCACCCTTAGATACTACCCTAATCCACCACCAACACAATTACATCATCTCAAGAAAAAAAAAAATAATAGTACGTGTTGGATGTAAACGAATTAAGTCGAATCGAACACGTTACTTTTTAAACTTATTTGAATTTTTATCAATTTTCAAATATTATGTTGAGTTTGATTTAATTATTAATTGAATCGAATACGAATCGAGTTCGAGTAATTGATCTTTTTACACATATTTTTTATTTTTCACTAATTAAGTCGAACTCGAATCAAGTTTCAAATTTTATTAAATAAAAAAATATGTTTAAACTTAATTTGTTAAATTAATAAATCGAAGTGAAATGAGTTTTTAATGATGGATTTTGATTTCTTTTTAACCCTAAATACGTCTCCTAATAAAGATGTGAGAAATCAAAAAGAAAAATAGTGAAAAAAAAAGGTCAAAAATAAAAATAAAAATAAAAATTAAGGGCGTTAACAGAACGTCCCATTATTTTAAGGGGTACCTATTACATTTTATTGTTCATGAAAAACAAATTAAGCGTGAATCCGCCAAGTATTGAAACTCCAGGCGGAGGGGTTAGTTTGGAAAATTCTTTTACAGTCCTTATTTTATTATATAAAATAAACGTCATACAATAAATTATTATTAATAATCATAATTATTTTTCTCTAATTAGAGAAAAATAATTATGTAGTGAAATTAGATGAGATGGTTTCGGGTGATTTTTCTACAATAGGCGCACACATTGTCCGGAAATAGCATATTATTCGGGTCGGATCACCGAGACCATTCAAGACTTCATCCGTCCAAAGTGTATACAAAAAAAAGATTTAAAATTAAAATTAAAATTAAAATAAAATAAAAAGAAACCCTTGAGATGCAGTACCTCACGCTTCAACAACTGTACTGTTACACCCCCTTCATATTCCTTTCCCCGTCCCTCGAAACACTATAAATGTACACACAAAACCTCAGAACACGCACTCAAAGTTCTCCTCCAACTGCAGAAAATTGTTGAAACGGAAAAAATAATTAAAGAAATTTATAGTGTTTCCGCCCGTCACTGAAACCATCAATCATATTATCGTAGTTTAGTTAAGCAATTATTGTAATGGAGGCGTCTAGGGATGCTGAACCTCAGACGCAGCCCGAACCCTCCGCCGCGGCGGCGGAGGCGGCCGAAGAGCGGCAAGAACAGCAAGAAGAAGATGAAAATGAGGTTTTGATGGCGACAGCGCAGTCGTTGATGGATAAGATCACTTCGAACCCTGAGAACCCTAGCCCCAATATACTCCATGCTCTCTCCACTATTCTTGAGACTGAAGAATCCAGGTAGAATTTGTGTTGCGTGGTGTACAGAAGCATATGGATTCAAAGCAGTTTTTATTTGTTTAATTAAATGTTTATTTGTGTAATTTTTTCTTTGTAAAAGCGAGGAGGAAGGGAGTGGAGGGGGGGGGGGCTTTCATGTTTACGGTATTTTTAGGAGTGATTTTCATTTTCTCACTTATGTTGCTTGCATATTATTTGTGGGGTAGAGAAACTAATTTGAGTCGTGGTTTCTATTTATTTTAGGAGTTAGGGATTTATCTTGTGTAGTTTCATTTGCCGAAAAGGAAACCGTTCTGGAAGGCGCAAGCTGCCATGCTTCTGCAAACGCTAGGAATAATTCTCTTATTTTTAAGTCATGGAATTTGAGTTGGCCGGGGAGGGGGGATGGATTGCTTTTTTTTAATGTACGTGAATTTGCAGTATACAAGTTTTAGAGCTCGTTTGTTGGGTGAAAATTGAGTATATGAGAGAAGTGGAAGAATATGCGGGCGTTTACTCTTCTTGTTTAAAAAAATAATTGAGAGAAAAATTATGATAGTAGGTATATGAAATCTATTTAGAGAGTATGTTTGTTTCCGTTCAATGTAGGAGGAAAAAATGAAAAGTATAAGAATCAAAAGACATAAAAATCTTCAATTATCCATTTTTTCTCCTTTTTTTACGTGTTATCCATATCAGATTTATACGCCACCATCACTGCAATTATCTAACGAGCTTTAACACATCAATTTTTTTTAATAATTCTGAGATGTTAGTATCTGGAATGTATTTTATTTTTGTTCTTGTTTTTTGCTTATTAGTTGAGATATTGATGCAAAAGTTTTCAAGTTTAATTTATTAGTTGATTATTATTATTAGAAGTTAAAATTATTTTAATGGTTTATTGAATCATTATCTCTCACAAAAATAAAAAGAAAAGGATTGAGCAGAAAAAATAATCTTGCCTCCCACTTTATTTTCATTGTTTTTCATTGTATTGAACTGGGGATAGTATTTGAGATTTACTTCCCATTCGGTCACACCAAACAATTTAAAGGAAAATTAGTATACTTATCCTATGTAACATAATATCCACTCTCCCTTCCTCTTCGACTTCCCTTACCAAACAAGGCCTAAGATGCTAGGATGACCCTTAGTGAATATTGAAGTTTTGTAATTATAAATTACTTTTTACCACCTCAAAATTCTGTGATAACTTGTATTTTGATTTAGATTACTTTGATATTGTGTTTTGGTTGTGGGAAGTGACAAAATAAAATACAGTTTTATTCAATTTATTGATTGGGAATGCTTTATCCATTGTGGCATCTATTTGTATGATTTCGTATGTGTTGAAGTAAAATAAATAGACTTTCCCCAGTTTTTTATTTCACTATCAACGAAACATTTATTCAAGTTTATGAAAAGTGAAGATTCCTATCAAGTCAAACTAAATACAAATTACACAACAAGCATTTCTAATCATACAGGTTATCGAACTTCTATGAAGATTGAAGAACAAAGACAGTAGAGAGAGAAACCAAAGAGTGGAAATTGATAGAGGATATCTATAGAGTTTTGTTTTGTTTAATACTATTATTCTATCCCTACCTCAAACTGTAAAATGTATAAAATGGCTGGTTATATTCTCCTTGTCTTCCTTCCTACCTGGATATCACTTCATCTATTACTTGGTTTATAGCTTTGGCATGAGAACTTTGAACTTTGTATGTTGTTCTGAGATTTTTTGAGTTTAATCACACGGTACCTCAACTTGTAACATATTCCCCAATGTCCAGTAAAAGTCTTAAAGCTTGTATAGAACAGATTGCATACTTTTAGATGGATCTTGTCTTTCCTTTTGAATCGAAATATGTATTTCTCATCAATGAATTCTACTTTGAAATAGATGCATCCTTAATTTGCAAAATCATGCTGTTGATTCCAATGATCAATTCAAAATTGCATTGGGTTCGCACAGAATGCATATGCAATTCAAGAACATAATCAATTATTGACGCCCAAAAATATAAGATGCTCTGCCCCAACTGCTTAAATGGAGTGTTCAGTAATTGGAAAGATGGAGGTTTTGGCAGAAATGAAGATGCGCTATTGATGCTCTGAGGTTCTTGTTGTAATTTGGTGTTTCGGTTATTTACCAGCAAAACCATATGCTTGAAAATGGATATTGTCACCATTGGAAGATCATGTTATCTGAAGAACTTGGGCAATCTTGCGCTAAAGTATAGCTTATCTGAGTTTTCAACTGGGCATTGTGGCACTTGGCTTATTTGTGCTTATTCAATGCATTTGTTAAGATCAGTGTTAGACCTCCTATACTGCTGTTAGTTATTTTTCTACTGGTGGAAGTAAATATAAATCTCTGCATAGACTTGTTCCTTCTTACTCTACGGTTATCTGGTTTGTGCTCTGTGTCTTTCATTGGTTCTCTGCTTATGCTTCTAAAATTATTCATGCTGGCTTCATTTCCATGCTGTTTATACAATGCATAAATGCTATGGAGTCATGAGTAGTTATCTGAATCTTCATGTCAGAACATAGAGTTGATTACTTAAATTTATTATATCGAACTTATTTTGAGCGATAAAAGAGGCTCTATATGTCATCTGACAAATTCGTAAGTTTACTTCTCACATTCAAGGTGAATTGCAATGTTTACTGGAGTTTTGAATGTGAATTATCTTATCATAAGCTTTTGCCTAGTACCTATTTCATAAAACATCCGTTGACTGTAAAATGTATTTCTAGGTAAATGTGTACACCAAGCAGTTACAAATTTGAGGATTTGTAGCCATTACTGCATTTAAAGTTGAAAGGAATGAAATTAAATTGGAATCGTGTGAAATTGGAAATGCCAGATTGCCAAATTTCTGGCTCTCTAGGTTATTGTTTGTTTGTAGTCTGGTTCGGTTGAACTAAAGGAGGGGGGAGGGGGAGTACTGTTAAACAGACCAAGTCAGGATGCTTGTTATATCTGAAGTTGATTTCACCATTCAGAACTTCTTGGCATGTATTTGAGTTGATGGGAGTGTAGACTACAACACAGAAAGCTTTGCACTCCATTCATTAGTCTGGTTCAGTTGAACTGAAGGAGGGGGGAGGGGGAATACTGTCAAACACCAAGTCAGGATGGTTGTTATGTCTGAAGTTGATTTCACCATTCAGAATTTCTTGGCATGTATTTGAGTTGATGGGAGTGTAGATTACAACACAGAAAGCTTTGCACTCCATTCTTCCTTGTATTATGAAAAGAAGAAATCTATAATGATAATTTATTCTTCTTGAAGATTTTGTTCCAATGTTACAAGAGTTACTTTTTCTATTATTTTATTTAACATTTTGTACTTTTGTGATGTATAGATACATGAAAGATGCAGATCACTCTTCAACAAATAATGGCAGGTCTTCTCATAATATTGGACGACTTGGGAACCTTATTCGGGTATTTGGTTTTTTATTGCTAACTTTTGATTTTGCATTTGCCAACTGCTTTTGTACGAAGCAACTTCTGCTTCTGAATTGTGGGGTAGGGTAGAAATTGGGTCCCAGTGGGCTGCAGAGTAGGTTTTTGCTCTCTACTAAACCAACTTGCTGTGGCACAGGGACCTGCAATTATTATTTGTGTGGCCGGATGTAGCATAAGCTATCTTTCTTAACTAATGCTGGACTGTTGATTTTTTGTTTCTCTTTCTGCAGGAGAATGATGAATTTTTTGAACTGGTATCTTCAAAATTTCTATCGGAAAGTAGATATTCAGTATCATTACAGGCGGCTACTACAAGACTTCTTTTCAGTTGTTCGTTAACTTGGATGGTATGGTAGTAGCTGGCCTGTGTAACTATTATTATCATACGATATAGCTGCTGGTGTCGCTACTACTACTGCTTATACTACTATTTTTGTTGTTTTTGTTTAATGTCCTTGCCACATAGTTTTGATGTATGTGAATTGGAATACAGTATCCACATGTTTTTGAAGATGATGTTCTGGCTAACTTAAGAGGCTGGGTGATGGAGGAGATGCCCAGGTCATCTGGTGACGATCGTATCTGGAAGCATGACACAGGGAAAAGGAAGGCGTCAGATTCTGAAATGTTACGCACATACTCTACTGGTCTTCTTGCTGTATGCTTGGGCTGGTATGTTCTCAAACATCTTTTCTTTCACTTTCTTTTTGATCTTCTTTTGTGTTTTGCATCCATCTTGTTGTAACATTTTCTTTTGTATGTTGGTAATTGCAGCGGTGGTCAACTAGTGGAAGATGTCTTAACATCTGGATTATCAACTAAGCTAATGCGATATCTACGTATTCGGGTTTTGGGCGACACAAACACAAATCAGAAAGATGTTAATCCATTAATTGATAACAAAAGTGTGTCAAACATGGCGTGCCCAAAAGCCAAAGAGGAAGGTAGGTGTAGGTTGCGGCAAGTGGCGGAGAGTTCTCACTCAGATGTTGAGACTTTGAGAATGCACCCTAGTGAGAGGGATCGTGATAGAGATCCTGCTTTATTGGACGACCGTGATGGGGATCGTGAAAGGTGTGTCAGTAGGCAAGCATGTGGAGATGAATGTTGGGGTGATGAGGAACCTTCTGACAGTATGGCTCTTGAGGTTGATGCTCCTGAGCCAGAAGCAGATGGTGAAGAAAAATGCAACACTAGAGATTTTCGTGAGTCAAAAACGAAACTTTGTGGAAAATCCCATAAAGAAGATGACTTTGATGAAAATGCGAGAGACGACTCTTCCAGACGAAGGACAAACCGTGGATTTTCCAGATCACGAGGAAAGGGTAGGTCCAGCGAAGGGGTATCTGAGAATGAGCAAGCTTTGACCTCTCCAGGTTCTGGCAGTAGGTCAGGACAGGCACGGAATGTGAAAGATAGGAGTGTGACTAGAAATCAAGATCTGAGAAGAGTTTCAGATGCTAAAAAGGGCCTAGGTAGAACCAATGCTGATTATGTTATCCCTGAAAGAGACGACAATGATGATTGCTTCCAAGAATGCAAAGTTGGCTCCAAAGACATTACTGATTTGGTTAAAAAAGCTGTCAGAGCTGCTGAAGCTGAAGCAAGAGCCGCCAATGCTCCTGCTGTAGCCATAAGGGCAGCTGGTGATGATGCTGCCGAAGTGGTTAAGACTGCTGCATTGGAGGTGGGCATGCTTTTGTTTCTTGTTCAATGCATGTTCGCATGGACTTCTCATTACATATGTGTTTTCCCTCAATTCAGGAATACAGAAAGACAAATGATGAAGAAGCTGCGGTGATTGCTGCTTCAAGAGCTGCATCCACAGTTATGGATGCTGCTAACGCAGTTACTCTCTCAAGGTTGGTATTGATATCCTTCATGAGATGCCTTGCTACTGATTCACATTGGCTATTATGTCTGTTGTCATGTATTTTGGGCATTACCTTTATTTACTCTATCTAGATTTTGATTTAACCTTTTGCTTTTTGTAGAAATTCAAGCAATGTTGATGGTGATTCAGGGAATTCAAAGCCTACAGAACTAGAAATTAGTGAAGATGTTGCAGAATTTTTCATTCCTGACAGCTACTCCCTTGCAAAGCTAAGGGAGAAATTCTGTATCCAGTGTCTTGAGATTCTGGGGGAGTACGTTGAAGTTCTTGGTCCTGTTCTCCATGAGAAGGGAGTTGATGTCTGTCTTGCACTGTTGCAGCGAAGTTTTAAGCATAAAGAGGCATCAAACTCTATGCCCCTTTTGCCTGATATTTTGAAGTTAATCTGTGCATTGGCTGCTCATCGGAAGTTTGCTGCATTATTTGTGGATCGTGGTGGCATGCAGAGACTCCTTGCTGTTCCGAGAAATGCCCAAACATTTTTTGGTCTGTCTTCCTGCTTATTTACAATTGGTTCAATTCAGGTAATTTTGTTTTGCCTGTATGTCTCCAGTTGCTTCTACCTGCAATATGATCTGATTTCATTAGTTCTCCGTATGCCCCTTCAGCATTTTTATGTTTTCTCATATTTGTATCTTGATTCTTACTAGAATTTTTATCTCAAGCAAAGATTTGATTCACAAGATATCTTTGCAGGGGATAATGGAGCGTGTTTGTGCCCTTCCTTCAAATATAGTCCATCAGGTTGTTGAGTTGGCTCTTCAACTTCTTGAGTGTCCACAGGATCATCAAGCCAGGAAGAATGCCGCTTTATTCTTTGCTGCTGCTTTTGTCTTCAGAGCTGTCATCGATTCATTTGATGCACAGGATGGTTTGCAGAAACTACTCTCTCTTTTGCATGATGCTGCCTCAGTAAGATCTGGTGTACCTCCTGGGTCATCAAATAACTCAGGATCACTTCGAAATGATAGATCCCCAGCAGACGTACTGACCTCTTCAGAGAAACAGATAGCTTATCACACTTGTGTAGCACTGCGACAATATTTCAGAGCACATCTCCTCTTGCTTGTGGATTCGATTCGACCCACCAAAAACATTCGCAGTGCACCGCGGAACATTTCAAGGGCAGCCTACAAGCCACTCGACTTAAGTAATGAGGCAATGGATGCTGTATTTCGTTTAATACAGAAGGATCGGAAACTTGGTCCTGCACTCGTGAGGGCTCGTTGGCCCGTAGTTGACAAATTTTTATATTCAAATGGTCATATTACAATGTTGGAGTTGTGTCAGGTGTGATTCAGTTTTTTTTTATTGTTTTTGGTTATACATCTCACTGTATTCTGTTTTATTAATATATTTGTTTGCCTTTACAGGCCCCACCAGTTGAGCGTTATTTGCATGATTTGCTTCAGTATGCACTTGGTGTATTGCACATTGTGACTTTGGTTCCTTATAGCCGCAGACCTATCGTAAATGCCACGTTAAGCAATGATCGAGTTGGTATAGCTGTCATTTTGGATGCAGCAAATGGCGCTGGTTATGTTGAACCTGAGGTAACATGAGCACACCTGCGTTGGGCTTATTTTTGAAATTTTTTATCCCTTTATTGACTTTCGAGTAATATTTCATTGTCAAAATGTCAGATTGTTGAGCCGGCGTTGAATCTGTTGATAAATCTTGTTTGCCCTCCTCCATCAATCAGCAATAAACCAAGTCCCATCATGCAAGGTCAACAAGCTTCTTCCACCCAAACTGGAAATGGCCCTGCTATGGAGTCTAGGGACAGGAATGCTGAAAGGAATATCCCAGAGCGAGCTGTCAATATTCCTAGCCAGAATGAACCAAGGGAGCGAAATGGGGAACCTGCTTCTGTGGATAGAGGTAGCTCATCTGTTGGTAATACATCATCACAAGCGTCTGCATCTACAATGGCTTCTGGGTTAGTCGGAGATCGTAGGATATCTTTAGGTGCCGGAGCAGGTTGTGCTGGGCTTGCTGCACAGCTGGAACAAGGGTATCGGCAAGCTAGAGAAGCTGTTCGTGCAAACAATGGTATCAAGGTTCTTCTTCAGCTTCTCCAACCCCGGATGGTAACATCTCCTGCTGCTCTTGACTGTCTTCGTGCTCTGACATGCCGAGTTCTTCTTGGTTTAGCCAGAGACGATACAATTGCCCACATATTAACAAAGCTTCAGGTTAGTGTAGCTTTGGTACCGTTTATTTGTTTATCGCATTAACTTTTTCATGATTGCTTTAAATGAAATTCAGCTTTACAATTATTTGTTCATATTATTTATTTGATTTCTGTTTCAGGTGGGAAAAAAGCTATCAGAACTTATTCGAGATTCCGGGAGCCAGACCCCTGGTGGTGAGCAAAATAGGTGGCAGGCAGAGCTCGCCCAAGTGACTATTGAGCTGATTGGGGTAAGCACTAATTTATTCATAACAATGCTAGATTATGAGAGGGGGAGCTTAACCTGAATGTCTGTGTGCATTAGCTTTTAATACATTGCAGTTTCAATACATTTCTTGTATATGCACTAAGTCACTTTTCATGTTCAATCCTGGTCAAATTAATGAAAGCCAGTAAAATTATGTTAGAGTTTATAGCTGAATAAAGAAAAAAAGAAATGATTTTGGCTAGGATGGATTAAAATCTTAGAACCCACCACCATTTCTTAATTATCAGTGTACTAATCATTAACCGAATTTGATTTTCAGAGTTCCCTGCACTTCTTATTTCTCCTTGATATACCTTGTTTTTGGCCGTTAAGACAGGCTACACTTCTTTTTGGCTCTCGATTGAGTGATATCTAATGCATGGCCCTGCACGTCTTATTTCTCCTTGATATACCTTACTTTTGGGCATTAATACAGGCTACGTTCTTTCTGGCTCTTGATTGAGTGATATCTAATGCTTGGCTACAATATATTTCTAGAACATCTGGAAAATATGTAATTTCTGTAAGTTAAATTGTTGATGTCATTAGCATAAAGTTTCCAGATATAATTTCTGTAAGTTAAACTGTTGATGTCGTAAGCGTAAAGTTTCCAGGTATAATTTCTGTAAGTTAAAATGTTGATTTCATAAGCATAAAGTTCATCCGTTGCATCTTCTTTTTATACAATATCAATATTGCTCCTGATTAAGGATTTATATCTCTGTTGTATTCATAAAGCTGTTTTGCAATTTGAAGGTTGTAACTAATTCTGGGCGTGCAAGTACATTAGCAGCTAGTGATGCTGCTACCCCAACTTTGAGGCGTATTGAAAGAGCTGCCATTGCTGCAGCTACTCCTATTTCTTATCATTCTAGGTATTTGATGATTCTTGTTCTTGACCATACATGCATGATGATTTCTTGTTCTTTTTTTTTTCTTCATAATATGCACCTTCCTTCAAATCTCAGGGAACTTTTGCTCCTGATCCATGAGCACCTTCAAGCATCTGGTTTAGCAGAAAGTGCAGCTGTACTTCTCAAAGAGGCTAAGTTGACGCCCTTGCCATCTTTGGCTGCTCCATCATCTTTAGCACATCAAGCTTCTGGACAGGAAGCTTCGTCAGTACAAATTCAATGGCCATCTGGGCGTGCCCCCTGTGGATTCTTGTCGGATAAATCAAAAGTTTCTCTTCATCAGGAGGATTCCAGCTTGAGATGTGATTCAGCTGTCGTGTCTTCAAAGAAGAAACCATTGTCATCCTCAGATGCACATGGTTACTCAAAACCTAAAGTAGAGGACAGCCCGGTACCATCGAACAGCAAAATAAATGTCAGTTCACAAAAACTTTCTGTAGCTGCAGATGTTGCAGGAACTCCATCAGTATCTGCTTTGAAATCTGGTGGCGATATGGACATTCAGATTAGAACTCCAATAGTGTTGCCTTTGAAACGCAAATTGACAGACTTGAAAGAAAGTGGGTTGGTCTCATCGGCAAAAAGACTTAATACTGGTGAGCACTCACTTAGATCTCCCGGTTTTACGACACCCAGTACTGCTCGTAGAAGTGGTCTGCAGTCGGATGCAAACCTTTTTTGCACACCAAGCTCTACTCCAAAGGATCATCACAGTCGCTTGGTGCCAAATATTCTGTCATCTGATATTGATGAAAACCAGTTAACTGGTCAGACTTCTTCCTCTCAACATGGACTTCTGAGCGATCCACAACCTTCTGGCTCTGAACGGCTTACCTTGGATTCTCTTGTTGTTCAGTATTTGAAGCACCAACATCGCCAGTGCCCAGCTCCTATTACAACTTTACCACCTCTTTCACTCTTGCACCCTCATGTTTGTCCTGAACCAAGAAGAAGCCTTGATGCTCCATCAAATATGACATCCCGGCTTAGCACACGTGAATTTAGAACTATGTATGGGGGAATCCATGGACATCGCAAGGATCGTCAATTTGTTTATAGTAGATTCAGACCATGGCGAACTTGCCGAGACGATGCTAGTGCCCTTTTAACTTGCATTGCCTTCCTTGGAGATTCTTCTCGGGTTGCTGCCGGTGGCCATACTGGGGAGCTGAAAGTGTTCGACTCTAACAGCAACAATGTGTTGGAGAGTTGCACCAGTCATCAGTCTCCTCTTACACTTGTGCAGTCCCATTTTGCTGGGGAAACTCAACTTATTCTTTCTTCAAGTGCAATGGATGTTCGCTTATGGGATGCATCCTCGGTTTCTGGTGGTCCTAAGCATTCATTTGAGGGAATCAAAGCTGCACGATTCAGTAATTCAGGTGCAACGTTTGCAGCATTACGATCAGATTCACCCCGCCGAGAGATTCTTTTGTATGATATTCATACATGTCAGTTGGATCTGATGCTGACAGATACATCTAACAACTTTTCTGGTCGTGGCCATGCATATTCTCTTGTTCACTTTAGCCCATCAGACTCTATGCTGCTCTGGAATGGAGTTTTGTGGGATCGTAGGGGCTCTGGCCCAATACATCGCTTTGATCAATTCACTGACTATGGTGGTGGGGGCTTTCATCCTGCTGGGAATGAGGTATGGGTTATGTTAAATTGTTAAATAGACGTGTTACACATTGCAATCATTCTTGGATTGTTATGTTATATGCAGATTGAAGGGCGTTGTTCTCATTAGATTTTTTTTTCCCTCCCAACACTTGAAATTTTTTAACAGGTCATTATAAACTCTGAGGTCTGGGATCTCCGCAACTTTAGGCTTCTTCGAAGTGTGCCATCCTTGGATCAGACAATAATAACATTTAATGCCAGTGGTGATGTTATTTATGCAATCCTGAGGAGGAATCTTGAGGACGTCACTTCAGCATTTAACACTCGTCGTGTGAAGCACCCTCTCTTTTCCGCTTTCCGCACTGTGGATGCTGTCAATTATTCCGACATTGCCACAATCCCTGTGGACCGTTGTGTACTCGATTTTGCAACTGAACCAACTGATTCTTTTGTGGGTTTAATTACAATGGATGACCAGGATGAGATGTATTCGTCTGCTAGGGTGTACGAAATTGGTAGACGCAAGCCAACAGATGACGATTCTGATCCCGATGATGCGGAAAGTGAAGAGGAAGAAGATGATGAAGGCGATGATGATTCAATTTTGGAAGGGGATCTAGATGGGGATGGTGATAGCGATGCTGATGATATGAGCAATGATGATGACAGTGTGAGTGAGTTTGATGATGATGAAGAAGATGATGGGGATTTCATAATGGAAGACATTGATTTTGATGGCGGTGGGATTCTGGAGATTGTGACTGAAGGTGACGAGGACGATGATAGTGAGGTCCTTGAATCTTATAGCAGTGGGGATGAGGACGATTTGTTGTGATAGAAGGGATACAAGTCGTATTTTGGCAACAGCTATTATCATGTCTCTGGAGAATAAGGTGGTGTTTCCCTCTCTCAAACCTAGGAAGAAGGAAAGTGAACCATGAATGAGTTCCAAGATTATATCGATAGCAAAGATGAGATGTAATTATAGGCTACTGGTTTCAAACTTTTTAAGGGAAAGAAAAATCTTAGAATTTTTACAGATTTTGGAAAGGTATTCAAATTTTGTTTTGAGATTGCTTTGTCCTGCTTTTAGCTTTACTTGACTCCAGTTTGGCCCTTCTTCCCATATTCTTGTGTTTCTTGTACATGTACAAGTTCACTCATCCTTTTTCCCTATACCTTAGAGATGAGATGAGGATTTAAAGAAATCAGACAATCCAGCAACATCTTACTTCTGGGATTGCATTCTTGAGCGCAAAAGCCAAAGCTAATGAATCCAATTACAAACTTTTGGATGAGTTCTGCCAATGAATGCAATTACAAAGTCTTGGATGAGTTCTTAATCAATAGGCAGGACTATGGCCAAAATTAATACTGGAAAGTGGTCCTTAAACAATTTCTACAATTTATCAATTACAATAAGTATGGAACTTGATCTGCGATAATTGGCCTGCAAAGATTTAACTACACCACTGCTGCATGAGTAGGTTGCTTAACTTCAAATTGTTGCAAGATTTTTTCAGTGTGTTTTCCTTGGTAGGTTTTTACCATTTGGCTCACTCATGAAAAGTTAAAAGAGGTGAGGAAGTATACTTGCACTAAAAAAAATGATATTATCCCCAAAATCATGATTTTACAGTTGTCCTACTCATTTAACTTCCTTAGAAGATGCAAAATGTAATTTGCATACATTTTTTCTTTTTTCTTTTTTATTCTTTTATTATTTGTTTTTTGCGAATTATTGTTATTCTTGAGAATAAGATTTGATTGTCGCATAAGTGTAATAATACGTCTTACATCAATTCGCGTACAAGTGTAATACATCAATATCACATGTTACATTAATCCGCACGCATGTATTAAACTTGTTAATGAAGAAAGAGTATTTTTAATATGAACACAGCAAAAACTGTAAAGAAGACTACAAATTAACAGGAATTACAGATGGCAGGCTTCTTGAGAAAGCTCAATTCATTTAAACTTGTTCTAACCTAACACCATCAAACAGAAAATAAGTTATGTTCTTTCATCAAGAAACAACAACAGGAAAGAATCTATTCCCGGCTAAACTCAATCTTTTATATACATACACAATTTTAAGTTGCCTAAAAATTTCTTTCTTTCTTCTTTATACCCCCCTACACGATAATAAAATTCAGAAACCAGCCATGAGAAAAAGAGAAGACCTTGAAAGGGCACCTCTCTTAGAAATATTTCTGGAACTATGTAATATTAGGGCACCTCTCTTAATTAGAAATATTTATGGAACAACTATGTAATATTCATCAAATATCATTTCTTCCATGTCCACTTCAGTTTCAAATTTCAATGTATTTCTTAGTCTTGCATTGAGCAAAATAGAAAAGATGTAACGATCTGATTAAGCCCTTGATCACCTTATTTTTCTTTATTCTGAAGTGCTTGACAAGTAGTCTGTGTGTCATGCATGAATCAATGTGCAGCCAGTATTTTGCTCTTGAATGCTTCTAGACAGTCTTCTTGATAAAGGCATGACAACTAAAACACCATGATTCACCAGGAAAAGGTGACTTAGTCTTCGTTAAATAACTATAAAGCATAACAACAAAGGATCTTTTCGGATAAAAATGAGGCTGTCCGCCTACATTTGTGTTCATGAAGCTAGCCAGATAATGATTATAATAATTTTACGTTCAACGTTTTAGCCAAGTCAGCACGGAAGATTTTGTTTAATACTCTGGGACAACTGGATCATTTCTAACATGAATTGAGGTAAGTTTCTTCTGGGATTGATCTTATGTCGACAACATCAGAAAAATGATTGTTATTGCTCGTGGAAGAAGAGTTGTTCAATTTTGTTTCTGTGTTCACATTAGTATTAGTCAGTATTAAATGTAACAAGGGTATTGGAACCTTGAAATTTGATTAAATTATACTGAAGTGCATGACAAGTAGGATACCAAGCTGCAGTAATGTTGATTGCACAAAAATTATCTTTTGTTTTTTTATTTATTTAGCAGAATTTCTAAATTATAAAACTAACAAAATGTGCAAACAGGCAGCAAGCCACCATGTTTGAGTGAGACTTTTCGACATCAGAACATAGCCAGACTTAAATGTCCTTTATTATTGAAAAAATATTATAAAAATTAAAGAATTAAGCATAATTTTCAACAGGGTATTGAGAATGGCTTATTAACAAGCTAGTTAACATTTTTTTTTTTTTTTACCTTATCTGGTTATTTATCAGATTATTAGTTTAGAAAAGTTTCAAGAGTTGTCTGAAACAAATGCATTGAGGCCTCCCCTTATAAGCAAAATTACCATCTCCATTAAAGGCTTTCAGATCCAGCTTCATGGGCAAATTGTTTAGTGCTGTTTGTTATTCCCTCTCTCATACATCTTAATCAACCATTAAAATTCATCTGCTAGTTGAGGGACACAAGGGAGCAATCAGGAGTCATTAAAAAATAATAACAATTTGAAGTGCTAAACAAGTTAAGAGAAGATGGAGATGGATAGCTACTCTTGAAGTTGACTGTTCTTTAAAAGCTCATCTGCAAAAATAATTTTTATGCTAAACTTATCGTTGCAAGATTATAACGACTCCACTATTGATAAGAAATAACTAAAATACAAAATGCTCCCTTCAAATTTATCAAAATCTTACTGACAGTATCAAAACAGCACGAAAAGTGGATAGAAAAAGAATTAGTCATTTAACATCCCATGGCAGAAACAAGATTTCTTTATGTTTTTTGTGATTTGAATTCTTGTGTTTAGTTCGCTTTACAACTATTGAACTTCTAAAGAAGGATTTTCACTTAATAAAGTATCCAAACATATTGCAGATTCATGAGGCAGATGAACATGAGTGAAATACAGAACATTTTCCTGGCTTTTTTCTCATTAGATATATTAAATAGGAAAAAACAATGTGTTTATGTTCAAATGAATTAGATAGAGATTTTAGCCATTCTTTTAAGCACAAATAAAGCATGAATTTTGCTGATACCTGCACAGTACAGACTGAACAGTTCAAGAGTGCAGCTTTTAGCTAACAACTTCTTGATGTATGATTGGAGTATGATTTTTTCAACCATAAGTGAAAATACTATTTAAGACAAAGGAAAATATTAGATTTGACGGATTAGGTGAAGGATATTATGAGGTTGGACCTCTGAAATACAACTCATATGTTTCAGTCTAATTAAGTAAAGATCAAATAGTATGATACACATGACAATATTTAAGAATACTTGTCATCTTGAACATGGCAAAATTAAGAATAAAGTATGTTAAAATAATAAAAACCTTGACAAAGAACAACAAATTATTTAAAAAACAGATAGATGTGTACTAGAAAAATGGGATAAGCGTCTAAGTTTACATTTTCAAGTAGCTACACATTTCATATTGCTGGTCTTTAACTATGTCCTTAGGGCAAGCTTATGGTTTTGGAATCTCAAATGTGACATATTGTGCCGAATTTAGTTAAAACAATCGATAATTTATCCTTTAATATACAATATGGTTTAACTTCATTACTTCAAAACTAATTTCGTTCTAATTACAATTATTACTACTTAATAAACATAAATAGTTTAAGCCTACTTGGGCTTGGTATTATTGTCTACTGTGAAAAGTCTTAACACCCTTATGTTAGTAGTGATTTCAACCTGTCTTACCTTGAAGCTGGTCTGAGCAAATTATAGTCTCAAATAATACTATGCATGACATCATATTTTAGTAGTGTACAAGATCATAATGTAAGAATACAACTTTCAAATTATCTTTCTGTTACCTAATATGCACTTTTCTCTACACATAGAGTCCTCCATGGATTCCGAGTACAACAGTATCCATTTGTTTATTTTTCTGAATTCTGAAATAAATATTATTAGGAATTTATTCCAACCTAAAATTCTTCCAAAAGTTTTTTTCACTAAAAATGAAATAGATGTAGTGATTGTCCGACAAGAAACCATGCAGTAAGAAGATCTTTTTTAAAAAAAAGGTGATCACCGTTGCTCACACTCAAAGAATTTTCAGTTCAACCAAAAATGAATGATGGGTCCAATCAGTTTTAGCCCTACTTTGTTAAAGGGTATCTTGATCAATCCAAACCTTAGCTTATATTAAGGGGCTACCCTAGCTGTCCATGGATTGAAATCTTAACTAATATTACCTTTTCGGTCTCTTGGAAAAATATTTTACTTCACATAAAGTAGGAGATGAAGTAATTTATACACATACATTACCTACTGTATTTATTTATGATCAGCCCTATATCTCATTCAAAATTGCATATAACAAGTACTAAAATTCTATCGTATTTAAACTCGCATTTATAAAGAGAAGAAAAATAATATAACCAGTGAAGCCAGACATTGTCCTGAAAGATTTGGACTCCAAAAGCTGAAGACATGCATGCTCAAAAGCAAGAACCATATATGAATGTAAAAAGTGGTTATTATACTGCACCTGTTATAAATTGATCCAGACCTCACTTGCAAATTGTTACATCACATCTAGAATAGATAACATAAAATGTTGAATATATATTGTATATTTGATTATGAATTAATATAGAATGGCTCAATCTCTTACAGTTATCCATTGTCCGACTCATAGGTTTCAAAAAGAGAGACGAGAATCCAAGAGAGGTCTGAGAATGGACTTTGCCATACCGTACTGCTGTCCGTCATTTGCTCCAGCCTCCATATGATCATTTTCTTTTAAAACAGATATGGAGAATTATTTAGATGCTTTACTATAGATTATCAGAAGCCAGCAATAGCTTTAATCTCCCCAACACCTCATACCTAGTATTTAACAGTAAATCCAACCTGCGCTGCCAAAATAGAAAGAAAAACCCATTCCAAACCTGCGCTATATTTTGCACTAAAATGAAGTTATCTACAGTGTCGCACCATTTCTGGTGCAGCATGTAGACTGCGCTATCAATTTTTTTAGTTTTTTTTTAAATTATATTTATTTATTATATTTAAAAATATTTTAGAAATTTATATTTTATTCTAATTGTATATTTTTCAACAAAATTATTTTTTTATATTTTATATGTACTCAAATATTTTTAATAAAATATAATTATTTTATCATAATTGGTATTATTAAGATTAAAATATTTATATGTTCCTTATAATAAATTATATAGATTAGAAATAAGACAATTTAAATACATTGTAAGAAATGCGAGAATTACATAATATTTATATGAAATCATACCACTTAAATTTAAATAATATTAATATTAATACAAAATAAAGCATTAACTAAAGTAATTATTTAATAATTCGGTAGACTTGTTCCGGATCCTATTTAATTAATTAAAATAGTTATTATAAATGAAATAATAAGAAATATTCAAGAAATATTATTTTTAGAGTAAAATTTAAAATAAATGGGTTGAGATTGAATTTTAAGTTTGATATAGAAAGTGTACCATTGTAGTGCAAAAATTACGCTAAATTAGAGTTATGGGCTTTAGTGCATGTTTAATGAAACTTTTTGATATATTATGTATTGAATTAGTTACAATAACTCATTATTAGGATTTATATAGGGAATAGTAGGGTCCGTAAGTCTAGCAAGTTACGAACTTGTGTAAAAATTATATATTGTAAATCTTGGTTCTTAACATAGTGCTATTATGTTAAGATGAACCAAATTTTTGGTTGAAGGAAGTGAGACAATTTAAGTAAAAAGGTTATACGTAATCAAAGACGTAAGATTTTAAATTTCCAAAAGATTACACATGATATTTATATTTATTTTCAAGTCAATAGAAATAGGATGGCCTCATCACAAGTAATTACTCCAAACAGTATTATTAATATATAAAATAATTCTTTATTGCGATACAAATATTAAAGTAACCTAAGACGCACTTAATAATTGTCTATGTAGAAATAATTCTAGATATCTAATACGTACTCAATAACAAGAATGTCGAATCCTTTTAGACTTGTTCCTATTTCAATTGAAGTATCAAAAAGCATAAATTTAACAAGAGCAATATTTTCATAATAGCGACACAATATTATTAATGACTTTTCAATAGCTAAAATATCTCCCAGCAATGGTCAAGTACCGTGTACCTTAAGACCCATATTAGGTGAGAGCTTGGAAATTAATCAGTCTACTGTTTCTTTCCTTTCTTCGCATTTGTATTCCAAATTTTCTTGCTCAACTCAAGCAAGGCAGATCTATATTCATCTCTTGCAAGAATCTAACACACAGCTAAATCCCTCATACCTCTTTGTTTGCATCATGTTGTGAATAAACATTTTACTATCTCAACTTTGAAACACATTTATTTCATTCAAGTAAGCAAAAGTGCTCCATTTTTCTTGTAGGACAATTAAATCAATCACCTCAAACTCTTGGGAAAGAAATTATATATCCCGATCTTCAAGTTTTTGTTTTTCCTTTTCACTCTTCTAGCATATACAAGTAATAGGGAGGCAGCAGATAAGATTTTCCTTTCTCGTTTTTTTAAAATTTCCTTATTTCTAACACAATATCTAACTAGGGTTTTCGTTGTTCTATTTTCAAATATTTCTTGAAGTATTCAGCACACTAGTTAGAAAAGACCAAAGTGACACAAGAAATAGGAGGTAGCTAGCTAGCTAGCAATGGAAGGAGGCGAAGTGAAGGAGGAGAAATTACCACCCGGGTTCCGATTTCATCCAACGGATGAAGAGCTCATCACATACTATCTGATTAACAAGATTTCTGATGCAAACTTCACAGGAAGAGCTATCGGAGATGTCGATCTCAACAAGTGTGAGCCGTGGGATCTTCCAGGTAGTTGTAACCTCAAACCTTGCATGCTTTACACATGGTAGGTTGAACGGCAAGTCATAGATATATTTTCTGTGAAAGCATATCTATATAGCTAGGGTTTGGACATAACAAAATCAAGCATGCTAAAATTAGGGTTTTCTAGGAAAATAGATACCTGGCCTTATATTTCTGATGGAAGATCTAGCGTTAGTTCAATGAAAGAACAAAGAAATCGATGAAAAAACACTATACACACACAAAGAATTGAAAATCAGTGTAGACTTGCATGTTTTGTCAGGCAGCTCTTGTCTGAAATGCAAGAAATTTAAGGAATATTAACAAAACTAGAAAAGGTTCAGACAACAAAAATAATTGGATAACTTTAAAATATTTTTTTTCACCAAAGTTTGGATGAGCCAGTCAGCTGGTGAGGTTGTTTCTTGTTGGTATTTCTAAATATCAAGAATTTGAAGATTTCTCAACAAACCCTCAAAATTTTCAAGTGCTTAAAAGGACTGGCCTTCGTTAGTATCCAATCTTTTACTAATGAACTTAATTTATTTCCCTTTTCTTTTGGTGTCGTGCTTTGTTTTTTATTATCAATATTATTATTAATTTCTTCGCAATAATATCATGAACTAGGGAAGGCAAAAATGGGAGAGAAAGAGTGGTATTTCTTCAGCCTCCGGGACCGGAAATATCCAACCGGAGTGAGGACTAACCGCGCCACCAACACCGGATACTGGAAGACCACCGGAAAAGACAAGGAGATATACAACAGCAACACCTCGGAGCTGGTCGGGATGAAGAAAACGTTGGTGTTTTACAGAGGAAGAGCTCCTAGAGGAGAAAAAACCAACTGGGTCATGCATGAATATCGCATTCATTCTAAATCTGCATATAGAACCAGCAAGGTATTTTTTTCTCAATTTCTGTTCTTCTTTTTTTTTTTTTTTTTTTTTTTGCTGCTGTGTGTGATTGTAGTAGTTTTTAATTCACCATTGGTTTCTAATAAGCATGCATGTATGTGTGGTAACTAAAGAGCTGATTAGAAGTATT
Organism: Paulownia fortunei; assembly: GCA_019321725.1. Taxonomy (NCBI): domain Eukaryota; kingdom Viridiplantae; phylum Streptophyta; class Magnoliopsida; order Lamiales; family Paulowniaceae; genus Paulownia; species Paulownia fortunei. The sequence continues at coordinate 3,797,835 of CM033122.1, read as the reverse complement.
AAAATCTTGAGAAATGCTATAAATTATCAGCATTTTTCAAAGATTTTTGATTAAAAGTATTTTAGCTAGAGTCATTGAATCCATCAAGGTTTGTTTATTGTAAAAGTTTATTTCCGAAATTAGGAAAGATGGTGAAGGTTGATGTATAGCAGGACTCTATTAGTTTGTAAGTTGATTTTTCTTCTAATGAAAATTATGGATTTAGCAAAAATGCCTAGTTTTTGTCAACGTTACTTATTATAAAGTTAATCCAACGAGTCACGAAAATAGATTTACATTTGTCATTACAGGCCAATGAGAATAGGAATGATCCATTATAAAGAAATATAGTCGTAATTTTTATTTAATTAGTTAAGTATAACAAGATTAAGTATCGAGTAAAATTTTCAATTATCACAAAAATACATAGGTTGCTCGCTAAGGTTCTAGTAAAATTCATTGTCCCAGATGCATAAAAAAAACATAAGCAATTTGAATTAATCTTTTCAAGCATGTTATTTATTTTTTTTTTATTTTTTTTTGCCCATATGATTAACCCTTATTTGATCAAGAATAAGCTTTCAACAAAAGTTACAAAAAAAGAGCTAGGCACAGTGATGACTTTATTTAGCCTAATTGTAGCAAATTATGACTTTAATTTTAGCTACATACTCAAAAGATGCATATTTCCAAATTTATAGTTGATATACATATAATAAAACCATAGATTTACTATGTTTTTATTTCATATTTGTGGTTACTTAATTTGTATTTTTCTTAGAGAACCCCCTTTTATATAATTTGTGATTAGCAGAAAGACTAATCTTTCCTAAGACTTTGCATACTTGTATATGCTTAAGTTTGAACTTGTTTATTTTGGGAATAAAGAAACTGAATTTTAATTGCTTGTACTTGGAAATCAATGTTCTTCTCAACCATTTCTCTGACACTTCTCTGCTCTCACTGAATTATGTATGTTCTTATGCCATACGTTTGATCAACCCACATGCTCCAAGCAAACATACCCTATAACTTCCTCTTACATCTAAAGGCCAGGGATGTGCAGTTTTCTTGCAAGAGTAAAGACCAATTAATCTTCTTACATTAAGGCATCCAATCTAGTCAATTAATAAATCACACTTGCAACTTGTTTTAATTAGTCTTTAGTGACCTGAAATATATGAGAGTATAAAGCATCACGTTATAGTTTACTATATAGTAATCAGCTCCAGTGTGTGAATTTGTGTATATTCATATATGTAATTAGTAAAGTTAGTTTTGTGCAGCTCATTTTATGTCATCAACCTAGATCCTAAGTGGCTTGTAAATCATTGGAATATAAATAATGATATTATTATTTCATTTTATGAAATCATCATATCTACATCTAAGGGTTCATAAACTCACTTGGACACTGTCAAAATGGGGATGACATTAAATTTCTCGTTTTCTATATAACTGAATATATATTTTTTTGAAAAGAAATATGCTAATATGGGGTCTTGTTTTTATTACTCTTTTAAATAATGCAGCAAGATGAGTGGGTAGTCTGCCGTGTGTTCCAGAAGAGTGCTGGAGGGAAAAAGTACCCTTCAAACCACTCAAGGGCAGTTAATCCCTACACCTATAATCTTGAAATACCCCAAAATCACATGCAATCACAAATGATTCAGCCAGACAACTTTCAGTTCCCTGGAAGAAACTACATGACTCCAGCAGAAATTCAAGAATTCAACAAGGTTTTCACTGGCGCTGGCTCAACTAGCATGATCAACTTGCCAATCCCACCACAAGTCAACTACGGGGCCGCTGTAGGAGGCGGCTGTTTCACCATATCCGGCTTGAACTTGAACCTTGGTGGCGGTGCAGCCCCTGCTCAGCCGCTCATGAGGCCAGCAGCAGCAGCAGCAGCAGCACCTCCGCCTCCAGGAATGAACCAACAAGATGTGACCTCAGCCATGCTGAATGGTGGTGTTGCAATTGCTACTGATCAGGCTGCAGGATATGGGGGAGACATGAATAGTGCAAACACAATGAACAACAGGTTTATGGCCATGGATCAATGTGCTGATTTAGATAACTACTGGCCTTCTTACTGAATGAAAAAGGGAGGAAAACAAGAAGATTTGGTGAAATTTGGAGCCAAGTGTATGATAAATTTGTAATGTAGCTAGAGAAAAATTTGTAGTTTAATTACTACTGCCTTTTGCTTTGAGTATTGATGGAGAAAACTTAGTCTGTTACTTTGTTACAGGTTCTTTATTTGGCAAGCCATTGAAGTGTACTAAAAGGATCATCACTTCATGAGCAGCTGCTGTTTGCTAGAACAATAGCTACTTTATGCAGATTGGATATTTCAAAACCTAAGCCCCCCAATATTGGATTGCTCTGCATTTATTATCATCTTTTCAACCTGCAAACATTTGTCATTGCCTGGATTTTAGTGAGGAAAAAAATTTGAGAAAATTAAATTTCATGGTGTTTTCATTTTGAAGATAATCATCACAGTTTAAATAATTTTAGGGTGTAATTTAATAGCTTTTAAAAAAATACAGTAAATTGATAGATATGTGTTTCTTTCCATAATGAATTTCTTACGAATATTCTATCACATTTTCTGTCAAAACAGATGGGAAAAATCAATTTTCCTTAGCATTTGTTAATGTTGATTAAAATTGAAGATGCAAATATAGCGATAAATTTTAAAATTTAAAGTTTTTGAAACCCAGTATCTATTTGCTGCTCTAAGTCAATGAGCGGAAATTAACCAAATATCCAGCCCATGAAATTCTGTGAAATACTGTGAGAAACGTTCTAACAAAAGATTCTATCCCTCCAATATTTCCTTCTTTCAAGTCTGGTGATGGTGATTGAACTACAGTTTGTCAACTTTGAGTAGTTTTAAAATTTACCTCAACAAAAAAACGTCATGCTACATTGTACTGAAGAATTAGGAAACTAAGAAATTTCAAATCCACAAGATATCCACTACACTTGTTTTCAAATTTTTGAATTACAAAGAATTTCATATTTTTAGCTTTCATTATAAATTATATTTTCAATTATGAATTTCAAATTCCACCTACTATTAGAAATATCTAAAATCCTCAACTCTAAATATTTTCCACAAATCCAAATCCTCCATGCAAACATATGATAACAAAATTTATAGAAAGCCTCATTTGAAGAAGGACCACCTTTTACTGAAATTAGCCAATAAACTCACCTAAATACCATATAGCTACTGAAACCAGCAACCCCACCCCCGGAAACCAACCACACAAAGAGGAAAATAATGATTTTAAAAAAGAAGGAAAATAAAAATAAAAATGAATATTAGTCTACTCAGTAGCTTTCCTGCCATGGGAGCGCCTATGAGGTGGTGGAATACTAGAATTCAGACAAATTTCTGGGTTACATAAATGGAACATAATCATCAAGAAATTTTATATCTTACCGACAAAAACGTAAACTCAGATTTAACCGTAGTTGGGGTGGGAAGTTTCGACAGCCAAAAGAGAGAAAGAATAGAAAGAAAAAAACAACAGCTTGACGACATAGATATCAAGCGCCATGATACACAAATACCTGAACTACCAATTTTGAAACTACGCCTGAAACATCCTGAAAACTACAATAACCTATCCCCATTTTTTTGTTCTACATATGAAACTGAAATTTGCTAAAACTTCAAGATAGACGGCGCATAGAGCTCTTAAAGCTGAGCCCACGGGCGAGGGAACACAGTAACCTGCGCAGAATGACAAAGAACAATGGAAATAATGTCGGTCCCATCAAAATTCAGAAGTAGAAACTATGTTTGTGTCTGTAACATCAGCCAAGGTAGAGGAGGCAACACAAGTAGATTTAAAAGCAATTACTATTGTTTCTTTACTTCTTTACAAATTACAACTACTCCATCTGTTCATAACAAGTAATTGTCATTCCACGATATTTACAAATAGTGGAAAAAATACCGCACACGAGTACACATCTGTATGTGCATGGAACCACAAAGAAAATGAAGGTCGTTTATGTAGTTAATATTCCAGCCTACCTGTGAATTGAAGCCCTTGATGCAGGGGTTTGAGGATGGTAAGGGTTTGCCTATTCTGTGCAGTCCATGCAACTCCAATTCCCATTCCACCCATACCCCCGCAAACATAAACAAGGTCTGTCTATGCATGTATTTTCATGTATGCAATGCATATGCACATATATAACATATATGGAAGACATGCTCATAATCCTGGCATAAAACAAAGATTTACAAAAGTTTTAAAGCACACCTTGTGTTAACAAACAGGGGAGTGCTTTTACTGGCTTTACTTGTCTGGATGTACACGTTTTCCTTTGCGGCGAGAATTGTTTGAATTACCATTTCGGATGGGCTTTTTCGACTTTTTACTGCAATACAAATGTCAATGGAGAAAAAACCTTAAGTGTTTTGGTAGGAAGACATTAAGATAAAAATTGGAGCTAGAAACATTCCAAATATCCAAAAGCAACATTACAACATTTTTCTCAAATAGCAATACGAATAAGTAGACCAAATTACTAACCCAAAAATGGCTGAGCATATTTTCAACAGAAAAATGATAGGCAAAGCCAGCAGTGCCGAGGCCTACAATATAAAAAGTCAGTTAACAAGCAACAGATGTATTCATCTTCACACTGAAAAATTGGAGGCAAGGCCATCAAATATTTGCAAGAAACTTACAGAAAACCAAACCAGCTCTTTTGTAGCAAGAGGTTTTGTCAGCTCATGACTCTTCAGTTCCTCTTGAACCTTGTCTTGAACCTTCATCAGAGATGAGAAAGTACTTTGAGATTACAGAAAATTATATGCTAAATAGGTTTAAGAAAAACAATCATAAGTCATTCTCATTTAACTATAAACAAGTTCAAGGAGAAAATACACTTTGGTATGGTTTAATCAGTATTGACATGAAACAACCCTCATATATATGTACCTATTATAGTTTTAATCAGTCATGACTGAAAAATAACATCCGTTCAAACCCCATTGAGTTTTTTATAATCTACTTTTATCAAGGTTTGGAAAGAAATCTATTTAGAATTTATTTAAAGATTATATGGACTCTGGATGATCTAACAGTTGTTCAAAGTGACTCTTACGAATTTTAGTAACAAAATAATGGTCATGATATAAGGAATTGAGAAAGTTATATTATGATCATTATTTTCACCTTCTGTGCTTCTTATCCAACCTCTAGTCATCACCACAAAGTCTCTATCCCTTTTCCTGAGGGAAAGGGGACTAAAGTACAGAAGATTTGACAAAATTGAAGTTTCAGAGTAATTTTAGGAAAGTTGCCATCTCTAAATCTTTGGCTCCAACAATTACGCTATATAACCAAACGAATGTTAAGGGATCTCTGTTGTGGTGGAAATTTTCCACTCTGGTGCGTTTCCAGTGCCCTGCTTCCAAGGGTAGAGTTTGGTGAGTTTGGTTAATGATGCACCATTACCCTATATAATACCAGTAATCTACAATGCACCACGGGTGCACAACCCATGATCATAAAACTATCTTTTACCATATGGCAGGGAGTAGAATCAAAACTTTCTTCAGGAAACCATCACAATAATCTATACTAGTTAACCAAAAAAGCAAATTCAATGTTTAGTCTTCACTCATCATTAAGCATTTATTATGCTGTAGTGTACCATACAAGTGATTGCGGTCAACATACAACATTCAATTCTTTTTGTGGTCAGATGAACATTAGATAGGACCAAAGACATTAGCATACCTGATGATGGTATATCGTTGCTGACTCAAGGAATTTTCGATAAGCACGAACCATCTCCTGCGTATGCGGCTTCAAAGCAGTATGTAATTTATCAACATGAGGTCTTGCAGCAGTGGCAACCTGATCAATATATGGCTCGCAGAATTTCCTCAATTCCTGAAATGTTACAGATCTACTTCAGCTTGTAGAAGATAGAAAAGGTAAATGAACAAAGTTGACCGATATGCATCTTACCTGAAAATAAGGATCAGCAAGTTCCTGCACTTTGATGATGTGTGGAGTCACAGCATTCTTTGACACTTCATATATCTCAACAGTTTTTGTTGTCAATGTTTGCACATGCGGTTCAACATTTGTGGTTATCACCACCCACTGTTCCTTAATGGCTGGTACCCATTTCTTCACACAGGACAAGTAAAAAAAATATAATTCAAATTAGTGGAAGGAGAATGGGCAAAGTTTACCAATTAATTAAGAGAAAAATAAGTAAATTTTAACACTATTCTCACTTTACAATCCAATCAAAGATATGAGCCTCACAATTTACATCAGGCCAGAAGCATTGTAACCAAAAAAGGCCAAATTTATGCAAATCATCCAAGTCACAGTATCAAAAATCAGAGACCAACTAAATACTCACGTGAAGACTGAATAACCAACAGAAAGATGAAAAGGCACCATCGGACATTTATATGAGTATATAAGCCAACCACCCATTTCCCGCATCAATTGACTCAAGCAAATCAAGTACAATCAAAGTACCAGCTTGCCTATGCATAGCTGACTTACAGTTTTAACTGTTTCAACATGCGGTGCAGCCCACTCTTCAGCTTGAGCCTTCTTTTCAATAGCCTAATACAGGAAAAAGGTAGAAGCAGATTATTAATAGTATACTATAAGAAACCTGTGCCATTACATAAATAGCATCACTATTCATAGACATGGACAATATCCAAGAGGGCATATGGTGCGCATGCACCTCAAACACTTGCCTTCTGCATCAACATCTCCAGAGCAGGTTTTCCGTGCACTTTCCAGTTCTCCTCTAAAAGTGACTGGGAATACAAAGACAATCAAACATACATACTAAAGGCAGCAAAAAAAAAATTTGAGCGTAATAAAAATATATACCAATACCTGATAATTAATAAAATGAACTGCAAGCCAAGGCGGAAGCCAAGCACCATGAACCTGATCGTACATATCACAAAAATGAACACTTATTGAAAGCAATAAGATCTTGACGAATCCTATACACAGAAAGATACTTCTTGCCGAAGTCTATCAAAAGTTTAGGAAAGATGTGCACACAGATTGGCTGAGCTTATAACCTCAACACAATTTAAATACTGTATTAGATCTGTATGGCATTTTGGGAGAAAAGCTGCACAGACAAGGTGTTATTTCATGCATTTACAGGAGACATTTTTGGTCCACATAAAATACAAGTATAAAAATACTTAAAAGGCAAAGGTAAGAAATAATAAAAGTAGTAAGACCAGCTTACTCTTAACCAGAGGAGTTGAAGATTAGGTTTTGCGAACACAAAAGAAAAAAGAGTTATCCACTACGTCAAGCAATATAGAGGATGGTTTAAGAATAGTTTATCCCGTACTACTGGAGAGTGGGGTTGCAACATTGAGAGAAACAAAATAGTAAAACAGCACTACGATTGGGAATGTGAACTTTGACAGGAAACCAAGCAACAACTTAAATTACATCAACATCATAAGCATAATTGAAAAGAAAACACAAAATAAACAACCAGTAATAAATGAAGTGCTTAAGCAAAGTTCAATATAGCATGACATCTTTTTTTATGAGAAATATGCAGGGGAGAGGGAATGTAGAAACTCCTCTTGGGCATTAGCTTAGGAGTGCTCCACCATGAAATGTTCGGACTGAGCCATAGCTATTGCCCGAAGGGTGAGCCCGTCACCATAGCTCTACCAAGATGCCAGTTAGACTGAAGCCCTCCACCACAAAGGTGACTAATTCACATACTACTACTCCAAGTGGGTTCCAACTAATGGGCCAAACCAAGTGAGCTAACAGCTTTGTGGTAAAGATAGCTTAGATTAAATTTCATACTGTGTAATCATATTATTGACATTTGATGGATTATTACTTGTTTCTAGATAGGTGACCATAAGCACAACCTCCCAGATGAATTGTGATTAAAACACTCACATCATGGGCTGTAGAAAGAAAAAATAAGTAACCCAACAAAACTATACCTCCATCAATTCTTTGGTTTTGGATGTTGCTTCAAACTTTGCCTTCATCATTTCTTCCTGTACAGAATTTCATACAGAAAGAAACAGTAATCAACCATCCCAATCAAAGAAAAAATGAATTTAACAAGTAGTTGAGTCGTTGATAGCATACCTCAGCAATTTGAAGAGCACGTTCAGTTTTACGTATCTTAGTTTTCTGGTCAACAATAATCTTTTGAAGCTGTATAACAGAAAACCGAGCAATAACAAGAAATTAATTCATAAAATCAGATCTAAACACTGAAAATACAATTGCCCCAATTTACTTTTCTTCAATTAGGATGACGTTATTTATTTAAATCTAACCAGACCAATTAACAGATAAGAGCAAAAAAATTTCACTTAAACCAAACAGCATGCCCTTATTCTAAGTCCTTGAAGTCTCATACTCAAAAACAAATACAAGGATAGGCGTATTAAGTCTATCGAAAAGAATGAAAACAAGATTTTTAAGGAACCCAAAGCTACCAAGCATCACATTGATCTCACTTGAAGACCACGCATAAATTCAAAACAATCTAAATTTAACACATGAAGATCATGGACCGGAGATACCATTACTGAGGGTCAGCTATATAAGATAAAGACATCAAAGTTTATATCATGGTTAACACTTTATAAACCAACAGGAAACTTTGCACAGACAAGTGACTTACACTCTCAAATTTAGAATTCAATTCAGAAGCTCTTTTTTCAGCTTCAGTTGCCCGGGCTTCCAATAGCTCTTTTTCCTTAATTTTCACGTCAATATCTTTTCTGAGTTTCTCCACTTGCTTTTCCAATTCGCCAGCTTTTGCATGTGCCTTTCCCACCTGTTCTGCAGCATCTAATTTGCCCTTTTTCTAAGAAATAAACAATAAAGACTTCTAAATACATATAACATGAAGCATTTAATTAGCATGTAAATTAATGTCATATTCAAGAACAATATTACAATCTTTTTGTTTCAAGAGCCCAACCACTCACTTGTAGAGAAGCAATCTCACTCTCCAATGACACAATGCTGTCTGATTTTTCTTTGATTATCTTCTCCTTAGCAGCAATCACCTCATCTTTGTCTTTTAATTCACGAGTGTTCTCCTCGATATGTGATTCTTCATATATAAAAAAATGTAAGAGAACAGGGAAAACCATTGCCACCTAAGAAAGCAAGTAAATCATTTTGTTCCGCGACATAACAACACAAGGCAGAGTAAAAAACCCAAGTAAACAAGTTCACATGTTATACCTAAGATCCACAAAAAGTGATTTATATATAATAAATCCAGATTCAAATAACACTGAAATCCAAAATAAGGATTTTTAATTTTTCGGAATTCACTTTTATGGAATGAACAGAGTCTTACAGTATTCTTTTGGACACAAAGAGAGAGAAATAATAGTGTCTGCTATTTCATTTCAGAAAGAAGCTCTACAAACAAAAATCGTGTCTATACATGTAAGTTCCACAATCCTGCTATATTTAATCATGCAGGAAACAGACATCCTCTTCCCAAAAAAGCCATTTTGCAACTGAAAGCAAATATGATTCTTTTGAGTCAATTTATGGTACAATAGACTTGCAAATCAAAATCCTGGCATGGTTCTTCACAGCCTAACTTGGCTATTCTCCTTAGTTCAACTCTCTATGCTTCATAGAATTACCGACGATGCTCTCTAATGCATCTTTACAGCAGTAAAGTCCAGTCTGTTTTGCTCTTAATGTGCTGTGCAACAAGAGTGAGCATGCTAAGTTTCTCATGTTCTCCTCCCCTCATTAATGGGGAGCAAAAGCAGATACAAAAACAAGCATTTGATATCATAGTTTAAACGAAGTGAGAAAATTATTGCTGACTGCTTCTCAATGTCTAAAATGCTAATGAGTGAATGCATCATGTCCTGCCGCATTCTTCTGTCCCCAGAATGAGATACTAGCTTTTCCCCTTCAGAAATGCACAAGACATGGTAGCAAAGTTACTAAAACTAACAGCTAATCCAGGGATCTTCACTTTTCCAAATTTATCCATTGAATACAAACATGCAACTTGGTAAACCATTTCTCAACCACCACCTTTCATACAACCATTCAAAAACAACCTCTGAGTTCGAACAAACATAGGCACGACATAGTCACATAATAACAGACACCCACAGATACGCACAAATTCCACTCACTAAAGCAGCAGTTGTGTATTGGTTTTAGAATCAACTCAGTGCCACGAAGCGGGACCCACAAAGATACACAATTTCAAAGTAATACATAAGCATTGTATTACTCTGCATCAGTATCTAAAACCCACATGCATGCGGATACAGAGTAGCAACATGCTCAACTTACTAGTTCAGACCAACTACCCACTCATATATTTGCTTTCAGCTTTATTTCTTCAACTAACACTTCCATCTTCTCTATACCAATATTCACCAATCATTTCCTCTTGTATCAATTAGCGCTTCATATTTCACAAAATCAGTTCTTTTCGGCATAAAACAGAGCTCAAAATTTCACCAACAATATCTCAAATAAAAATCAATACTAACATACTCGCACTAAAACAATGAAACTACCAATTAATTACAAACACGGTTTTTCAATCATGAAGACCGGAAATCTTTGACCCGACTAACCGAGACTATGGATCTTGGACTTGAACTGCTCCAGGATGGATGAATCAGGACCGTCCGATCTGGTCACTTTGACTTCGTCATCAACATCTGAGATTGATGCATCAGCGCCAACTCTGGTGTGAGCGAAAATTAGGGATAGAAATAAGGTGAATACAAAGAGTTTCAACGCCGCCATAAAGCCACTAACGGAGGCTCCGGCGATCCAATTTTGCGGAATTTATGTATTTAGGATTTTCTCTTTTGGAACTATTTCCTTTACAGTTGTAATGTGTTTTCTTGAGAAACCCACGTTGGGCACGAGAGAGTTAAAGATATAGCTGGAAATATCTTTTGCTGTGTACCTACAGCACTTGCTTAGGGACTGTGAAAAGACAATAATGCCCTTGCCTTGAACTAGTATTTTGAATTTTTTTGTTCCTTTCACTTTTGAAATATAATATGATAATTGATAGACTATAATTAGGTGTGTGATGTTAGATCATATCATAATTAAATTCATCTAAGCTTATTAGTTCATGATTAGTTGTAACTATAAGTGGTGATCATAAAAAAAATTAGTAAAAAAACTTTTACGTGGGATACATTTTTGTTGATTAAGAAATTATCATATACTTTTTATGATTGATTCTTTTATTTGGCTATGATTTGTTCAATTTTTTCTACTTTTTCATTGGTATGATTTAATATTGAGTTCAAAAAATTATTTGTAGATAATTGATGAAGTATTGTATAATTATAAATGATTTGGGGTAAAATTCATTATGATGAATCATATATTCAAACTATAAAACATTCAATTATGAATTTCAATACCTATGATAGGTTTATGAAGAAAGAGCTAGAAGTTCTATGGCCCCTAACACATTGTAAATCTTATTCACTCTAAATATTTATTATAATTTTTATTTTTATTTTGAGAGATTATTCTAATTCAGCCATAGTAACTACAAAATTGAGATTATTTTTAAATATTTTTATCAAAAAATATATAATATTAAAAATAAATGATGCACCCACAAAATTTAACATGTTTTTCATTGTTAAAATATTGACACATTCTCTTCTCTCCAACAAAAATGTTCCGAAACTAACATAACCATTGTTCATTTATTTCCTAGCACTCAAGAATAAATTTTCAAAATACACATTTTAGTTTGTTTAGTTATTATCATTATGGGAAGAATTGCAAAAAACAATAAAAATAAAAATAAAAATTTGATCTAGACATGATAATAAATTAATTCTATGCTTTGAAAGAACACAATGCATGAACTCCAATGAATTTATACTAAAATGTTGGTACATTTTCAAGCTACTAAATTTATGTTAAAAGTTTTTGTAGTACTCTGAAATATAAAACCTAAGATCAATTGAATTTACTAATATATAATTCTGAAATTTAGAAGTAAAAATAAAAATAAAAATCAATAAATAAACACTAGTAAAAATTTGACACCTTAAACTTTAGCCATAGATTCATATCTTAGATTCATATCTAATAATATGAATCAATACATAATTACAACATCGCAAGTAATGATTTTGTGTCTCTCTTATAATAATATGCATCCATATAACAACACCAATGCAAAACTGAGAAGCACATCTGGTGGATGGCAATTTGGTCATTTGAAACATGGATAGGAGTGTCTATTGAGTTTTTCGAGGAGTGGAGATATCGTTTCTCTTAAAATCAATATTTTCCGCCTTTTTATTAATGTTTGGTAGGGTAGGGTGGGGTGGGGTGGGGTGGGGGGGGGAGTGAGGGAGGTGGGGAGGCCGCTAGGGTGGTTGTCACTTGTCTGGTTGAGGTTTGTTTGGCCTGCACGTGTCTATTCACCCTCGAATCTAACGATGCTCAATATACGATCGGTTCCACCTGGATTCTTTTGAATTACGGTACCACAACTGCAGCGCTAAGTACAATCATTTGTTCGTCACTGAACCTCATAGTCAAAGTTTTTCTTCTTCTTTTTCATTTCTCAAATGTCTGCTTCAAAAATATTTGTGTGTTATAGATATATGAATTCTCTCTTGGTGATGTCAATCATTCTACCTAACAATTAGTTTTAAAATTTTATTTAAAAAATGCTTAAGTAATAATTAAACAACTTGGCAAATATTAATAAAATATAAATGTGCTCTGATATTAGAATTGTTAAAGACTGATATAATTTATTAATCTAAGTCAAATGGTTTAATTTCATATCATAATATAAATAAAGAATTTATCGGTTTGTTAATCTTTTTTTCGTTTTGCAACTTACACGACTGATTATTAATAATGTAGAATTTTTTGTATTCTATAAACTTGAATAAACAAAAGAAAACTATATAAGTTGTAATTATATTGTATTATTAGTTTTCACATGAAAAAAAAAGTACACATTTGGTCATATTTTGTATTCTTATAGTCTCGAATAAAAAAATATAAAGTTGGTAATATTCTAGTTGATATTTATACTATTAAAAATTTAGAGATAAATAATTTTGTTTCAGAAAATGTATTTATATAATTTTTTTTATAACATTCGTTCAAATCATCGTTTATCTCTTCTTTCTCCTTCTTATTATTGTTTTCTCACATTTTATTTGACTAATTTTATATATAAATTATTTTTCAATAACGCTTTTTCCCACCAAATATTAAGTATGTTTCGCGACTAATTCCCTTTTATGAACTTTTGACTAATGGTACTTGTAGATACGTTTTCTAATTCGTGTTTCCAATTTGAAGAAGAAAAAGCACAATGAAAGAAAAGAAATGTGAATGCTTTTTCCATTGTCAGGTCATTACAACGACCCACCTATTTAGACAGCAATTTAAAGTCTAAATTTAAGACAACAAAAGGCGGGGGACCCCCTTAAGCAACTTTGCAATTAACTCATTACTTAACCTTAATTATTTTTTAATTCAATCAAAAGATAAACGAAAATTAAGATAATTATTTTTTTTTTCTTTTGAACAAATTGATGAATTTTAGTTTCATTGGAACTTCAAATTGCCTGATTTGTACATGGTACGTACAACTCAGACAATTATCTTACGACACATTATTGTCAGAATTCTACTTTTTTTTACAATAATGGTTTAATGATAATCTCAAACTTTAATGTATTATTTTTAAGAGAACAATTGAATGCATATAATTAATTACATCAAATTTTAATGTGTTCAACAACCTAACCTAACAAAGTGCATTGCGCTCCTTCTAAATGCTTTTTTTATCTAGGTAGATAATGATAGTGTATGCCTGGCTTTTAAGGAGCATTAATGTTAAAGCATGCATAATTCATGAAAACTTCTTTTTAGGAAATTAGCATTCGAAATATATTATTTAGAGATAAAAATGAAAATATTATGTATAGTTAAAGTGTAGCTCTATATGAAAAATAATAGTTATAAAAAACCCAAAAAGATATTACGCATTCAAAAAAATTGCTACAACAACCTTTTTTTATTTCAAAAGACCAAGACCAATTATTAATGTTTTCAATAACACCTTAATTTTATCATTATTCAATTAAATTTATCTTTGGACTTGTTAGATTAAGAAAACAGTAAATTGAGATTGCTTGGATATATATATATATATATATATATTTTATATTTTATATTTTTTAGATTGATGATTTATAATTAATGATTTAATTTAATGCTAAGGATTTTTTTAGTATTTTTTAAATGATATATTATTGAACAAAATAACAGAAAAGAAAAAAAAAACAGAAAAAGAATATTTGTTCCACGTTACATAAAACTCTCTAATTATTTCCCATGATGCCATCCTTACCAAGGAAAGAATTGAATTCATCGCATTAAGAAACACTTATGGCTAATGAAATTAGAAATTTAGAGATGTAATTTTCATTACTATTAAAAGTAATAAGTATTCAAAAAAATAATAAAACTTTTACACATTTTTTAGGACAAAATTTGATTATAACTTGTAAATATCTGGGACTCAACCATACAATAAAAACCACTCAACCCGCCTTGCAACTTTTCTTTCTTAATCATCTTCTTATTTTACCTCTTTTATCTAATATTATACTCTGGTCAATAAATGAAAAAGAAAGCACAGCACGAGACCAATATACTATAGGAAAATTATGATAAATTGGTACAATTTTCTACGTTCGTAGTTGATGAACGGAGCTATCTGCATCATGTCATCCCAATATGTGGGCAAAAAAATTGTCTTATCTACAACTTTTACATTTCTAGTACACAACTTATTCGTCAAGATGAACAAGCAGTAAATGTGTTCTTGACATTTCTACCCCCCAAAAGACAATTTAATGGTCAAATGCACCTATCTTAATTGGCTTTTAAGCCGTATTACTTCTTATTTTATTTTTTCTTTTATAAAATATCATGTAGTGCTGATATTTATAGTTTGTTATCGTTGTTTTAATTTCAAACACGTGGCAAGGTATTTTGAAAATCAAACACGTTATATTTTCATAATATCTATAAGTTAAAGATCATTGTGTTATTATGGACGTTTTTTAAATTAACATGACATAATATTTTTCAAAAATATGATAAGAGTATTGATTTCTCATGATATTTGGATCATCATCTTAAATCCCATCGTGTTTTTGAGGGGAAAAAAATAAATAAATAAACTAACCAGTCTCCTGGGCAACACACCTTAATTAGTTGCCAAGGCATTTCCACGTTTCGTTTTCATCGGCCGTCACATTTTGAATTTTTTGTACTTAGAAACTACTAGAATTATTTCATATTTATGCATTTTGACATAATTTTTTGAAAACATTTCAGAATAAAATTCAATATTATAATATGCATCATCCATTAAGTATTATATAAATTAATGTAATAATATGACAATATTAACTATTAATTATTATTTTTAAGGCTAACATTGTCAACAAGCAAAACTTTAATTTTTCATCGTTATCTAAATTATATATCAATTTAAAAAATTATTGTCTAATTTGATCAGACACAATTATTTGGATAACAAATATAATTATACGTATATAGTGGTTAATTTCTGATTTGGGTTACATGAAAAGCCATACAATTATCTAAATTCTATAAATCTAGAAAAATTATATTCCCATACCTGATTTGATTAGACAAAATTGATTACAATGTAATTATACTTATATCATGCTTAAATACTAATTTTGGATTATATGACAAGTGATACAATTATCCAAATTCTATATTAATCTAGAAAAATTATTGCCCATATCCAATTTGGGCAGACACAATTAATTATATAATAAATATAATTATACTTATATTATAGTTAATTACTATTTTTTATTATATGACAAGTGATGCAATTTGGAGTAATTGATTTTTAATTTTTTTTTTAAAAAAGAGTTGGAACTAAAGAGGCAAAGGTGAAGGAAATAAGCGCAAATAATATAGAGAAAAATAATGAAATAGGAAAAACAACCTTTTGAAAAGCCGTTACGCCATGGATGACGTCAACATATCACTGTCAGCAAATAAGAGAGAATACCGACCATAAGCAAAGTCCAAATTTCCAGAAATCCCATTTACGACGACGTCGTATAACAACCACCGATCATTTCGAGGACTGTCGCCTTTATGCCTCTGTCTCTCGCACGACTCTCTAACGTCAACTGTTGCCGTCCACTCCGGGTCTTTTTTCTCTCAATTATCCGGGTGAATTTTATCATCACCGTTTTCGATCATATACTCCTTTTTATTTGCTGAAATTTCATGTTTTGAATCTGTATGGTTGTGCATGCATTTCTTGATTGTAGATTCTTTGCGTGATTGTTTTTTTGGAACGAGTTAATTTGTTAATTGGGTTAAAGGGTTTTCTTGATGATTGTCCAATTTTTTACGTATTTGATCATCCTTATGGGGTACAGCTAATTTCGGTGCACGTAAGGCAGAAATACACAGAAACGCATGAGTTAATAGCCTAAGGCTTGAGGGCTACATTTTATGTGATGGTTTTTAAGTGAAAGTGCATAGTGTTGAGGAATGCTATTTACTTGGGGAGAAGCACGATCTTGACCAGAGCTTAAAATGTACTATAATGTAGGTGCAGGAATTCAGTAAACAACAGCAAGTAAACTTTCCCGCATGCAAATGGTGCATGGTTATTGTTTTGGATATTTGCGTCTGTTTGGCATGACTGGCCTTAAGAATTGATGTTTTTGAATTTGTTTCATTCTAATACGTACAAGCTCACCTTGAAAAGGTTCTGGGTGGTGATTGGAGCATACCTTGATGCACTGGATCCAGAAAAGTAGAAGAGAAACTAGTTTTATACAAAGTATTTTCCCTTACTAGTAGATTCTAGATGCTTTTAGAGCTAACGACTAGACCATTTTGGATGTATTTCTCATTCCAAAAACAGTAGTAGGGCTGAATTAAAATATGCTTGTAATCTTGATTTGGAGTTTGGAAAACTAAATGAAAAAAGTGAAAATGAACATTTGACCAGACATTGGGAGAATAACTCATGGAAACAACAGCCATCCCAAGTGCTTATGTTACAGAGCCATTGTTGAATCCTTGTTTAAGAGACTTGTGGTTTTTAGGGGCAAGCAAATAGTGGAATAAATTGAAAAACAGTTTGCTGGTGCTGTTTGAGTGAAATCGAGGACT
Source organism: Paulownia fortunei (assembly GCA_019321725.1). Classification (NCBI taxonomy): domain Eukaryota; kingdom Viridiplantae; phylum Streptophyta; class Magnoliopsida; order Lamiales; family Paulowniaceae; genus Paulownia; species Paulownia fortunei. The sequence goes on along the minus strand of CM033122.1, from coordinate 3,780,568 downwards.
TAGGATCCTCGTCCGAAATATTTTACTTGAAATATTTCTTTATCATACTTCACATTAAACCTGTGAAAACGTTAACCTAAATTCATCAATGTGTTTTGACAATCGTTTTGCACCAACTCTGCTTGGCTGGTTTATTCCAGTCTATCATCCTGTGCATTTTTTTTTTCTGTCCCTGCTTCTGGAGTCTGGACTTTGTTCCCAAGTGACTTGGACAAAAAGAAACGAAGTGGCTTATCTTTAACAAGATTTTCCACTTATCGTGATTTATTGCTGCTATCTTTGATCACATTCTTACAAGAATTATTTTATATTGTACGTTGTATGTTCTTATTTTATTATAATTATGAGCCTTTAAACATGTTTATCATGGTTTCTCTCGATCATTGTCGCATATTATGTTCCAATCTGATCAGTTTTGTGTAATATACGACTCCAGTATCTTCTAAATACACAATTTGCAAGAAAGCTGCTTCCAATGGGATGGGGAAGCATCTACAAGAGGCGCATGAAAGTTTTCACATTGGCTGTTGTAATCTACCTGGATTATAAGGTCGCTATGCTTCTTGGCTTCTGTTATTGATGATTGATTTGTGTGTTACAGTGACCACAATGTGCTGTTTCTCTTTTTCTGTTCCAATGCCAACAATCTTGAACGCCATTTCTTCCCTATTTTGTATGATTTTTATATTTACAGGCCCTGCAACTGAAAGAGAAATGGACAAAGAAGTCAAAGAGGGCTGATCTTTGGGAGAAAGCTCACGAATGTAATGCTAAGCGTGTTCTCAAATTGATAGTAGAGCTGGAAGGCCTATGGGTGAAACTAGGACAGTACCTATCTACACGTGCTGATGTGCTTCCCCCAGCCTATATACGCCTTCTAAAGCAGCTGCAGGACTCTCTTCCCCCACGCCCCTTAGAAGAGGTAACTTCACTTATTATAACGCTGAAGCATTTTAAGAAAGTTAATATGGAAGTTGCATGATTCCGCTGTAAGTGAAGCATTTAGACGCTATTATTTTGCTTCCATATCAGGAAAAGATAAAAAAATAAAAATTAAAATGAAAGAAATACTCACCAGCCTAAAAGATTGGTATGTGCAATAAAATGTTCCAAAATAAAAATGCTTATAATATACTTTCATCTGTTGATGATTACTTCACCAAGGACCTAAATTTTGCGATGGTTATTATGAGGAAAATATCACCTGAAATGTGCTAAACTTACATATGATCAGGCAAACGAAAAATTTATATAGCTGGCGGCATTATGAATGTATCTACTGCAGTCATTGTTTGAGGATGATTGCATCTCTATCTTAGCACGAGTATGATAATTTATTTTAGCAACTGAGGCCCTTGTTTCCCCCTTCCATTTCGTGTGTTAATGGCACAACAGATTTGATTCATGAAAACAGATTTCCCAAAATATTTTTATTTGGTCTCTATTCGAAAAGAGAGAGATTGATTCCTCATCCTTCGCAATGTTTGGCTTTGTTTTGTGGTGTAATCGGTGTTTATTATTGGTCATGAAAGTTAGTTTTAGCTTAAGAATCATCATCTTGAGATATGGTAATGGTGGATAATATTTTTTCGGAGTGATAAAAATTATGTTTTTAACTTGGTAGGATAATACTATATTAATTTCGAAAAGCTGGGATAAGCAAATTCCTGTTAGCTGAATAATGAAACCTAAAAAAAACCAGTTTTGCTAATTCCAGTGTGAGTTTAGATAATATGGAACATGCTAAACCCCATGACGTTGGAACTGTGCAAATAAATCAACTCACACATATGAACACACACAAAATTTGTATGTTTTTATGTGCTCAATTTGTTCCTGTATATTTATGAGTGCTGGTATCTTGTTATTAGTATATAACAAGCTTCTTCTGCACAGGTTTGCCAGACTATCAACAGAGAGCTGGGGAAATCAATGGACGATCTCTTCTTGAATTTTGATAATATACCACTGGCTACAGCATCAGTAAGACCCTGATGATAAAGTTACTGAAGGGGAAAAAAAAAAGAAATTTTGACTTTCAGTTGTTGAGTTCATATTGGATCATAAGTGCTAGTGTCATATAAACAAACCAGATGATAAACCTAATACCTTAATACATTGTTTGGAAATGCAGATAAAAAATTTTAGTAGATGTTTGGAAAATGCTGTTAAAATTTTAACCCAATGATGTACAGTTATATTTTATGTTTATTATAATCATTCTGCAATGTAATTCACAGGAAGCTTTGCATAACTCTAAAGGAAGGGATGTGATACTATAAGTTTTTAGGGTTTTATTGCTATTGAACTCCATCGTGGAGATTTTTAGACAAGAATAGCCATGATCATTTGAAACTATTCTTATAAATTCTCAAAAGAAATATAATTTTTGCCAGATACGGGATCATTAATCATTCTGGCATTATTTTCATATTATCCTCCACTGAACACAAAGGTTATTATTCTTCCTTTTTGCTGTGGCAGCACAAAACATTTCCTGGATGACTCCAATGTTTTCCTTTCCATCTTTATGCAGATAGCTCAAGTTCATCGGGCGACTCTAGGTGATGGGCAGGAAGTTGTTGTTAAAGTTCAACATGAGGGCATAAAGGAAATCATATTGGAGGTTGTTTTTGGCCTTTGTTTTTGAGGTCTTGAGACTTAGTTTTTGTTGTGATGCATGCGATCATATCATTGTTCTGAATTTCTCGTCTTTTACAGGATCTGAAAAATGCTAAGTCAATTGTTGATTGGATTGCCTGGGCAGAACCACAATATAATTTCAATCCCATGATAGATGAATGGTGCAAAGAAGCACCCAAGGAACTTGATTTCAACCATGAGGCTGGTATGCTTTTAATAATTCATTAGATTTGTTTGTAATTTTTATTTTTCAGCATCCTTTAACACTTCAAGATGCTTCTCTTGGTTTCTGTAGAAAATACTCGGAAAGTTTCTAGGAATCTTGGCTGCAAAAGTAATTGTGATGATAACAACAAAAATCGTGTGGACGTCTTAATTCCAGAAATTATTATGGTATTATCCTTTTCTAAATCTTTCCTGTTAAAATCTTTGGTCTGTATTAATGGTTTACCTATGGTCCCAGTGTTACATCCAAAATCGCAATGAAGATCCTGGTGGTGGAATAGTATTTTTCCATCCGCTTTAAAATATAGTTTCATGGATTTTCTCAAGACCAATTCTCTCACTCTCTTTCGTAAGAAGCATGGAAACATCAACTTGTTCACAGTGACAGCATAACAATGTTGTACTCCTTATTTGGACTAAACTAATTCTGCCTGTGGTCCTCCATTCACAACTTTTATTCCCCACACAACTGGAGGACAAAAGGTCCTCCCATTCAAATAACCAGCGACAAAAGCATCCTATTTTTGTGTGTGATGTTAGTGCATGCATTTGCATATCTTTGTACGAACACGAAGAAAGAGATTTATAAGAAGTAAGAGAAAGAATAGTGCTGAGCTGAGACACTTGAAATTGTTAGTTGTCCAACTCAATTCAATTCAAATGACTAATGCAAACATAAAGACATGTATATGGTGTTGTGACTGAGAGCTGCCTTCCTCAAGTGTAATTCCAACAGTTTCTTGAAAGAGACCTGTGATAAAATATATTATGCTTCTTTCATTTTTGCCCAAGATACAAGATAGTTAACAAAGCACAACTAACCAGTGATTAAGTTTGATAAGGTGGCCTCGCCTTGGTATTTTTTTTGAGAAATATGCATGTGTTGAATCCTTCTTTAGATTTCGCCTAATTTCTTCTTTCTATTTATGTTTGCACCTCACTCTTTCATTACCTGTCTGAAATTGCATTCAAGAATATCTAAGTTTTCACTTTTCTTCTATATTTCGGACGCCTTCAGACTGACTTATAAACTCTTCAGGATCTCAACTAACTTTGATTTATTTGCTTGCATGGGGAAAGGGACACAACGTTAAAGGGTTTAATCTTCTTTATCTGATTGCATGTGTACCAGATTATAATGATACCTTACTGGCCAGCTGCAACGTCCTGATGAAACAGCAAATGTATATAATGAGGATCCAACTTCTGTGCTAATATTTTTTAAAGTGTTTATGCACAATTGAAATTGATTTTATTTATTATCAAACCTACTTGTACAGAATATAGTTTGCAGGATGGAAATATTCTTTTCAACTGAATTTATCTATACACCCTACCAGTTTTTCCTTTTCCTCCATTGCCAATTGGAATTTTCTTATTATAATGGTTAATTACATTATTTTTGCAATCTATGTTCACGTGCAGTCAACCGAGAAAGTCCTCGTTTTAGAATATATGGATGGAGTACGATTAAATGACTCTGAATCTCTGCAAGCACTGGGTGTCGACAAACAAAAACTTGTTGAGGAAATTACGCGCGCATATGCGCACCAAATTTATGTTGATGGATTCTTCAATGGCGACCCTCACCCTGGTATACTCTCTCCTCATTTAGTTCTTTTTCCGGTTACTCTACGAGACATCTCTGCTTCTGTCTATTAGATTATTCATTGACGTTGTGTCCTGGATCTTCTATTGATTTTAATGCAGGAAATTTCCTTGTGAGCAAGGCTCCTCCACATCGTCCAGTTTTGCTAGATTTTGGGCTCACAAAGGGGCTATCATCTTCTGTGAAACAAGCTTTAGCAAAAATGTTTCTAGCATCTGCTGAGGTTTGTACACTTTGCCTCATATTTGGTTGCTTATAGTAACTGATACTTAAAATATCCTAGATGATCAGCAAGCATGAAAACCAATGAATTACATGTTTAGCTTTAATTAGCGCTTGCTATCTGAAAATCCAGTTTTGTAGTGAACCTACCCCTTGAAATTCGTCGCACCTGTATACATCTTTGGAATCCAATTTTGACCCAAAACCTTAAGCATATCAGCTCCATACAGGTATATAAGTCCACTATTTCCTTACTTTTCCAAGACTTAACAAACTCCCCCTTTCACAAGTGAGCATCCACATCACCAACAACTCTTCCTTGATAGAAACCTCTTTCTCAACAAGCTAGAGCGACAGCGTCCACTAATGCTCAGCATGGGACACATCTCAGTTACTTTGCCTTTGTGCCTTAACTACTCGCCTAGGTTGCTGCCTCCAAGCCCAAGACACAGTATCACAAACCTGCATGTTACGCCCTTACCCCAAAGGAACCCTATCTTTTATCTGCTTGCTTTGAAAGTGCTTAGAATCTACCAACTTTCAGCTCTAATACTAATTGTTCAGGATCTAGTTTTGGACTTATTCACAAATAGGATTCCAGAATACATGTTTGAGCCCAATTTTGACCCAAAGGCCAATGAGTCTTGGGTCCACACTTGTATAAAAGCTCACTCTTTCTGTCTTTCAACATGGGACTTTACCTCACATGTGAACCTAACAATATCTATGGACTTGTTCCACGTTTCTCTGGCTGAGTCAAATGTGTTCCGCATTTTCCTGTCTATGGCTCGGTCATTTTTTCCCATACATTAAATCTTCTGGTTAAAGTTCATGGATATTTATTTTCTATTTTTGTTTCTTGCAGGGTGATCATGTGGCACTTCTATCTTCCTTCGCAGAAATGGGACTTAAGCTGCGCTTGGACATTCCTGAGCAAGTGATGGAAATAGCAAATGTGTTCTTCCGCACTTCAACACCAGCAAATGAAGCTCAGGTAAGCAGGCACATCTTGTTTTTGAAATGTGATTCTTCCTTCTATGTATTGAACTGATTCTACTATTTGGTGAAGCAAAACATGAAAGCTTTTGCTGAGCAAAGGAACAGAAACCTGAAGGTCCTTCAAGAGAAGATGAAGCTCAATGAAAAAGAAGTAAAACGTTTTAATCCTGTAAGTCCAAATAATGTCCTCCATTATGATGTTATCAACCAATTAGTGGACTTTTTTCTCTTATTTTCCAGGAAAACTTAAATAAGTATTTTCTTCAGGTTGATGCTTTTCCGGGTGATATAATTATATTCAGCAGAGTCATTAATCTTCTCAGAGGTATCCAATAAATCTAAAAATATGCGTTTCTTCATTTTGGTGTATAATTTTCCATGAATTTGACAATTAACGTGGATCGCAGGTCTTTCATCAACAATGGATGTGCGCATAGTTTATGTGGATATCATGAGACCATTTGCCGAATCTGTTTTACAATGGTAAGCTGTGTTTGTATAATTTCCTATAGCTGCAGGGATGCTCGCCTCGTTTATTCTTGCAAAACTTGTTACAGCAATGTGAACAGAGGGCCGGCATTTAATGCAAACTGGATCCATGACACTCCTGTCCTTTCTGATGTTGAAGACAAGCTGCGGAAGCTCTTAATTGAGCTTGGAAATGCTGATAAAGTACTCGGAATCCAGGTACACACCACTGCTTCATGGTTTGTATGAGAGCTAGTAAAATTTAAGGTTTTTGAAATTTTCTTTGGAAAGAACCTATCAATATTTTTGTTTTAATCTCTATTTGTTTTGGCATTTCCATGTTTAAGAGTTGATGGGAGAGAGAGAAGAAAAGATGCATCTTCTTCTAGTAGCTTCCCATTTGTTCTGACATTGACTCTTGGAAAGTTCTGAAAGGTTTCCATTATGTTCGTTAGTTGCTCGCATCTTTTGCTTAGTTGATTTTATGTAGGTTTTAGCTGCTGAAGTTAAAAAGAAAAATTTAAGCAAAGGAAAATGTATCCAAAGGTTACATTCTAGATGATTTGCAGATGTTTGTAATCCTTTCTGGAATGATGTTACAATCCAGTGCCTTTTGGATTTCTAATATCTTGGGACTTTCGAAATGCATTCTCAAAAGTACTTCAGTCATGTTTGTAGAAATAAGGCTACGCTGGTGATTCTCCTGAATTTATTATATTTACTAAACAGATGACGACTTAACTCTTTTTGACACTTTTTCCTCTGTGTATGTTAAGTGGTATAACTTTGTCCTTCATTTTCATTAGAAAGGCTATTTGGCCTTTTTTATATATGCTTTTATGTGGCTTCTTTGACAAATCTCATCAGTTTTTTCTGAATTTCTTAGGTGTGTGCCTATAAAGATGGAGAAGTAATTATTGACACTGCTGCTGGGGTGCTTGGAAGATATGATCCTAGACCAGTTCAGCCTGATAGTTTATTCCCTGTTTTTTCTGTATCAAAAGGAATTACGGCAGGAATGGTTCATTGGCTGGTTGATAAAGGGTATGCAAAATTTTTAGTGCTTCTTTTGTTTCGTATTAGCATCAGCTCACAGATTTTAGGTGACTGGTGCTGTTAAAGTTCTGTCATCTGGCACCTCTGTTGAATCATCAAATTATATTTTAACTTCATCTAGTTGGTTTGATAATGACTTAAGTCTTAGGAAATATTAAAGACTGAATATAGTCAGTGTACTGAAGAATGATTAGTTTTAGGGAAAGGGTAGAGTGGGCCAGTGACCAATTACATCTTAATTAGAAGACTAACCATTTCTTAACTTGAACAAATTGTTTTCTCCTGTAATATGATAAGATTATTTCGGCTTTGGTTTCTTATGGGCCATAACTCTGTAATATCTTATTCTGAGAATTATTAGCTTTGTTTGGAATCAGTTTATCTTTATTTTGTGGAAATATGTTCTGAAAATGTTTTGATCTCCTTTGGGAATGTGTGAAAACGAAAATGTAATTTGGATTAGTGAGTTGCAAAGTTTGACCAATTGAGCTGACAGGTTGATGTTTGGTAAAACATGCTTGGTTTAAGAGTGTTTTTCTGAAAATAGGGTGTAGGCTTTGTAAAATAGGATGTATGCTTTGAAAAAAGGGTGCTGGTTTTGAAAATAGGATCGTTTTTTGAAATGTTTTCATAAAAAACTTTAGAAAATGAGCAAAACAAACATGTTTGAGGACTGAATAAGCGAAAATGGTTTCAGAAAATGAAACCAAGCATAGCATTTATGTTTCTTGTTTCATGATCAGTGGTCAGCATGTTGACATTTTTCTTACTAGGGTTTTCCAGTCTTGACGCATGCGCCATTATTGCTGGTTCATGCTGAATGCTTCTCTCCGTTAACAAGGACATATTTATTGCCCCATTTAATTTAGATCCTTTCGCTATTTTATGAAAAAAATAGAATGCTTGTGATATTCAATAAATTATTCTCTGAGCATGACAGAACTGTTGAGTAATATCATTATGTTTCGATTAGTATTCATAATGGATTGTCAAAATAGTTAGAATCAGGTTATATTATCTAAAGGTGACTGGATTACATGGTGGGATTGCCTTTCACAACTCCACTAGAAGATTAATTCGGTCCTTGTAAGTGACTTGGTTGGGAATGGAGATTTAATGTTAACTGTCTGAAGTTCATGTAGCAGGAAGCTGAAGCTTGAGGACAAAGTTGAAAGTATTTGGCCAGAATTTGGATCCAATGGAAAAGATCAAATAAAGGTGATATTTTGGGCTCCCAAGTCCCAGAGAATTTTCCTGCTTCTGTACAAATACATCTTCTGTTATTGACAAAATCTGTAGTTGTTTGGAAATGACGAAACCAGAAAGTAGATAATTACAAAATCTGTGGCTATTGAAGTACGTGATCTGTTAATTGACAAGATGATAGGATGTAACTTGCATTTTTCATGAATCCAAGAGATTGTATTAGAGTCAAGTAATTATCTAAGTTCCCCAAACCTGATGCAATGAGAATTCCTAATTTATGTTCTTATCTTTAACTGTTTTGTTAGATGTGTGTAAACATTTTTTATTGTTTTATTCTGCTCTAGGTTCATCATGTGCTTAATCACACATCTGGTTTGCACAATGCCTTGGCCAGTCTTACACGTGAAAACCCTCTACTTATGACTGACTGGGATGAATGTTTAAATTGCATTACAAAGATGGCGCCAGAGACTGAACCTGGCTGTGAGCAGCTGTACCATTATTTGTCTTTTGGCTGGTTATGTGGCGGTATTATTGAGGTATCAAAGATCATACTCTTTCATAATGACAGAAATGGTTTACATTGAGGCTTTCAAACTGAGAATTATTTTCGGATAATCCGGGTTTGGAGACAACATGATTGGACTTTGGAATATGTGGTACACTTAGTATTACTTGTAGCATGCGATGTTTCTTTCTTCTTCTTCTTCTTCTTCTTCTTCTTTTAAGTACTTGTTTGGTTATGGTATCAAGGGAATTCAGGAAAGTTCCAGTTAACATTTATATGCTTGGCGGTGTTCATTTTAACTTTTGTGCAAAAACCAGAAATCTTTGTGATTCATCCCCTCATGTAAGGATCAAATGGATGAAGTGTTAGAAGATTCTGAAGCAATTTGCTAGAAAAGTACAATTTTACTCTCCTTGTGAAGGGATGTTTTCCTTTATGTCTGTTCACATTCCATCATTTCTTTAAAAAAAAATAAAGAAAACAATATTCTGAAAATGGAGAGCCTGCAGGACAACGATGAATCTACCAATTTGCATAACTCCTCAAATTTTTAGGGTGTGGCTTAGTTTTAAGCCACTAAGTTGTGTTAGTAGGTTTGGCAATTAGGATGTTCTTAGAGGGAGTGCCAGTTCTCCTGACTTAGCCCACCCTTCCCTCTTCCTAAAAGAAGCTGAGCCATGCAAGGAAGAAAGCTTTTCTTACTCTTTTTACGTGCCTGGGTAGGAAGTCCAAAGATCTGGCATAATTGAAGCACCATTTATGTTGTGAGCCATACTAATCTCATCATTTTTCATCGTACAGCATGCATCGAGGAAGAAGTTTCAGGAGATTCTTGAAGAAGCATTCATTCACCCTCTTAATATAGATGGCGAGCTATACATTGGAATTCCTCCAGGCATGTTTTGACTCTTCGTGAATTAGCTGTCCTGATCACACACACTTCTACTCATGATCTCATCTGTTCTGGTTTATTGACTTAATATGATAGACATATCAATCCATGTATTGCAGTCAAAGTAAATACTTTTGGAAAACATGAAAGAGAAAATAAGTGAAGTATCATACCATCACCATTGCTTTTTCAATTGGTTCGGCAACAAATTTCTTCACCATATTAACATTTAGAATGATGGAAAAAATGTAACATAGATGCCTGACCAAGTAGAAATCACATTTTTTGCTATTTGGATGCACAAGTCTGTCAACATGATTAAGATTTTAAGGTTCTAATGGAGCTGGTTTCTTTACTTTAAAGAAATTAAAGTTTAATTTTTTGAGATTAATATGGTTTAAGCTACACTATAGTTAATTTTAAGGGGAGTCATGTAATTAGTGTGTGTATTTACTGTGAGAGTGGAAAAGATTTGAACTTTTGAGGACATGAAAATTCTGCTTTGTAACTTGATAAGTACTTTTAAGAAGTAATTATTCATTAGCTGGACTTTGTTTGACTAACTAATATGAACCACATATTGAGTCGACCATTATTATTAATGAAGACTTATTGAATACTGGAGGTTTGGGAGGAACTCTTTCTGTTTGTAAAGGAAAGAGTACATGAAGAATGACAAAACTATTCATAGATTTAAGTTCACTTTACTATTTGTTGATCATGTGAAACTTTGTGCTGTAACAATACTGGAATAAGGTTTAACAATTAGATGGTGTTTGTGGCACCAAATCACATTCTCAGCTCAGCAAGTTTACACTGCATTTTTTTATTACTGGAGCTGACAATCCATGTATGTTACCATGTTTGGTTATAATGTCAGAGCCATTTTCCTAACGCCAGAGCAGTTTTGCATTATTGGACCAAGATACCCCTCATAAGATGTTTTTGAAAAAAATTATTTTGCTTCATTCTCTCCATTCACCGCAAGGCCAACTCTTTGTTTCTTTCATCTGATGTCCGAAACCTTTTCTACTGGGTTAGTCGAAGATCGCAATCCTCAATAATATAATTTTCCCATCAGGATTTCTTCTGATTTTGTTCTCTCCTTTTTTTCTTTCCTAATTTTTTTCCCACCATTTCCTCGGAAAAAAGATTTATGATGTTGAATGAATAGAAACTGAAATTCCGGTCAAGAAGTTCTGCAAATCTACATGTTGAATTGCAAATATTTAATAACCAAATCAATTATTTTTACTATTAGAGTAAGTCTAAATGGTTTTTGACTCGTGTGCAAAATTTAGGTAATTGATTCAAAGAGAAAAAGTAGATCCCATCCTTCTCAAAGACAAGTTTTTGGGTTCTTTTGTGGGTGTTGGATTCATAATTAACCGAAGAAAAGGGCACAAAATCTGATAAAAGTAGGGAAATCAAATATTTTCAAAAAGTTTAAGAGAATAACGAAAAACTCAACGGTGAATAGGCGTGTAATGGTGGTGAATGTCTTTGCGATAGTCTATATTGAGTGGGGTTGGGAAACATGGATAGCATTAAGCTCTCAATTTCACATTTCATGCTCATTTGCCAATACTTACAGATCTGTTCGTTGCCGACCAAGGGATTAATGAAGATATCAGAGACAGAAAATGGGGAGATGTTTAAGCATAAATATTCTGTTTAATTGTAAGGGTTAATGTTGTCGAATGGAATAAATTGATGTGGCATTAGGATAACTTCTCTGGCATTATCAACAGCCTATTATAACCCTCTCAGTAAGTTTTATTAATTTATTCTGTATACTTATCCCATTAGTGTTATCATTGTGATCAGTTTTCTCCGTTGGTGTCATAATCATCTTTATTGTCTTGTAAATTCTATTTAGGTGGGGTTAGGGGAAATGGAAGTGTTGGTAAAACCTTGTTTCCAAGACTAGGATGATCTTGATATTCTTTCACTCTGTTATATTTGTAAGGCCTGACCACAGTGATTTATTTCTCCTAGGTGTGGAGTCTCGACTTGCTACACTGACATCTGATATGGATGACATCAAGAAACTCTCTGAGATCACCAAGCGCCCAGACCTACCATCCAGCTTCCAATTCCAACTACAAGATGTGTCTCAGATGGCGTCTACTCTTCCTGCCTTATTTAACACACTTTATGCCCGTCGTTCCATCATACCTGCTGCTAATGCACATTGCTCAGCTCGTGCTCTTGCACGCTACTATGCAGCTCTTGTGGATCGAGGTGCCATTCCACCACCACATTCTTCTTCTACCCAGCCCCAATTGGGAAGCCATCCACACATTCCCAAATTCTCATCTTCAAAATCCACCAAGAAACAAAAAGGTTCCAAGCATGCACGTAATACTAACAGTTCCAGTGATGTTAACTCTGAGAGAAAGGCTAGTGGCAAGAACTACACTAGAGTTCCCAGCAATGATAGTAACTACGGAAGCACCAACTATGTAGCTAACGATGGATTTGGTAATGACCGGAGCACTGCTAAACTTTTTACTAACAGCAGAATTCATGACGCGTTCATGGGAGTTGGAGAATACGAGAATTTGACACTTCCAGGTGGGCAGTTTGGTCTTGGCTTCAAGAGATCTTACTCAGAGAATGGTAACTTGATTGGCTTTGGGCATTCAGGCATGGGCGGATCCACGGGGTATTGTGACATAAACCACAGATTTTCCATTGCTGTGACTCTGAACAAAATGAACTTCGGAGGTGTGACCGCAAAGGTGATGCAGTTAGTCTGCTCAGAACTCAACATTCCATTGCCAGCAGATTTTTACAGATTTACAGAGAGGATAACTGATAATGAGTCAAATGTGACTAGACCATTGATAAACTGATATGAACCCTTAATTTCCTTTTTGGTTCTGCACAATACCGTGTGCATCAGTACTGGACATATTTTATATTATATACATACCTCACAAAGTACAACGGATTCATGCCATCCAATTTTTAGTTGTCTAATTACTTGTACACTTTAGCAGTAGTGAAAATTTTTTATTCGCATTTATCTGCTCTATTTTTATTTTATTTTTGTATGTTTTGTGCTTTTCCTTTTTGGTTTCGTATAGCATGAATGGAGAAATGTGTGAGTTGATTTGGAAAGAAATTTTAGCATTTTCCTTATAAAACAATTAATAGAAAAGTCTACATCAACAATTGTTCATCAATTTTTAAAAAATATTGAAATTTGTAAATGGGGCAAGTGACGAAAATTTGGACTAAATATGGCAAAATGTTAAAGATGCTATATGTAAGTTCCCAACTCACATTCAAATGAACAAGTTGAAAGCAAGTTAAGTTACAGGGACCAAAAATGCATTTTTGACAAATTTAGCAATATATATGAAGAACTTTTCGATTTTGAAAATCAACTAAATAATTTTTACAACAATTTGTTCCTTATGGTTGTTCAAAAGATCTAAGAATATATGTATTTATTGAGCAAAAGCTTCATTTTTTGTTTTAACTTACCTTTATTCTCTCGAATTAAATTTATAAAATTAACTTACAATCTAAAGAAAAGAAAAGGTAGAAGAAAATATTGATGTTTTTTAATCATGGCTTCATTATTATCATTTTTATCTGTTAAAATGAAGAAAAAATGCAAGATCAACAATTAAATTTTGAGTTAGTGAGAAGAAATAGTAGAAAATTCACACACAAAAAAAATCTATCAAACCAAATAAAAAAATTATAACTCAAATCATCAAAATCAAACAAAAGAAGAACTAGTGCAACCAATAATTTAAATGATTATAGTTTATATAGTAAAAATTCACTCAATTAAATTATTACTTAAATTTTGAATATTCAATATTCGTTTCTTTAAATAATTGATTGCAACCTTCGAATATTTTAAATGTTTACTAATTAAATCTAGACATGTCCTGTAATAATTATAACAAGGTCGTATATATTATTATCCCTATTTTTGCAAATAAATTATTAACGGTAAAAAGATATTTATTTGAAATATTAATAGAGTTCTTTTAAAGCATAAACTCTTTAAAAAAAAAAAAAAAGGAGTTCCTAACTTATTTTTAAGACTTTAATATATTCTTTTAGTTTTAATTATATTAATTATAAAATTATCATTACTAACATCTTTTAAGTTTCATCATCTTATTTTATACAATCCATTTAAAATTTTATTTTTAAAATAAAATAAAATATTTTATAAGTTCCAACAAATTTTATATGTTGTAAGAACTTATAAATTTTTTTAAATAAATAACCAAACACTCTGAATTTCACTTAAAATAGAACCACAGCAGGGTGTGGTCATGGTGACGAAGGAATTATCAATTTAGTTAAGATCAAAGGTAGGTTTGGATGCCAACCCCTAAATTCTCCATCCAGTATTTAAGGAAAGTCTTTGGATAAAGAAACCTGGTAATACTATACTTGTCCTCTTGTGTGTATTTCCTTTTCCATCTTATGCAAGCTACAAAAACTTCGGGAATTCTCCTATTTAACATCTCCTATTCCTACTAAGATTATAGTACAATTCTTGACAGTTAAGTGAAAAACAAAATCCATCCATTTCCTAGTTGAATTAAGGATTAATGCTCAATCTCTATATAAATTACTTTCATGTGGCCAGCTTTTCAAACGTTGTGCATTACATGGTAACCAGATCATAATATCTAAGTTAAAACTACAACCTTCAATTCCATCAAATTGATAACCCAAATTCTTGATAGCCCATACCGAGCATGAAGACTACCAGAACTTTCGAATGGTATCTCCAAAACCCGCCACCGGGATTCAAGCCGCTTCCCCGCCCCAAGATTGATTATGAAACTCAAGAAGCAGCTGATTCCATCAATGGCATCCAGATTATAGAACATGCAGCGGCGGAATGGTACATTCGAAAGCCGCCACCGGGATCCAAGCCGCTTGCCCGCCCCAAGATTGATCAAGAAATTCAAGAAGCAGTTGATTCCATCAATGGCGTCCAGATTGCAGATCATGTAGTCGATTCCATGTTTCCAAGGATTACCACGCGAAACTTGGTGTTGAAGCCTCTTGCCCTCTCCAAGATTGATGATGAAATTCAAGCAAGGATTGTCGATATTGATGCGGACGTGAAAGACCCTTTAATGTGTCCAGACATTGCCAAGGAACTATTTCAGAATTTAAGATTGAATGAGGTGGAGAAAAGACCCCGGACTGA
Organism: Paulownia fortunei; assembly: GCA_019321725.1. Taxonomy (NCBI): domain Eukaryota; kingdom Viridiplantae; phylum Streptophyta; class Magnoliopsida; order Lamiales; family Paulowniaceae; genus Paulownia; species Paulownia fortunei. Next base: position 3,765,540 of record CM033122.1, on the reverse strand, counting down.
TTACATGGAAAAGGTGCAAAAACACATCAATCCTAGAACACGGGCACATTGCGTTGATTGGCTTGTTTATGCGGCCGAGCAACTCGGTTATGTCCGGGAGACGTTGCATCTGGCTGTCAACTATTTGGATCGTTATTTATCAGGAAACCAAGTTGACCAGAATCAGTTGCGCTTTCTTGGCCTAACTTGCATGATGATAGCGTCAAAGTACGAAGAAGTTAGGGAGCCTCACTTTGACTTTGATGGATACTTTTGCCTTACTAAGAGCATGTTCTCTCGCAAGGAGTTCATCCAAATGGAACACTCTATTTTGAGTTATTTGAAATATGATGTGACGATCCCCACGACTTGGAGCTTCTTGGAAAGATTCGTGCGAGCTGCACAGGGTGGAAGAGAGGCTCGACTAGAGAGTTTGGATTGCATGGCTGGCTACCTTGCAGAGCTTTCTCTATTGTCTTACTGTATGCTTCGTTTCTTGCCATCTTTGGTTGCGGCTTCATCAGTTTTCTTGGCTCAATATATTCTCTTCCCTTCAAAGAGGCCCTGGAATGCCACATTACAACACTACACGCTCTACCAACCCTCAGATTTACACGAATGCGTTATGGCATTACATGGGTTCTGCTATAACAGCTCCGGCTCTAATATGCCTACAATCAGGATGAAATACAGCCAGCAGAGATATGAATGCGTTGCATTGAAGAGCTTCCCTCCATCAATACCTCCAGAATATTTTCAGAACTTAAGTTGCTAGTTTTAAAATTCAATTGGGAAATATACATTGTGTAACCTGACCAGTAATGTAAAGTACATTAGCATCCCTCGAGCTAGAAAACATATCTTGATCTTGCCTTCTTTTTATTGTGCTCATCAAGACAATTTTTTGTATTGTTTCGTTTGCTTAAAATAAGTAATCTGTTTGGAGCCTTTTAGCATCCAGCAGCATAGTTGTGGGGAATTCTTGGGCAGCCAATCATAGATTTTCTGTCTACTCTTTTCTGATCACAAGTTTCCAGTTCCTTTGCTATCCTCATTAGTATTTACTTCTGTCAGAGTTCACAAGTAATGAAAGTTATTTTCCCTGCATCTGATATTTTTAGACGGTATGGCATTGTGCATGATGAAGTAAATATTGGACATTAATTAAACAGAAGTTGTGTATTCTCTCTCTGGTTCTTATCTGATTAAAACATTTCCTGTGCATGCTAGCCCTATGTTTAAATAAAATCTAGTCCTTTGTTTTCTCCTCTTTGTAATCATCTGTGTGTTGTTCAAAATAATGGAAGCCGAAAGCAATTTTGTTTCTCTGTGTATTGTTCTAACAAGAGTCTCCTGGTATATATATTAATAGCCCTAGGCAGGAGCAGATGCAGTGATTCATTTCTCTTTACAATTTAATGAGCTCTTCCTCTACATCTTGTGCTTTTTACTTTAATACTATATAGGTAATCAGCCAAATCAAATCAGCTGAAATGGAAGCACCAAATTCAGAGGCTTAAACTTTGTATAAAGCTTAATTAGAGGTATATAATTCTCTTTGCGCTTTATACAGTGGTGCCATCTAAAGATGGCTATGCCTTGTTTTATGTGTGAAACTCATAAAGAAGCATATTGTGGTTAACATTGTCAATTAGTTGTATCAATGCACCTTAGCGAGTCTACCTTGGCCACCACAAACGGAATCCTATCCACCCCTTAAATTTCTTCCTCATCTTTTACGAAATTGGTGGTGAAAAACGAATCCGAATCTCATGTAGTATGCAATGGTATCTCCATAACTACTAGGAATATCAACGAGACGGATTTGAAACGGGTTTGACTGAATCCGAAATTCATCCCGTAAAAAAAAATATAAATTCAAGACCCACTCCGCTCCGCTTCCATTTAGTCCCGGACCTGTACCCGGCCGGCCTAACCCACCAAACCCGCTAGTAGTTACAAATGGGGTCTTCAAAATCTGATCAAAGAATAAGAATACAAATAATAATTTTTTTTAAATTCTATCATATAATTAAAATTGCTAAAAATGAACACAAATCATACATGTAGGCCAAGTTGCTACTAATCACAATAATAATTTACAATCTTATAATCAAAGTATTAAACAAAAAAAATATTTTTAATATTACAAACTCCCTAAATATATTTTAAATTCAATTCTTCAAATGAAAAAAGAAAAAGAACCAACTAGAATGAAAAAGTTAATAATACAAGCATTCAAATCACACGTAAAAATACCAAAAGTTGACATTACTCATCAAATTATAAACCTCAATAAAACAAAATCAATATCTATAGTCCAATTCTTAAATAATTCAACATAATGAAATTAACTAGCGAGCGTCTCGCTAACACATTTTTCATCATCTTCTTCCTCATCAAGCATTGTAGGACAAGTTTGATATTCCATCGATTGTTGAATAAGTCTCTACAAGAATAAGTCTCTACAAGAATAAATAAATAAATTATGTAAGCTTCTTAAAAAGTAGTACCAATGAAATTTTTATCTTAAGAATTAAGTAAATAAAAAATACTAAAAACTAGTATTCAATCAAAAGTAACTCAATTGTGATAAGAAAATCTTTCTCCTATATATATATTATTGTATTATTGTCATAACAAAAAATTATTAAACAATAAGAAAATTTATTATTATTGTGATAAGAAAATCTAGTTGAATAATATTAAACAATAAGATAAATATTTTACTTTAATAGTATCTTTTTTTAGATGCTAATAGCTTCTATAAATAAATTTTTGGACCCTAAATTTGATTTAGCGTACACCTTTTATTTTCTTTTCAATGCTAGAACTAGATAAAAAATTTAGTAACTATGTGAAAACCAAATTCATATTTTGTTTAGTACTTCAATTTTAGTGAAAAAGATATTAAGAAAAATATTTTTTTCTGCTTTAAATAAGAGTATTTTATACTTAATTTTTTTCTTTCTCTTTTACCTAAAATCCAAAAATAGCATCTTGCTTAACTTTTTGGGGCATATGGAATTAGACTTGTACTATAGAATTGAGTTTTTCATAATGTGTTTGCTTTTTTATTCTATTTATCAAATATGATACAAAGGCAAATAATGGAGATCATGCAATTTACCCTTTTCAATTTCTTGCTCCAAATGCTGTTGTTTTTTCACCTCTGAATTAAGTGTACTTGTTTATAATTAATTAAATTTGTTCAAATAAAATCTAAACCAAATTTTCATGTGTAGTTTTTCTTTTTCAAGTTTTGGCATACGGACAAAATTGATTTAATTAAGACTTTTAGTTTGTTTTCATCTTTTTTCTATAGTTCTTGTATTAGGTTTGTCTTCATCTCCCTAAATACATATATTTAAACACAAGATCCTGTAGAAAATCATTCAGAAGTATATAATATGCATTACCACTTACTAGGTAAGAGAAAATTTGAAGCCTTTGTAAACGGGTGATGCTGGTGTGGTGGGAATCCAGGCTCACGAACAACTGTGGTTGGTGTGGACTGTGGAGTGATCGTAGAGAGAGTGAGAGACGTAAGGGTGGGAGAAGAAAAAAAAAACAAAAGAGCCAAAAAACCCTAATCTATTTATACCTTTTATATTCGGGGCGGGTCTTCTTAGACCCGTTATCCATCTCGAACCTGACAAGTCTAAAAAAAATGAATTCGTTACCCATTTATTCAACCCGTTCAAGGCGGGTTTGTGATGGGTCCAGTAAGACCCGGACACATTGACATCTCTAATAACCAATCAGGTGAGTGCATACTGATTATCATGGAAGAAGCTTGCATTTCATCAGGTGCTTATATCAGGTCCTTCAATAAATATCTCAGTTTGGGGAAGTTTCTGCTTCCAACAGCAGCAGTCACCAGAAACTTCCCATGAACCGACATCACTAACATGCAGAATCAGTTAGTACAGAAGCAAGGATGTCTCATATGTATAGATAACTCATTGACGTTTGAATTGCTCGAAGAGCATAGAAAAACTAAAATGATTATAAGTACTAATAAAGAAGCAAACCAGTAGTATAAGAGTAAATATACTCGTGAGTCTGCATGAAATTCACAAAAGTTGTTTTCTCCTTTTCAGCATACTCATTCATATTCTCTTACACATTAACAATCATGGATTTATTAGTTTCACATTTGAATAGGACAATTCCCAAAAAAAAAGAAAAAACTTTTCATCTCATATGACTTGAACCGAAATGACTTCAGCTACTTCCATGAGTGGATTGTTTATTGATAACGTCTACCCTCAACGAAATTTTGGTAATCTCCAAGAAATCAAAAAGTATAAATCAATCATCTTCAGGAAATTTTCATCTTAAAGCCTTCACTTTAATTTGCATCAAGTCATTTTAATTTACTGTTCAAGTATAGCCCCATGATACAGGGAACAATCCATTTGCAACCTTTCAAGCATTTAAGTAGCCTTCTTGTGGAAGTTGTAGAAAAACAAGACAAAGTAACCTATTTGGCATTTACCCACTTCGATAATAGAAGGTGGTACTTGGCTTCACTTATTAGAGGCGAGGTCGAAGTTCAAATCCTAGGATCAATTTTACTTTTTTGGACCCTTTGAAATATGCTAAATACTCAAACACTTCAAGGGTTCTAGTCTTTTAATGCAAGTTGTGATCCAAACCGACTTCGAGTTAGGTTTGACTCGCTCAAGGACAGTCGATCTTGGAGATGGACATGACCATAAACTCTCTAGATAGAGACACTTGTCCTAAGTAATATGCAATGCACATGAATAAATTTTTATAAATAATCCATCACTAGGCTATCAAAAGATAATTGGTGTTTTAAACTTATTTCTTATATCTATTGATCTAAACGATCTCACGATCTATTTTGATTTAAGTATTAGAGGGATTTGGTATATATTAGACGAATTTCAATAAGTTATTCCTCTAGAATATTTTTTAGTAGTAGATATACATTTATATACCCTTTAATTTCAATTATCTATTTAAAATTTTCATGATACATTGACCTATATATTGCATTACAAGAACTACATATATTTTAAAATTATATTTAGACTAATTTATCCTAAAACTTTTTATAATTCTTACTTCGTTTTGTTTTGGTCTTTTAATATTTTTTTTAGTAGTTAACTTGATGTACATATTGAGTATTAATTCAATATCTGCTAACTCTTTCAAAAAAAAAAAAAATAATTTTGTATTTATTGGAATGTTTAATGTGAATAAAATTATAGATCACATCATACTATATAGATTGTTTGAAAATTTGAACTTACAAAATTGTACTTAATTATTAGAAATCTTTTCATTATAGATATAAAAGTTATTGGCTAGGATTTTATTTGCAATTATATTTAACACTAAGCAAATTTTACAGCAATCTTTCTTCCTGGCTTATGGTTATTCAAAATATCTAAGAATACATGATATTTATTAAGTAAGCATTTCATTTTTTTATTTCAACTTTACCTTCATTTTCTTGAATTAAATCTATAAAATTAACTTACAATCTAAAGAATAGAAAAAAGAAGAAAATACTGATGTTTTTCTTTTCATACTTTATTTTATTGTTATCATATTATCGGTTAAAAAGAAGAAAAGTTGCTAGATCAACAAATACTTTGAATGAGGGAGAACAAATAGTTAAAAATTCACAAAAAAAATACAAATTTTACAAAACCAAATAAAAAGATAATTACTCAAATTGTCCAGAATAAAAAAAAGAACTAATGCAACCAAAAATTTTAAAATTATAGTTTATAGTATAAAACTTCCCTTAATTAAATTATTACTTAAATTTTGAAATGAAAAATCAAAATACAATAACAATAAGATTAATTAAAATTGAAATGTATTTTTTAATTTTTATTATTATGTTCATGTGCAAGTATTTTTGAAATTAAACATGTGAAGAAAATGGCAGCAAAGAATGAAAAAAGATGAAAAATTACAAGACATTTTGAAGTATTATAAAATGATTCATAATAAAAGATTTTAAATTGATAATTCCTTCCTCACCATGATGACAACCTGCTGTGATTTTAGACGTATTTGTCTAAACTTATTTAATTTTTTTTTATAAATTTATAAATATTATAAGATATTTTTTAAACTTATAAAATGCTAAATCTTGCTTTAAAAATAAGTTCTTAAGAGTTTGGATAAAGATAAAATTTTAAAAGATGTTAGTAATGATAATTTTAATTATTATGATCAAAACTAGCTAATAAAATTTATTAAGATATTAAAAATAATTTTAAAATTTCTTACTTATTTAAAAAGCATATAAGATTCTAATATTTTATTTTTGTAACTTATAATTTAAAATCAAAGGTAGATCTGGATGCTCACCCTTAAATTCTCCATCCAGTATTTAAGGAAAGTCACTGGATAAAGAAACCTAGTAATACTATCCTTGTGCAATTGCATATTAAAGTGCGCATCTTTTATCTGCTTCAAATTCAATAAAAAGTAATCTGAAAAATAATATCTTTTTTTTATTTTTTTATTTTTTGTTTTTCATTTTGTTTTGAATATTCGGGACGGGACCCTTAGTTCAAAACCTCTTTCATTTATAAACAAAAAAAACAAAAAACAAAAAATAGAGTGGTGATTGATAATAATCCATTAATTATTAAAACAGAAACTACTTCACAAAAAAAAAAAAAATGACAAATCAAGAAAAAAAAAAAACCTTCTATGTTTTGAAAGTATCTAGCACCGAATCCAAGAAACTGTTTGCTATTACCAACTTGAAAAAACGTGCTTCTTACTTGGATTTAGGAAACGTGCTTCTTCCCTAACATGTTTGTGCATGATAATACACTAAGCTGCAACTGTATTGGCCAATTTTGAATCTATTGCTCTCTGTTTCCCTTTCCATCTTATTCACGCCACAATTTCGGGAACTCTCCTATTCCTACTAAGATTATGGTTTCTTCCTATCTGGATTAAGGATTAATGCTAACTCTTTATATAAAGTACAATATTCATGTGGCCAAGCTTTTCAAACGTTGTTCATTATTTAAAATTTCTAAGAAAAACTACAACCTTCAATTCCATCAAATTGATACCCAAATTCTTGATAGCCCATACTTAGCATGAAGACTACCAGAACTTTCGAATGGTATCTCCAAAACCCGCCACCGGGATTCAACCCGCTTCCCCGCCCCAAGATTGATTATGAAACTCAAGAAGCAGCTGATTCCATCAATGGCATCCAGATTATAGAACATGCAGTGGCGGAATGGTACATTCGAAAGCCGCCACCGGGATCCAAGCCGCTTACCCGCCACAAGATTGATCAAGAAATTCAAGAAGCAGTTGATTCCATCAATGGCGTCCAGATTACAGATCATGTAGTCGATTCCATGTTTCCAAGGATTACCATGCGAAACTTGGTGTTGAAGCCTTTTGTCCTCCCCAAGATTGATAGTGAAAATCAAGCAAGAGTGGACTCGTCAGATGATACAAGGATTGTCGATATTGATGCGGACGTGAAAGACCCTTTAATGTGTCCAGACATTGCCAAGGAACTATTCCAGAATTTACGATTGAATGAGGTGGAGAAAAGACCCCGGACTGATTACATGGAAAAGGTGCAAAAACAGATCAATCCTAGAACACGGGCACATTGCGTTGATTGGCTTGTTTGTGCGGCCGAGCAACTCGGTTATGTCCGGGAGACATTGCATCTGGCTGTCAACTATTTGGATCGTTATTTATCAGGAAACCAGGTTGACCAGAATCAGTTGCGCTTTCTTGGCCTAACTTGCATGATGATAGCGTCAAAGTACGAAGAAGTTAGGGAGCCTCACTTTGACTTTGATGGATACTTTTGCCTTACTAAGAGCATGTTCTCTCGCAAGGAGTTCATCCAGATGGAACACTCTATTTTGAGTTACTTGAAATATGACGTGACGATCCCTACGACTTGGAGCTTCTTGGAAAGATTCGTGCGAGCTGCACAGGGTGGAAGAGTGGCTCCACTAGAGAGTTTGGATTGCATGGCTGGCTACCTTGCAGAGCTTTCTCTGTTGTCTTACTGTATGCTTCGTTTCTTGCCATCTTTGGTTGCCGCTTCATCAGTTTTCTTGGCTCAATATATTCTCTTTCCTTCAAAGAGGCCCTGGAATGCCACATTACAACACTACACGCTCTACCAACCCTCAGATTTACACGAATGCGTTATGGCATTACATGGGTTCTGCTATAAGAGCTCCGGCTCTAATATGCCTACAATCAGGATGAAATACTGCCAGCAGAGATATGAATGCGTTGCGTTGAAAAGCTTCCCTCCGTCAATACCTCCAGAATATTTCCAGAACTCAAGTTGCTAGTCTCATAATTCATTTGGGAAATATGTGTATAACCCCAGAAAACATATCTTGATCTTGCCTATTTTTGTTTGTGCTCATCAAGATAATTTTTTGTATTGTATGGTTTGCTTAAAATTAGTGATCTGTTTGGAGCCTTTTGGTATCCAGCAGCATAGTTTTGGGGAATTCTTGGGCAGCCAATTCACAGATTTTTTGTTTGATCTTTTCTCAGCACATGTTTCTAGTGCTTTTGTTATCCTCATTAGCATGTCAGTATGTCCATGATGGTAAAGTCTGCATGAGCATTAGGTTATTTTCATGTTTACTTATCTTGTCACAATTCACAAGTAATGAAAGTTGTTTCTCCTGCATCTGTATTTTTAGTCTGTATGGCTTTGTGCATGAAGATGTAAATATTGGACATTAAATAAACAGAAGTTGTGTATTCTCATTTTGGTTTATATTTAATGTAAAAAAATTCATATGCATCATATCCCTATGTATAAATAAAATCTAGTCCTCTGTTTTCTCCTATTTTTAATCATGTGTTAGTTGTTCAGAATAATGGAAGCTGACTGTATTTTCGTTTATCTCTGTATTGTTCCGAGTAAAATCTCCTGGTATAGAAACTCCCCGCTGACTGTATTCTCATCTGTCTGGGGAAATTTATCCTTCCAACAGCAGCAGTCACCAGAAACATCACAAACATGCAAAATCAGTTGAGTACAGATACAGTCCTCGACATGATCAAGGATGTCTCGTATATATAGATTACCCATTGACGTTGAGCATAGGAAAACTATAAAAAGAATGCAAGTACTAATAAAGAAGTAACCAGTATCAGAGTAAATATACTCGGTGAGTTTGCATGAAATTCACAAAAGTTCTTTTTTTCCTTTTCAGCATACTCATCATTGTCTTATAGATTAACAAAAAAACCTTTTCTTCCATGACATTCTTGTAATCTCTAAGAAGCCAGAAAATATAAATGGATCATCTCCAGGAAATTATCGTCTTGAACCCTTCACTTTGCATCCAAGTCATATTCCTTTTCAAGCGTCACTTGTGTTTCGGTATAGTCCAATGATACATGGAAGAACCCAATTGCAACCTTTCAAGTATTCAAGTTTCCTTCTTGTGGAACCTGTAGCGAAAACAAGACAAAATTAAAAAGACCTTCTGCTAGTAATACTCCAATAAAAAGCTGAACACCCACCCATCCCACAGCCCAAATAAAAAAGAGTAAAAGGCAGTAACCTTTTTGTCATTCACCCACTTGAAACTAATTTGCCATGCAGCAGGCTATTGCATTCTGTTCCCTTTATGGCTCTGCCATTTGTTCTCTTCTTTTCCAATTCTTCTTGCTCCTGTGGCTATCGTCCTATTATTCATCGGTTTCGTATTTCCAAATTTGAGGGCTACAACTGGCTTGAGGTAAGACATTCCAGGAAAATGTCTTCTCTCTTTCGGCAGTGGTCTTAACTGAGGCAACCAGTATGCCACGAACTCACCATCAGAATCATAGTTTTGAGCCTGAATGTATTGATTAGGGCTTAGACTTAAACATGATAAAGTAGATGAGACAATTTTTATCAACATTTCTCTCCTCACTATCGTTCATCTAAATTTGAATAATGAACCCTGCAAAGAAAGAGGACTGTTGGAGGTAGCTAGCTAGTTTTGGTACAAGGCATGCGTCATCAACCACTTTCAGTAAATAGGACTGTTGGAGGTAGCTAGCTAGTTAATAGAACCAATAAAACATCTGAATTCCTTGATAGCAAATAGCTAAAAAGCCTCTTTCTGGATTGTTTTATTTGTCACACATGAGCCACTAAGAATGTATAGATTGTCCATAACTAAGTTTGATGTTGTCGACTGACGCAACTCTTAGGTCAGCTAGCTGTGCATTATAACAATGTAATCTTTAATGAATGGTGATGCTAAGATATGGAACTATGTAAACATTTAACGATTATAACTATATAGAAAACCCTACTCCTAAATCCTTGCTCAGAACAATTCGTCTAGTTTGCAAGTTGTCCCCAGTTTTATCGGATCTTATAGATTGTCAGGTGAAGTTAATAGTTTGCCACACTAAACCTTCTACTAGAACTCATCTACTAAAACTGATTTTCAACCCAATGAGAAAACTAAGAGTTGAAGCTAACATACTTGCTTTGGAATGCTGAAATAGCGATCCTCTCTCGGGTCATTCCCAACACCTAGTAAAAGAAGGCAAAGCATGTTATCATGTGAATGATAGATCTTCAATTCAAATAAAAAATGTAAACAGGAAAGGAGATGCAAAGATATGTAAGTCATCGTGATATAGGTTAACAATTCATATATTTCAAAACAGTGCTCATTCATTAATCCTTTTCATTGTTTTACGGAGATCCCGCAAATTGAAGACTGATAGATGATTAATTTTCTTTCCATTATATTGTCTGAAAATCAGTTTCTTGGAAAATAAAAAGACAACAAAGGAGAAGATTTCAGATTCAGAACAATCCACATAGACTATTTATGAAAATAACCAAATATTTCCAGTTGTTCTAAATCGTCCACTTAATTGATTTTTAGACACAACTATTATGAGCTCTTGTTTGTCTAAAGCCCAAATATGAGAATACTCAATTCCGATAGCTGTTAAAATAAGCTAAAAAATTTAGCATGCCACTTACAAAATCCTCCATATTCTCCTTCTAGGTTACAGTTTGTTATTGGGACAAACAAATTATGACCTCAAAAGACATCATATTAAAAGTAAATACTCAGCTTCTTATTTGACATGCAACAGGGTATATTAGCATAAAGAAGCAAAGGCATTCAAATAGATATATGCTCAAAATGCCTCTGGGAATCACCTGCTCCATAGGTCCAATTTCCATAATTGGAACAAGGATCATAATCCAAAAGACATGTCTCAAACCATTCAGCTCCCATTCTCCAGTCAATGCCCATGTCTCGAACAAGAAACGAACATACAATCTGTCAAAAATAACATCTAAACATGATTTACTGAAAAACCATAATACTTTTTTATTGATCTCAATTAGCCTTCTTATATTTCCAGATGGCCGACAATAACTTTAAATCACCTGTCGCCCACGATTTGACATGAAGCCAGTAGTCAATAATTCTTTCATATTTGCATCAACTAGAGGGTACCTAAAATTTGGCCAATACTAAATCAATCAACAGAAACCTTGAAAGTGATATAAATCATCATCATGTTCTTTGTTTCCTCTCTTTAATCAGAATTCGAAAATAAATGCACCAAGGATATATGAGAAATACAATGATAATAAAACCCCCAACACCATACCCTGTCTGACCATCTCTCCAGGCATCAAAAAGTGCTTGGTCTTGGCTCCAATTAGTCTGTACTTTTCGAGGGCCACCTGAAAGGACAAAGATACTGTATTTAAGGAAACTAGGTATCTTAAAGTGTCTGGTGGTTATACTTGTGGGTATACCAGTATTCTGCATAAGATAATGTATATACTGATCTCACATGTTGCGAAATTTCACTATAGCAACGTGACATCCAAATTGACTTAGAGCTGATGTATTAAATGCATTCTTAATTTCTAATCAGCATTGCATCTACCATCCCAATGAACTAGCATTCAAACAACCCAGCCGGATTGCAACATAATCTGTAGTACACTTTGATCCATGTATTGGATTCTAAGATGGTAAGTTTAGAGGTGTCTTTTTCAATCTTGGAATAGGTAATGTCATAATTTTTACCTGCATGAAAAAGAGAGCTTCCTTGCTTGATCGATAGATATCTGAAGTAGTCCCTCCATATAAGTTCAAACAACACCCTGGAAAACATTAGTAGCTTTTCAGGGATACGCTTTCACATCCGTTAACAATTTCTACCAAACGACATAGTGAATTTGAAAGGATATACTACATCTAGAAATTGGGATTGTAAGAATTTCCAATTATACTAGGAAAAGAGGAATGCAATTATAAAGATTGGGCATTCCGTTTCTTGAAAGAGAATCAAGAAATGAACAGCTCGATTTCTTTAAAAAGAAAATCCTGGATTTTGACAACAATATCACATTCTTAATTTTGTTCTAAAGGAAGATTAACTAGCTTCATCCTGGAGGTCAAAACAAATTTTTACAATTTGATTTAATAACTTTGTGGATAATAAAATTCCTTCACTTGTTTAAAGTATGTACATCCCAGCACACAAGCACAGATTCACGTTCAATCACTATAACGTACCATTCTTTCATATCCATTTGCATGCATCCCCATACGAAAATACACATACCCCATAGAGACATACTCACATGCTGATATGCAAAGTGAGACAGAGAGAAAAAGTACCAGTACGTAGAATCATTTGCTTCTCTCTGCTTTTCATATCTCTTCACCTAAACAAGTTAACTTCTTGTCAGCAACAGTGTCTTACTTACGTAATACTCCTGTTGATGTGGCATAATAGGAAAACATGAAAGTAAGTAGCTTTATACCTCTTCATAAATGAAACGAGGTGAAAGGCTTCCAGAGGCAAGCCAAGGAGAAAATTTTGTTGAGTAGTCAGGTCCTAACATTCCATTTCGGGTCACTTTATATGTCCTTAAGAGATCCTACAAAAGTACAAAAACAAAAAATCTTGTTCAATGCTTTATTTATCAAGATTTGTATATGGTCCTAGACTTATATCCTCAATCAAAAACAATTTTTTTTTTGCTAATCTTTATTCCCACATCCAAGAAAGGAATGGAAATTTGTAGTTTCTTTCTCTTTATCATGCAGTCACTATTTATCCAAGACATGAACGTTAGCCATATCACACCCTACCAGCTCTAATCCTCAGTGTATTTTGCAACAATAGTTAATCCCCTATCAGCAAACTTTACTAATTTGAACTTGGAAAAATAGATGAGAAAGAACACAGTCTCCAACTTCACTTAATAAGAACTGTGTCTAAATGCTTTAACGACAGGATATCCATATGAAATATATGCTTTTCTTTCCACCCCTAAAAACAAATTGAAGCAGCTTTCTGAAACTAAAATTCAAAGACTCCAATGAAATATGGGGTCAAATTTTAAACGAGAAAATGAGAACAAAAGTATTTATTCTACTCAATCAAGAATGGCTTCATCTGTAGGCATGACTTTCAATTTTTTGGTAACTGAAAATAAAAAACAAGAAATTGTTCTCACCTTCTTCCAAAAGTACTCATGTACTCTACTCAGTGCTGCGCTCTCACCCCCGGAAAATGCCATTCCTTTGCTGACCTGCATCAGTGGATATGAAAGAAGAAACTTTTAGCCCCATAAAACAAGTGACATCTGCAGTGAACTTATATTTAGAAATAAATGAGAACATGCCGTCGCCAGCTGAAGCCCAAGTGAAGAAGTCTCTGGGATGCATCCCCAATCTTTAACATCTGGTGTTGAACCAAGTGATGCTGGGACCTTAATGCAACTTCGTATGGCAGACTTCGACTCAACTGACTGTATATTTGATCATCAGCTGGTATATGAGAATGTCTCTTCTAATAAGCAAAAATATGTGCACTCAAACCTATAAGAAGAAAAAATACCTTACGAAACTGAGTATAAACATCTGGTAAGGACGTGCAACTGAATGGAAGGTCATCAATATGGTACATACTACTCCCCCAGATCAATTCTAGTTTCGTACCATTTGTAGGATTAAACTTTGTGGACACACCTTCAGGTGATGGTAGCATGACTTTCTTCAAATTTTTGGAAACACATCTCTCAACATTTAGCTCCTCACTGCATGTTTCTTTCTGGGCATAAACCTGTTGTTTAGACCAACAAAATTCTGTTTATAGCTACTGTCTGGAAAACGAAGAAAGATATGTTCAACTAATCATGCCAGTAGAAACAAATTCAAATTAAAGATACTTAACAGTGTGGACTCCATATGCTTTTGCAAGAGAAGGAAGAATTTGCTCAGGTTTCCCATGCTGAATTAAAAGGTTGAGACCCCTCTTCATCAAACTTCTTTTTAAGTCTGTCAAACACTCTATAAGAAATTGTGCTCTCAGAGCTGCCAAAGAATAAATATTTGAAATAAGTACAAAATAAACAGCCACATCAAATTCCATGGAATAATAATAACGAGTCAAATCCATACTAAAATTCCACATTAGTTCGTATCTCAATTCGACTCTGCTTATATTATGTAACTATAAACAACCAGAATTGATGACACAATGCACACAAACTGCCTTCTCAACTTCACATTGAACCACAGCATTGTCACACTATTCTGCAGACAGATTTCGTTCGAGGACAAACCAAATCACTGCCCTCTAAGACTCCAGTCACACTACAATCATAGTCTAATTCCGAAAAAATACAAAAAAAAGCAGATTACAAAAGGATCATTATGAACTAATTTCTTGAATAGAACAATGAGAATCGGGTACCTCCAGTTTTAGGGAAACCAAAGTAATGTGTGGTGCCAAAGAGTCTTGGATCGACACAATATACGGGCAAGACAGCCTCGGATGAAACCCATGCCTTGAACAAAACCTCGTTATCCAAGATCCTCAAATCATTCCTGAACCAAACAATAGCAACCCCTTTGCCTTTCCTCTGAGGCACCCCATCAAAAGTGTACCTCGTAAATGTCTGATCAGCTATCCGCTCCATTTCCTCCGGCCCGAAACCCGGCACTTGGTGCACTGTCTGTGCAGCTCTAGCTGCATTGGAAGAATGCATTGTGTTAGAAAAAGAGAGGAGAAATCTGGAATGGATTGAGAGTTTTGTTAAGTGAAGAAGAGGGTTTATTGTGGGACGTGAAATGATGGTGAAATTGTGGATCATGGCTTTTGATTTCTTGTACTAGTTTGTAGGAATTTGAGTTAAGAGGGGTTGGTCGTTATTAACAGTTGGGAAGTTGACGCGTGGGTGCTGGAGCCGTACGGTGACGTGGCAGCTTGGTAGCCGAGAGAGGGATAAGGTTGTGTTTGGTATCTTCGTTTCAATGTTTTAAACGAAAAGGCTAGGGTTTTATTTTTTGTGTTTTGGGATAAAGTATTATGAGAAAATGTGTTTTTGAAGAATATGTGTATTATGAAAAAAAAATATTAAAAAATGTAATATGTTTTTTACAACTGGTTTTGGATTATAATACTACGATATTGATAATTTACTTGATTCAAAATTATATTTTTCAAATTTATAAGAAGCATTCAATAATTATTTCTACCATTTAATTTGCTTTTATAAGTGTATTGGCGCAATGTCACATTCTTGCACATTTATGTGTCCAAATACTAATTCACCACAACCCATATGAATATACTTAGTGAAGCGAGTTTCGTATTAGCTATATTTATAATTATTCCAAGTAAAAACGCATTTGCCAAATTAAATGAATAGAAAGATTATAAAGAAGTTCTTAGGCTTGATTTAGAAAAAAAAAAACAATCAACTTTTGTTGATGAAAAAATTCACCCGCAGCTCAAAAGTTATTTTAAGAATTATGAAAAATTTGTTGGAGGAGATTTTAACCTTCAACAAATGCAATACTCTTTTGATTTTTAAAGTAATAAATGAATTTCAAATGGATCTTGATTTTTTTTTTCAAAACCATCCCTTCCAAACATGTTCTGTATAAATTTTTTATTTAAATTTTTATATATTTATGTAATATTATTTTATAAAAAATATATTTTTTAAAAATAATAGTATTATTATAAAATAAATATTTTTAATATTTTTAAAATTATATAATAGATTCTACAAATCTAATTAGACTCGACAATTACAAGGCGAGTTTGAGTCATTTAAAATTTTGATAGGACGAATATCAAATTTTTTACAAATTTACCCATTACCATCTTAATATTTACACTAATTTAGAGTTTATTTCCAAAAATACTTGAAAATTATTATTTGTTTTCACTCTCATGTTAGAAAACTTCATCATTCAATTTTAACATTAGAAATTAACCAAAATTTAACAGTTCAAAAGAATAGCCAGAAAACAAAAATCAAGGAAAGAAATCTCCACATTAAACCCAAAAAAGGAAAAAGAAAGGGAAAAAAACGGGTCCAATAGCATAAACCAGATGAATAAGAACCGAAAACTTCAGCCGCCAACTGATTCGTTGTTAGCTTTTTTATTCTTCGAATCGAATTTCACTCCACATATAGGGCTATAAAACACTCGCCAAATCACCGTTCACAGTTCACAGCAATCCTACAAATCCTCTCTCTAAATATGTCGTCCGAAGAAGCATTCCAAGAAAACCCGGAGAAAAAACTGTCCAAGAAAGAACTCGCCAAGTTGGAGCGCCAGCGCAAACGCCAAGAAGCAGCAGCCGCCGCCGTTTCCGCCGTAACCGTCGAAGCCGACGATCCATTGGCGGCGAATTACGGAGAAACCCCGTTGAACGACTTGCAATCGAAGGAAATATCCGGGAAAAAGTGGAAGGAAGTGAAAGATTTGACTAATGAGTTGAAGGACCAGGTGGTGTTGATACGGGGGCGCGCGCAGGCGATCCGCGCCGTGGGGAAGAAAATGGCGTTTGTGGTAGTTAGAGAACGGGGGTTTACGGTGCAATGCGTTTTGACTGTAACGCCGGAGTTGGTGAGCCCTCAGATGGTGAAGTTTGCGACTAGTTTGAGCCGTGAATCGATTGTTGATATAGAAGGGGTTGTCTCTGTGCCGGCTCAATCCATTACAGGGGCTACACAGCAGGTTTTTTTTCTCTCTTGTGGACGTTGCAATTGCTTGTCCTTTATCACATTAAGAGAAAATAACTAGAAAAAATAAAAATTGAGAGATTATTTAGATGTGGCATGAAAATGTAATGATTATAATTAATATCTCAATTATTTAAAACTTGTAAAAATTATTACACATGCGAATAATTGAACTATATTTTGAACCATTAAGTAGCATTATATTTATTCATATAATATTTAAAAAATAATACTTTATTTTAATAAATATTTATAATATTTAAATATAATATAAAAATTATTTATAAGTATTAATAGAATATCTTATAAATAAAAAATATTTTTTAATAGAATATGAATATATTAATTATTTTTAAATTATATCATAATTATAAATTAATTTATATAAAAATACTAATAAAATAATTTTTGCATAATTTAAAAATAATTGTAAACACAATTCATAAAAAATAATATCATAATAAATCATATTTTACTTCCAAATAATTCTTTTACATTTGAATTTTACTTATAAATCTATAAGTATATTAATCATTTTCGTATTTTTTTGCTGATTTTTTCATTGTGACTTTTAAAAAAATATCATAATATATGTGTGCGTATTAAATGCATATTTAACTAATATGACACATCTTTTTTAAAAAAAGTGGATATATTTTTAAAAAGCGAAAAAATATATTTTTAATTTTTTTGAAAAAAAAACTCACAATCAAACAAAGTATTGACAAAATCTCCCAAAATTTTCCACTTTTTGAAATGTTTTTTAGAGTGGAATTGAGGTATTTGGATTTGAGTTTGGAAAACTTTGTGCCATATTTGTTTTCATTTTTAAATGGCATCTTTTCATTTTCTACTATTTAAAATTTTAAAACTACATTTTTTTTATCATTTTTTATCAAAAATATAATTTATTTTTATTTTTAAATTTATTTTTAAATTTATTAATATTTTTTACCTTTTTATACAAAAATATTATAAAAAAATATGTTTTCATTTCTGAATCTATGTAGTCAATAAAAACATAACTATTCGAAATATGGTTTTTATTTTACAGAAAAATTGAGTAAAAATATTTTCAACTTTGAAAATGTTGAAAATATGAAAGTGAGTTTGAAAATAAAACCAAATAGGCTCTTTGGATGTCCTGTTTGCCCAACTTATTTTATTAATTTTTCTCATAGAGTTTTGCATGAGAAATGAAAAAGTTAAAGGTTTGTTTATTTTTACTTTTTTTTGTTTATTCAGTAAAATCAAATTAAACCGAATACCGAATTGAAAGTTCTTATTGATTATTTTTTTTTGTTTTTGGGTTTGTTAATTTAACTAATCGGCTTTTAAAAAAAATAAAAATAATAAAATAGTCAAAATAAATAATAAATTTATAATTGTTTTTTATTTATTATTTTTTTAATTTTGGTGCTTAAAAAAATAAAGAATAGTATAATATTAAATAACAAATATAGAATATTGTACAAAAATTATATATAAAAATAGGTAAAAATCATAATTTGGTATTCATATTTGGTAAACCAAACCAAAAATCGAAATTGAATTGAATACCGATTTTTGGTAAAAAAAAAAGATTGAATGCTGAAGTGAATTTTTTGGTTTGATTTTGATGCGTACCGAATTTTCAATTTTGATTCGATTCGTTCGCTAACGCCAACTATGAACATCCTCATCCTATTTGAAGGAGTGGATGATAGTTAGGGGTGTATATCATGATTTTAGGAAAAAAAATCAATTTTAGGTAATAGAGTCTTATTTCAAATGTCCCAAACCATCTTGATATAGAGCAATTTAAACATCTTTTCAATGTTTTTTGAAAAAAATTAAACTAAATTGTCCGTTGTTACATTGGGAAAACAGTTAAGTTGACTGTACATGATTTTTGTTATTTATGCCTCTTGTTCTTATCATTTTATGACCTTGCTAAGTATATTTGCAGATGTGTCAATTAACACGCTTAATAAATGTCTTTAGATGGGATGGAGAACATCTGTAGAGAAACATGGTTAAATGTGTTCGCTCATCAATGAATGATTACCAGCTTGCTGTAACACATTTCTATATGTAGTAAATTGCCTGCTAGTTTGAATTTTTTGATTCTTATTAGGTCGAAATTCAAGTGAGGAAACTTTATTGTGTCAACAAGGCTGTTCCCACGCTACCTATTAATATTGATGATGCAGCTAGAAGTGAGGTTGAAATAGAAAAGGCTTTGCAGGTATCATGTCTATGTTTAACTACTTGTTCACTCACACACATAGGCATAGAAAAATTAATATGCTTGCGTACTTTTACTAGAAGACTTTTTACTGATGAGTGTTCCCTGAATGCAGGCAGGTGAGCAGCTTGTTCGTGTGAATCAGGACACTCGTTTGAATTACAGAGTTCTTGACATGCGCACTCCTGCTAATCAAGGAATTTTTCGCATTCAGTGTCAAGTTGAGAATGTAAGTATACTGTTTCTTGAAATTATTATTTTGTTTCTGACTTTCCCATTTTCTAAGTCTATCTTTGTCACAAGGTCTGTATAAAACTAGTCTCTTGTTCTTTGGTTTTCCTATTGTGATCCTTGTGTAATCTTAGAAGTAATGTCAACATCTTTTTGTTTGATGTTCACTTTTGAATCTAGAAATATACTTGTTGATGTGTGAGTCTAAATTTGTTTCTGGTGGCATATTTTTTAGATGATAGCTGTGTGCTATTTTCAGTTTGGTATGATTTATGGCTATAAGTTAGTACTGGTGTGCGCAATGGCCATTCTTTTTGATAGGACAGTGACAATTTTGCAGTTGTCTTCAATTGGGTTCACTTTAATCCAATGATTGTTGAAATTTACTGCACATTCAGTCCTTGTATACTTATAGTGTTCCATGTCAGTGCAGATATTTAGAGAATTTTTGTTATCTGAAGGTTTTGTTGGGATCCACACACCCAAATTGATTGCGGGTTCTAGTGAAGGTGGTTCCGCTGTGTTTAAGTTGGATTACAAAGGCACGCCTGCATGTCTCGCGCAGTCACCTCAGCTTCATAAACAAATGGCCATTTGCGGTGATTTTGGCCGTGTATTTGAGATTGGTCCTGTCTTTAGAGCAGAGGACTCTTTTACACACAGACATTTGTGTGAATTTACAGGCCTTGATGTTGAAATGGAGATTAAGGAGCACTATTCTGAGGTATTCATCATTTTTGTAGAAGCTGAGACTACTTCTAGGCATGGTTTGAGGTGATAACCTGAGTTTATTTATGCAGGTGATGGACATTGTTGATCGCTTATTTGTGGCGATGTTTGACAGTTTGAATGAAAAATGTTCAAAGGAGCTCGAAGCCATCAATAAGCAATACCCTTTTGAGAAACTGAAGGTCATCATTAACAATTTTATGTTGTTTATATATATTGATGTATCCAAATTAATAAATGATATACTGTTCAAGAATTGATGCGAGAATGCATTACAACCATGGTTTAGAGTGTATATGTATCTGTGCATGACATCATCTTCATAGTTGTGTGAATACTCATTCTTCGCTTTGAATGTGCAGTACTTGCGAAAGACTTTACGGCTTACCTTTGAAGAGGGGGTTCAAATGCTGAAGGTAAGAGGAGAAAATGAGTGTTGATATTTTTCTGCAAAGAAATATCCAGTCTCATTTTGTTTGTAAAATTATGATTATCAATCATGTCAAATTTTTTTTCAAGAAAATAATGTTGTAATGTTTGATTTTGTCCCCTCCACACCTAGGTCACTCAATTACTTGAATCATACTTTCAAAATTCTCTTTTATTTAGCAGTGGTGTGAATTCAATTCTAAAATTCTTAAGGTAATCTTGTAGAAGGTGAAGGTTCCATTATCGATAAATTCACACAGCGAAGAGCTAGATCAGTCAATGAGTTAAAAGTAACACAAGTGCAAACATGAAAAGCAACTTGCTGGTATGGTACTTGCCCACAAAAGCTGAAACTTTGTAAATGAAAAATGCATATTTCTTAATGTAAATATGTTGAAATTGGCATAAGAATACATTTGCATGAGAGAGCTTAGGATAGAAAAGAGGTTAAAATAGAGAAGTGACAGAAATATATGCTAGTTCCCTGTATAATTAATACCATGTTAACTGTGCTTAACATTGTGAATTCAATGCTTCTTTGTATTTAGTTTATTAAAATATACATTTACATTGATAAAACTCATATACTTACGTGCTTGTTTGTGAATTAATCAGCGACTTCTTTTGTTGGTTTCTGGTTTCTGTCAGCCCATGCTTTTGAAGTCTTTTCTTTTTCTTTCGTGGTACTTGATATTATAATTAGGCCTGTGTAATATCACATAAACTTCTGCTAATGCAGGAAGCAGGCGTTGAAATTGATCCCTTCGGAGATCTTAACACAGAATCAGAGAGAAAGCTTGGCCAGCTTGTACTGGAGAAGTATGCTGGTTTTTTTTTTTCCTTTTCTTTCTAAATTTTTGGAGATATGATTTAGGTCACCATCTAATCCTTCACCATAGTCAATTGTCTCATGTTATGGTAAGAAAACCATGTCTTGCAATGACTTATCAATTTTGTCCAAGTGAGTTCAATGAGTCTTACCATAATGACAGGAAATGAAGCGGGTGAAGCTTCATCACATGATGTATATGACCTCTAAATTTCCCCCCATTCTTTTGTCTTCATCTTGTTTTATATGCTAATTAATTGGCTGTATTGGTCAAAATTTACATATTTGCGTGTCTGATTGTAGGTATCACACTGAGTTCTACATCCTTCACCGCTATCCTCTGGCTGTTCGACCATTCTATACCATGCCATGTCATGATGATCCAAATTATAGCAATTCATTTGATGTTTTTATTCGAGGTAAGTATTACACTTATCGTTTACATGAGTTCAAACCAAGTATAATATTTGTGTAGAGCTGTTTCTTAAAAAATTGAAGAAAATGATATTTTGAGCTAGAAGCAATTTCTTGCTGCTAGAAAAATGAAATTCTGTGACAATTGATATTGCAAATCTTCAAAATTAGTCTATTGTTACATAGAGTTCACCTTGCAGCATTTCTTTATTGTACAACATCTTGCTTGAAGTAAACCTTGTTATTTTTTAAAATACCTTAAGTTGCTCTCCAGTAGAAAAAGCTGAAATGTTTCCACATTTTTCATGATGTATGCTCTATTTGAAAGAGGAAGCTCTTCATTGGTGGAATGTGATCTGATTCTCTTTATCTTTTTCTTGATTTTCTTTGATAGGTGAGGAAATAATATCAGGAGCTCAGCGTGTCCACGTACCTGAGTTATTGACGGAGCGTGCTCAAGCATGTGGAATTGACGTCAGGACAATATCAACATATATTGATTCCTTCAGGTTCACCTTTTACTAACTGCTGTCCTTTCTCTCTGTTGATACAGTTATTCTCAAGAATCAAGGGGCTCACATCTTTTTTGTATGGTAACATTGTTTCTTCACAAGATTGCTAATTGCACAGAAAATTTCAGCATCTATTATTTTCTGTAAGGGGCGCATTTGCTTCAGAAATAGAAATACAATAAGGGGTTATAATAACCGAGAGTAGGCTTACGAAAATAAACGTAATTGACGCCTATCAAGAACTAGCTGTGCCCTTCACAAATGTTAAGTAAATGGAAAATGAGGAAGTGGAAAATCATTTCTACTATTCATATGGAAGGCACAATGAGATTGCATTATTTATCTATTTTCTCTTCCATCATAATCAACTTTCAAAAATTCATATTTTCCCCATTTTCCATCCTTACGAAATGAAAGGAAAAGGAGGTTTCACTACAGAGAGATGGAAGTTTGTCTCTCGTGGCATGCTATCCACTATCCACTTTACGTACATGTTTGCAGCGCCTAAAAGTTGTTTCCTTGAGTCATTTCATTTTTGTCCTTGTTAACTCTCCTTGCCAAGTAATCATTTTAATACACTTAAGTTACTCTTGGAAATTTATATGTTATTCCATGTTACTTTATCTTTCTTCTGAGAGTCCAATCCTGATGTGGCACCTTCGGCACTTGAACTAAATTACAGGTAAATATTGTGTGGTAGTGGATTGGATACTATTGTAAGAATGAGGGCCTCTGCCCTTTGGCTTAATCGTTTATCAAAAATATATTTGCTTATTTGCTTTTGAGTATCAATAAAACATCTGTTATAGCATTAGGGTTGTCGATGCCAAATATTCTGTCTTCAACATTACCATATTTTGTCAATCTGATTTGTGGCTGCGTTGCTGAAGGTATGGCGCACCACCTCATGGTGGATTTGGAGTGGGATTGGAGCGCGTGGTGATGCTTTTCTGTGCACTTAACAACATCCGAAAAACCTCACTTTTCCCTCGTGATCCACAGAGAATTGCACCATGATTTTGCTCGTCTATTTTCAACTTGCTTTCTAATTTAAAGCAGATCCCATTGTGTTGGTATTGGAAAACTGGAAACAGATACATTGCCAGTTTTTCCTCCCCTCCCTCTCTCCCGCCCCTTGTGGTATACAAGGTGCCTTTTTGTAAAGTTCGAATTATAGAACGCAAAGTATATCGTGTGCACTTCAGTTGAACTCTAGGTCGTGATCTTCTTGGCATGAAAAATTATTTTGCCTATACAATTCTAATCGAGTGAAAGTCTTTTGTGTCTGGGGAAATGCAATTCTGGTAACTCAAATTTTAAGTTGGTGTCACGTTTTATTATCTTGGCTTGAAGATTAACATAAGGCCATTGAATTTATATAGTATATGTTAGGAAAATTTGTTCATTGCTCATGAAATTTCCATGGTAAGTTGATTTCTCTCCTGTTCATTATTGAGAGCTCTATTAAGGGGACCTAGATATAGTTGTAAAGCTCAATAATTGGTGCACTACACCATTCAAGTTCTAATCAGTGCTCAGGAAGTCCAATTCACAATCACAGTATCTTATTTAACTACCTAAAGCATCATTATGTTTTAAATTTATCATACATCCTAGTAAAATTATAAAACATTAAAAAATGTGAAAAAATATTTTTTTGTCAAGTAAATAAAAATAAATAAACAGTTTAAGTTTACATATTTAAAAATTATGCAGACTTGCGTGTTGAAAAGAAAATCCTTGGATGCATACACAAGTGGGATAGCTTCGCAATAAGAACTCCATTTTCTGGGAGTAGGGGAAAAGCAGAGAATCAGAATCTCTTCATCTTAAGTTCAACAATGGGGTCGGCCTCTACTGCCGCCATTTCTAACGTGTTCGTGTACGGCAGCCTCCTTGCTGACGACGTCGTTCGTGTTCTCTTGAATCGCGTCCCTCCTTCTTCCCCGGCCATCCTACCCGACTAGTCAGTTTCTCTCTCTGTTGATGCACACAAACACCAGGATATATATGTGTTATTGGATATTGGGTCGGTGCTCTCTTTCTTTTTTTGTTTTTAAGATCTGGGTTCTTTGCACATTTTGTGGAGCTAAATTTGATAGTTGGAAATTGGGAGGGGTACAGCTTCTGATGCTTCAAGTACAACCGGTTTATTGGTCTTTTACGGGTCTAATTAAGCATTTTGATGCATGTGATGATAATAATTGTGAAACTGAACTTAGAAGATTATAGCCTTGATTGATGCTGCTGTTTATGCCATCAAAGATGTGATTTTTCTGTGATGAGCGAATGTTCTACAATTGGGATTGAACTGCCATATACAAGAAAGAAGTCCCCATTACTATGAATCCTTTTCATTCCTTTTAAATTTCCATCACTGAAAATTGGAAGCAAATGCTATCTCCAACTCAATTTGAGAGAGTTTTTCGTGAATATTGTGTGATTATATTTTTTTGTTTGTGGAGAGAAACTCAAAATCAGAGTCCGAAAATAAAATTGGAAGAATGCATGCGTGCGTGTCGCATTTTCCTATATATTATGCTGCCTAATTGATTATATGTTGATTTGTTTTATAATTCAACTTGCAAATTGCTTCGGTAGAATGAATAGCTGTATCAACACATATCATTGTAGAGTTGTTTCTTTTGCCCCACCTCCCCTTATTAGGTTATCCTGCCAGACATTGACATTTTTCTTTCTTTCTTTCTTTATTTTTTGTTTTTGTAGCCATAGGTTTAGCATCAAGGAACGCGTTTACCCTGCAATTATACCTGTTAAAAACAAGAAAGTTATTGGGAAGGTTTGTTCATTATACATTTTGTGTATTTCAATAAATTCAAAATCGTTGTCTGGCATCTTGGAGCAATATCCCTACTGATGGGCAGTGTCGCTGTGTTGGGATTGCCTGACACACCTGTCTAGGCATATAAACAAAGAATCTTACAGAATTGAGATTACCAGCTAGTGTGGTTTTATTTGAAAACATCAGGCTTATTTGATCATAATGCTCTTTTTTTTCTAGCTAATGTCCAATTTATTACAGGTACTCATTGGCATCACTCCTCCTGAACTTCATATTCTGGATTCATTTGAGGACGATGAGTATGAAAGGAGGACTGTCGATGTTTTTCTGAAGGCATGTCAATTGGTTTGCATCTCTACATAGCTCTTGCTATCTGCATTTAAGGGACCTGAGGTTTAGCAGTTGACTAAAAAAAATAATGCTGTGGAGGAATTTATGTTCGGAAAAAGTTTTAAACTTAATGCTAATAATTTTCACCCTTTGGGTACTTGGCAGAAATGCAGTGAGTCGTTAACAGTCAGCTTTTAGTGTCTACTGAGAGGCTATAAGTAAAAGTTGCTGTTCTCTTGAATTTTCCAGGATAGTTTGAAGAAGTTGCAAGCCCACACATATGTTTGGGAAAACAAGACTGATCCAAACTTATATGGCGATTGGGATTTTGAGGTGAGTGTTCAACTTTATTCTAGTAAAACTATACTTTAAGGTAACTTTATAATTATTTCTTTTCCTGCTATATGCAACATTAAGATTTTTTTAATAGAGTCCAGAAATATTGTGTACTAAAGCTTGCCTCGTCATTTTCCTTTAATTAAGTTCCTGCAAAATTGCTATATTCTCATTTCACTTCCTAATCGTTTTGTTATTTGATATGATCATATTAGGAGTGGAAAGTGCTGCACATGGATTACTTCGTGAATATGACTAAGGGTTTTATGGAAGAGATGGAGCTACCTGAATGAAAAACGAGAGTTGCAACATATGAATCCTTCTATCAAGGGAAAGATAATAATCCTTTCCATTGGTAGTTTGATGTTCCAATTTATTCCATTGAAAAATGGCTCTTCATGGGAGCTAGCATGATTGGTGTGATAAGTATATCATGATGATTGTCTGAAGAAAATGATCAGCAGAAATCACTTTGTGCAGTTGACATTGGAGATTCAGAATATCCAGTCTAGTAGTGAACATAGCATAATCACAATTTTTCAGTTGTGTAATAATCTTGCTCTCATCTCGATACATTGAGCCCTTCGGTAGCTTATCTAAATGTAGTTTGAAATACTTGAAGGGATTTGATCACCTGTCTCAAAAGCTGAATCAGCTTTACCCCTACAAGTGTTGTTGAACAACAGTAGTCTTTCAATGCTGAAGGAGAAGTGTTGTTAAACAGGAGTAGTCTTTTAAGGCTTATATGCATGTGCAGTTTGTGAGATCCTTAAGGCCTTTGAAGCAGTGCATAATATGTAAATTAATAATATTCAGGAAACAAGCTATGGGGTTCTATCCATCAAGGCGGATATGTCCAAACCCGTTACATTGGATCTAGACCCATTGGCGGGTGGACTTGTTACGCTTATTTTATAATTTTAAAAATATATAAAATATTTTTTTCTTAAATAACCCTACTAATTTTTTAAAAAATAATATTTTTTATTTTTTAAATAAATATATATAAATTAAAATAAAAAATTAAAAAGTATTAGGGCAGAGTATATATAAAAATAAATAATAAAGATTCATTCTACCTGCTTATAAATTTAAAAGTTCATTCAAATAAAATGAATTCAAATTTGAACGTTCTCTTAGTCATTATTATCCATAGTTATGGAGCAGTATTCTTCTCATATCGTGCATTGATTTCTGTTTTCGGGCATGAAGCTAGACCCCTTGGGAAAGAAATGAAATCTGCAGCGTTCCAGATTCTGTAGGCGATCAACTCTGAATTGGATTTAAGAATAAAATTCTTAGTTTCCCAACCATCATCCAAATATAGAACCATTTTTTATTTTTTAAATATATTGATAATAATCATGACAATATATCAATTTCATTATCCCATGCACCGTGTAGCCACGGAAAGATGTCAATTACTATGGATTACAAATGACCAATTTTTGTCCTGAAGTGCTTGGAGTATTATTCATTATTCAATGAACCTGACACATCAATTTTTGCGCCGGCGAATTCTGAGATGGCCAAATATCCCTGCACCTGGGGATGATCCCTCAAAAACAATGGGTAGATAACCTGTAGCACCTTTGTATCTCTGCTGAATCTGCATATTCAAATGGAAGAAAAACCACATGAGTTCAAAAACATAAGCATAACGCTTTTCATTTGCTCAGACCAAATTATTTTTACAACGCTGGCCAGAAAACACATACAAAGTTACAGAAAGAACCAACCTTCTGAAAGTTTTCTTTTTCTATTTTTCATTCTTAAATTATTTTTCGAATACATCCCGAAGAAGCTAGGAACCTACTACCCTTTTGGAGCTCATTCCTTAAAAGTTCAGTAATAACATCTAGCATTGAGGAGCTAATCCATCCGTAGCATGTTGATATCTTGAGAATCTAATTTATTTCATGTAGTTCTCTAATTATTTGTTTGGAGTACATAATTACCTGAAGAATTTGCTCGCTGCTTCTTAAGCAGTTCCTGCCAACAACACAAACCGTTCCACCTGATCCTCCACCAGTAATTTTTGCACCATACAAAGTTCCTTCAGCAGACCTAGAAATTTTACTGTGCTGCATTTCTTGCACTAGCTGGACGAGCCTGTCTGTCCCATCTGAGCCAAGTCCACAAGCACTGTAACTGTAGTGGCACTGTAGAGCAAATAGCACATTAGAGAAAAAGTATGCAACTTTAATACTTCAGAAAATAATTCTTATCAAACTGGAAATATCATCTGGTAACAAAATTAATTCTCAGCTACGAAGATGGTCCCGGATGGATTCTCCATGTACTTGTCATTTGATGATGACATTTATCAGCATGTGTGAAATTAAAGTATTTTCCCTATGTTGTTCAATCAAGAATTATCATGATTTCTAATATCAAGGAAAACATTGGTTTCTGGTTTCTCTTTTAACAACCAGGTACCAAGATCAAGCATCCAATGTGGTGGAAGACAAAATCAGCACACATCTAGTCAACAAGAACACTTGATGACATAAAATGTGCAAATACCTGATACATCAATTCTCCTAGAGCAGTGAATAGCTCATCCGAAGTTGAAGATGTTAGTAGCGCTTTGAAGGCCTGTAATCATATAAAACCAGTATATTACGCATAAAACCAGAAGATAAATATAAGCGTTACTTTCCAATGCAACTACAATATCAGTTCTACCTGTCCCTTTAAGGTTGTCAGGGTTGACCTTTACAACAAAATAAGAGAAGATAAAAATATATTAATTTTCACAATTCATCATTTCTGCTCTATTGTTTCAAAAGGGGAGTGAGAAGATGTTGTCTATTACTTTGAGTGCTAAAATACCTTACAGGAAGCATGGCTCAAAAGTGGGAGATTTATCCATTAAGGACAGTTAGCTGATCAACTCAAAACTTAAACCTAGAAGCAAATACAAGTTTAATTGTTTTTCTCATAACTGAGATGAACTAGGACTAAAAAATTATTTATCCATAGAAATTCTGGTGTGAGGGGCATAATAGTCAAATCAAGACGCATTTTAAAAATTCACGTAAGATATCTCCAGTTAGGCGACAATGACAACTACGTACTCATCTACTGGTAAACATCAAGACCAACATCTACAAGACATCAGGTAGCAATAACTCTGGATGATTGAATCTTTCATAATGTACACTAGGTCAATTTTTATGGAAAGACATTAATTTTCATAATCCTTGTCTGTTCGAGAAGCTATGGCCCCTTTTTCAATGACATGATGAAGGACAGTTATTTCAACGACTCTACATTATAAAGGGCAAAGAGAATATTTAAACCTCAATTAAGCCTGAGATCATGGCTTTTGTCTCGTCCCAATATCAGGAAACCTGTTTGCCGGAAAACCAGATTATTTACCAAATAGTGAATATTTGATTTCAAAGTGAATTTACAAGAAATTCAGTAGACGGTGTTTGATAGCTCAACTTCTACGTCAGGAACAAAATATTGGACTTACTACTTCAAGCTTCTCACCTTGCACTTTACAGCATGTATATTCAGGACCCACATGATAGCAACCCATGCTACAATTCGCGAAGGTGTTTACAAATAAAGGACACAAAGCTTTACTTGCCAAGGGATGGGTAAACTGTTTTCTAGATGGTGTCAGTCAGTATCAAGTCATCAGTCTCACTATCTTTCTTCCTGTAGGTGGGGGCGGACATCTTTCCTTCTTAAATTCTTCAACTGTCTTGGGCATCTAATCTTTCTTTCCAGTAGGTGTAGAGGGATCTTCAACTTTTGCACATTAATAAGTTTGATCATATTTTCATGAAGATATGACTTGAATACTAATTTATATATTTTTTGATTTTGAGTATGGAATTCAACAGAAATATCCATTCTTACTCAGTCACGTTCAATATGCCATTATCATGTCTGGTTAATACAGGATAGCCTTGACTTCTTGCTAGCTTAAATGACAGACTTCATTGAGATGATCAAAATATACTCTTCTATATTGAAGCACGGCCATAGAAAAGATAAGAGAAAAAGATATAGATTTACATTTACCTTGATTCAATAAGGCCTAGAATGCATCAACACATGGGCGACAAAATATCCCTTTAATACTTAAAACCATAAAATTATATTCAAAACATTTTTTTTTTTTTTACCTTGACTCGGAAATTTTCATATATAGGATGTCTGGTAGCTGCTCTGAGTCCATAATTCCTCCTCTTATCTATTACAGTGACTGAATCATTGTGGTCAGCATATTTCTCCAAGAATGTCTCACCAAGCATAGTTTCAGGAAGCTGCTTAACATAAAGAGCTTCATATCTGATAGCAAAAAACACAAAAATTTTAAGAGAATGACCACATCATCAGAAATAGAGAACCAAAAATGAAAAAGAAAAAGAAAAACGAAAGAAAAAAAAATACAGACAGCATTTCTGCTAATATAAATTTGGTTGTTGCTCCTTGTAGTTAGGAACAGGCTTGAATGCTAAGTACAGGACAGACCAAATTCTAAACCACAGAATGTGAAGGAATGCAGAAGACATTCTCCAAAAAGGTCAAGCTATCTGAGAGGGCAGCCAGGAATTCGGGGTGGGCGAAAGGATAGGCCTACTTTTTACCTATGTGGTGACAAGTTGCACAAGTAGTCCAAGGAAGCCTCAGTTTCAAGTAGTTCAATTCCATCCTCTTCCAGATCATCGGAGGTCACCCCATTAGCGCAAGACTGCAACAACAATTCCGATGCAAAGGACTTTATAATTTTTCGACCCATGAAGGCTCCTATCCTCACAGATCCATAATCAGCTCCGCCAACACTGCAAAATGGTATACATTGTTTCAGAGAGAGAGCGAGGCCACTACAAAAAGTACGATTTTTTTCCAACCAATTAACATATGGTGACAAACAACATAATTCTCTGGCAAACCTGGCAGCTATATCAATTTTGAGAAAGTTGTAACCAAAACACAAGTTATGAATGTGGAGTTAGTGAACTGAAGGGCATAACTTAACTAAAACCTCTCACTCACGAATCTCAGATAACAAAAGTTCAAAGCTGCAAAGACCTACTACCTGTGCCGGATTCCTGAATCAATTCCCCAAAACCTAATATAACTTGGAATGTCCACCAGACCTAATACCTCGGCAGGCTGCACAGGAGTTAAGGGTATTAAAACAATTTTTTCTCATAATTTTTTACAAGAAAATCCATTCTTCCACATGAATTGTGTCAACTACCTGGCAAACCATGGCAAGAAGTTTGTTAGCTTCACCACATGCGGAAGTCATCTGATCCATGACACCACATGGAGCTCCAACTACATGATTCTCCACCTTCCCCAGTGCAAATATTGTCAGTGGTCAGGCATCATAAAAATATATCAAAATTACAAGGAAAAAATGTGTCTCAGTGTGTGTGCCTGTGTATTATTCATACATCAGAATCTAAACCTTTTGGCAGAGCAAAGCAAGCTCTCTGGGGTTGATATTTAATCCTGAAAAGCACAGATGTTGGCACAATTATACTACACAGCCAATTAAACAAGAAGCTGCAAAATTATGTGCTGGAAGTTGATTGCTCGGATGAAAAGAAAGTGACATCAATGTCCAAAATGACTGCCTCAATTTGAATTCACAAACTTTATGTTGCAAATTTAAAATTCTACCACACTAAATGGCTACTCGCTACACTTTTAGCCCCACATTTTCCAGACTATCACAAAGCCACAGTGCCATTTAGATGGCCCAAAGATTTAACAATTACATTATAAGACTGATGCGGAATACGTGTTCTCCATATCTTCTCATTAGTTATCTTCCTATATCTGGTTGATTTAGCAGCAAAAACCAGACCTATCTCCTGCCAATCAAAACAAGTTTCTCAACACACTTGTTCCTTCTGGACATGGTACATTCTTGGACCTGCTCTTCTTTTTCTTTTTCTTTTCTAAATTGATAATGAATTCCCAGAAAATTCAACACTTTATTGTCTTCCTGGAACGAAAGATGACATAGCTACCTAAAGCTCATAACAAAATATAATATAGTGGCAATCATATATATACATGTGTCACGAGTCTCTTTATATTCGCTACTCTTGTCATAGTCTAATGAATATGTCCAACCAGTATCAGATATGGCCTGAAAGTGAATATGTATCTAGAAACTAAGTGATGCCACTATGGATCAAATACAACAAGCTAAACTAAGGAAAAGAAATAAAAATGGTTACAAAAGCTAATAAAAGGAGAAACATGAGCACCATGAGCAGCAGCAATTGCAGACATGGTAGCGACCTCCACAGCTGCAGAAGAAGAGACACCTTTGCCTTCTGGCACAGCAGAAGAAACCTACAGGTTTGTGAGCATTATAAATCAAAGTATAGTCTGGTCCATTCATAAGTTCAAATAGTTAAGTTAGATGAAAGGAATATCACCCAAACAAAACAAAAAAGCTGCAACAAAAACCAGTAGTATGACTAGTTTAATAGATTATCTCGAGGTCTGCGAGGAAAATATCATGAGGACAATACACAATCATTTTCAGATCTCAAATTTGTTCACGGTCATATGCCATATTGAAGAAGAAGAGCCTGGAATATTTAACTTGTTAGAAGAATGAACACAGGTCGTTTGCTGCTTCCTTGACTTGTAATAATGTAGGTAATAAAATGATGAGTAACCTATAGTACACACAATCATGCAGCCTGGCAGCAAAATTAGATTAAGTTATTGATCAAGCATTAAAGACATGAGAAAGACACTAAGGCTATGATTGGTTAGCTTTCTGAGGAATGTTTTCTTTCCCCAGGAACAAGAACGTGTTTGTTTTCCTCATTCCCCAAAACAGTTCATTCTTCCCCAAAAATAAAATGGGACCACTATATATCACAATCATTACATTTTTAAATTATTATATTACTCTAAATATATATCATCTCCATTCAAAATTACCCAACAAAACTAACATGACATGACTGCTACAGTAAAAACTGTCGCCTCTCAAAACACAAAACAAGCATTACTGTCATTATCTCTTCACTCTCCCAAAACAACATCCCCCAAACATAACCAAACATAGCCTAAATATTCATATATTCAAAAATGTTCTGAGGTCTTATTGTGATGGACAATTGTACCTAGCAATGTAGGAGTATGATGATGCTGATGTTTGTAATGACAACTTCTGACCAGTCTTAGTTATGCCAAATGGTAAACAACTCCCAAATCAAGCAATTATCAGATGAAACTCAGGAATAAGCCAAGTAATTATGGTGAGAACCACCAGAAATCATAATAAAGGGGCTGATACAGGGAAACAAAGCAATATTCTTCAGTAATAGAGTGACTCATACCAGCATACTAATACTATTCTCAAAGCGTATGCCCAGTTCTTTCATCAGAACAAGAATAGTCCCCGCAATATATGCTGCCCATCTAGGACCAGAATCTAGTTAGTGTACCATATAGGAGATCATTTAAAAGCAGACAACAGCATAAAATGAACTTAAACCTTTGGGATGGATCCCGAGCAAAGTAACTTCTGGCCTTTTCATATAACATTGGTTGCTCTCCATCCATGAAATCTGACAGATCCATGTCAAAGGTTGGCCCACGATTGCTTAATTCAGATCCATATGATACCTGTAAGAATAGGATTAAGCAATAAATAGGAGTATAGATGAAAGAAAACTAAGATATATCTAGAAAAGCAAACAAAAATTATCCTCAAAAATTGTCATGCAATTCAATTCTTGTCAACTGAGCCTCCAAGAGCACCAAGTGGAGACCTGAATTTGACATTTACTGGCCTGACATACTGTCAGGCTTTCTGCCACAAACTCAACTAATTGAAGTTAGGAGTTTCTGCCTTATAAAACTTCAGTTTAAAGATATTCGCATACAATTTGCAGAACAGCAGTTGGTCCTTGTCCTTTTGCATTCTGTCGAGCCTGAGCATGTTTCCACAGTCTCTGTTTAGATGGATGGATCTTCTGCACGGCAACATGGCAAGCTTCTCTGGTTGGCATCTGTCAATATCATATAGCAACACAATACAGACATCATCAAAGCAATGAGGCAGCAGAATCTCAGTGAAAATACGAGTTACATTTGGTCTTATTGATTAATTATCTCAACTCTTGAATAATAAATGCTTCTCCCTTGCGTAAGGAAAAGTCATACAGATCTTTTCAGCAGATCTGTCTTACAGCACTATCTCTGATCCAGAAACATATATTGAGACTGAAAGATAGTTACACTTTTGCCTCTTTTTGTTTTTTCTTTCTTTTCCTTTTTGGGCTTGGGCAGGGGGAAGGGGGTTTTAGCGGTTGAAGCGGAGTAAAGTACCTGCAGTACAAGGCTTCCAGAGTAGTCAGCAATTCCACCCATGACATCTAACCTTCCAGGTGCTCTTGCCACGAAGATGTCTTCCTACACTCAATTTTTACAGCCAAAAATATTAACTCAGGTACCAGTACCCACAAAAGAAGGGAAAATTGTTCCTTAACATCAACCAATATGATATTATTTAACAGAAAAACAAACGACGCGGACTTGAACTAAAAAGAAACTATTTGAAATTTAGTAATACAAAATCACTTGTTCTTGAGACTTCCAATGTCAGGTTTTTGAAGTATATAACCTAATCATGCTTGCTAAATGTTTTGTCATGGCAAAATATGGAATAAAAGTGAAGAAAATGAAAAATCACTACCCTAGAGGAAACATATATCATGCAAATCAAAGATCTTAGCCGTACATCAAATCAGAAAACAATATTTGCAAAAAGCAGAATCATACACTATAATAGTGCAGCAAGAGTTACCAATTGTCATTAGTAGGGCAAATAACTGGAATGGCATATTACTTAAGCAGGGATTTTACTTGTTCTTGTTGCAGAGGTCTGTAATTGAGAACATGATTGAAAAACAATAAAACTGTTGCATATTAAAAACATCAACAATTTTGTACTCATGATATATGCTATATTAAGCATCATTGAAAGCATACTAATTAAATAAAAAGTAAAAAGCAAGCAGGTATTGGACAAATTGAACTGAATAAAAAGATACCTCCCAATTAAAGAGACCAGCAGCAGCTTTTCGCTCCCTGATCTGGCGCTTCTCAGTACTCTTTCCAGAATCAAGGACAGCATCAAGTTCTGATAGGCTCTTCAAGAAATTCACGGTATCAGAAAGACCCAGAACATCTCCATGAAGAATCTCAAAGTCCTCGGGGTATCTAGTGAAAATATGCGAAAAAGGTATTTTGAGAAAGAATTCAGCAGTTAATTGGCAAAGACTAGCGAGGAGGACGAGAGAAAGAATTCACTCACGAAGGCATGAGAAAACTAGCTTCATTCATTTCAGCAGCAGTAGATCCTGTACGGAGACCAAGTTCATTCTCAGCATTTGCATACCAATCTGGGATGCTAAGATCTCTTCCCGGAACCCTTTGCAATTGATACCCAAGAACAATAGCATCACGCAATCTCCTAGCCCCACTAAGCTATAACTCAAGCAAAAAAGAGACAGTCCACTTAGTGGGTCAATCACATCAAATAAATCAGTGTCTCTCAAAAAGAAACGTATCATTTTGCACTTGGTAGAGCTGATAAAGTGGCACTAGTGATGTTTCAAATTCCATATGCATTGTCAGCAACATGAACTTAGTCTCACCTTATCAGAGGTATAATTTTTTCCAGAGGCTGTATCCTGCAAAATACGAGCCGCAACCTGGAATTTTACAATGAATCAGAACCAAAAATTTCCCATAGAAATCTAAAATAATGATAAAGCAGCAAGACTAGACCTTTCAAAGGCCTGTATGAAAGATCATGTTTTCCAACAAAGAAAAAATACATGCAGATCCATGCATGAAAATAGAAAAAACAATACCAAAAAGATAAATTTTAACTTCTTGTCATAGGGGATAGTCAAGCATGTTACTATCAGGCATTTTTCACTTAAGTGAGTACATGATTTGACCTCTGGATACAGGAACATCTGAGAAAAATATGCGATTTGTTGAAATTCTTTGTAAAGAAAAATTGGAAGAGAAAGTCTCCAGCAATGGAGCTAATTTAAGTTGTGGAAGTGCAGGAGAAAATCCTATGTATTAGCTAGAACTTAAAATGAGACATCAAAGTGCAAATTATTAGAACAGTTATAGTCTCATTCACATTGTATAATTTCTTATCTTGCTGCAAACGACAAAATCCATCGTATCTTGAATATATGTACCGTTATGATATTATCTCCAACACCATTCTTTTGTAAATGATATTTATCTGGAATTAAAGCTTGACAGAATGTTAATGCATGAATGTTACCGAAACAAAATTTCCAAATATACAAAGAAAGACGTGGATACCTCACCACCATTTATGCCCCCCTCATAGCATGGTTGTAAGCTAATTGCACGTTCGAGATATGGTCCCCAGTGTCCAGTAAGTAAATCCCTTCTTATCATCTCAACACCAGCTTGATAGAACTGATAAAATCAAATACAGTGAAGCAATATTTTTTTCAGAAAAGGGAGAGGACCATATTATTGTATTAAGCTTTATTCATACAAAACAAAACATCTGGAAACCATAATTAAATTTTACCTCAAGCATATTTCTCAAGAAAGGTTCTTCATTAAAGTAGTCCCTACGCACAAAGACAAATGGTATCTTGAATGCGAGGGCCTCGCTAACTGTCCCGTATCCAATTTTTCCTGAAATTTAAAAAGAATTACAAGCTCTGTAATGCTTCACTTTACAAAACACATCAACTATGCTCAAAAGTTATATGACTGACCAAGCATGCAGTCAGATGCAGCTATCGCATCAGGAGTGTATGCATCTTTTGCTAGCTTTACGAAATTTGGAGGAAGGTCCAGACTTTCAGAAGCACCACAGACCTGAACCCAGAATCAAAACAGCACTTTTACCCTTGATACTCGAATCCCATGTACATTAAACAAGCCCCTAAAATTCACAAGGATAATCTGAATAAGATACCAGACAAAGCCAACCATGAGGCAGGTACTCCTCCTTTAAAGTCCAACCTGCTGGCTGCAAATGATGATCATGTTATATTGTTCGAATGAACGCAACCCAATATCAGGGCAACTAACATTATGAGATTGATAAAAGTAAAGAAGAAAAAGAACACTTATGCAACTGCAATCATCAAATGCCACAGAAAAGGAAGTACAAAAACTCAAAACTCAAAGTTCACACTGTGTATTTTCATTTTCTGGATAACTCATGAATGCACATGATATACAGAACAAAGATTTAGTGACTGAAGTGAGTGCAGTGCACATGATGCATGCCTGTTGATCATCTCATATTGTATATTGAAAAAATATAATGACGAGATTGATGGTTATAATTTGATAGCTCTGTTCCTAATTTAACAAAATATAAGTAACTCCCAAGTGATATTCACATGGGACCGCACATGAAAGAATCTCAGTAATATGCTAGGGGCATAATGGTCTCATGCATTTGGCATCCTGGAAAGAAATATGTCCTTCACTGATTTTACAAGCTCCACAATTCAAAGAAGAGGCATAGGAAGTCAACAAAAACAAAATTTTGAGAGGGCCTTAAGGAAAGAAGTGCCTTAAGGAAGTGACTAACAATGACACAACAGATCCAATGTAAGCCCCATGTTGAAGGTAAGGGCAACACATATGCCAAAGAAAATACCAGTCTAAGATGGACTTGTATGAGATTCATTCAGCAAGCCAAGTTGTATGTAGGTCTTTGTTTGGTAGGACTTGTCTAGAGTTTCAACCGCAGATAGATGTATTCTTTCTTGGTTGATGTACGTTGAAGAATGCATTATAAACAAATCTATTTTCTTTTCAAATTTTCATTTATCACTCAATATAAATTTGGGGGCACACTTGATTCTTACGTGCATTCAATTTCTTTTCCTAATATTTCTGAATTATCTTCATACCTCCTCACTATTTTCCAGTTGTTAAGGTTCTTATTTAAGTTTTGAAATCAGTAAATATATTAAACTGGATAGGCACAAGACTCAACCCTTAACTAGTAAAGATTACATGTGCATAGCTGCTTGTTACTTTTCAACAACCGCAGAAACTGGCTGAACCTTCTCTTGACCACTTAACAATGATAAAACTTAACAACGACCAGCTGCTAGTCTCAGCACCAGGTAGCTATTGGCTAGTACATAATCAGAAGAAACTCATAAATTAAATCCTTTTTCTCAGCATGTTAAACCCTACTAGGCCAATAACTAATTAGACAAACAGAGAGATTCATAGATAACTAGCACAAAATCCTATCCCTAGTCCACCTAACAGAACCTTCATAAAGTCCCATATCTACCTGTCCACCAAAGTTGAGAATAACAATCTTCACATCCTCCCCAATTCCAAGTTCCCTCCTCACCTGGAATATTATAAAGAAAATGAATGATATATCTGCCAATAGTTATACCACCAACAAGTTTAAAGTGAATTTCTTTTGTGTACCTCCTCACGTGACTTATGCAACCTCCTCACTACCAAAGGCACATCAATTGCATCACGAAATGCAGGCACTGTAGTAACACGAATTGTATAAGATATAGGCAAAACAAGATATAGCAAGGCAAAGTTGACACTCTCCACCACATATTTTATGGTAAAGGGAAGAACATAAAAAATGATTTTGAATTGATGTGTTCATGTTGGTGTACTTGGACAGTATCCTGGGAGGCGGATAAGGAATTCACAATGCGAATAATCCTCAGCAATCTGCATCATCCAAACACGACTTTAGAATGAAGTAAAAATCGAGTACCAGGAATCATAATACTTTGTGAACAATACACCACGAATATTTGAAGAGTTCTGAAAGATTCTCTAGAGAGTAAATATATAGAGAAAGTCTATTATCTAAACTACAGTGAAACATTTTAATCAATAGGTAAAGAACTACATCATATGAAATAGCTTTTGAAAGTCTCGTATTGCAATGGCATGCCAACAACTCTCCCCACCCTAAAAACACAAACCAAAAAGAAAAGATTTCACCACCAACAACAGGAAGAAAGGATATCTACTTAATGTAAACAGTGACTTAATAATTAGGTTGTGAACTTCCATACCACCTCTCTTTGAATCTTTTCATAATGACTTAATTCTATCCCATGAGCTGCTCACATTTCAAATAACACATGGCATCTTTTCCATTTTCTTACACCTATTTAACATCATTTTCTAATTGACACTTCATGAAAAATCTTACCTCCTTACTCAGAACAAGTACGGGGAAGAACACATTGTCTGCCGGCGTGCTATAGTAAGTGTTAAAATATTGTGTGTAGTTTACTAGTCTAAAAGGTGATGATATCACATTTCAAGGTGCTATTATGCACAAGAATTAACTAACATTGTGATATGGCTTTTCAATTATTACTATCACTAGAGTCACATAACAAGACCATGGTCAAGCTCACGTTCACAACAACTAACTAGATCTTGGTGTGTTTTAACCAGCGGGGCATAGATTAGGGACAACCCTAATCACCGATCCCCACCTTCCTCCTAATTATTGTTGGGACCCATGCTCCTCTTTGTCATCCATGTTTCCTATAACATAAAGATGGGCTAAAAGTTCTAGTACATTCTGTTTTTTCTTTTCTTTTTTTTTCAGTAAGATCAATTCTATTAACTAAAGAAATGTACATCAAGGTGGAATCATCCATAAATTGGACAAAGAAAATCCACAAAGCAACTCTAGGAAAATCCATCAAAGGAACCTACTAGGACGATATGGGTAGATTCCATTCTCTACAGTAAGAAATGAATTTGCAACTTCACGGTGTCAACAATACTTTAATACGTTCACCACCAATAATGAAACTCAAGGTCAACCACAAATTCTTAGAGCAAGTATCAATATAAAAATAAAAAATAGTTATTTATGTGCACCAAACAGTTCTCTACTTGTGATTAAGGACAAAAAGTAAAAAACACCAAAGTGAAAATTGAAAGGCAATATCCCAGTAACAGTGGTATTCCACATACATGGGATTAGAAAATCTATATACATAAGATAGCACTGAGAAACCATGTAGCAGGTGAAGTATCAGATGGTAAATTTATAAACAAGCTAGAGACACATCCAAAGAAAAAATATAATTGCTTCAAAAAAATTACATCTACAACCCACAATAAGATTTTCCATTTAAATGGTACTAAGGGGCGGATTGCAGCTGCATTCATGTATCCAGTCTAATGCATCGTAATTGAAGAATGAATTGCAGAAACCTATTAAAAATCAAACAAAGCACGCATAAAGATAATCATAAACAGCTTTACTGCAGTGACCTGCCAAACTATGGACCGATGATGATGACCAGCAGCCATTACGTATTCAGCGTAGATGAAGTCCCAACTGCCAATAGAATTTAAATGATCATAAACTTATCTGAGGACGAAAATGTATATGACATAAAAGAAAGTCCAGCTGAAAATGTGGTTGCATCAACAAGATATATGTAACCATAGAAATATGTAAGTCGTAAAAGAGAATTCATTAAGTTCCTTGTTTTGCTATTTTCCAAGGCAATCACTCCAAGTACAGGGGAAGAATGTGTCCTAGAAACTCATTGCATTAGAGAGGATCAATAGCTCTTCACAATGCGCCTAGTAACATTCAAAGACAAGCCCTTAATATGTATTTATGATGACAAATTCATACAGAAGTTCATAAAAAGATCAATCATCTTTCACTTTACTATTTCCCGTTTTCCATTTCTGGAATATGAGGGGATAGCAGGAGTGAGAGCAAGGGTGACACACACACGCACAAGAGCTAGATAGGGAGATTACCTAAAATTGGTGACACAAACAGAGCGAATCCCAGCATCAGCTGCTGCTCCACAAGCAACTGGAACAACATCTGACACCTATATTTAAACAGATTTTAAAGAAAAAATAGATAAATAAAGCAAATACCCTTGCAGAATTCATTTGAAGTACACTTCAAGGTATGCAGCATTCCAAAAAACAAAAAAAAGAAGGCTAATTCAGTATTGGGAAAGACACTGAATGGAATACCATATCCCTGCCTTTGAAATCTTACACTTGTACAATCATCGTCTCCAATTTGCCCCTTCAAGCGATGCTCAAATCGATAAAGCCCACCTTAATATCTACTTTCATCAGTTAATTCTCATATTATTGATTGGATCAAATTACTCCAATTGGTTTTACCCTTTCCTTCGTTTTGAGCAGAACTATAGAACTCTTATCAACTAGTAGTAAATACCAGTATGATAGATAATCAGTCATAAACTCAAAACATTGAAAAACTGTATGATATAGGGGTCATCCCACCAAATCTGGTTCCTAAAACATGTTCAGCCTTTCTCATTAAACTACGAACCACACTATTGCCTCACCTCTTTACCAATTGCACACCCTAATGACTTACTTTTCCATTCAAATTTTGTTCAACTTTGTAGCATCTTAATGCACTGCAAAGACAATCTTAACCCTACTAAAAGCTAACTAATATGGGCTAATATCATTGAAAAACTCACCACTCAAAATGGCTTACAGATAAATATAATTAATCTGCACAATTTTACGGACTATAATAGTAGTTAAACTGAGAATGTGTTTCTCATTGTAGTTAATCTTTAATGGAGGTAAAATAATCTTTCCATCACATTTCTGTGTCAACGGTATTGGACAAATCACATGACAGACTAACAAATGCCATTTGATTTAGCTGTAAGTGGAATTTAATCAGAGAATAAAGAGTAACGAAAATGTCAAATTCCACTCATACCTAACTACCCAAGTTTGTCATGAAAGTACATAGTATTGGGAAAAACAACACGCCAAATGGTTGAAACGCCTTTTGATATAAGGATACCATTGTTGACTGTCAACTTTAGTTTTTGTTTTCATTTCCTCTTCTCAGCTTTTCTGTTGAAAGAGGAACCCAAATTTTGCCTTAGAAGGACAATTTAGATATGATATCATTTCTTTCTTGAATCTCTGTTGTACTCCCAATACAAAATATGAAAATTTTAATGTCCATAATCACAAAAGAATTATCAAATAGGAGTGGATTTTAACTTGAAACAGCACCTAAAGTATAAATTTTTACCACTAAGTCTGCCTTGATAGATTTCAGCCACTCTACTTCTGTCGCCAAAATTGTGTCACGAGGTACTACAGCCGTCTCAGAATACTAGACAAATCAGTATAAAATAAACAGTTAATAAAGAGCAGGATACTAATGACATAAAGTCTAATATATATGCACAGTAATTTGGTTTTCATGTGAATAACACAGCAGACCTTCTCCAAAGATGCAAGGCGATCAACTGTCAAGGCATCTGCTTGAACTGCTCCACAATCTAAGAGAACCTATAATTGCAGACTATTTAACTGTTAAATTAAAATAACAGATTTGTGAAGCATTTTTTAAGTAAATATATTCCATCATGAAACATCGCCAAGAGCAAAGAGACCTTGCGAAGGAAAAGACGAGGAGACTGTATTTCAGTTGTAAAAACATAATCTGGTGCACCAGTGACCACATGAACATCATGCCCAGCAAGAATGAGATGTCGAGCAACCTAAGCAACAGAAAAGGAACTGAAATTGATCAACACATAATACAGACAAGACTGGGATATAAATCCATCACATTCATTCTTTAAGGGGGATAGATTTTATATAAAAGCAAAATGCAATTATTTTTAACTAACTACTGATATACTACACCCTTTAAGAAGCTGGATGTTGAGGACAAAATGAACCATAAATAATTAAATAAAATTGTGGTCTATCAACATCGCGAGAGCACAAATAAATCATAATTGAATTCATTTTTTGTTTTCATTCAATAACTTAGTTTTCTTATTTCCCTTTTTTTTGTGGCAAATTAATACATCAAACAGAGCCTAACAAGTGGCTAACTTCGGAAGGATGCATGAAGAATATGTCATGTATACTCCAACTGAGAAGGCCTCATATATAGAAGCAATATCTCTTCTTGGTTCGTAACATTGTCTAATGTAGACCTTTGTCCATGTCTAATGTCCCACAAACTCTATTCCTTTGTGGTCAACTACAAAAAGAACCTGCTAATTTCTATTTTTAGTTCTCAGTAGTTTATGTTTGCCCTAAGTAGATTCTTTGGGGGTACTATTATTTCGTGAGGCTGGGGAGTTCCATGTGTATCTAGTGTAATTTATCATAGGCTAATATAATTGACTTTACCCCAAAATGTTTTTTAAAAAAAAAAAAAAAAAACTAGATGGTATCATATAGCATAGAAAATTGAAAATCAGCTTTTCATCCACATTTCAGAAGCATACAAGGAAAAAGGGTTGAAAAAAGAATATCAAATTCTTGTCATTAATTTCTGTTAAAAAGCTAACATAACGCTATGCAGAACACGTTTTGGATCACATGTCCATACATTTTATTTGTACAACCATATATCCTAAATTTCCAAAA
This sequence comes from Paulownia fortunei, assembly GCA_019321725.1. NCBI lineage: Eukaryota > Viridiplantae > Streptophyta > Magnoliopsida > Lamiales > Paulowniaceae > Paulownia > Paulownia fortunei. Next base: position 3,722,181 of record CM033122.1, on the reverse strand, counting down.
CATTGTTTTAGGAATTTTTATGCACTCAAATCTTGATCAAAGATGCAGCTATTAAACAACGCAGGTGAACACGAGAGTGCTTGATCATTAAATAATGAGCAAAATAAAATAAAAAGTTCATGCAAAATTATCAAACTGCTTCTCCTAGTCTTCCAAAGCAAGCGAGTCTATTCAGAAAGAACTGAAAGAACATAATCAACTATAGTCAAAACCAGAAATAAAGGGCTTCTTTGTGAATACATGAACAGAAACAGAATTTAATCAAAGATTATGAAACAAAAATCTTGAATCAAGAAAACAGCAAGAATTTATTGAATAAGATTTTTATAGCGCGTGGGTTCGCCACAAAAACATAAGCATCTTTGCAGAAAAATCACACACACACACACAACAAAAACAGAGGAAGATAGAGATGGACCTCAACAACACGGGTGGCATGGCCAAAGCCATGGCCAGTGACATAGTAAGCAAAAACTAGAGGACGCTTCATTGAGTCTTGTGATCCCATCTCTGCTAAGAAGAAAAATAAAAGAATTCCCCCTCTGTGCCTGGGCTCTGATAAGAATACAAGAAACTGGGAAGGGGGACTGATTGTTGAGATTAAGTTCAACTCATATACTATCAACTATCCTGGTTTAGTTTCACTGTTGGGGTTTTGACGTCAGGGTGAGGTGTCAGTCCTTTGGCTTATCCTAGTTTTTAGTTTGAGGGAGTTAATGAAATTGCTAGCTGATCTCGGGTGGCGGATCATACCAGGACTCTGAGACTATTGTTTTCTTGGAAAACGTTTTCATTTTCTTGAAAACCTTTTTAGAATTAACATTTTGAGAAAATATACACTAAATAATATCGACAAAAATATATATAATTAAAAGTATCTCATAAAATATATTAAATTATTTTTTCTTAATAGAATATCCAACCACATTATTATTATTATTCATACATTTCTCAATCTTAATACCAAAATTACATTTCTCAAAATATCAAAAATAATACCAAATAAAGTCTTTCTCTCTTTCACAATTTTTAATACCTACTTGTCATCTTCACATCACCTGAGCGTTTGAGACGTGGAGTATAAATGTGATTCTCTTTTTCCTTATTAGTATTATATTTAAAGATATATATGTTTGATTGTGTCAAATATTTCTATTTCTAATATTGAATTTTAATATTATTTATAACGTTATCTTCTTATAAATTTAAATAAAGAAAACATAGTGAAAGATTATTTTATATAGTATAAAATATGCCCATTACTGAAATATCTTTTCAACATTATTTTCCAAATTTAATTTAACTTTATAAATGGAAAGGCTATTGTTAAATATTATTGTTACCAATTTGAAAAATCAACTTTTGTCATATAATGATTATGCACTAAGTGTATTGGTTTAAGATATAAAAATCATCTTTTTTCGGTTTTTTATCCAACCAAAATTAGAAAAACAATAATTTGGAGAAAGAAAAAAGAAAAAGATACAACATCATTGCCAACTTATATATGAAAATTATGAAGAACTTTTATTTTGAAAATTCATAATATTTATATTGATTAATTCTTACATGCCACATGTTTTTTCCCACTATCTAAATTCTTAATAAATAAAAATATGATTGATAGCTATCTTGGATTATTTCATGGACGAGCTTTGAAATATACTACAACCTTTATGCCCAACCTCTATTTTAAGGATTTATATGATGATTGATGACTATGAAATTATAGAGATGGGGAAAAATAAATCTTGTGGATTTTTTATACATGATTTATAAATTACACTTGATTTTCAAATATTACTGAAGCGATCATTTAGGACCTTAGTTTTATTCAATCGATTTCGTTACCTAGCCAAACAACAAAATGGATTAAAGTAGTGACTAAATAAGTTTTTTGAATTTAATTTAAAAAATAATTAAACCAAATGGAACCTTAGAATATTATTTTAGAAATAAATTATTGATTAAATAAATTGTTAAAAGTTTCAACACAACAAATCCTTACAGGGATTATTACTATAGTTAGAGATATTGATGATTTAGTGATGCAAAAAGTTGATGGTATATATAACAGGTATTTTAGTCAAGGATGGAAGAAGGTTCAAAAAATTAATTACAATAAAGAAAAGTATAAGGCACCCCGTCTACTATCTTAACTAATTTATTTTATTAATTTTTTATAATTTATTACATTATAAAAACTTTTTAAGATTTTATTGTTAATGTTGTTTAATATTGTTAATAATCAATTGGCTACTCAACACCAACTGAACATTCAATTCTGGAAGGATAAATTATATATATCATCATATGTGCTATTTTAAGAAAATAAAGAAAGAAGGGGCAAGGTGAAATAAAATAAATAAATAAAAGTTTGTATTAATCCAGGGTTTTTAGTTTTTAGGATATCTCAGATCGCTCTATAAACAAAGCATGAAAGCTATCTTTTAATATGAGCCCATATTGGACAAGACTGGACTTCCTGAGGGGAAGTTCTATGGGCCCAATCTCGGTCCTAGTCTTGTTAAGGCCCAAGGAATGGCCCAAATCTTTGTTGAATTCTTTTGGCAACACATTTTCATTTTTTACCCGGTTGAATGAAAGGATCCTGATGCAAAAATGATGAATGTACATTAGCTTTTACTACTGGCAAGCTTTAATTTTTACTGAATTAATAAGTGGATAATTTGCTTAATATTAAACTCGTTGGCATGACAAATTGCAAAAAGGAAATGAAAAAAATTATTCAATCATATTTTTATTAATTGAATCTATTTTTGAATGATTTGTTTTGAGAGATAAAATATCTTGATTACTCATTGGTTCAAATTAATGTTACAATAATGATATGTGTATGTTATTTATAAACTATACATGGAATATAATAATTCCAAAAGGGAATAGTTTTCGCGCCATCCACATTGAACTATTTATGCAAATGAGATTACCCTTCTATCTTTTTATTGGATCACTTTCCTTATTTTATTTTCAAAATTTACTTAATTATAAGATTTCTTGAAAAATGGCTATAATTTATCAATTTCATTTCTAAATTTAAAATAAATAAAAAATAAAAAAATAAAAAAAAAATATCCCACACCTCCTCCTACTCCATTCCCACCAATCAGTTTTTGAGATACTACACTTACACTTAATGAATAATATATCAAATATGTGGATGATTGATAAATATTTCATTATTTATGAAATGAGACATTGTCAATCATTTAAGTATTAGATATCTTTTGAAATACTACACTTAATGAATAATATATTGAGTATGTGGATGATTGATAAGTATTCCATTATTTATAAAACGAAACATTGTCAATCATTTAAGTGTTAGATATCGCCACCTACCAACCTATGTTAACATTAATAGATGATTATTATTCAATTTGGTTAATTACATTAAAATTGTTAGAATTCATATTAAGTTTAAATAATTATTGGTTGATTTAAGAAATAATTTTTTTCTTTTACAATTCTTTATCTCTTGCAATTTAGAAGGATAATTAACAATTATTTAGATATATCGTTATTTTGACATTTTAGATTGATGGGGCTTCTAGCTTTTAATTGTCTTAAGGAAAAATTTGGTAAATCAAGTGTTATTTAAAATTTTTTGGTAACTGAAATATTTTAAAAAATCAGACGGTTCAAATGATGCAATAAAAAGATGAAAGAAGAATTTCAATTTTTGGTGATAATTTGAGGGGGCAAAATGATATTTACCCTTGTTTTAGTATCATCTTTTATATCATAATTGCATTACATGTATCGTAGATTATCTAGTCAACACTCTCCAGTGATGCAAATCTCATTCTGTTTACAGAATGACACACCTGCAGAGCTAGGCTGTTCCTCGGCGGAACTTGCCGCCGCGGCGACGCCGAGCCATACATTCGCCGGTGAGTCACCCGAGTTGAAACACCAGCTGCTTCGAACGGGGAGGCTCCTCGGTGGGTCCACCCGCCTTTGAGGAAGATTAAACTGTTTCGAGAAGGAAGGAGAGCGTTGGAGAGAGCGGAAGGAGTGACCATTGAGAATGGGTGATGTCGGGTCGGGCTCGGAATCTTGCTCCGATTCCGAGAACGAAGCCGTTTGTTATTTTGGGGTGGGGAGTGGTTGGAGTAACTACCATTGGTTTCGGACGGTACCATATCCCATCTTGTTAAAACAAATGGGTACGTGAAAATCTCCTTCGCGCAGTGGGTTTTACGCTTCTATTGTTTTTCGCTGTCTTACACATTTACGCTACGTAACCTTCTCCTATGCATGACCAACTTGGATGGGTTTTGATTAAGATATTTGGAAATTAAAAAAGATTTTAATTTGTAACCTTCTTTGTTCTAAATTTATGATTTTTATTCTTCTTTGTTTTTTTTACATTTCAAAATAAAATTTTATTTTTTAAAATATTTTTTTATGAATATCCTTTTGCTTAAAATAATATTGTGAAATTACTAATTTTTATAAATTCAAATTTAGTGAGATTAAATTGTTTAGAGAAGGAAGAAGGGCGTTGGAGAGAGTGGAAGGAGTGACCAATTTTCAATATATTCATTCTCAATTTATTCTTTCAAAATACATATTTCATATATTTTCTTCTTTAAATTTGTTATTCTTATTTTTTAAAAGTTTTATTTTATTTTAAAATAATAATTTGATACAACTAACTATTTCCTTACTACTTTAAAGAAAATAATATAAATTTACATAAAAATATACTTTTTAAATTCTCATCTCAAATTCCATATTGGATGAAATAGAAGCTTCAATTGGGCTGGGCATTAAACTTTTCAAGGTATCTATAAAGTTGTTCTACAACAGATTGACTGCATTGCACTTCATCTATTGGTCCTTAAAAAATGCAATGAATTTATATAATTTTTAATATATTTTAAATTTTTTGCACCTCAAATTCAATTCCAAGATCTTTTTTAATTTAAAAATATATTTTAAATTATGATTTTTTGGAAAAAGTAATGAATAACTTAACTAATTTTAAAATTTTAAAAAAATAAAATAGTAAGAGACTGGAAGTAAAATAATAATGAGTATTGCAAATTTACGCTGCTGACATGGAAGTAAATTAACAAGACTGGAACTACGTTTGAGTGTGCGTTCATTCAATGATTCCTAATTTGTTGTCATTCCGCCCGAAGTGGTTTCAGCAGGTTGATAATCCAAATTCGGCCAACAATCCAACAGCAGTTGGAGCTAGCAGTGGTTCATCACATGAGCAATGAAATGAAAAGGACCTAGAGATAGAAGCTGGTTCTTGTGGACATAAACTAATTTATCACTTAAATATTAATTATTTAAATATTATTATAAAAAAAATATTTAAACTATTCAATTTCATTACAATTTCAATCATAACAAATTTTTTAAATCTTTCTCTAAAATTTATTTAAAAGCTTTGTTTCTAATTACTCTTATTTTTCTCTCTTTTGTTTGATGTTTTATCACTTTAAATCAAAGCTCTATTAATACTAGTTTTTATCAAATCTCTACCACTAAATAAACCAACAACTTAAAATCACAACAATACATTTATCATTTAAATTTTCACGTAATTTTTAATAATCTCACCAACATTACTTCCTTTATCTAAAATTGAAAACTTATAAAACTTGACTAATATGAATTTGATTAAGATTTGATTTTGAAATAATTTTGTTTTCAACACACCCTCCTATTGATGATATAAAGCGCATCAAAAGGTACAAGTTAACCTTAAAATGGATGCACAATGTTGGAAAACTTGAGCACCACAAAACTGATATCAAGAATGTGATTTTCAGGATGGTTTCTAACAGGGAGTCTGCTCCGCGGTCAAGAAGTAGAAGACAAGCACATTTAGGCTTTTTAGCAGATCTTGAACAATGATATTTCATCTTCAAATACTATAAAATGACATCAATATAAATTTGACATATTTAAATGATATTACAATAGAGATGTAATACCTACTATTGACACATATACCTCTTATTACCCATGTATTAACTAATGAAAAGTATATACCTCTTATTACCCATGTATTAATTTTCAAATGTATTTTGATTTTCACTGACACTGATTACTGATACAATACATAATGATACAAGTAAGACTAAGAAAATTGTTACATAAATAACACTAATAAATTCCTATAATTGTTAAAGGATGCTTTAGAGCAAAGAGTTGCCTAACCTGGATACCCCATAATGAGTGCTTTATTTTGGAACTAGCTGAAATTGCTAGTAATATATGCTAGCTAGAGCTCAAAACGAATCAAAGTATTCAATAATCCAGTCGAAATTGATTTTTAAGTTTGATTTAATAAGAATAATAAATTAAAATCAAATACATTGTTTGTACAATTTGAAGCTAACTAGACTAGATTAGTTTGGATATGTGTAAGATATCGAGTTACTCAAGCACAAGTTGCATTCGACTCGATCAAATTCTTTCAAATTCGACTCATTTTATAATCAAATCAAATACAAATTTTTTTATTGGACTATTTTCAGGCATAGTAAACAATTTAACTGGAATCATCAAATTGGCTGCAATCACTAGATTTGAAATACACAACGATAATGTATCTTTACATCAACAGAAATGAAAAAATAAAGCGAAAAATTAAGATCCTACAAGAACTACAAAACATAATACAAGCTAAGAACCAAATATTTATAACGGTTTTATAGCTTGATTATCTAGATATATGTTTGAAGCATGATTAATAAGGAAAGAACATATTTGATAGTAAAAATTCTTGTTAAAATTGAATTTAATCGAACTTATCAGCGACGGGGAACCGAAAGAAACGAATATAAGACGAGCAAAGTAAAGGAGAACAAGGCAGAATGCAGTGTCCCGACATACAAATACCGTCGACGCCGCACAAACGCAAAAGCCTTAGCTAAACTCTGCTGAGAGGCGGCGGCGCCGCCATCATTTTGTTTCCGGCCATTTCGGATCGAGTATATCTTCCGATACAGCTTTTCCTGCTCCATGAAGGTAAAATCCTGCTGCCGTCGAGTTCTCACGCAATCGTTGACGGTGTTTATGAACGTGAGCCAGAAGGCAATTGAAACGAAAGACGAGAGGCAGACCGGAATCCACCGCTGTCCTCGCAGTGCGGCGGAGGGAAGAGTACTTACCTGAACATACATAATAGCTTCGAAGATCACGTATGCTCCCGCCAATTGACCGGCCTTAGCTTTCAAGTACTGGAATTTTTTGTCCAGAATTTCTATCAAGGACCTGAACTCCTTGTAATTCAGATTCAGCCCCTCCAGTGTTTCTGAATCCATCAACAGATAAAATCTCTCTAATCCCTACCTAATTAATAAACTTACATGCACTTAATTTTACCCCTTTTAAGGCTTTTAGCATGAGCAAATTAAGAGGCGTACGTTTATTTCAAATTAAGCGTGTTTTTAGGGTCTAACTTCTTTTCAACGTCGTAATTGACGCCAAAAATCACGTTTCTCCACTTCTAGACAAAAGAAGGTACTAGTTAAACAAATCAAATAATTTGCTTATGATGATTTAATGATTTTAAGCAAATAGTCCAAATATAGTAGTAATATAAAATTTGGCCGTCCTGGCGTGCTGATATTTTTCCTAATCTCTACCTAGTTGATTGATCAACTCTGCCATAAAATATTGTTAATTAGTAATAATTTTTCCAAGTCTTTACCTAATTCATTGATTAACATTTTGTGATTATAAATATAATATACTTTAAGTTACTCAATTTTTTTTATATTACTCAAAACTCTTTTAGAATTCATCTTTCACACAGTCGCACACAAAGGACAGGTTCTTTTTTAACAATTTATAAACGCCATTTGTATGGGAACGAAGCTTCGTCGAAATTTCGTATATAATAATTTATGCCAGACGAGAAAACGATGCAATTTATTAATAATAATTGTAATTTCTTCCTGGTGGCTGTTGAGCACTTTGATTTCTTCAATTTGAAATAAGATATAATACATAAATTTTAAAATATTTGGCTTAGTTTATCCTGAAGTCAATTACTTACAGCTAACTCAAGAGACTTTTCATTTTCTTGTGGAAAACTCTTACAATCTGAGGCATTACCTATCACTATAATTTTTAAGGTTGTAAATTAGAGTGCAAGCTAATTAATAAATTATTTATGAGTTTCACGTCGATTACATGTAAGTTGTTTGAAGTTTTTAAATTTATATTTTTTAAAAGATAACTTGAATGTGATTTAAATTATAAAAAATAAATTATGATATAGTTAAAAAAATCAAAGGAAAAGGAAATAAGAATTAGAATTTCGCTCTTGAATTTTGGATAGACAATTGATTATTTATTATTTTACCTTTTTAAATAAAACTATTGGATTCTATACATAATGAAGGTTTCAATAAGATTATATTATTAATAATTTATGTATTAAAATAATCAAGATATTGTGTTATTGTATGTAAATTATCTCTTAACACCAATACTTTTTTAAATGAAATCAAATATTCGTTGTGTCATTGTCATGAATCTCAACTAAATAATGAGTGTTTTAACACCAACACTTATTTATGAGATTTTACGTTAGCAACAACAAATTAAGATTTTACGTTAGCAATTGCTAGAGTAAAATCGGATAACAAGATAAATGAATCCAAGTATTTGTTGTATTATTGGTGATATGTAAATAAAAAATCACTACAAAATAATGAGGTCCACCCTCAAAATATTAAAATAATAATACAACACACTTAAATATTATGCACATTTATAACCATTAATCTTCATTCATCAAAAAGTTCACTGTTTCTCATCAACTAAATAAAATTTAAAAAGATATAATAAAAAGTAAAAAAGACTAAAAATAGATGAAAAACTAGAAAATATATTTCTATTCATACTAGAAAACTTATATTATTATTATTATAAAACTTAGTCTAAATAAAGATAACAACAAAGCTTTCTTTACCCCTATAAGGGTTTTTTGTGTTGTTGTCAATGACATTCAAAAACTCTTATTTGTAATAGAAGAATGCTTAAATTGACGTCTCCAAATTGATCCCAAATGTATCTAAATTTACTTCAAATATGTTATACATTTACATATCATTTTCAAATTCAATTTTTGTCACACATTTTTCTCCATTAAATCACATAATTTTGGAGAAGTGATTAACATGAAAAATGTATATTTGTCTATTAGTTTTATTTTTTAACTTGAATAATCTAATTCCAACTATTTGAGAGAAATTTATGCTTGATTTAGGATGTTTGAGTATAGATAGATTTCTTCCAATACACATATTTGGACAAATTTTATACTTTAATTAAGGTCGACTTGGGCTCAGTTTCCAACAACAAAGTTGTAGTTTTATCTCTTAATTTCAAATAAAGTAAAATTCAAGTTCATAACACTTTTGAACATGAAATTATACCCAAAATACAAAAAATGCACAATATTTATTATGAATTTAATGTAAGTCCAACAATTACTTGCAAAGTTTAATTAATTTTTTTCATATATTTTGATCTATATATGATGGACTTAAACAAAAATGACAATTTTCTTATAATTATGATGCTTTTTTAATCTAATAAAATATTATTTCCCAAGTTTTTTATGAAATGTGTAATCTTCTTTGGTTTCATTTTAATTCTTTTTGATCTCTTTTTATTTATTGATTTTTTAAAATAAAACTATATTATTAACAGGAATAAAGTAAGAAAAATATAAAAAAATAATAATATAGAATTATGTGAAAATATGCACCTATCACCTATAATGAATTTTCTTGGTACATTTAATCAGAATCAGCCAAAGAAAGAAGTAGGTTGAATTTTGTTGTCCTTTGTCCGGAAAAATGTAACTGGTCGAACACTAACCGACTACCTATATATTACTTAAGGAAATGGAACCACTCTATGCTCGATCATTGATTAACACGGTGTTTTACACTGTCAGGAGTTTAAAGAAATAAAGTTACTGTAGTACCAAGAATTTAAAAAATTATAGTCATGGTAGAACTAAAAGTTTAAGGAAATAAAGTTGTGTATCTGCTAACAATTATAGTTATTAGTTTAGAAATAAGTGATTGATTGTAATAATTAGTACTTTCTCTTGCTCGACTCAAAGGAATCATCAACTTTTTATAATATTTTATTATGGGGTAAAATGCAGTTCATCATAATCTAACTAACGGCTTTATTTAAATAACAATGACAAATACCTCAAGGCAAATAAAAAGATAATCCAAACATAATGATAGATTAATAGGTATCAAATGTTCAGTAGGTAAACGATATCAATGATCTTCCAGTGCCCATTCATGGCAGGCGGTTGATAGAAGATAGAGAAATGAGAAGAAATAAGTAAAAAATGAGAAAGAATTGAATATATATATATATATATATATATTCTTAAAGTGAAGAACTTATTAGTATCGGCCAAGCTAAGGAATACAATGTGCATCAATCAATCTTTATCGGCAAATTGTTTAATTTCAAGTTACAATCGATGAATTTGAAGGTAATTTTTGGGTTCTACGAACGTATACATGGGGTTAGACAAATTAAAGCCTCATAGAATTTTCCGCATTCAATCTTATTAAGAGAGTTAAAAAATGGAAATTCAATGGAAACTCTCCTTAATATATAAAAGCATCTCAACGAAATAATATGACTAAATCTTTTTAATATATACATATATATATATATATATGTATTTAAAACATAATATCACATAAATATAGAAATGATAAATTAAAAAATTAAAAAAAAAATTGAAGCGAGTTCGACTAGGATGAATTTGAAATCCAAGTAAGACGGGTTCATCCCTAATCATGTTTTTCATTTCATGCAGGCCACTCCAAACAAAGCTCCACAAAAGTAACATCTTATAAAATTAACAAATAAGCATGAAATAAATGATGCATATAAGTTTCACCACAAGTTCTTTATCATTCTTTTCCTTTTGAATACATTTATTTGCATTTTAATAACACGAAGAAAATTGTTATATTTCAAGTTTTTTAAATAACTATGATATTCTATATTGATTATACAAGAAAAATTAGAATGGTCTAATTAACTTTTCACAAAATTTAGATCATTCATTTTAAAAAAATAAAAAAATGAAGTAATTGTACCATAATTTTGCTTGCTTGGCCCATCCTGTGGGCATAGGACAATGACGTCATTGTGCTTAAATCTCTTTTGCGATCCTAATAAATATAAATTTTCTTTTTTTTTTTCCTTACGAAAGAGAAATTATTAGATAAAAATCTCATCTAGTACGTACGATATTCAAGTTGACACCCACACTTCATGGCAAATCAATTAACCCAAATTTTCGTCATATGCATCACAAAATAAATTAGTTACATATGATTTCATAATTTGCATTTTAGATATTCACCTACACATTTCACAAGACCTTATGAAATAAACTGCATAATAATTATCAAGAAAATATAATGAGTTTCATGCCATGCCTTTATTCGATGAGTTGGATGAGATTGAAAAACGAAAGAAATTTCAAAGCTTTATTTCCAACAAATGGCTTCTGTCTTTAAAATTTCATATAGTATATATATTGTTTATGAAAAGCATGTAATTCCAGAAAATCAAAAGCTGTTAAAGCTATTCAAGGGTGGCAATGCTTATAAAGATATACGAAGCTACAGTTTTTGCTGGAAACTCCTCGGAGTAAATTTTTTAAGAGTGCATGGATATATTAACTTATAAGTTATTCTGATCTGAGTTCGAAAATATTTTTCATCAAGCAAAATTTTTCTAATTGGCTTGCTCATTCAAGCGGAGAGAGACAGAGAGCATAAAAGACAAGAAAGAATCAAACTAAAATCGATCAAAGATCCTATGTTTGAACCTTAAATTTTGGTGAGAAAAAAAAATAATAAAGAAAAAAAGAATACTGTTCAGAAAAAATATTATTTTTTTCTTATCGTTTTTCTCACTAAAATTCAACAACCAAACCTAATGCAAAGGGTTTCACATGAGGTGATACCAACCTTAATTTATATTCTATGCTTCTAGACCCTAAGTCTTTTTTTATCAATTTCCTTCAATATCGCATCTGCAGGTTCCTCAAAGTCCTTAAATTTGATTTTGTCAAAAATATTGTATTCCTTTGCTTCTTGCAAATTGGCTATTTTTTAAACTTTTCATTACTAACTACTTGTGCATTCATTATCTTATGATGTGACAATATAGAAGAAACGTAGCATCTGAATATGATTGGGCAAAGAAAAAAATAAACCTCGTATGTGTGCATACTACCATTGTCGGGACATTCATTGTACTTGCTAAAATCAAATTTTGACTCACACATTCATACACACAAATACAGGCATGCCTATAATTAATCCACTCAATTGTTAGGCAAACTTTGGCTAACTCTCGATTCTCATTGTAATTGGTATTATCATTAATACATCTTTGATTAGTGATTAGTATATTTCAACTTCATCTCAATCAGACATTCAGCTCTAAGAAATTCAAATCATGCAAGATGTTCATGAGATTCAGAAATATCAGATATTAGCATAATAAAACAAGCAAGTACACAAGATATAAATAATATTTATAAGATACACTGTTCATTTCTTTTATTTTCAATTAGTAATTTTTCTCTTTAAAATACTTGTTGACTTAAGTATTGGAGGAATTTTCCTAAAATTGAGCCATCATCATCGTTTGTTTGTGTTGTAGGAAAAAAACCCATCTCAAGGAGATACAACTTGCTTGCAGGAAAGGTGGAGCTACTTGATGGCAAAAGCAACTCGCAGGAAATCAAAAAGAGTTTGTATCTACATGTAAGATATTATCCCCCTCATAGTAAGAAATATTTACTCGCATCAGCTAATTATTTTATAGATCATCTAATATTTTATCTCCCATAATTTTATTATTAATACACGTAAAGTGTATTGAATGGTAATACTATTATACACTTAATAGGAGATAAAAATACATGATCGGACTATCAATATATATATATATATAGGTTGAAAGAACATTTAACTTGCAGACTATCTACTACATCTTAATTAGCACTCCTCGCTGATAAAATTTAGAGCATATGGCAAAAACGGATGACGAAATTCAAGGTCCAAATACTGAAACCAATAGGGTTGAAGGCGGAGGAGATCAAAAGAATGCGGGCGGCGGCGTTAAGACATTAGAAGGTAGTTTAGAAGAAAAAATAGAGAAAAAAGAGGAACAAATCCTGAAGATGGAAGCCAGTGTTTTTCAGCTCGCAAATTACTACTTCGTTTTTCAAGGAGTCATCCTCACGGCTATCATCAAGGGCTCCTCCTCCTCCCTTAAGTGCCAACATTTTTGGCTGCCCCTTTCTCTCTCTCTCATTGGAGCCATTCTCAATTTTGGCACATTATTAACAATCGCAGACAAGTACAAGGAGTCCTTAGACGTACTAGACGATAAAACTCTGATTTTCTATCAACATTTGTATCCGAAAACATTCGAGACGATGCACAAAAGGCACAAAAAGAAGAAAGCATGGCGAAAATGCATTCTGGTATCATCCATGATTCTCTTTGTCATTTTCGCCGTCATCAACCTGGTTGCTACCTGGATAATTCCATGTCGCAGCTAGTGAAATGAATCCTAAGAACTACTTGAAACCCTGCTTTCTTTCGGAACTTGGCTATATCTTGGAATGTTGTTTCTGTTCGGGAAAGCTGTCTGTTGTTGTGTCTCTCTTACCTTTGTTGTAATTTCTGCTGTTCAACATCCTCGCTTGTCCGTGTTGTTTGTTTTGCTACTGTAGCTATATATTATATATACCTAGCTTTTGGCAAAACCCTAGCTTTTCAATTCTGTAATTAGTATCAAGGTAAGTCGTGTAGGCTCAAGTGAGGTTGGATTCGAGCTGGAGCCAAAATATAAGTATGCAAAAGCTCGTAAGCTTATTATCTTTAATAACAATAAAAATGATGAACAATAAATTTATATTTTTGTGTAATTCTATAATATAATAAATATAATTATGCTTTAATATGTTTTTATTTCAATAGTTTTATAAAATAATAGGCATAACAACATATTACAATTATATTTTTACTTTATTTAATAATATTATAACAAAAAAAATATTCACAATAATTATATTTAAAAAGTTATAACAATACCATTCATGAATTCAATAACATAATTTTTTGTATGGACGAACTTATAATAACAAATCTTTTAAAAAGAGATTGAGCTTGAGTTCAAAATTTTAAAAAGTTCAACTCATTTACCCCCTGCCCAAATATACAAGTCGAATCCTCTTTTACTTACGATGTTTCATCTTGTATTCAAATATTATTAATACACGTCAAGTGTATTGAATGATATTATTAATATACATTAGGCATGTAATTATATTATTGAAATAGGAATCGAAACACAATTAGCAATAAAGGATCCAAACTGCCAAATATAAGCTTGCGTTCACAATCTAAATATGGTGTTTGAATTGTCGCGAAAATTTAAATATTCGAATTGTATTATTGCCAATAGTTAAAAAAATTGATACAACAATTAGTATACAATTCTATAATTGGCATCAAAATCGAGCCAAGTGAGGTTGTGACCGCTCATTTATGAAAAAAATGAGTTTTGCGTATTGTCTTAGAAAAAAAAAAAAGCCTCCTATATACAATAAAATGATACATTAGACATATATACAATAAAATATTTAATATAAACATTAAACAAAATACAATAAAATACAATCATATATACTTAAAGTACACTAACTGTAGAGGCGGCGGTGGAAATGGCGAAGGTAGGGAGGATAGGGGCTGCTGGACGAGCGAATGTAGTAGACAAAAGCATATATCATCGCATAATGGTCAACTTTCATCGTTTGTAATTCATTCCTGGTGCTCTGCAGCTTATTATGTGTGGATTTCAACTGCTTCTTAAGTTGTGCATTGATCGATCTAGACGATGATGTATAAGAAAAAGTAAACTTAAGAGGTTTAGGCCATTTTTCAAACCCACGTATGTATCCCAAATGTGTACCGATGACCTGATCACACACTCTATTTGCAATATGTATGTCATCTACATTGTGAGCATCATCCCCGATATCTGTCTAAGTTTGTGTCTGACGGTACTGCTCTCGAAGTCGCACCATCTCATCCTAAGATTAATGAATATGTTAAAACTAAAATATATAGTTCAAAACAAATTGAAAATAACAACTAAATGTATTCAATACTTACATATGATCTCTGCTCTCTCTCCTATTCTGCCTTTCGTAGAGTTATAGTATGTTTCATTAAATATAAGGATCTGGTCCTTTCTACTAGATCCATCGGCCTACAAATAATATTTCATTAAATTAAAGTTGAATTAAATAATAATTTCATCAAAACTAAATATTTTATACTTACACTTTCGTAACTATATTGCAGAAAGTCCACGATGATTTTATGGCAACTTAGCATGATTTGTGGAGTTTATTTCTGAATGTTTCTAAAAAAAAAAAGTTAATTTGTAAGAAATAAAGTTAATTACTAAATATAAGATTTAATCAACTTACATAACTATATTTCTAGTTTTTGTAATAGTGAAAATCAATTTTAGACTGTTAAGCTATATTTTTAGTTTCTCTAGTAGTTGTTATATCATGCCATTATCTTAAGCTTGAAATATTATTTGGTGGCTAAATAGTATTTGGTTAATATCCATGCATTTCATTTGCTCAATTTTATTCAATCATACCCGAGAATTTTATTTTTTAAATGTATTTATGTATTCTGAAGGCACTCGATTATGATTTATTATCTAATTTCGATCCATAATTATATAACCTATTAATGATAGTAATTAGATAATTAATTTAAACCATTTATGTTCATTAATGACATGCATTGCTCCCACTTCTCCTTTCACTCTTTGGTAAAGGCCCCATCCCATTCAAAATTGTGCACTTATTTATGATTTTATAAGTATGATTTCATGCATGTGAAAATTTTGATAGCATCTCCCCATAGTTCTCCAAGTACACTTATTACCGTGCACCCGAAAAATAAATAGGAGATACAAATTGAAATAATTAATCACGTACATGAGACAAATAACAAATTAATAGAACCGTAGTTAAGTACATATTTTCAAACCGTCCAAACTAAACAATTCAAAATTTAACATCAAATTTTAAAATTATTAATGATTTTAAAATTTTAATGCTAAATTCCAAAAGGAGCCCAAATTTATGAATGCATATGCAGTTTGGATTATAGAACTCTATTAAGAAAACCCATATATGCACATATTATAAATTTCCCAGAAAATATACTACTTCTCTAACTTATAGAACTCAATTAAGAAAAGGTAATGATTAGCAAGATAAGGCAATAATTAAAGCTTATAAATATTTTAAAGTTCCAAATCTAGTAGGTAATTTAAATATATATATATATATATATATATATATATATATATATATATATATATTCACATCACACTGCACGATTAATGCCCTGCTCCTCAACACCAATTAATTCTTCAATTAAAAAAAATTAGATATTCAACACCAATCAATTATTCAATAAGAAAAGATAGATATTCAACACTAATTAATTCTTCATTAAAACAAAATAGATATTTAGCACCAATTAATTCTTCAATTAAAAAATACATATTTAATTAAAAAATGCAGATATTCAAGTCGGTACAAAGATAGAAAAAAAAACTTACAAATTCAAATTTAGTGGATTTTTTAAACCAGAAACAGAAGGGGGCGGGGATGAAGGTGGTGGTTGTTGACGGCGGTTTTTAGAAACAAGTGGCTAGCTCACGACAATGGTGGTGGCACAGTTTTCTTAATCTGACAGACACGATGAAAACGACGGTGGTGGTTGCAGACGAAAGGAGGGCTGACGGCTGTGGTGGTTGACGATGGTTTTAGAAGCACAGAGGGGTGGCTAGCTGACGGCGTTGTGGTAGCGGCACAAATTCCAGAAATGTGCAGCGGTGACGGCGGTGGTTCAACGACCAGCAGCGGTTTTGAGAAACGAAAAGGCTGGCTAACGGCTGTGGTGGCTGACGACAATAGTGGTGGCCAGATTTTCAGAAATGGGAGGAGGCCGACAACGGACTCGCCGAAGAAAGAGAGACAGAGACAGAGAGAAATAGAGAAGGGTTTTTTACGCAATTTGAAATTTGGAGATTGAAATCAGTAGTTTAGTGACGAGTTCGACTAGTCATCGCAACTCTCAGGGTTAGCGACGAAGAAGTAAAATTTCGTTGCTAACATCGAATCTTAACGACAAAAGCAGAACTTAGTGCCGACGCTAAGTTCATTTTAAAAAAATAAAAACTGAATTACACTAATTTCATCGCTAACAGTGAAACTTAGCAATAAAATTCAAACCTCGCTGCCAAGTTTATTTAAAAAAAAAATAAAAAAAATTAAACTTAGTGACGAAGACTCTATTCATCGTTAACTTATAAATTTTTAATTTTTTAGCAATAAAAACATCAATATCGTCATTAATATTAATATATATATATATTGTGAATGTTAACGATGAATAATATATGTCGTTGCTAAATTTATTTTAAAAAATATAAAATAAAATATTATTAACGACGAATTCAATATTTCGTCACCAATATCAATTTTAACGACGAAATTTGAGTTTCATAACTAAAGTTTCTTTACTATTTACACTTTTTTTTTGTAGTGATAAATTCAAAATTATTTCTTATTACTTTTTCTCTACTTTTCCTATAAAATCAATTTTTCGAAAAGGTATATCATTCAATTAGAGTTAAGCATCAAGTCAAACTTCGTCTTTGAACAATTGAGTTATATCTCAACATTATTGTGATCTCACACAATTGAATTCAATTATTGACAACACGATATGTATAATCAACTAATTCTAATAGCAGATCATATCCAAATTCTTCAAAGCATAGATGAAACCAAAAAAATCAAATTAGGGGGCGAGATTGAATATATTCTAAAAAATAATAAAAAATAGATATTTATAATTTTGGGAATAAAAATTTAAAATTTAATAATTTTATATACATAATTTATATTATTTTTTAATTTTTCATAGAGTTGAGGGAGCACCACTACCCTTAGTAGCCCTTGGCTCAGTCCGTGCTTCAAAGTGTGATATAATCCACCAATTCTCGTGGCGGATCTCATTGGATTAAGTCTGAGCTCTCTTTTACTAACTGTTATTCGATTTTGTGGTGTTAAAGTTACTTAACTATTGGAAAAATAAAACTATCAAGTAATTAATTGCTATATATTTTATTTTGTTATTAAAAATAAATAAAACTGTTATTGGATTTTTGTGCTACTTTGCCTTCCGTGAGAGTCTCATTTGTGAGTCATTACTAATTATTTGCCATAAAAACATGCATTGCAAGCTCTAATGACCTAAACTTTTGCTTTGTTTATGAAAATTCATCTTTACATAGTACCATGTTGAATTTACTAAAATTATTTGCTAAAATTGTAAATCCAAATCAACCATAGTAAGGAACTTTCTCTTTCAAAATTATGCAAATTCACATATATAAGGCAAATTCCTGTAGCTGAGTTTTTCGTCATAGAAGTTGTAAGAATTCAAAATTGATCAAGGAATTTGAGGATAAAATTTTTAAATGACTTCAACAGGGAATCCATGGTAATAGTTGTAGAAAAATAACTCAAAATAATTGTTAAAAAATATGAATTCGGTAGTAACTCTAAACTTATCTAAATAATTAATACAATAAATTTATTATTACAAATTTAAACCCATTAATTCTCAAATCTTTTAGTTCATATATTCTTCTCTTTTTTCGCCTTGGTCAAAACCAGAAACACGACATTGGTGTTTTATTTGCAAGGTATCCACTTTTTTTAAATTTAATTTAAGTAAAGATGCATAATTCTGCATTCATATTCAATTTTTATTTTATTGAGTTATTTATATTAGATTTAATGGCATTTTTTATATTTCATGATTTCGAGAAAAAAGAGCATTTTTTATATAATTGTACTATGTAACATCATCTCGCCCCAATTTAATTGAAAAATATAGAGTAACAAATAAGTTTGAGATCTCGCATTTTTATGCACTCAAATTTGAATATAGATGGAAAAAATTCATTAATACGACTTTGTCGATTTCAAGATTGAAGACTGTTTTCGAGAATCTATCATCTGTGCTTGAAAAATGAAAAAATAATAGAGAAATATTAAAAAAAAAAAAAAAGAATTAACACGATACTTGCCAATTGAATGGCTGGTTAAATCATTTTTAACCATTTTTAAAATGTGATTGATGATAGAAATACTTTACAAATAAAATTACTGGAGACTCAAATGATGTTTTCCATAAGTAAATCGACTAGGATTGTTATTAAACCAAAGAAATAGGAAAAGCTAATTTGGAAATTCAAGTTAACATTATTCCTTAATAAAAATACCTACCCCCCGCCCCCCCCCCCCCCCCCCCCCCCCTCCCAACCCCCAATGTTTAGACAATGATTTTGATGAAATCATTCTCCAAAATAGCGAGAATACGTAAATGGATTGACTCCTTTTTTATGTTTCTTTTTGTATGTTGTGTTTCCGTCTATAATATAAATAAATTGTTAGAAAAGATGGAGTATTTTTGTAAGTGATATTTTAAGTAAGAAATGATTTAGAAAAATAATTGAAAATAATAAAATTTATAATTTAAATTAAATGTATGAGAAAATAAAGTGGAATGAATAATTAAAAGTGCTCGAAAAAGAATTATATTCCTCCACGAGAACATGCACTAATAAGATCTATTTATTTGAATTGAGTCTTTTACACGGTTAGACTTTCGAGATTATTATTATTAGGTTCATGAGTTTCAAGAACAAATGTAGAACTGAAGATCTCAAAGGCAGCGGTAACCAAACGGGCAAGCCCGTGGGCTTGTCCTCACTGAGATTCTGTTAAATAGTGTAAATTGTAATAATTGGGACTGACGTGCTGGGCTGAGCCTAAAAAATAATTACTAGAACTAGATGTGAAAATCAATTGGGCTTAATGTGAGATTTATATTTGGGCCTATAGGTCCTTAATGCAGCCCAAACAACTTGTGCAACGAAGAATGTGGTTCGTTATCTAAGCAAAGGAACCAATTGCCTTTTCTTTTGTTTACTGTTGCTATTTTGTTGTTTTTTCTGAAGATAGCAAAACTACTGTTTAGGCCGTAAAAATTTCTGAAGAATTAGTTAGATAGAGGGAGGGTAACGCCACCAGCGCTGTATCAGCACAAAATGAGCATCACGGCTCATAACAAAACCCAGGTGCTGCTGAAAATCAAGGACTACTATGTATGGGATCCCGAGAAGAACTTGGGCTATTACGGCGCTTTAGAGTATTCCATCCTCCCCGGTGGAGACAAGACTATTCAGTCCTCCGTCTTTACTGCAAAGTTGTTGGCGCAGATGAAGCCTCAAGAGATTCATGTCAAGAGTGGCGAAAACACGCTCCAACTTTTGCCCGATGAAGTCTTCGAAAGCAACAAGGGCAAGGATGTTATTTTCGAGATGGGAGGTGACGGCGTTCTGGGCGCAAGGTTTGTTAGCAGAGGAGAAATAGCCATTGCTGGCCGAACAGGAGGAAAAACCATTGCTCAGCGGATCTGGTGCTTTTTCGCTATCTCTCTGTCTCTCTTTCTCCAGTGAAAATGATTGATTGAACTAATTGATATTGATTTCTTTTCAGGGGCATGCTTCCTTTCCGCGGTGCGGTGGCTGATATAGAAATTCCAGTTGCTGACGCGGTAAATTTTTCCTCGCCTTTTCTCTGTTTTTCCCCATTTATGTGGTTGGATGATCATAACGGCGCCGCCTCCGCCGCACAGAGAGAGAGAGAGAGAGAGAGAGAGAGAGAGAAGTAGTCTTTTCATATGAATGGTTTATTGGTTTCATATTTTATAATCTTTGTCCTTTGTATGTGATGGGCCACTCTGTTATGTTCTTTGCTGCCAATGCCTGTTTTTATTCTGTAGGGATCTTTTATACGTCATTATCTACTCTTTTAACTACTCGTGCTAGGAACTAGGATAAAATTGAATAGCATTGTCAGAAGTCGCTAGGATGTCAAGCTGTTGGTTTGGTGAAGGAGAATGGTTTGCCATAGTGCATGGAGTTGTACGATCATTCTGAATTTATGAACTTAGAATGAAGAGGCATATTTTGACTGCTAAGCTTAGGCAACTCATTCCATGTCTTTGTGTCTTTCTCGTCCTATCACATTCTGTTCCTTGAAACTTGAAATTCACCATCAAACCGCTGTGTATGTTTTGTGATAACTTTTTTGTCTGATAGCCTAGGGGCCATGTACAACCAGCAAACCAAGCATTCTAAGATGCACCATCACTGAATCCATGAAGCTTGATAACTTCACCCTATGCTTCTTATATTTGACGTATTCTAGTTACATTGTGGCTGTATTCCATTTTTCTTTCATAATTGCCCTCACTTTCAAATTTGTGCTAAACCTGTTTCCCATAAGAGATGTGGAAGCATGCCTGTCAAGAAACTATAGACCATTCACCAATGCATACAACAAAAGCATAACCTGTTGTGACCTTGAAAGCTTGGTGCTCCCTGCTCTGAAACACGTAGATGGGGAGAACTATTCCAATTCGTACTTGTATTATGTTGACATTTGTCTGCAGTCAATGGTCAGTTACCGTTTGAGTAAATGGTCAGAGTACCTAGATTGGATATGGCACGAGAAGACTTGGTGAATCATCATCGTAGAGTTCTAAAGAATTCTACCCAATCCTGAAGATGATAAGTATATTTAAATTAAATATATAACATGGCCCAAATATGTTCTATTTTTATTTTGACTCTGCTTTCAATTATGAACCGCTGTGTTGTTTTGTGTCACTTAAGCTCTAATGTGACATATATTTATTTTGCCAATGAAGTTGTTATTATAATGAGATGGTATGGAAAAGGTTGAGAAAGTTACAGTTTAATTGGAATATTTGTTGATTCATTTCCCTTCACATTCTGCTCAAAGAGTTCTATGACAATGTCTATTGCTGTCTCTTTTCTCATCTTATTTGAGGCCTCGTCCCTGTTTTCTTCAATCTCTCTCATGTACTGAATTATGTTCCCTTTGTCACTCATTATTTCAAGAAGGTGAAGGGTCTTTCCCAGCATTCTGGCTGCCTCCTTGCAACCATCTTTCCACTAAAGTGATGCTGGATGCATTAGAGTTCCTGATAAAAGATTTGGGTGACAACAAGATAGCACATTTTTTGAAAGCTTGAATATAGTGGGATAGTTAAAATATTCAGTTAGATACTTGAGCCTTTTTAGCAAACTGGTTCAGTTAAGAAAGGTCTGTTTTGGCTTCATTTCCATTACCTATATGCCTGAGAGTGAAATTTCTGGAAAAGTCGAGAGTAGTGGTTGTAAAGCTATAGAGAATTAGTTTATCGTAGCTTGGGGGCAGCCATCTACATGAGTGTAGATGATTGCCACTGAATGAGAGGGCACCATTGATTTACTGTTTGTCAGTGGAATTACCAGAACTCTGCAGAAAATTCCTGGAGCATGGAAATTCTCCAGGAGTTTCAAAAGAATCACCTGAGTGATTTGGTTTCAGTTGCATAGGTGCACTTGATTTCCCTTGTTGTCTTGGGGAGGTTATATATTTTTTTGTTCAAGTCATTCCTTCGACTAATTTGATACTGGAATTTTGTGAATGAAGAATGACAATTGCAAATTCTTGTTTATCAGGTTTGACTTCAACTGGAGAATTGGTAGCTGAATGTGGAGAAATTCTTGCGACGGGACTTGTTAATGTTACACTGGATTGAGTTAAATCATACTATGATGTTTTGGGCATTTATATGGTACAGATCTTCTATCAGAGTGTCGAGAAAGTTTACACTCCTATTTGTATCAATTATCCATGTTCTTATACTGATCTCCTGCAAAATCAAATTGTTTTTATACAACAGTTCCTTTCCACAAAATGCCAACCTTTGGCCAAAGTACCTCTAAAATATATATTTTTCATTCTTGGACTCTGTTTATCAATACAAAAAGAGAGAAGACCTTTTGCGTATGGTTTTGGATTTTGTGAAGAAAAATGGTAATAATTTTTTTTTTCCATTTTGTTTTAGAGGAACAACAAAAAAGAAAAAATATCTACACAAATATAGTTATGAGAGGCATTTATTATCGATGCATATTAATTATTCCTGATACCCAATACATTCAAAACAAAAAAAAAATGTTGAAATTAATACCTTTTTTCTCAGAAAAATGATGCAATTTGTCTTTTTATGCTTTTGTTTTCCTGTTTCTTGCTAGAATTATAAACTAAACAAAGCATTAATTTTCTGGATTTTAGTAGTTGTCTTCCCTACAAAAAAAAAAAAAAGAAAATATTTGCATATCTGTTAAAAAAATATACTTAACATTGGTGATTACAGCAGAAAATCCAATTTCTAAAAAGTAGGGTGTCAATTGAGTTGGGACAGATTAAATATGATCATTAATGAGATTGAGCATTTAAATTAAATTTGAATTTTTTGTAAATTGGGCTTGAATCTTACGAATATTTATTGTTTTATCCATAATGTATACTTTTTATGCAATTATTTACTGTTACATAATTAATTATTTTGGAAGCTAACTGAAGTAAAATATGCAATAGGGTTTTTATTAGAAGCTTATTGAGAAACTTTTTGATAAAAAATGTTTCTTAATATTCCATGTTATGGATTATAAGATTGGATTTCAACAGTTTTCATTGTTTTAATTTTTTTATCGTGTACTAGTAAGACTAGTATTATTGAACACACAATTTTTGTTTTAAAAAATAATAATAAATCAATAGGTAAACTAGCTCGAAGCTCATAAGAATTTGTGAGCCGAGTTTGAAAACAAATTTAAGAGCTAATTTTTGAGCATTAAGTCATCAAATCCAATTGCATTTAAACTTGAGTTAGTATAAATTCGGCTCATAAAATCTGATTGAAATAAAATTAAAAAAGTTAAACGAGTCATCATCTACCCAAGACCAGGGGACAATATTAAACTACAAATTTATGTCAAACTTATATATCAATCATGTGTAAAAGTTAGTACCCCACACATTTTTTTTATATCTATTTCCTGACCTGCGTTTATTCCTCATCAAGATTCATATCCAATGGCATTACTCATACGCAGTGTTGGAAAATATTTTTTGTCTAAATTTTTAAGATTGTGACTGGAATGGAATCATTTAAATTTCATAAAAAAAAATGAATTTAAAGATTTCAAATTATTTTAAAATTAGATGAATTTCAAATTCATCATAAAAAATAATTTAACTTATTATTTTAAAATTCGTATAATTCAAAACTATTCAAATAACTTAAGTATGTTAGCTTTTAACTCAATTTTAATCCAACCAACTAATCTAATAATTAAAATAATCTTTGAAACGTAATTTAATCACTAAATAAATGTATTTTTATATGCGCATTTAATCCCACGACTACTAAAATATATACACACACGCACATATTAATAAAAAAGAATTAATACTCCATTAAAATTGATGATGACCTGTCACATATGACTTATCCACTCGAGTTTACATCATCCATCTCTTCAAAGAACGGGCCCCACTTGTGGAACAGAAAAAGAGAGAGAAAACCCCAGCGGTGTGTGTGTGTGTGTGTGAGAGAGAGAGAGAGAGAGAGAGAGAGAGAGAGAGGAAACCCAGCGGCGCTGCATCAGCAGAAAATGAGCATCAGGGCTCATAACAAAATCAAGCTGCCGCTGAGAATCAAGGACTACTACCTATGGGATCCCAATCGCAACGTAGGCTATTACGGCGCTTTAGAGTATACCATCATCGCCGGTGGGGACAAGACTATTCCGTCCTCCGTCTTTACTGATAAGTTGATGGAGGAGAGGAGGCCTCAAGAGATTCATGTCAAGAGTGGTGAAGACACGCTCCTAGTTTTGCACCACGAGGACTTCGAAAACAACAAGGGCAACGAGGTTTTTTTCGAGATGGGAAATGGCGGCGTTCTGGGTGCAAGGTTTGTTAGAGGAGAAGAAATAACCATTGCTCAGCGGATCTGGTGCTTTTTCGCTCTCTATCTGTCTCTATCGCTCCGTAAAATTGATTGATTGTATTAATTGATAATGATTTTCTTTTAGGGGCATGCTTCCTTTTCGCGGTGCTGGAGCTAATATAGAAGCTCCGGTCAGTCGCGGTAAATTTCTCCTCACCTTTCTCTGTTCTTTTTTCCCTTTTATTTGGTTGGATAATCATGACGGCGCCGCCTCCGCCGCAAAGAGAGGGGAAAAGGTTGTCGAATTTGGTTCGGGTCTCTCTGGGTGGAGTAGAAGAGAGACTCTACGGGACGTTTCGGGCCGGATATGGGTGTTAGCTCACTTGGATCTACACGGGTTTGGGTTTGGGTCTGGGTAAAGTCATATGCCTACCACAGGGGGAGCAGCCTGGGATGAGTGGCCCCACAGCCGGTGTGAGGATATTGAATTTTTTTCACGGATTAGGATAGATTTGGCTATTATTTTTAGTATTTGTCATATTTTTACACAATTTTTTAAATATTTGTCATTTTTGTTTGTGTTCCATTGGATTTCCAGTGAATCTAGACCCGTATTTCAGCTAGTAGGACCTGAAGTGGGGTCTATAGACGTGCTGCATTGTGTCTAGTTTGAGCCTACACACTGCCTAATTGCAGGTCTTAGTCACCACATTCCATCCACATGCACGCCTGGTACAAGGTCCCACGCCCACACAGAAAGTCCCTGCTTACAAATTTAGAAACTTCCTAGCTTGATAATGGAGAAATAGTTTCTTTGATCTAGTGTAGATTCACGACTGTTCGATTGTGCATATACATTTTTTGATCTTTTAATGCATTTGCTGGATTCTTTTGATATAAATGGTTTATTGGTATCCAATTTTATTATTTTGTCCTTTTTATGTGGTGAGCCACTCTGTTCTGTTCTTTGCTGCCAACGCCTGTTTTTATTCTATAGGGATCTTTTAACTACTCTTGCTAGGAACTAGGATTAAAATGAATAGCATTTCAGAAGTTTCTGGGATGTCAAGCTCTTGGTTTGGTTAAGGAGAATGGTTTGTCATATTTCATGGAGTTTGTACTATCATCGTGAACTTATGAACTTAGAATGAAGGGGCATATTTTGACTGCTAAGCTTAGGCAACCCATTCCATGTCTTTGTTTCTTTCTCGTCATATCACATTCTGTCCCTTGAGATTTGAAATTCACTGTTGAAACCGCTGTGTATGTTTTGTGACTAATCAATCTTTTGTCTAGCCTAGGGGCCATCTACAACCAGCAAACCAAGCATTCAGATGTAAGCTTGATAACTTTCATATGTACCTCTGCTTCTTTCATAATGTATTCAAGTGACATTGTGCCTGTATTCCATTTTTCTATACATACTTGCCCTCACTTTCAATTTTGTGCGAAACTTATTTCCCCTGAGGGATGCGGAAGCATGCTTGTCAAGAAACTATATAACATTCAGCAATGCATAAACAAAAGTCCAACCCGTCCTGACCTTGAAAGCTTAGTGCCCCTGCTCTGTATCACGTAGCATGGCGAGAGCTTTTCCAATTTGAACTTGTTTTATGTTGACATTTTTCTGCAGTCAATGGTCAAGTTAGCATGATTAAATGCTTAGAATACCTAGATTGGATATGGACTATGCGAAGACTTGGTGAATCATCATCATAGAACGCCAAAGAATTCTACTCAGTCCTGACGATGAAAAGTATACTTAAATTAGACGTAGAGCATAGCCTAATATGTTCTATTTTTTTTCTTTTTTTTTTTTACTCTACTTTCAATTATAATATTGCAGCATTGTTTTATGGCACTTAAGCTCTAATTGACGTATATTTATTTTTCCAATGAAGTTGTTGTTATAATGAGAAGGTATGGAAAAGGTTGACTAAGCTACATTTTAATTGGAATATGTGTTGATTCATTTCCCTCCACAATCCTGCTCAAAGAGTTCTATGACAATGTTTATTGCTGTCTCTTTTCTCATCTCATTCGAGGCCTAGTTCCTGTTTTCTTCAATCTCTCTAACATACTGAATTCTGTTCCCTTTGTCACCCATTATTTCAAAAAGGTGAAGGGTCTTTCCCTGCATCCTGGCTGCCTCCTTCACGTAGGGTCTTACCCCACTACGCTTTCTTCATGCGGTCAACCTTGCAACCATCTTTCCTCTAGAGTAATGCTGGATGCATTAGGGCTGCTGTAAAAGATCTGGGTGACAAGATAACACATTTTTCCTGAGTTTGAATATAGTAGGGTAGTGAAAATATTCAATTACCAGTAATTAAGAGAAAGCACAAGGCTTTCATTCTTTTTAGCAAGCTGGGTCACTTAAGGGATGGTCTGTTTTTGCTTCATTCCCATTACCTATATGTCTGAGAGTGAAATTTCTGGAAAAGTTGAGAATAGTGGTTGCAAAGCTATAGAAAAATAGTTTACTGTAGCTTGGGGCAGCCAGGATTGCCACTGAATGAGAGGGCACCGTTCTTCCTGGAGCACGGAAATTTTCCACGAGTTTCAAAAGAATCACCTGCGTGATTTGGCTTCAGTTGTATAGGTGCACTTGATGCCCCTTCTTCTTGTCTTGGGAAGGGTGTATATTTTTCTGTTCAAGTCATTCCTCCATGTAATTTGATACTAGATTTTTGAGAATGAAGAATGATAATTGCAAATCCTTGTTTAGCAGGTTTGACTTCAACTGGAGCATTGAGAGCTGAATGTGGAGAAATTCTTGCGGCAGGACTTGTTGATGTTACACCGAGTTGAGTTGAATCATCAAATGATGTTTTGGGCATTTATATGGTACAAAACTTCTATCAGAGAATTGTATTGCGCATCTGTTTATAGGTAGTGATTTCCTGCAATTATCCATGTTATGGATAATTGTTATACTCCTATGTTATATCAACTATCCATGTTCTTATACTCCTATGTTATATCAACTATCCATGTTCTTATACTCCTATGTTATATCAATTATCCATGTTCTTTATACTCCTATGTTATATCAATTATCCATGTTCTTTATACTCCTATGTTTATATCAATTATCCATGTTCTTATACTGATCTCCTGCAAAACACTTTGACCAAAAATACCTCTTTGGATATATATTCAGATTCTTTTACTCTTGTTATCATTATACAAAGAGAGAGAGGACATTTTGCACAGCGGGTATGGTTTTGGATTTTGTAAAGAAAAATGGTAGTGATTTTTTTTCTTCCATTTAGTTTTACCGGAACATAAAATGAGAGGCATTTAATAAAAAATGCATATTTATTATTCTTGATTCTCAATACATTCAAAACAACAAAAATTGATATTAATACTTTTTTTCTCAGAAAAATAATGAAATTTGTCTTATGCTTTTCTTTTTCTGTTTCTTGCAACAATTCTAGAACTTAAATAAAGCATTAATTTTCTGGATTTTAGTAGTTGTCTTCCCGAAAAACCAAGAAAATATTTGCAATTTTGTTAAAAAATATACTTAAGATTGGTGGTCACAGCAGGAAATCCAATTTCTAAAAAGCTGTCAGTTGAGTTGGGCTTACTCAAAGCCCGATTGTCCAACAAGTTTATATTTAACTCGGGAGAAATTAAATATGAGGCATCACTCATATTAAGCATTTAAATTAAGTTGATGAATTTGTAAATTGTGCTTCAGCCTTACGAATATTTAATATTTTATTCATAATGTAAATTTTTCATACAATTATTTACTGTTACATAGTGATATTTTAGAAGCTAACTGTAGTGAAATATGCAATTGGTTTTTTATTAGAAGCTTATTGAGATTATATACTGTGCATAGTGCAAAAATTCTTCTTTGGAACTGATTTTTGGGACTAACTCTGTTAAATGTCATTGCTATTTACAAAAATTATAAATGTTGACAAACGTTATTGTATATGTTTGTGCCTTACTTTTGAATAAAAAATGTTTCTTAATATTCGATGCTATGGATTATAAGATTGGATTTCAACAATTTTCAGTGATTTAAATATTTTATCTTGTGTATTAGTAAGACTAATATTATTGAACATATTATTTTGTTAATAATAATAATAATAATACATCAATATCAAAAACTAACTCGAAGCTCATAAGAATTTGTGAGCCGAGTATGAGTTGGAAAATAAATACAATATACATGGGACAAGTTTAAGAAAACTTATCAAAATTTAAATTTTTTTATATTATGATTGAATCACTTGTATTTTTTTTTGTTTGTGGCTCACTTTCATTCAAACTAGATCATATTCGAAAGGGATTTTGATGCACAATCCAAATATTTCATCTAATTGTGTTTATCTTCACTATTTGATCACAATAACCCTCTTTTTCTTTCTATTATTTTTTTTTATGTTTTTTTTTATATTGCAGAGAATTTGCTAAAAGTGAGATTAAAATAGGATTAGTGAGAAGTTGAGATTGGTGAAAAATTAATAACATGTTGTGGGTGATTTTCTACTATAAAAAATCACTTTCATAAATTTTAATTTCAAATCACTTGAATCGGATCAATTTTGATGGGCGGCGATGAGTCAGTGCATAAAATCTGATTGAAATAAAGTTTAAAAAGTTAAACGAAGACCAGGGGACAATATTAATTACTCCCATTTTTTGTAATTAATTGTTGGTTATGTCAAACTTATATATCAATAATGTAAAAGTTAGTACCACACTTTTTTATATCTATTTCCTTAACTTTCTTATCCCTCGTCAAGATTCACATCCAATGGCATCATATACACTCTTTTTTAGAATAGACTTTTTACCTAATTTTTTTATAAAAGTTGTGATTGAATGAAATGATTTATTTTTTTAAAAATAACTAAATTTAAAAATTTCAAATTATTTTGAAATTAGATAAATTTCAAATCCATCACAATATTTGACAAAATAATTCATAATTTTTACTTATTATTTTAAAACTCGTAATAATTTAGAATTATTCAAATAATTTAAAAAAACATAAATTTTTTAGTATGTTTACCAAATTGCAATCAATTAAGTGAGAGTATTTTTGACAAAAAAATTATTTTAGAAAATAGAACATTATTTTGAGACATCCAAAAAAAATAAATTAAAATCATAAATTTAGGATAAAAAGAGTGTTATAAATTTAAAACTTTTAAATTCCCAAATTTTTAATTAAATCACATCCAAGTTGGTCATGCATAGGACAATGTTAGGTAGCGTATATATACATATGTAAGAGAGTAATTTTTTATACAAAAGAAAGCGGATGGATCGAGACCCCTTTAACATATTAAAAAGGTTGATTGCGACAATCTCTTATATTTGTCTCCATTGAATTTAATATATTTATTTTCTATTTCAAAATAAAATTTATTCTTTAATGCAAAGAACTTATTTTCAAAAATACCATTTTATTTAAAATAATAAATTGGATACAACCAACTTTTACTCAATACTTTTAAAATTAATAAAATTAAATAACATAAAATTTTCAAATAGAAGCTTCAATTTTAAAAAGGAGGAAGTAATATATTTTTTGGCTGCAGCAGTTTTATTTTTATTATTTTTTATAATGCAGCTATCATGCTTGGTTTGATTAATTTTAGGGATATTCGGTTTTCCCTCCTGATTCGATCACTGAATTAAATGCTGACGTGATAACAACTCATACACATTTAGAGAGAACATTCAACAAGTATACCCACAGGGGTCAAATTGACCCATGGAGAATTGAATCTCGAATCCTCCAAAAATTGTCCAAAATATTTTTCATCTGCGCCACTTCAAATGGGGCACACAATGTTATACTTGGCCTGTTAAGTGAGGGGAGATGGTTTTCAAGTTTTCAAGTTTTCACCACTTATTCCTCACAATTCAATAATAATGATCTAATTGACCCTTAAATTAAAACAAGATAGTTTTCACCATTTATTTCTCTAAATTCAATAATATTAAATAAATTAAATGTGTTGCACATAATTTATCAAAAAATCTGACTAGGCTTGGGGACTGGTCCAAATCAATCTCCATTGATAAGCCACACTACATAAATTATGACCCCCCATGAGTTGTTATATTTACTGCTTGTACCACCAGTGGCACCCATGTAATATGCTTGAAATTTAATAAACATCTTTATTCAATTTAGAGTTAATCAATTAAGTGTAATATTAGTATAAGTTATAATATATTAAATTTTATTTGAACGTAATTTCCTAATTTATTACATATTCTTTATGTACTTTAACAAAAGCACTTGTAAGTAAGTTATTAAAAAAGTTTAACAGTAATATAGTCAGAAATGTTAATCATATATAACAGTAACAGTTATTAAATGATAATAGTATGAATACATCATTTTAAAATAGTAAAAAAAATAGAAAGAAAGTTGATCATAAATCTTTAGGAGATTAAATTTGAACCAAGAAATGGTCTAAACTTTTTATTTATTATTGAGCAAAAATAGAAAAATCAAGGAGTATTCAATTTTCCGATGCTGTGAAGGACATAAAAGTAAATTAACAAGACTGCAGGAACTACATCCGAGTGTGAGAGTTCGTGCATTGATTCCAAGCTTTTTCTTTCATAAAAAAGCCACTTTGGCGGCTTCTTCTATTCAATTCACAAAACCTGCTTGATTTTTTTTTTTTTTTAATTTCTTTCTTATTATATAATCATCAGT
This sequence comes from Paulownia fortunei, assembly GCA_019321725.1. Lineage (NCBI taxonomy): Eukaryota > Viridiplantae > Streptophyta > Magnoliopsida > Lamiales > Paulowniaceae > Paulownia > Paulownia fortunei. Next base: position 3,690,402 of record CM033122.1, on the reverse strand, counting down.
CCATCTTCACAATTTCTTCCCTTTCCTCTTTCTCTCTCTCTCTCTCTCTCTCACACACACACACACACACACACATTGAGGAACACATTAATTCTTCAGAGCTAAGCAAGCAAGTAAAGATAACATAAATAATCCAAAAATGGAAAACAAGAAAACAATTTTCAAGAACAGCTCAATGTTTGCTTCCAGTGATATGAAGAGAAGCCCTTCAGAATTGGCACTTGCGGAGCTTTTTCCCTCTGAAGATGACAAGAAAACTCATCACAAAGCTCAGATCTTTGAAGGGTCTGATCATCATTTCTTTGGTGATCATCACTTGCATTTTCCTTTCAAAAATTCGGTTAGTTTCACAACCAAACAAAATGATTCTTCATATATACATATATATTTCTTTCTTTCTTTCTTTCTTTCTTCATATGGTGAGTATATATTTGATCCATTTTCTTTTCTGCAAGATTTTTGTTTTTCATTTTTTATTGTCTCACAGGCATGAGCAAGCTGGTAGAATTTTATGCTTTCATTGTGTTTTAAAAAATGGTTGGTGATAATGAGTGGCAAGAATTGTTTGGATACTATTAGTTGATTTTAACGAAGTTATAATATATATATATATATATATAATTACTGTTGCAGTTGAATAAAGAATTGAATTTTAGTTTGAAATTATTAGACTTGTGTCAGTTCTACTGTTGTGAATTGCATTTTCTAATATTGTTATTGCAACTTACGTGAATAGATTATTACGTTTGAAGTAAAAGATTTTGAATCTATAATAATAAATTTATTGAATTTGATTAAATAATTATATAAAAATAATTTTTTTATAAGCAACATTCTCAATTAAGAATTTTTCAATTGGCCTGTTCTGAACTTATTTTATAACAAACACCTGCGTGTATGTACTATCGTCACTAAACTAATGTTCATGTAACGAGACATCATCTAATCGTATGTACGAATTTATTTTGATATTCAATATTCCATCTTAAAAAGCATAAAATTAGGACATACGATATATTGATTGGATCTCAAGCCCGTTACAAAACAAAATTTCCCAAATTCATTATAAATTTCGGCTAATTTCTTCTCTCAATTTTTTTTTTTTCTTCCAAGCGCAAGCATGAAAATTGTACCCCAGCAGCCTCTATATTATATGTAAGTGGATAAATGAATGTTGATTGGTCATTTTCATTTTCTACTCTGTATTTGGTATAGAATTGAAATGCTACAGTTACCAATAGTAAGCATTTCTTTCTTTTTTGGTCAAATTCTTTAAAGTAAACATAGCTTTGTCAAAGTATATGCTTTTACAATTGCTTGTCTTGTAGTTTGGCACTTGGAAAGCAATAACTTTTAATGCTCATGTCCACATAAGCTACACCACAAAAAGTTGCACAACACATCAAATTCTCATCACTAGTAAAAAAGGAAACGTATTAAAGTATGTATGTACACTCAGACTGACCCATTTTCTTTTTCTGGTAATTTCCAAAACAAGGAGGGCTTTGGTATTTGGAATTTTGGATGTGGTGATCCTTTTTTTTTTTTTTTTGCTTAAGTTTTAAAGCAATTAGAAGTGTGAACCAAATCTTGTTTTGGAAAAAGAATTAAAAAGAAATGAAGAGAATAAGGCAGGAAGCATGTGATGAACCAAAAGATAAAGCAAGAAAGATACATGTCATTGTTGTTGATGTCTTAAAATTTTCTAGTTGGAGCATCATGTGAAATCTTTTTAGTAATTCATATTCAAGTATGTGGGTTTTTCCTAACAAGTTTGGTGGTGTTGGTTATTAAATTCTAGCTGTGTTTGGATCTTGAATTTAATAACACAGATAATAAAAAAAAGCATCCTTTTATCATGTGTAACTTTGAACGCATCTGTAAAATATTGTTTATAAATAGTCATCCCCAAACTTGTCATGAACACTGTTACTTACAACTCAATTTATCATCAGCACATAACATTTATCATTGCAACCAAGATTGAATTCCAGATATAAGGAAAATGATCAATAAATCTATAATCTTTTCTAATACTCCCTCCGTTACATTAAAGATGTTTGGGGTTCTATTTTCATTTGTCCAAAAATACTTGTTCTTGCTATAAATTTGGGCATCATTCATTTAAGTATCTTTTATGCCCTCTTGTTTAAATTTAATGAGATAAAAAAAACAATTTTCTTTTGCCACATATTAATCATCATTTATAGAAAGAAACCAAGGTGGCCAACAATGATTCATTCTTTTACTTAATCGAAATGTGATTGTGTTTTAAATGGATTTTTTTTTTTAATTGTTGAGGTTAATTTTAATTTTTTTGAGGTTTTACATTATTAATAACTAAAGGGTGTTTTTCGAATCCTTTGTGTGGGACTATGGGAGTACATTTTTGTTATGTATTGCTAGTTATATGTTTTTCCTGTCGGTTGACCTACATCTAATTAATGCATTTTACATAAGAATAAACTTGTCTATGATATACTTTGGTCTGGAATTTCAGGAAATTATGAAAGAATTTTCAAGTACTACCTCGTTGGCAGATAAGCTACTTTGGTCACGGAATCTTTATCCCAATCAGTCAAAGGTTTCAGTGACGATCGACTCCCAATCATCCATATGTGGTAAGTTTTTTTAATCAAGTTCTTCATAGTTAATTTCCTTCATATGGTGTATATATTCTCTAAATCTATTTATCTAGTTTTCATCTATATTTATCATCTTTTACAATCAGCTTCTGGTGAGAAAATCAATGTACTTTTGTTTCAATTCCTTACATCTTGACAACTGAAGTATCTCATAATTTTGTAGTTGATAGTCCAACATGGACCAACAATCCAACAGCAGTTGGAGCTAGCAGTGGTTCATCACATGAGCAATCAGATGAAGAGGATCTAGAGATAGAGGCTGGTTCTTGTGAACATAGCACTAATCCTATTGATGTAAAGCGCATCAAAAGGTACATGTTACCCTTAAAATGGATCCACAATGTCGGAAACTTAAGCACCACAAAACTGATACCAAGAATGTGATTTTCAGGATGGTTTCTAACAGGGAGTCCGCTCGGCGCTCAAGAAGAAGAAAACAAGCACATTTAGCAGATCTTGAACAACAGGTATACACATGTTGTTCTTAGTAGTTGACAGTTTCTAACTAATGACATGTATGTATACCTCTTTTTACCTATGTATTAACTTTCAGATGCATTCTTGTTTTCACTGATACTACCTAGAAAATTTATGAACAGCCTAATGTGTTGTTGACAATTTCATTGGTGTGTTTTATACAGGCTGAACAGTTACGAGGAGAGAATTCATCCTTGTTTAAACAACTTGCTGACGCTTCTCAGCAGTTCAAAGATGCTACGACAAATAATCGAGTGCTTAAATCAGACGTCGAAGCTCTGAGAGCCAAGGTACCACTACTACTTCGTAGTTGGGATTCATTTTTACATCTAACATGTTAGGAAAATTACATTTTTGATCCTATACATTGGCCTACTTTTAGTTTCCATTCTTGATATGGACTATCTTTATAAAATTAGGATAAATTTCGCTGGAATAATCTAATTTGGCCGGAATGAATATAGTAAGAATGAGTATTCGTGTAAATTTAATTTGATCTTACTTGGAAGAAGTCAAATTGGCTCAGATTTGGTTTTTGTATAAATACAAGAAAAAAACAATCTAGGCAACTGCAATAGAAGTTCCCAAATCAGTGAAAATGCATTGATGTTTTACTTGTATGTTGAATTCAGGTGAAACTAGCTGAAGATATGGTTGCTCGCGGCTCATTGACCTCAAGTTTGAGCCACCTTCTTCAAAACTATTTGAACACACCCCAAGACTACGTTAATAACAACATCAACCGCATGGATAATGTCTCTCCGATAATGTCTGCTCGTGGAGACGATAATTCTCCATATTCTGGAATAACAGATTCAAACATTGGACTTGAAAATGCCGAAACCTTCAAAAGCAATGTCTCCAATGGAGTTATCGCCGATGCAGTACCGCGCATGCCCGAGATATGGACTTGGGAATCTCACATTGCTCCAGTCTCAAAGTGACGTAGCTAGTTTTTTTTTTAGTATCATTATGTAATTTTCTGTCGACTTCTCTCCATCTGTACGTGTGATGTTTAATGTTCCTTTTCTTTTGTAGCTTGTTCACTGGAAATCTACAAATAATGGTTTTTCTATCTTGTATTGAACTACTGTACCTGCTGGAAATTTTTACACTTTGCAAATCTGGTGCATCAATGATTTTGTAGCGAATTTTTAAACAAATAAGATTCTAACATGTGTTAAACTTTTGCGAGACTTCCACCTTTAGTTCACAGTTCACTTTAACCGAACACAACTTTTTCGTCTAGGATCGATACTAGTACCACGAGCTCAGTTGAAAAGGAAAGTGGAACTAACCCAGTATTATTGCTCTAGCAATTATTTACCCCTAATTTCTATACTCACGATTATACCCATTGAGGAAAGGCAAATCTAGGAGCTGAGCTGAGTGAAAAAACAATGCGCATCTAGTATTAGGACACATGCAACTAAAAACACTTGCAGTGTTGATTTTGTCAAATCTTAGGGATCAATTTCATGGCAAGTGAGGTACCTGGAATCCAGGGTTATATATCAAACAATCACAATAATATACAAGGAATCCAGGGTTATATATCGAACAATCACAATAATATACAAGACGGGTCTGTTATATACGGATTATTGTAATTGTCTAGAACTTGTTCAGTTTGAAGTGTTGAATAGTTGGATTAATCACATGACAAATTCTATAATTCACTAACATATAAGTCGGTTTTAGTCTAATGCTGCCTTATTTGAGATAAAATAAAAGCAATGACGACACCATTGACAACATTTAACCTCTGCAGACACAAAACGACCGCATATTAAGAATAATATTGCCAAACTACCAAGGCAAAATGCACTACCAAAACCAAGAAAACCCGAGTCAAAGATCACTACCAAAAACTATATTCATACCACTTATAAAAGGCCAAAAAAAAAAAAAACAATAGTCAATATACACAAGAAAAAGCTAATGGTATTGAAATGTATTCCACCTAACACCACTGATCTTGTGGAGTGGCCTCTGTATATCATTTGCAACTATTTTCTTCAACAATCCACCAACTTTTATAGCTTTATCCTAATATATCCCTCATCTCACACATTATCAACAAAAGTGTGTGTTTTTTTTCTGGAGTCCAATGGATTGTCTCTCTTTGAATGTTATCTTTAAGGCCACCCTTTTGTTGTAAAGAAAGCACTACTGGAAAGTGGTGACGCATACGTTGGGACTTGTTTGACCTAAAGTAATTATGTCGTGAATGTGAGGATGAGATTAATGATTTGTGTATACTGTTTTTTTTTTTTATATCTTAGTTGCCTTCACGTTGCAATTGAATTTTTGGTATCAAATTGAAGTCGTAGAATGAGAATTTGGAATATTTTCCTCCATAGTTGTATAATTTTATTGTTCATTACAATACTATAAAGTTGAGCACTTAAATTTGTGATTGTGGCCACAATCTAAAAGAGGAAATGCTGAAAAAAATGATAGTGGTGCTTATTCTCGTTCGTCATCGGTTCAAATCATCGAAATTAAAAAAAAACTTAGAAAATAATAGTACTAAATGAGGAAAATACAGTCTGAAATACGAACTCTGAAAATTCCAGCATTGTTCTTCCCCAAAATAAAACCAAAAAAAAAATAGAAAAATCAAGTTACAAAAGTACACAAAGATAAACAAACGGAAATCGTATGTTACGAACATAATACTAATTAACTATTCAAAGCTATTTAACTAGCTAAGATTTTTTTTATTTTTTATTTTTTATTTTTTTCATATGGTCTCGAAAATATGTCAATTCAAGAACCCTAAACCACTTGGATCACACTGAATCGTGATTCAAAATATTAGATCATTTGTAATCTACAATAGAAAATTGTGCAACATAGCGATTTATATTTCAAAGTATATATGAATCAAATATCGACTGAAATGATTTTGAGTTCCCGAAATAAATCATTCAGACACTTTTACACACTTAAAACCCTTGAGTGTTGACACTTTGCTCTCTAATATGTTTTCAGGCCAAAAACGCAATTTCAGTTGGCACTTTGCACTGTCGTGTTACATCATTTAAAGCCAAATCTCATACAACGTACGTGGTATGCACCCTCGAATTCAACTTATATTGACACATTCCATCGAATTAAATTTATAGTGACACATTCCACTATATTAACTTTTCTGACTTGACACTCGCTTAGAAATTAAGTTTGCACACTATCCGCTTTTAATTTTAACAAATTGGATTTTTTGGACAAAAATATTTTCTTCAAATTTAAAGTAGATAAATTATATTAATTTTAATTTTAATGTTGAATAAACTAAACAAACATATTTCTTTGATATTGACTCTAAATTAATTATTTAATTTTAGTCACATTGACATTATCTTCTATTAAAAAATTGATATTCACAAAAAAAAAAAATAAAAAAAATTAAGTTCATTGATATGTTATTATCAAGTTATTACAAATCCAATTTATTAAAATTAAAAGTGTGTTGATAGTACGGAAGATCATTTTTGATTCAAATCGGTAAAGTTAATATGGTGAAATGTATAAATTTGACTTAAGGAGTCACTATTTTGATGGTGTGTTTGGCCGAAAAATACATTGACACTTAGTAGTTTTGAGTAATTTTTTTTTTTTTAATCAAACACCCACATTTGCTTAATTTAATCACTAGTGGGAGGCAATACCACCAAACTAAATCATCGGTTTGCGGTTTTGAGGGTTTGTGGACTCTTAGTTTTATTTTTTTAGGGTGGAAAGTGGGTAAAGCACTTATTTAATGGGTGCAAAATACATTTTACGCATCAAATACCACAAAAAGTTCATAAAAGATAGTAAAATTGATTGTAAGTTGAAGCACATTCACGTTAATTCACCATTAAACAATAAGAGAATCACATTAATTCACCATTACACAGATCCACAGTCATGGCTATTCCCATTCTCAGTCCCCAGTTTCTTCTTCTCAGCACTAAATACGAAGTCCAAATTATAAAGCACAGGCACCATTGTTACAGAGCACAGAAAAACCAGCACCGGCCCAAATATCCACAGCAGAAGCGGCAGCGCCGCGTAGAACAACCTGTTCCCCACCGTATTCAGAGTGAACCCCCTCTCCAGCAGCTCCGACACGTACTCCGGCGTTACAATGCCGCTCGAGGTGTCCGGCGGGCAGTTGATCAGGAAATTCACCTGGTTCGTGAAGCGGATGGAGAGCGAGTGGCACATGAAGGAGAAGAGGAAGACCAGGAGGAGAGTTACGTACTTCAGCGCCACCATGAACTCGCCGTGCGCGCCGTAGACGGCGTCGTTGAGGGGTTTCTTGATGCTGTACGTGCTGCTGATCACGGCGGCGAGGCCGGAGCAGAGGAGGATCGAGGTGGTGGCCATGAGTGTGGACCCCATGATCGTGTTACGGAGTGTTTGGACGGCCAGGATGTTTTTCTTGTCATTGTCCTGCATTGCAGTATAGTTTGGACAAAAACTTAGACCATATTAAACAATTCTTATAAATTATTTTATTAATTATTCACTTGTAGTCAAATTGAATAATTAACGCACAATATTAATAAAAAAAATTGCAAGTATGAACAAATGCAAACATTTTTAAATTCAAGTTGAATTAAATAACATGGCAATATAATATATGAGAATAGATGAGATGAATGTAGAAAGTGGGCATGCATGGCAGGCCAGACATCACACACTAATTGGCCAATGATTGGAGGGGGCAACCTTATAATGTTGCTGTCCTTCAATCCGATTTTTGTCCAATGTATTCATCCTACATTATTACTAGTATGTAGTAGTATTACAGTTTTAAGGAGAAAAGGGGACACAGAGTTTTGTGCATGCACACACACATCCCACTTAAGAATTTTCACGTGTACTTGTTCCACTTTCATAGTTTTTAATAAATTAGGATTATTTTATTTATAATATTCGAATAAATTTGTGAGTTATTGGAATGTGTATGCGATAATTTTATAAATAAGGATTAAAGCGACACAAATAAATATTTTAACTAATTTAAAGAATTTAAAAGAGATAAAAATGAATTTTGGGGGCACCGTATTCGCTCTTATCATGTAATAAAATATTAATATGATGGTTCATTTTTATTTGGATAATGGGTAGTGGATAGCACTAAAGACAGATAAATGCTGGTGGATGCTTAGCCACCACCTTTTTGTTTCAATGGAATAATAAGTGTAAATTAAGCATAATAGAGGTCCGTGTTTCACTGTTTCTTACACCCATCAAGATTAAGAAACTTGCACGGCAACAAAACTACAAAGTGGGATCAAAAGAAAAAGTTGTGAATGTAAGCATGTAACTGTTGGGATTTCAAAATATAAAACCAACTATCAGAGTCACTAATCTTGATTCTATTTAGAATTTGTTTCATTTGACAAACAAAAACAATGCTACCCCCAACACAATTGTACACGTCAATTCCATTAATCAAAGAAAGATACCAACAACAACTTGTAATAAAATAGTAGGACTTAATTTAGTCAAGTTCACAAAAATAATATCCATATTGGGAATTGGACTCGTTTCCTTTATCAAATAGTATTTAACTTTTTGTGTCCACTTAGCTGCTTGGAATTGATCCAAGTATGGCTTTTGTTGAAACGAGAATTAGAAATAATTTCCGAAATGCAAAATGGGTTCTAATGGAACAAACTCTGTCGAATATTTTCAAAGAAAATACAACCCCCACCCCCAAAAAAAAAACCAAAAAAGTTTCCAAGTGCTTAAATTATTATAATTTTATCATAACACCTACAGATAATATAATCAGAAATAAAATTAATATCTGCTCGTAACAATCTTACGATTATGCGTACCTTCATTATGGCGGAGACCCAAAATCGACGGCCACGGGCATTTGTTCCGATGATGGTAGAGAGGGGTTGGGTTCGGACCTTATGCCATAGCCACACGTGATATCCCATGCATATCAAAAAGCCCAATGGCACAAGTATCACGTCTAGGTAGCATTTTTTCCATTCCATCTCTTCTCCCTCTCTCTCTCTCTCTATCTCTCACACAAACACTCACTGTGTTTTTTTGGTGCGTGTTTCTGGTGTTGTATGTGTGTGTGTGTGTTACGCTTTGATCTTCCTGTTTTTTTCATGCTAGGTTAGTGGGTTGAGGCATATTTATATAGGCATGGGAAGGAAAATGAACGTAGACTTGTTTGAATGCAGTATCCGAAATTCAGGCGAAGGATCAAAAAAGCAACCCTCCACTTCGTAAAATAAACTACAGACATGGGTCTAATCATGTGGGAATTCTGTTTAGTTGCTTGTCTCTTTCGAGCTTTACATATCAATATATATATATGTGTGTGTGTGTGTGTGTGTGTATGCCTTTGTTGTGTGGCAAATTTATGGATTTAGCCTCCCATATAACTTTTATTCTTATAAAAAATTGATGTTATATAGAGTGTGTCGAACAGTAACTTATTTTTAAAAGATAAAATCTAATTTTCATTACTAAACAATTTACAACGATCAATTATTCGTCGAATCACCTCCGTAGGAATAATCATATACGAAAGGAATTTTTAGTAGAATAAAATTTTAAAAATTAATAAATTTTAAAATTTTACAGAATTAAGAGAGGACAGCTGCGCTGCCAACTTGCCAACCTCCTGGCACTAGAAGTAAAATGATGCTATGGGGGGCCATGGGATAACTAATGCAATTTTGCATGCATATAGAAGAGGTTCTGATGCTAGAATGAGAATATATATTGCATCAATTCCGAATCGAATAAAAACTCTCTCTCTCTTTTTTTATTTTTTAACTCTTTTATTCTCCACAAAACCCCCTAAAAAAAAGAAAAATTACATAAATGTGGTTTGATTTCATAAGAGAAGATATAATTGACATTGTAGACAAAAGAGATAAATGGTCCATCATGCGCGCCTGCCTCAGGGAGATACACCCCCCATTTGTGCAGCATATACAGGTTAAAATCATGATTCTGGATGCTACCAGGAAAGTTCCAAATACAAAGGGGGCATAATTCTTATCGGCAATTGCACTTTCTTTTGATTTAGATTTGCAATGTCTCCTGTGATTAGACCTTATTATGATATACATATTCATTTATCGATAGAACCTGATCATCCTCAACATTCAGATTTTCTAATTTAATTTGTTATTTTATCTCGTATTTTATTTCACATAAATATTACAAGTGTATATAGTTTATGTTAAATGTATATTTAAAAATATTTTATACACTTGTTATACATTTGTAATGTGGAATACGAGATGAAACATGAAATTAGAATAAAAAAAAAATTAAACTGTCATATGCATACATACCATCCATTATAAGAAACTAATTATAAGTGGATTTTTCTTGTGCCAAGAAAACGCACAAAAGCTATATGTTACAAACTTTTCACTATTTTTTTATCTTCTTTTAATTTAGAAAGTATTAATTGCGTAAATCCTTTCTCAAATGAAATAATTTTAATTAATTCCTTATCAAAATTAGGAAAATAAAGAAAAAGTGAAAAACAATCAATGATATATAGCATGATATAGCATGCATTACTCTTTCTGTTTACATGCTCCTAATTCTTTGGAATTAATTTGCATGATACATTCGAGTGGTAAATTTATCGACTTTCGCATGATGATGTAGATTTTTAGGGAATATTCAACATAATTAATTGTTTTTTCTGGTAATATTATTGATTATAAGGTAAAGTTTATTTGGAAAAGAGATCTAACAAAGTGGTAAGAAAAAGTCTATCATCAAACAAAGCTACTTTTAGTACAAATAAATTAAAAGGCAAAAAAGACTTCTTTCATTGTCCTAATTTTGAGCAATCAAATTTCTTGTGCCCCATTCCAAAATAACTTTTAAAAGCAATTAGTCAAAGATGGAACTCAATTATTAAAGGATTGGAGTAACAATTAAAACTTTTTTCATTAATGATAATATTGTTTTCTTATACACAAAAAAAAAAAAGTAGCAATCACTATCAAATAAAAGAGACCAATGTTGAGGCAAAGCTATAAATAATTAAATTTCTGTCCTTCAAAATAAGTCTTTTTTTTCCTCATATTATAAGACAATATGCAAATAAACTTAGGTGCAACACACTTAGCCTAAAATAAAATAAATTAAAAAAAAAAACCCTCCAATGGGCAAGAATACTAGACAAAGAAAGAAGTGGAGCAGAAAGAACTAGCTCAAATCAAGAATTATTGTTTGATCCTCCCCTCTTTCCTCATATTTCAAGTTCTAAATTTAAAATATAAAAATATGAAGAATTATTGATGATGGTAATTTTTTTCATTTCTTTTTTATTTTATCCTTTTTTCTTTATCTTGTTTTTTATGATATTTGGTTGGTGGGGTGGGTGGAAGAGGAAGAATGGCAATTCTTGATATTTTGGTTGACAAATAGTATCCATTAATGGGCATGATTCATCAACCTGAGTGAAATTCTGAGTAGGACAATTTGTTGGGGAAAAAAAAATAATGGAAAAATGTTATAAATGAGATAAGTGGCCAACAGGGAATAACATGCAACTTCCATGACTCATGACCCAACTCAAACTGCCAACGTAATACAATTGCACGCTTTTCTGTGTGTTAATGGGTAGCTGTTTCAGTCCCCCAATTTGGAATTATTCTCACAGAATTTGACCTAATTCTAATCTCCCACTTTATAGTATATACATATTTACATATGATAATGGTGCCATGTGTTTGTCTTGTTAATCAACAATTAAAGCTCAGAACTTGTATTCTTTCAGAGAAACAATCAAATACATAAAAAATGTCAAAATATTAAAAATCAGTTAACTATGATTAGCAATTCTTTATCAAGACACACAAGTGACATCTAATACGAAATCAGATTTATAGTAGCACTTTTTCGTGGGGTTTGATAGTAGAACTTCTCATTCTTTATAATCTCAAACTTAAAATAGGTCTAATAAACTAAATTTAAGAGGTAAATTTGAATTATTGACTTAAACAAAAATCAGAATCAACAGGCCAAGTTCACAGGCCACACAAATCAATACACAAAATTAGATTATAATGATTCAACTAAGTTCACGGAAACTTAAGAGGCCAAATTCAACACAATATATACCATCAACTTTCATTATTAAAACATACCAAAAAAATCACAATCATAATTATTTTCAAGTTCTCTTACTTTCATTAACTTGTTTTGGAATTAATTTGAGCGTTGGAGGGTTTTTTCCATATCAACTTTTGATACTCCTAACGACTTTTTGTGATATAAATAATGAGTTATATTGCAATTTACTTTCAATTAAGAGTTTTGATATATCGGTCCTTATCAACTAACTTATTGTTAGGATTATTTCATGCTGTGGTGGCCCTCCTTATTCATATGTATTGATTTCTGGTGGAGTTTTGTTACGTCCACGTATTGTTTGTTGGGTTGATGATTCCCATCTTCCAAGCAAACAATGGGAATGCCTATTATGCACTTTGCATAAAAGTATTGACATTTTTTACTGTTATATTAAAGTTGTCTAAATGGAACAAGTTCTACTCAAAACATATATCAAACAAAAGGTTTGAATTAATTCTCTTTTTATTGGATAAAATTTATAGAAATTAAAAATTATATATTTTCGACAAACCTTAAAAATGAGGGAGAAAACACGTCGGCAAAGAATTATTCATAAAAACATCGGTCGATGTTTGTGAAGTAAAAATTGAGAAATTACCAACTAATTGCAACAAAAAAAGAAAAGAAAAACATACAAATGCTCCTATTTGCTTCTTTTCAATTAACAAAGTTTGAAAACAAAAAGGTCCACTGCAATAAGTGGAAGTACAATTACTTTGCAATGAAAAATTAATTTAACTTAGTGACTTTTTTAAAAAAAAAAATAAATCTGAATTTAGTGACATTAGATAAAGGTGGAATACATTATACCTAATTCAGAGGACTGACCAACTCTGATTGCACAGCCTTACACTTAAAAAATTAATAATTTCATGAAAAGAGGGGGAAAAAAAGGAAAGAAAATAAAATAAATAAATAAATAAAAGAAGAATAAGAAAACATCTGTAAAATCTGAAAAAAAAATCCTAAACTTGAGGAAAATCAGGTTAGCTATTAGAGTTATATTTTTATGAAGATTTACTTGAATTTTGCCTCTAAAAACTTTTATATCGGATAGTTTTTTCAAGAAATGAAACAGTACATAGATATTTTCTATTTCAGAAATAAGAAAATTACTATTATTACAATTATTATTATTATTATTATTATTAGTATTGTTTATTTATTTATTTTTGAAATAAAAATGTGAAGAAGTCCGTTTGATCACCTAGCCAATTCGAAAGGCGTTGGCCCAAATAAGTCCATTGAAGATCAAGAAAATTGGGCTTTAGATTAGATGCTGGACCACGAAATTCCTAAATACATCTAGACCCATAAATTAAACACCTAGAATGAGTGGGTCAGTGGTCCAGTGGAAAAAGAATGTGGCGCTTTAATATGAATTATTATAATTTATTTATACAACACCAAAAGTACCTTATATTTAAATAATTAGAAATTATAATTGAATCATTAGACTAAGAATCCATGCAAAAAAAAAAAAAAAAACTATTAAAGAAAGTATATCTTATTTCAATTTCATCCATATTCGATATATATAGACACTCTATCACAGCATTTTCTTCTATTCTAGCTCACAATTCTTGATTCAATAACAGGGCTATTTGTTGGAAATAAGTTTTAAAATTTCCTCATTTTATATTATTTCAATATTTATCATTTCATGATATTACAATAGTGGTCTCATTTTATTGTGGATTTATTATCTTATTAATTATATGACTATTGGACTTTTAATATTCATTTTATGGCCATTTTATTATGATTTTATGATTTTGATTTATAATCATACTTATTATAATTTTTATGATATGGTTGATTGGGACAATTACTTCATATAACGATCATATTCTTTAGATATGATGGAGCTTTAGAGGGGTTACATTTTATATTCTCCCAAAAACTTTGAGTGATTTGACAACGTGACTAAGGATTGGTTTCTCTTTTTTTTTTTTTTTTTTTTTAAGTCGTGCATGTTGTCAACAAATGGAGTTTTATCCTAAAATCGTAATCAGCCGTCTAGCCTGCACCATGGGGAAGCAATTTTTTTTTTTTAGGACAATGATAAATATTGTGACTTTGAGATATTATTTCGTGACTCTGCATGGGTTCAATTTTTATTTTTCGATTTTCACGTGATTTTGAGATATTATTTCATGAATTATATTGATATTGTTGGTATGATTTATATCATTATCTTAATTTTACATCTAACATGTTTTTGATGTTTTAATTAATTTAAGCTATGTCAACACAAATTACAAACTATTCACAACAGTATTGTGCAAGATATCTATTATCCTAAAAAAAATTAACAGCTTTCAATCCAATTTGAAACTAAGATTTCAGTGTAATCATCCTCCACCTTTCCATAATTGGATTTCTTTCAATCCATTTTGAGAGTGTTTGGATTGAAAGAAGTCCAAACAAATTTGATTCAAGTGCGAGGTTTTCCAGTGAAAACGAAATTCTATTGTTTTGACAGCTATGCATATGTTTTTTTCTAATATTTTTCTAGTTTACAATAATTTTTATTTATTTTTAGTATTTTCTGTAGTTGTTGTTTGGCTTCAATAATTTACCACATGAATGCACATTTGTTATTTTGAGCAAAAATTTGGTTTTTTTTCGAGTCAATTTTAAAAATAGCCCAGTTTCACACCTATTTTGATCTAAGTTAGGATTGTATCATTTAAATACCTATTAATTGCTCTTCATTATTTCTTTCAGATATAAAATTAAGTTTTGTACAATTTTGAGTTCTGTAAATCCTCTAAGTCCTCTTTGAAGCTTAAGGACGAAAATTTCAAAATCCTTCAAAATTTATCGCTTTTTTCACTGTATAAAAAAAAAAAAGAAATTAAATTTTAACTATAAATTATAATGGAGAACTTACATGTTGAAAATGATTTCAACCAAGGAAATAAATGGTTTCTCATGAAATTCCATTTGAATAAATCTGTAGTGCAAAAAGTTTGAATAATTGGATTGAATTGTACTCCATACCTGTTGCTGAAATGGCCAGCAATGAACAGGTCCTTTTGTGAAACCTGGTTGAGTCATATGGTAATCCCTGTTACCTTCCACCTAAATTTCGACACAAATAATAATAAGTGGCTTTCATTATTAACGAAATTGCCACCAGTCTTCTGCAGAATTGGAACGCAGCAGCCATTAATCAAACAGTAAAACAAAACCTGCTCTAATGAAATACCCCATCTTGTTGGCCGTCATTGTATCGCGTCACCTGCCTCTTTTCGTCATATCATCCCGATTAATCCCCGACCCGCCATGCAAGAACCATGACCCGACAACCTTCCGCTCCGACCAAATGACTGTGGTAATCAGTGGCTACTCGGAGCAGCGTATCCCGCTGCTCCATTCAATAGCAGCCGCCTACTCCGCCGCGCCGTCTGTCGCCGCCGTCGTCCTCCTCTGGTGCAACCCCTCCACCTCACCCCGAACCCTCTCCCACCTGACGCAAAACCTATCCGCCGCCGTACTCCGCGCGCCCTCCTCCAGCCTCAACTACAGATTCTACCCCTGGGAAATCATCAAAACTAAAGCCGTCCTCATCTGCGACGACGACATCGAACCCGACCCGAGTTCCGTGTCGTTCGCCTTCACCGTCTGGAAATCCGATCCGGATCGGGCAGTTGGGTTCTTCGCCAGGTCGCACGCGTACGACGTCGCATCGAAGACCTGGATTTACACCATGGAGAAGGAAAAATACTCCATTATTCTCACCAAATTCATGATCATAAACGTCAGACACCTCGAAAAATACTCTTGTGATAAACAATACGCCGAGGCTAGAAAAATAGTGGAGATCAAGAATAATTGCGAAGATATTTTGATGAATTTTGTGGTGGCAGAGGAAAACCAGAAAGGGCCGGTGATGGTAGGGGTGAAGGGCCGCGGAGTAAGGGATTATGGGGATGCAAGGAACGACGGCGTATCAGAGGGAATGAGGGAGGTGGGTTTGAGTAGTAGAAGAGGGGAGCACAGGAAGAGGAGAGGGGAGTGTATAAGGGAGTTCCATAGGGTGTTGGGGAGGATGCCATTGAAGTATAGTTATGGGAAAATGGTGGAGGATGTAGGGGAACAAGGGTTGTGTGAGAAGGGTGGGAAGCTGGTGCTCTGTGATCAACAAGATTTCAGGTGAAAGATTCAAGCTTTCATTTTTTCTTCTTTTTTTCTTGTATTTTTTTTTTCTTTCCTATTGTAGTTCGGATCACAAATGTGATTATAATGTAATTCTTTTTTATGAAAAAAGTGTGTAATGAATGAATTGTGGAGTAGAATTATTTCAATTTTCAAGATTTTGTTTTTAATGATTAAGAAGTGGATAAATTTTGCCAATAATCTGTAGGATGATATTTTTATGCTTGATTATATCCTGAAAGATCCAACTGTTGGATTGATCATGATTTCTGAGATTTTCTTCTTTTTTTATATATATTTTAAAAAATAAAAAAAAGCATGATTTTTTTATTTTTTTTATAGGAATGGGCATTATGCATACATATTCTCAATCTTGATTGCGCCTGATTCCATTAGAATGATGGGAAATTTGGAAATCCAAAAGCAAGCATGCTCTCAAAATTTTGGGCAGATAGAGTTTATTGACATGGATTCTCTATTCTCGTGTTTTTTAATTAAAGAAAATATGCAAATATATATATATATATATATATATATATATATATATATATATATATTTGCTATCTGAATTGACTTTATCCTAAATTTTCGTCTATAATTTACAAACAAAATGGACAACTTGATGACCAAATATTTATGATACTCAGTGAATTAGCCATGACTGTGGTACAGGATTTGGGATTTGTAAACTTGAAGAATTGGCAATGGAGCAAAGGTGTATATGAACTGGTGGGTTGTGGCTCCTTCCCTATATTAAAAAACAATCCCACATTTTCAATTTGTTTTGTTTAAAACAAAAAAAATGCATATTTGACCTCTTAAATCCCTCCTTAGCTTTCCATTTTACGGTCTTACTATTATGGACATGTGTCTTGGCACAATGACAGGCAACAATAACCAAGGAAACTCTCTCCCAACAAAGTTGCGGGAAGTCAAACTAAACACCCGCCAAAGATGGAGCTCCCCTTACACATCTGAGTGGAAAAAAACAAGGAGAGAGACAGAGAAAGAGGGTGTGTGTGTGTGTGTGTGAGCGAGAGAGAGGGAAAGAGGTTTCTGACTTGTTAGAAATTATCTTTCATGTTTAAATCAAGAAGAAATCAGAGTATCCTTTTGTAAAACATCTAGAAGTTCTTGTGTCTAAAACAATTGATTCAGACCCTCAAGAACTTCGAGATTCTCAAGAAAAGGAGGAGTTTTTGACCCATAAGGAACAGATTAATTTGTCCTGTTATTGCATTAAGAAAAGAAAAAAGGGTAGAAATTTGAGGGAAGTGAAAGAGAAGGAAATGTGGCCTCCACCAGCGAATCATGGAGACAGGATGCCTCGAACGGCTAGGTTGGTTGCTGTGGCGATAGACAAAGATAAGAGCAGCCAAATTGCCCTGAAATGGGCTGTTGACAATCTTCTTACCAAAGGCCAGACTGTTATTTTGGTTCACGTCAAACTGAAACAATCTGTGACGGGATTGTCTACATCACCGTCTTTGCCTGGCATTTGTAATCATCTCTCTTTGTTTATTTGTGTTTGTGTATGTCTATTTGTCTGCCCGCATGCTTCGGTGTGTGTTTTGTGTGCATGGAGTTTTGGCTCCCTGGAATTGCTGTGAAACGATTTAATTCTGAAACTCTACTCTGTATTTTCTATGAGAATTAGCTTGACGTCCATGAAAGCAATTGAAACAATTTGCGATGTATTCCTTTTAGTCCCCGGTTCGTACAAGACACAATTCCGTATCAAATATTTGTTAATTTGATTAGAGACTGTGATTCCATCCTCCATGTTTACCATAGTTTAGCTAACAGTCAGAAAAGTTGTCTGTAGAAACAGTATTTCTCGATTTATGATGGAAACTAGGTGAAAATATACTGTAACTTGTCACGAATGAGAGCCTTCTTACATTAGATAAAATGCCTAAAGCTCCACAATTTAGAAGGTTCTAAGAAAAGAGTATGTCAATAAAGGGATGCTTGTTCAGGTTAATGCCTCTTTATATCTCAGGGCTATACAAGATAATAGAAAAAATAACCATTCAGTAGTTTGATAAGACAATAGCCTTTTCAACTTAAGAACACTCTGAATCATAAGTGGATAATACCTGGGGCTTTACTTGTCACCTACGGTAAATCGTGGTTACGATTTGCTCCTATGAGATATATTGTTAATGGTTGAGTTTAATCATTGATATTGCAACATCATCTTAAATCGGCTGGTAGTCGATACGTTACAACAGTTTCAAGCAATTCCATAGCATTCCTAATTAGTTGATTCCTTAAGTTTTCATCAAGTTTGATAGTACCTTGGAGATTACAACAATTTAAGTGCATCCAGACTACTCTAATTGTTTGGTATACGTTTTACCTTTTCAATATTATGCCAACACCAATGTTCTTGCTCGCTCTCTGTCATTACGTTATCCATTACCTTTGCTGTAAATATTGTAGCAAGTTGAATTTGCATACTGCCTAAGTTACTATTTGAAACTGGTTTTAGTTCGTAGAATGATGCATTTGCACCAGTTTTTCTTCACAATGCTTGTCTTCATTAGCTCAAACTGACTATTGCTATAAGTTTCCATAGCCCTAAATGATAGATTCTATTCCTTTCTTTGGCACAGGGCCTAACCATATTTCCGATGCCAGCGAAGAAATAGGAGATGATGCACAATTAAAGGAGTTGTTCCTTCCTTTCCGTGTCTTTTGTACACGCAAAGATGTGGGTATTCCAGAACTTCGTTGTGTGAAAAACTTTTTCCTCCCAGATATACATGAGATGAAAAAGCTGTAACACTATCAATCATTTTTTTAGGTGCCTTAATCTCTCAACGTTCTAACTTGCTTATTGTTATTTGTCAGCTACAATGCTATGATGTTGTGCTGGACGACACAGATGTAACAAAAGCTATTATTGAGTTCGTAAAGCAATCTGCAATTGATGTGTTGGTTCTCGGTGCTACAGTTAAAGGCAACATCTTCAGGTACATGTCCTCTGTGAAAGTTCCTCGGCCGTGGAAATAGTAATTCAACTCCTTAATTCTCTTTCAATACCACAAATGATATTTGACAGAAATTTTTATTTTGAATTGTAACTTGAAAAGTAGCAAATTCAGAAATTATTGGTCGACCACACATAGGAGGGAAGAGCATAGACAACTTCTTAAGTGCAGCATACATGAATCTTGATTAACTGTTACTTACCTTATCCAGGAGCAAGTTTTTTCTAAAAATACATGGCTTCTGTTTCAATAATTTTTGACCACACTGAGAGGCACGAAACATCAGGTAGTAGAAAGCAGAGGAAGAAAGTTCCTGTCTTTTGCCCTGCATGCCAATCTTGATCGTAATCTGTCTTGCATTACTGAGACCAAGTCAGATGTTGCAGGAACAAGTTTTCATCAGGCCAAGAGCCTCTCTGGACTTAAGATATCCAAGCAGACAACTAACATACTGCACCTAACTCAATTTAACGATCTTCCTTGCCAAAAAGTTCTCTTATCTACTCTTTTTGTTAGTCAAATTTATCAACTGTCTGATGCTCCCCCAAATAAACATCCACATCAATCAACCCATTAATAACTGCAGCACTGCACTATAAAATAATATACATAATCTAGGTGGCTAGTAGAGATCATAGTTAGTTCTGCTACATTCTTATATGTAAATATGAATTGAGGAGAGAATGCTCAAGTATTGTACTTTCATTGGCCCTAAGTTTGTTTAACCGTTAAAGATAATCAGGCAAACCACTTATGACAGTCAAAATATAAAAGTTGATGATGCTGAGACCATGTCCAGAACAGAACATTAAAGGTTTGTTCACCTTGGCAACACCATAAAAATAAGTTTATATGGTCATGTCAAATTCTATTTTGTAGTACATGTATTTACTGGAAGGCAAGAGCTAATTGCAAAGTATAAATTGAGTAGCCTTTAAACTAGCAGATTTAAAGCAAAAGACATTCCTGGAAGTGTATTAAAAGGTGCGCCAGATTTTTGCACCGTATATGTCATCCACAAAGGAAAGATCTCATCTACACGAGCTGCTTCCCGTCCAGCCCCATCTATCCTCAGCCCACTTCGTAACCAGATACTGCTTCAAGCTAACAGAAAAACTAATGGATTGGACACACTGATTCCCTCCAGCACCAATTCTAGAAGTTAGTCATTATTTCTGAAGTATGATCTTTTTTGTTTTTCTCCAATTCTCCAATCTTGAGCTCAATTTTGGATGCATTCTATGCAGGTTCCTTTTCAGGACAGTCACGACCAGGATCTGAACCATCTCCACGCGCTAGGCAAAATGAGGCAAACTTGATCAAGTATGTCATATTAGGTTTCCAAAAGCATAATGCATATTAACGAAGATCCAAGTGTATTAGTGGTCACAAATAGACAAACTGTAAGAAGTTGAAATGCATTTTCCAACATAAAACCTTCATTTTTCTTTCTATGAAGAAAGGAAGCTAATTCTAAGAGTTGATATATGCATTACAGTGGCATCTTAATCCTTCCTATGAAAGCTTACTTTAACTGTTATTACTGCAAACAGGTCTCCATTCACTCACCGGAGGGCTCCCAATGGAAAAGCATATGAACTCTCTCCGCCAGAGACGGACATATCCTTTGTCAGTTCTGCAAGGGGAAGTGTTGATGTATTTCCTGCATTCAATGAGAGCTTTGAAGGCAGTCCTACCCCTCCTCGGCTTTCTGGATTCTCTGACATAGACTATTCAGGCTTTGAGTCATGTCACCATGGACGCAAATCGGTGGACATATTATCCCCACTAGAACTCTTTGCTTCACCTGAGAATGATAAAACGTTCACAGCACAAACAATGGTAAGGGCACGTCTACATGAAGATTGGCATATATAATTTCCTTGTTTACCTGCAAAAACTGATCATGCTACCAAGCTAGTTCCTATAAGGTAGAGAAACTTGCATGCTGACTTATCACTTCTGCCAGTTGTATAATTTTCCAGATCTTAGGTTTCTCTTTTTTCTGTAAACTTTAATGCTTTTGGTTCACAAGTTAATTTCATGAATGTAGTTTATGCACCATGCATACGTCTGATTATTTCCTCTGTTCTCTTTAATATTTTCATTATTGAACTGGTAACATGACTTCAGTTTTCGCATATATCGTACTAATCAGTTTTTTAATTCTAGTTTTGAACTCCTTACCATATACTATGATTATGTCTCATTCCTCTAAGTATTTAGTCCTGACCTTATAATTAAGTTAAACTTTAAATATTTTGTAGTAGTTAATTTTCGACCTTTGGATTTAAAGAAATTTTCTGTACCCCTTTGAACTGTAGGGACTGCAAAGTAGAGAATATTGAAAAATAGGCCATTCTCTATATTCACAACAATTCTGGGCCAAAACAGAACTGCGTATGAAGCTAGTTATTGTTTACATGTTGAAGAGAATCAATTTAAGCTTCAACCACTAATTTGAAATAATTGTGTTATTTTTTTTTTTCCTTTTCTTTAGTTGGAAGAATATCATTTCGTGAGTCAGCGCTTAAAAAGTAATACTAGATTAATTTAAAAGATGTTAAAGGAGATACCATGTGTTATAGAAATAAACAAAGATCACACACAGCAGCCTGATTTCAACACTAAGCATGGAGTATGTGAAACGTGTGTTCTTGGTTAACATCCATATTAGACCTTCCACGAGGCAAAGGCATTCACAACATAAATAGCACTGTTGTATGTCTGCAATAAGGTTACTTGCTGTCTCTGGGACTGCAAAATTTACACTCTCGCTATTACTTAATTTTAATAAAGTAGATGCCACAGATGTATGTTTTAAAGTATGAACCATAGTGCAAGTATGTATGAACTATTTTGAAAGAATAATCTGTGGGAAAATCTGTACTTATTTCAACTTGATGACTTCTCCTTTGGGAATGAATCCAAATGGCTATGAAAGACGACCAAATGTCATAAACTTGACCGTGTTAGCATTGGCTTAAGACATGAACCATGGTTTTTGCCGTCTTATGTTTCCTCAAAGCACAAGTAATATATTACTACAAATCTTTAAAGTTCCTCTGCTTATGTGCACATGCAAAAAAATCTAATTATGAAAGAAATTGGTTCGTATATCATAGTTGATTCTTTGAATTACAGGATGAAGTAGAAGCAGAAATGAGAAGGCTAAAGCAGGAGCTCAAGCAAACAATGGATATGTACAGTACTGCATGCAAGGAAGCACTCTCAGCAAGAGAAAAGGCACGAGAAACTTTCTTTTGCTCTGGACTTAATTTTACTCTGCCTATTTTAAAGTTTTTGGTATTGTAGGCAAAGGAGCTCCAGCGCTGGAAAATAGAAGAACAAAAGAGGTTAGAAGAGGCACAATTGGCAGAAGAAGCAGCACTGGCTCTTGCAGAAAAAGAAAAGGCCAAGTCTAAGGCAGCCCTTGAGCATGCTGAAGCAGCTCAAAGGATAGCAGAGCTGGAAGCTCAAAAGAGAATCAACGCAGAAATGAAGGCCTTAAAAGAGGCAGAAGAGAAGACTAAGGTACTAAGCTCTCTGGCTCAGTCAGATTCCAGATACAGGAAATACACAATCGAGGAGATTGAAGTTGCTACAGAATATTTTTCACATTCTAGAAAGATTGGAGAAGGAGGTTATGGACCGGTATACAAGTGTTATTTGGACCATACACCTGTCGCAGTGAAGGTCCTTCGGCCTGATGCTACTCATGGAAGATCACAGTTTCAACAAGAGGTATGTAAATGTGATCCTTCACATGATCAACATGATTCGTCATAAGTTAGTGAGAAAAAACAAGAGAAAAACCGTAGTCTGTAGAAGGTAAAGTTTCTAAAGTACCAATCATGTTTCAATTTAAAGTTGAACAACTACTCTTGGATTTATATGAAGGCAGACTCTATGAACTGCTTAACATGGTCCTAGTCAGATAATATGTATAGCAATCTTCAGGGCAGCAGTTCACTAGAAAAAGTCCCAGCAAGGATTTCACGCTTCTAAGATAAATCAGAGGCATTTAAAACCATCATATAGAATTATGTTAGTCACATGGAGGTCATTATCTATATAGCCAATTGAACATTATAATCTAAAATTAAGAAAGATTAGAGTCTTTTCAATTAATTTCCTCAATTTAAAAAGTAAAATAAGTGTCCAAAGGTTTCTCTTCCTCAAAAATTATAATGGAAAAAGTAAAAATTAGATATCAAGTGGCCCATAAATTTTCTTATCGTCACCTCTTATTTTGATGATGGTGCTTTGCAGGCATCATTTGATGTACCTTCATGTTTTACACTCTTATCATCCATTTTCATACAACTATTACCATCTGTTTTGTTATATTTGATCGCATCATTAATATTTAATCATATAATGACAGGTTGAGATTTTAAGTTGCATACGACACCCAAACATGGTCCTACTTCTCGGTGCCTGTCCCGAGTATGGTTGCCTAGTTTATGAGTATATGTCCAATGGAAGCTTAGAAGACCGTCTATTCCAGCGTGGTAAGACTCCGCCATTATCTTGGCAACATAGGTTTCGAATAGCTGCCGAGATTGGCACTGGCCTGCTTTTCCTCCATCAGACCAAACCTGAGCCACTGGTGCATCGAGATTTGAAGCCCGCCAATATTCTACTTGACCGCAACTACGTCAGTAAGATCAGTGATGTTGGCTTGGCCAGGCTTGTCCCTCCATCCGTGGCTGACAATGTTACTCAGTATCGGATGACATCCACAGCTGGAACTTTCTGCTACATTGATCCAGAGTATCAGCAAACGGGTATGCTTGGTGTAAAATCTGATATATACTCCCTAGGAATCATATTCTTACAGATTCTTACGGGCAAACCACCAATGGGCCTGACTCATCATGTTGAAAGAGCTATTGAGCGAGGGACCTTCGCTGAGATGCTGGATCCATCTGTACCTGATTGGCCTGTTGAAGAGGCCTTAAGCTTCGCCAAATTATCACTCAAGTGTTCTGAACTTAGAAGGAAAGACAGGCCAGATCTTGGTAAAGTCGTGCTTCCTCAATTGAACAAACTGAGAGAACTTGCAGAAGATTCCATATATAATTCAGTGCCATTGTCTGCAAATCCCTCACCCTGCCATAGTCAAGTTTCCATGTCTAAAGTAAGTCAATGCATATAATCCCTTAACGTTATGTTTTGTATCTTACACATTAAACTTTCTAAAAGTTGCATATGTATAGGCTACATGGAGAACCAATTAATCAAATTTTACTTAAATATTTTGGCAATGGAACTCAGGTCCAATATTAAGATACAAGATCCTATAGCCACCTGAATTTGCCTGCTTATTAGCATGAAATTAAAAAATAACTTGACATGTTTTGTTTCCCTTATGGAATGTATATGTCTGAAGGAAATAATTTTAAGGATATGATGCTATTCATGTGAACATTTTGTATTTATATAAGGGGATGCCTGATTCACGGTACCTCTGCTTTGCCTTTGAGAAATCCTGAACTCTGATAAAGTCGTATTTTTCTATTTTTCACGTTAAACTACTGCTGTTAAGCTTACTGTGAAATTTTAGATAACCAGATATTCAACCTGGTTTGAGGAGTAGAGCTCTAGATCTTAAACACGCATAGATAGCTTTCTTCATTTTTGCCAGCATTACTGGGCTGCATCTGACCTCATGATTTTTAAGCATCTTTTGCTTTGTTCTACTATACTTATAGGTAACGCTTGTTTCCTTGATTTATCATTTTTAGATTAGTATCCTCTTTCTTCAAATTTAACAGAATTGAAAGAGATAAATTCACTCGATTCACATTTAAGGAACATGGGCGTACTGTTCTGTTTCTTTTCTGGGTGGACAGAGTCTTGTTTGAAGAATTTTCAAGCAAGATTTAATTATCATTATCATCTGTGCAAATTCATGCATGATACATAATCACCACAAACTTTTGCAGGAAGATTTGAGTTATCCAGCATCTTCACAATCAAGCATGGGGAGCTGATATGCTGGTACAAAGTATCAATTGACTGAAAAATAGTTTTAGCTGTACACAGAAAGACACAGAAACAAGTTTTGACTGTTAACAGAAAGCTCAATTCTGCTCTTTTTATTTAGTCAAGTACTTTGATCTAAACATGTTAGGTTCACAAGGTTCACAAGGCAAAAGTTGTGCATGTTTTGTGCGGGTTTTTGTTTTCTTCTGCCTTTATAGATAGTCTGAAGAGGGTTTACAAATCTTCTTTTTCTTTTTCACCTCCCAGTTCCGTTATTTCTACGTTTTCCTTGAAAAGATTATAGTACATTGAATTATTATGTACTATCATCAATTTCTGTATTTCACAAAACAAATGAATTTTAGAGAATGACAGAACAATTTCAATTTAAATGGAAAATTAATTGTGTTTGGCTTTAAGTTGTACGTACAAATTGCTTCTGTATGTTGTTTTGTTTCATTTTCATTGAAACTATAGCATATGCAATCAATGAGTGATATAGGAGGAATAGAGAGATGAAGAGCAAGAAATGATCTTGCTTCATGGACTCATGAATGTAGTGTCTGTCATTGTTCAAAACACACAACAAATGTATTAACATTGTAAGAATAGCATAATTAAAAGATCGATAAACAAAAACACCAACTGATTGTCTACCTATCTGCTAATGCAGAAAATATGTCGACAAAATGGTTGCCACCATCTTCTAGCTTCTCAAGTATTAAGCTCTAGAAAATGAGAGGTTGTCATCAGTCATGACTCTGGAGGAATACATATCTCCTTCACTTGCATAAGAAGAATAATCATCATCACTGTCCAACTCTTCGATTTTCTCAACTGCCTCCCTCAAATCCCACCTCCTGTCCACATTCCACTCACAGCAGCACATTCCAATTTTCAGAAGCCTAAGCATCGGGCCCTCACTGTGCCTTGCTAAATTAATGTCCTTATCAAACACCTCACCTGTCCACTCTTCTCTCACAACAGAGTTAACCCATGTAGCCAAATCTGCACTAGGCCCTCTGCCTTGTTTGAGATAGTTAGCCGGGAACTGGCCAGTCAGTAACTCGAGTACGAGAATCCCGAGGCTCCACACATCAGTCTTCCTTGTTACACGGTCATTTTGTGTGGATTCGGGCGACTTGTAGGCTACCATGAATTGTTGAGCATGGTCCTTGTTCATGACAGGTACTAATGCATAATCCGCTAGAAGGGGTTCGTATGTGCTGTCTAGAAGAACATTAGATGACTTGAGGTGGCCATGAGGAAGAGTTAATGTGGGAAGTTCCCTGTAAAGGTAGGCTAATCCCCTTGCAACACCTTTGATGATTCTTAATCGTGTAGGCCAGTCGAGACCCAGTTGGTTAGGACTTCTCTTGCCTGTTTCAGGACAATTCAAATGTGTCGAGACAGAATGAGGAAAGACGATTGTTTTTCCATTCTTTTCTTGGGAACTTGAAAGTAGAGGGAAACTCAAACACACACATGAAAAATTAACTTACCATGGAGGTGACTGGCCAAGCTGCCATTTTCAACAAATTGAGAAATCAAAAGCTTCTCTTCTTTCCTATAATAGAAAGCCACAAGAGGCAGCAAATTAGGGTGTGACAACCTCCCTAGCCTTCTCATGTGCTCATAGAATTCTTCTTTTCCTACATTGCTCATTTGCCTGAATCTCCTGACAACATAGGAATGGCCACCGAAGAGCACAGCCTTGTAAGAAGAGCCAAAGCTTCCACTCCCCAAAATTTCCGCAGATGCCTTAAGAAGCTCTTCCAACTCAAATCTTTCTGTGTCATTCCTCACAAAGTACAGTTTTCCATGTTCACCATTCTTGTAAGTTTCACCCTTGTTATAAGTTGGCTCTTCCATGCGGAAACTGCCAACTGATTTTTCATATTGTAGTGGTTTTGCACGCCTACGGCAGATGAGGAGGAGTATTATAAATGCTGCTAATGCAACTCCCCCCACCGCAGCTGCAATGAAGGAGATTTTTGGGACCGACTTCTTCGGTTTGCATGGGTCCAAAGGCTTACCACATAGGTTGATATTTCCTGATCCAAACATATCAGATAAATAAATTATGTTGACAAAAGAAGAAAAGTGTAAGGGCAACTAATGAAGAACTGTTTCAAATGTTAATCTGACATATTGTATTATGCAAGAGGTTTTGTTATATGCTGATGTAAATTACTGAACCAATATGGTGGGTCACCTTAATTAGTTAATTAAAATATTCTGTATAGATTTGCAATAATTTAGTTAAAGTGATATCCAAAGATCAAAGGAGAAAACTATTACAAATGTAATAGTATAAGTTAAACAATGTGCATGACTAAAGGAGAAAGAAAGGTATTATCGATGTCTAGAAACTGTTTGACTTTGCATTAGGTGCCCCGGAACAACGTGCATACCAGTTACATCTCTCCCTTGATGGCATCACAAGGTATTGAGGAACTTATTTAGAAGCAATTATTAGAAATCAGGATCTAAAATATTCAAGAAAATGTATTTCCAGGAGTGGTTGGTTGATTGATTCTGATAACAAAATTGCCGTGGCAACTTAGGAAGAGTATTGATAATTCCTAAGGCTTATGAAATTAATCATCTCCTGACAGTAATTCTGATTAACAAAATTGTTTGAGATCTCCTTGATCAAGATTCCTTGTTATCAAGAAAAGATTGAGCTGTATGAGAATTTCTGAAAACTGAAAACCGAGAAAGAAAAACAGGAACATATATTGATTACAGAACTTACCAATGAACGAGCTTGCGTTCTGGTTGCTAAGTGTAACCGGTATGGAACCCTCAAGCTTATTGTAAGAGAAATCCACCGTCAAATTCTCCTGCCAAAAATCCGGTATGCGGCCTCCAAACTGATTATACTGAAGCTGCAAATCCACCAACCTTGGCAATTCCAGCAATGACATGGGAATTTTCCCTGTAAGCGAATTGTTGCCCAGCACCACTTTCCTCATGGCCTTCATCCCTGAAAAGGCATCATCAGGAATTTCACCATTGAAACTGTTATTCGCCAAGTACAAACTTCTCAGCTTTCCAAGCTTGTTTATGTCGCTTGGAAATGGCCCTGAAAAGTTGTTATTCATGACACTGAAGCTGAATAGTGGCAAGTCTGAAAGAGAGTCGACGTCAATCTTGCCCCCTAGGCCCATGCCCTCAAGCCTTAACCCTATAAATGAATCATTCAAGCACAAGCAGCCAGTCCAATTAGGGGTGTTCCATGAGCACAACTTATCTACCACTGGTTCTTTCCAATCATCCAGCATGGTGGCATTAGTAAGAGATTGTTTGAACTTGAGGAGGGATTTGGCATACTCCGTGTTGTCTGATGATGCTGGCACAGTGCATGCATACAACACACAGAGCACAAGAAACCAAGAACGAGTACTAATAGCCATGATCACTGTATGATGCTTATTTTGTGCGACTTTGAGAAAGCTTGGTGTCTACAAAAGTTGGAAATTGTGTAAAAGAAGATGGTTTTTGTTGCATGGATTAGTAGAGGTGATTGGGTTGGGGGTTGGAATGATCATGAAATGTTGGGAAAGAGGAGGGCATGACATGGTTGAAGATCACAAAGGGAGAAGATATGGGGTGGTGAGATTGACAGAGTCTGCCAAAAGGATTAGCTGTTCTTGGCCGGCTTGGTTTTTTTGGATTTTTCATTTTTTTTTTTTGGCAAGATTTGGAAGGTGATTGATATTCTTGGTTGGGTGGTGATAACTTGGCAAGAATATATATGGAATTTTGACTCTTTTATTTGTAAATGGTGATGTTAGTTGTCACTTCTGTGCATGTTCTTTGAACTCTAGCAATCTCAAAGGCTTGCAATGCATATAATAATACTCCTATCAAACAAGTTCTTGATGAGAAATATATTTTTCTTTGTCGATGATTTCAATTGTGTGGAGTTATTGAGCTTTAAAATATGAACCGTGCAATGTCCCTTTTTTTTTTTTGGCTTTTTCTTGTTTTTTTTCCTAATTGAATTCTAAAAATGAAAATTTAAATTAGTTTATTTTGCTAGTGAAAGGATATTCCCATGCACTCTTGTATATTGGGACTTTTCTCTTGGCACAAGGATCCATGTATGTGCTTAAATTTTTAATATATAAATTTAGAATTTACATATATATATATATATATATATATATATATATATATATATATAATAGTATCTATATTTTTCACTATATCTAGTTGAATTTATTACATGACATAATATGGTTTAAGAAAAAAATTAGAGATGGAAATAGAAAAAAAACAGTTTGAAGAGGAGATGAGAAATCATTTGGTTGAAGATAAAAACAAAATGAAAAAATGAAAAAACATTGGAGAAGAGAGAGATCACTCAAGCTTCGAGTATATGTACAACTTTGGTACAAATATTCAATTATAAATAATTGGATTTCTTTCGGCGATAAACACACAAACCTTGGGCTTACTTTTGGGCCTTAGCGCTTTACGACCCATTATCTAAATCATTTTGTATTTCTAACACCTTACAAAAATTTATTAATTAGAAAAACATACTAATCTACGATTTGGGTTAGATTTTTCATAGTTTCCAACCATACAAAAATTAATAGTACTTTCAATAGGCGTTTAATAATTATAATCAAGATAGGGATTTAGTTTAACGAAATAATTAAGCCCAATCTACGCCCAACTTGGCCTTAGAGATTTTCCCTATGCCTAATTGAAAACTCAGGTACGTAATACTAATTGTACTTATCATAATCAAGATAGGGATTTAGTTTAACGAAATAATTAAGCCCAATCTACGCCCAACTTGGCCTTAGGGATTCTCCCTCTGCCTAATTGAAAACTTAGGCACGTATGTTGTGGCTATGAATAATACTAATTGTAGTCCTATCAAAAGAAATTAGTTGTCACAATCTAATCTATATGATTTAATCACACATTGTGTATAGGTCAAATTAATGTAGAAAAATTCTCTCTTAAAAAAAAGGTCTAGCTTGGGACAAGTCACACCATTGACCAAGAAGGCAATGAATTACAAAACGAAAGAAAAAAGTAATAATTGCAGTGACAATAACAATTAAAAATATAGAAAATATGTGTTACATTGCAATTCTTGTAAATATTATATCCGGCGGTGTGTATCGATATACATTTTATTATATATATATATATTTATATATATATATAAATATGGGTGTATGTAAAATATGTAGTGAAATCTATATTCGATATAGATGACCGAATATAGTATCTCTTAAACTTACATTACATTAGGGTAAGAATTAAATGCAGTTAATATTTAACACTCCTACTATTTATATCCGTTAACTGTTGAATTTGTATATATAAAATAATTTATACCTATAGTTGAATTTACAATAAATATATATAATAAGAAAGTACAAAATTAAACTTTGATAAAGAAAGCTTTTAATAATTAAAGTCAAAATGTGAATATAGACAAGTTCGCCGGGCTTGATTAATAGCTCTACTAGCTATAATATAAATTAACAAATTTCCTCTTAAATAAGAATAAGCTTTAGGTGATGGTAAAATCTTGATATCACCGAATCTTTTATTATAATTGATATTTCATCTTTTATTACAATATTGTCAATACATATTAAATATATATTAATTATGTTATTTTATATACTATGAAAATAAATAATATGACTATAATATTTCTTATGTTTGGTATGTACAATGAATGAAAAATGAATGAAATCGTCATTTCTTGTTAAATTTCAATCTCATGATTGGTAATTAGAAATAAATAATAGGAATAGAATAAAATTATTTTTGATGACTAAATTATTCTTTAGTACAAAATTTTTAAAATAAAATTATTATTTGATATACTGTGTATAGTGAATTTGTTATAATTTTAGTTGGTGTTAATATATATATATATATATATATATATATATAATCTCACAATAATATAAATATTTTTATTAAAAAACCAACACAAAAAATATTTTATATTTTTTTTTATTATTGATTGAATTGAAATAAATAGTTGAAGAAGACGATGTAGAAAAACAAAATATTTTTTTTGTTGGTTCAATTTTATTAAAAATATAATAAGTTCAAGCAAAATTCGGGTTGCTATGAACCCACCTCGCTTGAGTCAAGTTTTGAAACTACAAATAAATTTTGAGGCAGATCTCATGTTTTAATTTTAAGACTCGAACCCGATCCCTTAAAATATTGAATATATTTTTTTGTTTATTATGTATGTATTTATGTGATGTATATATGAAAAAATATATGTATCTTATATATACTCATAAAAAAATATAAATATAATACTCTTATAAATTAATAAATAGCTAAATATATAAAAGTAACAAGTATATTTTAAAATTTTAATTTTTTAAAAATTAAAATATGTATATATAAGTTAAATAATTAATTATTTATTGATAATATTATTTTCTTATAATTAGAAAGTTGTAGTATATTATTTTTAAATAAATATTTTTAATATTTTTAAAAATATAAATTAGGTCTAATTGGTCCAACCACTGACTCTCGGGTTTGGACGAGTTCGAGTTCGAGTCCATATTAATCTTGAGGGGTTGGGTTTTTGCGAACTTGACCTGACCCATTATCATTTTTAATTTTTATCAAATATTTTTATTTAGTTTAAAATGATAATTTTGTCAAATGTAAATATATATTCATTTCTGAGTGATTGAAAATAACTAAACTTTTAGGGGAATGAGATAATAACTAAACTCATACTTTTAGGAATCATGATTATTTTGGGATGAGTATTTCTAATATTAAATTATACCAATCATGTATTTAACAATATAATTGGGAATATTTATTCTATTTCCACTTCATTCATGCATATAAATCATGTCACTAGTATGTTATTATAATAAAAAATAAAATAAAATTATATTAAAAGATCAAAGTGGATATCCACATAATATGATGTAACATTTTGAAATCCAACTTTAGCTGATATAAATTTTCATTGACTCAAGCGTGTATAAAACGTCGAGGTCGAGCCCGCCATTATGAGAAGAATCAGCGGAATACGTGGGTCTGTGCTCAAAATTGACCCATTAATTATTAATACTTGATAATTTCCTCAGTCCCAATCTAAATATAGAGTTTGTTACAGCATAAACGCTTAATTTTTGTAGCTTTTTAGAAAATCATAATCTTTTTGAATTTTTATGTTGAAAAAATTACAATTCATAATATATATTACTCCCTCCGTCCAAAAACATTAGGTCTAGTTTGATCCTATACAAATTTTTAAATTTATTCAAAATTATAAATGAAAATATAAAAAATAAAAATTATGTATGATTTCGTAGCATTGCCGTTAAAATTATTAGTTGAAAGTCAATCTCACATTATTATTTTAATTGAAAAGTAAATTTTATAAAATAAAGTTTTATTTTGAGATGTATTAAAAAATAAGAAAAATAAATTTAAAATAAAAAGAGTGTGTTACTTAGCATTACTAATAGCAGTGCTTCTTTCTATAAATATAAAAAAAAGCCTTTTCTATCTTATTAAACCACTGACAACCACTGACGCACCCCTAATCAAAATAAGACGTAGATTGATCTTGTAGATGATACACATAATTATATATATTAAATATAATTTTATTATATATTTATACATATTTATATGCTCATATGTATAAATATTAATAAAATATACAGTGAAATCTATGTTATATTATCCGTGTAGCATTTCTTGCATCCGCGTGGACTTGCGTGGACTTGTGCAGGGCGCTCACCTTTTCTGACTTTGCTAAAATTGAGTATTTTGAGGTTTGTGAAGAAGTTTCACACCATATTTCAGTCAACATGTGTACCTAAAATCTTGGGACACTGGCTTTCATCAATAAAATTAAAAAATAAATTAAATTATTAACTTGAAATTTAATTATTAAAAATTTATTTAAATTTAATTTATTAAATATAATAAATTAAATTTAAATATTTTTTTTCCTTCAACAAAATTTAAAATTCAATTTAAATTCAAAATCAATTCTATTAGTAAAATAATAATAAAATATATATATAACTCAGAGTCAATTTATTTATATTCCTATTCAGCTAAATTGTTACATCCAATGCAGAATAATGCTTATTCTGCATTGCATTGCTCAATATATTCTTCTTTAGAGTTGTCTAGATTCAATGGATGATAGCTAAATTTGGAAAAGGTACACTTTCAACCCACAGGCTTTAAATGACGGTCCCCCACAGACAAGATCTCAACTAGTTACGATAACGATTTTACTGAACCTAAAGAAAACGTCCAGGTTCAATGAACCTAGACATTTGTGTATTTCAAATTTTGATGTACCCGTTCAACTCTTCATGTTTACATGCATACAATACATGAAATGATGTCAGTTTTAACTTTTAAGCAATTTTAAAGGAGGAATTTTTTTAATAATAATAATATTATACTCATATTAAATAATTAGTAGTGCATAGAATTATCATCAAAGTATTGAGTTAAGGTAATTGGATTATAATTTTGACAATATAAATTTTCTTGAGCAAGCTTTTTTTAATATGTATTGGGTTCTTTTTTTTTTTCATAATTTTGGGGTTGCATTTTATTTTATAGAAGAGTTAGATACTCAATAAATTTTGATTCATATCAAAGGAAAATATGATTTTATTTTCAAAAAAGATATTTTTTTAAATTAAGAATAATATGACACTAACTATGAGACAATAATATAACGATATAGATAATTTTTATTTTTTTAATTCTTACCTAAAATTCATATAAGACCAAATGATAGTTGTTATTTTGAGATAGAATTAATAAAATATAAAAAAATAAAGCATGTATATATTTTTTTAAAAGAAATATACATATATATATATATATATGTATGTATGTTTGTGTGTCTCCTGTATATATAAATGTTTTTATGCACCGATCAAGTCATCCACATACATAATGTGATCACACATAGCAAGTCATAACTGACACACCGAATCTCCAAAACACAGTTTCCTTCTCCCTTCTATAAATATATCACATATTTCCCAATGTTGCCATTGTCCATCAAACAATTTGTGCAGAGAGAGAGAGAGAGAGAGAGAGATTCTGAAGAAAATTAGAGAAAAATTCAGTCTCATACCAACTCTCTCTGCTCTTTGAAATCCCTGTTGCCAAAGACCCCATTATTCTTAGGTTTTTTCAAAGGCTGTTCGTCGCCTTTGATCTGATATTTATTTTGGCTGTAAGTGTGTTTTTGGGCATTTTCTGTTCCTATTTGTTTTTTTGAATGATGCAAGTAAATTAATTTTCATGCTTTGATCTCTGGGCAGAATTATTTTTTGAGCATAAAGGGAATTGAATATGGTTTTCTGGGTTTTTGGCTACGGGTCATTGGTGTGGAACCCAGGATTTGAAGTCGATGAGAAAGTGATTGGGTTTATTAAGGACTACAGGCGTGTTTTTGATTTGGGTATGCTTTTTCCCAGAAATTTTTAATACAGTGTCTGTTTGAATCAGTGTATTTATTGTTTATGTTTATTAATTTCTTTTCGATGTGAATATCGTGAAAATCCCCTTGGTTTTTTGTAATTTTAGCAAGACCTTTGCAGTTGGGCACTTGAGTTAAGGTGTTGATATTTTGTGTTTTGCTGGAATTAATTTGGACCAATCGTATTAAGTAATTTTGGGGTTTAAAATTTTAATATCTATACTCGTTATTTTGTATTTTTTAAAATAAGAGTCATTATTTATTGTTTTATTAGTTTATTTATGTGTACTTTGATGTATTTCAGCATGCATTGATCACAGAGGTACGCCTGAGCACCCTGCTAGAACCTGCACCTTGGAAGAATATGAAGGAACTGTCTGCGTAAGTTGAAAGATTTGGTTTTCTTTTATAGCCTGGTGTAAAACACTGATTTTCTTGTGGATTTTAATTTGTTTGTATTGGATACTCTAAATTAATCGGATTGAGTATGAATTATCCTTTTATTCTTTGAGGAAGAAAAGTTTGACTGCTATACCAAATTATCTATCAAGAACTTGTTGAATGTGGTGACGTAAACGTCAAAACT
Source organism: Paulownia fortunei (assembly GCA_019321725.1). Taxonomy (NCBI): domain Eukaryota; kingdom Viridiplantae; phylum Streptophyta; class Magnoliopsida; order Lamiales; family Paulowniaceae; genus Paulownia; species Paulownia fortunei. Next base: position 3,654,909 of record CM033122.1, on the reverse strand, counting down.
GTGGAACTTTAGTTTTCCCATACATTTCCTTTTTCTGTTGACGTCCCTTTTCTCGATGGTAAAGTAATCTTGACTTCTAATTCTTTTCTCAGTGGGGTGTTGCCTATTGCGTGCGTGGAGGGCCAGAAAAAGAAAAAGCAGCTATGGAGGTATTTCATTTTTGTACTTATTGAAATAAAACATATATTCAACTTATTGAGGTTGACTTCTTCTATATAGTATACATGGGTTACAATCTTCCCAGTTACTTTGACAATTAGAAAACAACATGAAGCACTCACAGTGATTTTTTAAAATGTTTTGTTAGTATCTGGAGCGAAGAGAATGCGAGCATGATCAAAAAACCTTGGTAGACTTTTATAAAGTAAGTTGTGCTTTAGTGTCTTGTTTGTAGTTTTATCTTTCTTTATTAACCACACTTTCCATTCCTTGAGCTTTTTCCATAGATAGTGAGCAGTTTTTTGTAGTTCTTATGTTCGGTTTGTGAATTGTTTGGTTTCCTATTAATGCAGGAGGGTGATTCTGAACAGCCCTTTGTAACTGGTGTGATAGTGTAAGTAGTTGTTTTGTGCTTTATTCCATTTGTCCTCTCAAATTAACAATTGATCTGAGATGCTATTTTTGGTGCAACATTGCTGAGGTTTTGCTGTTTAAAATTGCAGCTTCACATCCACCCCTGACAAGATATCTAACAAGTACTATTTAGGGCCTGCCCCCTTGGAGGACATGGCAAGGCAAATTGCAACAGCCTTTGGTCCTTGTGGCAATAACAGGGACTACATTTTCTTGTTGGAAAAGGCCATGTATGATATTGGTAAATATTCTTGTATTCACTTTTTGAATGCTGAATGTAGTATAGATTTTCTAGCTCGAATAACGACATTTTTGAAGAGTTCTGAATGAATTATTATATCTGAACAGGTCATGAAGATGACTATGTTATTGAGCTGGCAAATGAGGTGAGAGAGGTGCTTGAGCAGGCTGGCGGTTTGCCGAAAAAAGGTTGTTTATTCCATCCCATGTCTCCAGTTTATCACCTCTGAAATTGAGGCCTTGCCAGAAGCAATTGCCAGGATTCTTGGGAGCTGCCAACAGAAGAAGAAGAAGCTTTTCTCTAACAAATTTACTTGTGGATTGAGGCAGTTCTTTGTCTGTATTCTCTTAAGTTATGATTTAGTTGACTTAGTTAATGATGTTTAGGTTAGGTTAGGGAAATGGAATATGAGGTAGAATAAGATAATTGGCCAATTCACTATTGGCTAGCACACAGCATACGGAAATGTTAATCTTTGTACTTTATTGAGTTAACCATTGGCAATGAACATTTTCTTGTTCAGCAGTCATCCTATCCCATATTCAAGAAGCCCTGTTTGCTGGAAGTATTTTGCTATTTAAGGATGTTAGTTTCCTCAACTATGAAAGGAAAAACTGAACCAACCAGGATTCTGACTTGGCTGCCTACGTACCCTTCTGCCTTTCGGGACCAAGGCAAACGTAGTTTGAGATCAATGTCTGGTTACATATTCATCGAATTTGCATGTAATGAAATTGAAAATTTTATTTGTTTTTCCCGTAAAAGAAGTTTGGATAACGCCACAACTATTTTTTTGACAAGTCTGAGATCATACTATCCTTACATCATGTTCAAATTTTGTTTTACCTTTTAGAAAATGCAATAATTAAAATATATTAAGGTTACATAATATAAAATATCGATTCTCTTTGGTATTGTGAAAAGTTCAATTTATTAAAAGGGTGATAATAATACAATAGAGAGTCAAAAGCACGTGTAATACAAAATAATACTCATAACAAACTTGAACGAGACAAAAAATTCGTTAATACTAAAATAGTACTCGTAACAAACCTGAACGAGACAAAAACTAGTCAATCTATTTTTATCACTATTATGATAATTTATTATATAATTTATATATATATATATATATGTATTAGTGAATAAAAAAAGAAATTAGAAAAGAGGTCTTTTTCATGGTGTGGGTGGACAAATTTCTTTATCCCTTTCTGAGATTCTCTCATGTTAGTATATAGTTTATCTTCCAAATTTTTATCCAATTTCTGATAGCAACAAATGAGATACTTTATTTTGATACTCATGATTTTTGACTGAATTTTATTGTTTATTTTGTTTCCTGTGGCTGAAATCCAATATGGAGCAAGGGCAAAATGTGGACCAATATGATGAAAGTGAGAGTAGTAACAAAACAAAAACATGTTATCACAACTTTCATAGGGTAAGAGTTGATAAGGTTGTAATTTGTGTGCATAATTATTTTACAAGTGCTTATCCTGTGCAGAGGCAGTACGACAAAATTTCAAAATTAAAGTGATGTAAAAAAGAGTTTGTTTATTTGATTTTAAATTAAAATATACATCCTCTTGGATTTTAGCCAAAATTTGAATTATTTTAAATAAAGATTAGTAACTATTGAATTATTCAGACAAATTTGAATTGTTCAAAATTTCTCTTACATGAAAAAATCGAACTCAATTAAGTATTTGCAAATGTAACACTTACTTGAATGGTCTCAATATCTCCATAGTTTAATTAAGTTATTCAAGTATTTGCATATGCTTTTTTCTTTTCTTTTTGGTTGCTTTTTTTTTTTTTTTTTGAATCGTCTCAAATGTTTAATAGTCGCAATATTTTCAATTTATTCTACGTAGATGTATATTTATGTGTGTTTGAAAATCTTTGTTTTTGCAATTTTAGTTTAGATTGACCATAATTCGCTAAAGAAATTATTTTTTTATATTTTAATCTCAATTATTTATTATTTTTTTATTAACTGTATACTATAAATTTAATCTTACGGAAAACTGTTATTGCATACCTTTATTCTCTTTTACGTTTAAAGTCTAACAAAACTAATTCTAGATTTGTGAAGAAAATTCATCACTTTGAAATATTATAGATATGATGTTTTTCATGTTTAAAGAATGAAATCATTTATAAAATATTGCTACGGTATGGTTAGATTAGTGACATCAGTGACTTTATGAGCAAATTCATGATACAAACATACAAGAGCAATGCTAAATGTTAATAAGAGTAACTAAAAATGGATAATAATCAAATTGATGGTGAAATTTAATGCCACGAGTATATCTAAAATGGATACCAATTTACTTCTTGTTGAAATTTAAGCCTCGAGTATTTCTTATAAAGACTAAAACTTCTTATTATTTTGAAGTAAAAAAGAATAATCTGCAATTAAATATATACATTGAGCTCATACATCTCAAGTTTTACTTAAAAACATATACATAATAAATGAGATAAAAAACATTATTATTCACCTCAAAATTATCATCTAAAATAATTGATAATCAACTTTAGATTTTGGAAATTAAAAATTTAATATTGAAACATAAAACAGCTAAACCGCCAAAACCCATTTTTAATAATGATCGGGTCGGCTTTGGGTAAGGAAAATCCAAACCGCAAATGTCGAATTGGGCTAAAAATTTGGGAAACCCGCCCAGCCTACACGGCGAACACCCTATCAAAATCTGTGGCAAGAGTAATTTATGATCACCTTTGATGGTTAAAAACAATGTCTCAACTGCTTTATGGGTAGGCTGCAAAATTAACATGTCCAGAAGAGAACATATAGCAACATAAATTCCATATCCAGCATATTCTACACTTTGCAATGATAGTAGACAATAGTAGAAGAGATTACTTGGAACGATGAAAGAACTAGATACAGACAAGAACACCATCGTTACATTACCTTATTTGCTCGACACGACTGGTGGATATTTGAAGTAATATCTAATGATGATACTTCTGGCCTTTGAGAATTGTCCAAGCCCTATAAACCATGTCACAAAGACTTGAAAACACCCGAGCCATTAATCTAAAGGCAAATGATGGAGCTTGATTGGCATATTTCCTACCTGTACAGTTGCTCAGCCAGTACAACCAGTGCAACTTCATGATTCAAGACCAAAGATGACAACTGGATTGACACATCAGCTCTCTGTCTCAACTGTCTTCCATGACCATAAGGTCCGCCGATGCAGAACAGTATGCTTGAAGCTCCCTATTAGAAACAAGAAAGTCATCCAACAGAAGAATTAGAACACGACCTCAGACGACCTAAATCTATCTTTTTTTTCCTTTTTCTACCATTTACATCATTGTGTGTCTGCTGTTTTGCTTCATTTAGGTGGTACTGTGCTTATTATTCACTTTCTTCATAATCTGAGCAATCTTACCACTCATTGAAAATGGATAAGAAAATTCATATAATTGGATCATTAAGAGCTTATAAATAACTCTAGCTGTCTTTCCCTTACTTATAATGATGTAAAACAGAAAGACATGTGAATCAAGAAGGTCAGTCATACTGTGTTTCCAGCATCCCCAATTAGAGAAGCCATTTGCTCAGACCCCACATTGAGTCCACGTTCATCCAACATCACAACCTGCATTCACAAAATGAGAAACAAAGTAGATGAGAACTGCAAAACAAGATTAACATTAACTCTATCACACTAATAGAATTCGACAATGTTTTATCAAGATTCAAATCAGACAAGATCTTCATTAATTACAACAAAAAAATGATGGGCAATCTAAGAAAAAATATATGTTTGAATCTCATTTCAGAAAGGATAAGATATTAACGCTAATAGAAATCTTGAAATTATGAAAACACAGAGACTAATGTCATAGAGCAATAAATTGAAAAATCATGTACTAAACAACTAGAAAAAAGTCCCATCAGACACTAACAACAACGTTAAGGCTTAAAATTTTGAGCAGAACAATTTAGAATCAATTTTTCTGTAAAATCCAGTAGTTTCTGCCCTTGGCTTGAGTAGATAAAAGAACAAAATAACCAAAATGTAACTAAGGGAGAGGAAAAAAGCCTCCTACGATAAAGCACAGACAACAGAATTTGCCAATCAAGAACATGAAATCAGCACGATTTATGACATAATAAGAAGCAAGAGCATCAGCTGAAATTTTTTTAGGAACAAACAAAAGAGCTGTTTTCTTCTCAAGACTCATTTTTTGAGGTGTGAAAACAAGAAGACCAAGCACCATACCATGTTCAAAAATAAAATCTAAGGAATTCCTTAATTCCTATAGAAAAAGATACTCTCTTACATCACAGTGAGAAGGAAGTAGCCACTTCATATTGACTTCTGACCTAATGGAAATCAGCTTGTGACAGGTTTTCATAAAGTAAACCGAAGTAACACTTGAATCCTCTTCACCAAATGTAATAAACAACAAACAACTCAAAAGTAACATCACTTGGACCCAGGGCATCAGTTCCTAGACATCAGAATAGAATAAAATAAGAGGAAATGATCGTTTTTCAACTTGCAAGCTAAACAGGAGCATATGGTACACCACATACAAGCAAAGTTATAGTTCTTCTTGATCTCTATATCTATGCACACAGCGGGTTGAGACGATGAGGCTCACTTTGTTCTCTACATCTTATTCTATTTCAAACTGATTTATAAAAGAGAAGGAAATAACAGATGGATACAATGGGGGTGACCTCATGCATTACTATAATAAATTATCACATGACATTCAGTACGTTTCCTTCACTTTCCTGCAACTTTTTAACTTAAATTTGCAAAACAGTAAAAAAAAAAAAAAGGACATCAGCAACTAAAATGGGGGGAAAAAAACCATCAAATGATGATCAGAATAGGTAACTAGTGAGGTCTACCCATTCATTGGATTTGATAAGGTCCATGACGGCCATATCTTCATGTTCAATCTGGGCCATCACGTCACTGTAACAGGGCAAGAATACAAGTATAAGCAACAAACTGCATACTATTTTGAGAGCTATATATTAAGAGATAATGTTTGAAAATCATTTAGTTAATTATCTGAATCATATAGTTATTCTCTGCCTATGCTCAATGAGCCAGGCCTCAGCATACCACTAACCATGATTGATTAAAACAACAAACACGTCACCTGGACAGATGCTTACTTAGAGAGAGAACACATAGACAGCATTTTCTGTTAAGTGGGCAGCCTTTTAATTTTATGGCAATCATAAACATAGCGAGACTAGTCTCATACTTGTCAGGTGGTAATAGATGCATACCCACTAACCATCATCGATTTGAAAATATAAACATGTCACTTGTACTGATTCTTATAGAGGGAGAAAAATGCATAAAACCGAGGTGTTTGCTTTCATGCCAATGGCGTAGGATGAGATGCAAAAGATTAGATCTAAACTTAAAATACACAAATAAATGGGGAAAAAATATAAGAAATATCAATTAAATGCATCCAAAGGCAAGAAAAACGATAGAATTGGACTTTAACTTTAAGCCTACAAAAAAGTCCTGAAATAACAATTGAAATATATCCTAAAGGACCGAAACTAGGAGCGAGAATGCAGAATACTTAATCCTATACTCTATCCAATATTTTCTCTTCATCCATCAGCATAGCACTATACAAATACATGTCACCATGCATTTTGCTACATTCTTATAAACACATATACATAACCAGTTCAACACACCGAGCATTTTTAGGATTGGACTTTAGTCGAACATCTTCGACGGGGCAATAATGCTTGAGCTTTTCAATATACTCGTCAACTATAAGCTGAACCCCTGCAGACCTCTTCTTTCCCACCGTTAGAATTCGAATCGGCAGCGCTCTCTGCAACGATAATCTCTTCAAAGAAATATACGACAAGAACAAAATCGATGATACTAAATAAATTCAAGATAGTACATTGTTTTGAAACTTGAAGAGTAATATGCAAGAATTTACCACTGATTGGCCCGCGTACTTGCATTGGTTACCTGACGGATGAACATTGAAATGACAAGTGGATAAAGGGTTGAAAAGCGTGAAAAAAATGGTGGAAAATTGAGGAAAGAGATTAACCTGGAGGAGGGGTGTAGTGGGTTTTGCTACTGGCGAAGAGGGTAAATCCCATAGCCCAGAAGCTTAATCGCACAGATTCAAGAAGCTTATAGATTAACTGTGTTTGATCAGCTGCTGAATCGCTCACATATGTGCAATCGCACGGATAAATAAAACTTTCCGCTTATCTGAGATTGAGCTACCGAATTGCTTACATAAAAATTCGAGCATATTCATGAGCAATCTTGAACCCAAGGAAATAAAAAAGGGTAAAATACTATTACCTCCCCTGAGCTTAGATGTAATTGCAAATTTTACCCTATGATTTCGTTGAATTACAAGTACCTCCTTATTCATGTCTTCTAGATTCTCCTACTCTTGAAGGAAAATTGATGATGTTAGAAAGAACGTATAAAAGTTCTGATTTATCCTTTGCTCGAATGTAAACAATTTTTTGTAGATTAAAGAATATCTACATGGGTCGGGCGAGTCTTATTCTTACTAATAGTTCTAAAGATTGAGAATTAAAAAAGGCATAGGAGTTTGATGTGAGGATTGAGAAAATATAAATTAAAAAATGTTTTTTTATTTTATTATTATTGATTGCGTTTTTCTCTTCTTTTGGCTAAAATCGTCACGCTAATGTCACATGTCGCAAGTTTCAATTTTCACATGCGCCGGGATTATGAAGTACTTCTATAAATCCCTGTGTGAGGGACACAGAGAAGCTTCGCGAAACGCCGGGATTACAAAAAGTCCGTCTCTGGAGCCCGGCGTTTGTTGAATCATTCTTCTTGGTGTCATCTTATTCCTGAAACAGGTATCGATTAATTTTCTCACTCTCAACTTTCATTCTTGTTTGTTTTTCCTGCGTAGAGGATGTGTGAAATTGTTTTGCCTGTACTCTTTTCTCAATTAAGATAATTGCTCTATGCGTTTGATGGTTTTTTTTTTCTTCTTTTATTTAGAAAAAAAAAATAATTGCTTCAGAAGTTTAGGCGTTCTTGTGTTATTTGTGATTTTGTTTTGTAAATCAAAAGTGTAAAATGCCAAAGTTGATTGAGCAATCCAATATTACCAAGTAAAGCCGAAGCCTTTTTTTAAGTGTCGATTGCCTTATTGGAGAAGCCCTTTTACAGTTATACACTTGTAGTAAGTACTGTCAGACATAAAGTGGGTTTTCCGTTATTAAAGAGGAAAATAAAGTGGATGAACTTGTAAGCTTACTTTCTGTACTCATTGGAGAAGTTGGCAGTATTGCAGAAAGTCTATGGTGTGCTCATAAATATTATGTTAACAAGAATAAGTTTAACCGATAATAGAGCTCTGAGTGAAGGGAAAATTTGTGGAAGATTAGAGATTTTCTTGAACAATGGATGGCATTCGGGGTCACTATGAAGAATGATTATTGGAGAAATGTTCTTTAAGTAGTGGAGTTCGAATTATTATTTTGTTTTGTTTTCCTTTTATCTATGGACTAAGTTGTTGGAAAAAAAAAAAGGTTGTTAATGGAACTACTTAGATCTGGTCAATTGAGATGGGATCTCCTGGCAAGATGGGGCACTTATGGTCTTGCAAAGTTGGACATACGTCAGCCTGATAGTAGTGGGGATGAGGCTAACTAATCTCTTGAATAATGTTATGTGCAAGCCCAAGAACTTGGGCAAGCCAAGCTCTGGCCTTGTTCCGAGAATATGCCAATTTAAACAAATTAAATAATCATAAATAGAAACATATCTACCTTTGGAGATTTTTGTTTTTTGCAAAGTTACACAGAGATTTTTTGCCAAGTTTATCACTTATGTCATTAACGACTTATGTAATCACGGGTGATACGTGTATAGCAAAACACCAGGTTCACGTCCCCAAATATGAATGAATATCTGAATGGTATGATTGTACAAATTTGTGATTATGTGTATCCGTGGATATGTGATATATAAGCAGATAATGAATTGTTTGTGTGTTGACAGATTGAAGAGAGTGTTCTATGAAAGATATGGATAAAGTGCTGTGCTGAGAAGAGAGATGCAATTCTTCCATGCATCTTCAAGAGTCAAATCATGAATAAGAAAGAGCAAATAAATTAAATAGTGAATAATATAGAACTTACTGAGGTGGTAGCTAGTTGCTAGAAACATGAAGAGGTAAAAGATATAAGGAATGGAGAAATTTAATCAGAGTAGAGATGGAAAGATTGAAATTTAGGCGACCTTTGAAGATTTTGTTGACTTTTCAATTACTGGACCCATTTTTTTAAAGAGCTCTATGGGTCTAAATTTTTCTACTTTAAATCCTTGGTAATTCCACCAAAATGTTAGCTTCCAAACTCATAAGTAGCCTAGAAAATGAAAAACCGTACACCCATTATATGTAAGTTAGAATGTTGAAAGTGCAACTACATTCACCTGAACTTTTACTACAACTTCTTCAACGCTTCAATAAATGTTCAAACCAGGTTAAACAAGTTCATTCCTTGTTAATTACACATGGTCACCTCCTCATTACAGATCTATGGATTAATACCCTCCTCTACAACACTCTCATCAGAACATACCTCAATCTTTCTAGACCCCACACCAGCCTCCTTCTCTTCATCCACATGCTTCATCATCGGGCCCCTCCCAATAGCCACACTTTCCCCTCTGTTCTTAAAGCCACTGCTTCTCTCTCACAATCATATAGCATTTCACCTGTGGGTTACTCCCTTAATGCACAATGTGTTAGAAGAGGCCTTCTAAATGACCCATTTGTCCAAACATCGTTTCTTTCTCTTTACTCACAAATTGGTGATATAAGGAGTGCATGTAAGATGTTTGATGAGATTCCTCAACCATGTATTGTTTCGTATAATGCGATGCTTGATGCTTTGGGCAAAAGTGGCAACATGGGTTTGGCCATTTCAATGTTCTTAAACATGCCCAAGAGAGATGTTTATTCATGGACAAGTGTTATCAATGGTTATGTGCGGAATGGGTGCTTTAGGGAGGCAATTAGTTTTTTCATGGAAATGATGGTGGATGAGGATGTCATCCGCGGCTTTTTAAGGCCGAATGAGGCTACCTTTGTAAGTGTCTTTTCTTCATGTGCGAGTGTGGATGATGGCTTTGCACTGTATCAAGGGAAGCAAATTCACGGATACATGGTTAGGAGTGAGAAGGAGTTGAGTGTTTTTATTGGGACGGCATTGATAGCATTTTATGGAAAAATGGGCTGCTTAAGTTATGCCTTTAAAGTGTTCAATGCTATGGCTGTGAAAAAGGTATGTACTTGGAATGCTATGATATGTTCACTAGCTTCAAATGGCAGGGAAAGTCAGGCCTTAGACATGTTCGAGATGATGAAGACCTTGGCATTGTGCCCAAATGAAGTTACTTTTGTAGGTGTCCTATCAGCTTGTGCTCGGACAAAACTTGTGGACTTGGGTCTGGAATTGTTTCAATCAATGTCACGTGACTTTGCCATTATACCCAGGATGGAACATTATGGATGTGTAGTTGATCTCTTAGGAAGAGCTGGCCTTTTGAAAGAGGCATATGAATTTGTGACAAGCATGCCTTTTGAAGCTGATGCCTCTGTCTTGGGTGCTCTTTTGGGTGCTTGTAGAGTTCATGGGCATGTTGATTTGGGAAATGAAGTAGGTAGACAGTTGCTTGAGTTGCAACCTGAGCATTGTGGACTATACGTGCTGTTGTCCAGCATTTATGCTGGGGCAGAGATATGGGATCATGCTGCTGCCTTGAGGAAAGCAATGGTGCATGCTGGAATTCAGAAAGTTCCAGCTTTTAGTATGGCAGATTGAAGGTAAAATATAGGGTCATTTTCGCCATGCTTTTCTGTGGGCATTTTCTTTTCAATTTCAGTAGATAACCTTGTATTGACAAGTTCTGCACCATCCACCTGCCCAATTTCCCCTTACTATGTCAATCTCTTGACTTTGCTGGCTTAGAAAAAGTAGTTTTTTCCATTATTAAATCTAAAGGGTGAAATATTTACAAAAAGATATTATGGACTTTTAAATCTGCAACCAATACTCTTCCACGAAAGGGGTGCGAGAGAAACCAAGAGTTTACTCAAATATTTGCGAATTCCAGAGCTTACAATGAAGGGAGGAATTATTTACCATACCAAATAATATCTCATAATTCTTGTAGATTTCTTTTAGTACTTTCTATACGAGTAAGGTTTTGTTTAAATATTTTACAAATCAATATTATCAGTTGTTAGTATTATTTCTATGTATGAATAACGACAGTTGCAAAAATAAGTACAAACCAACCATCAGCTTAATAAAGTTACAAATTCTATATTAGTATGTAATTAACTCCTATCCTTCCTAAATTAGGATGTGCTTGCCAGCCAAACACACAAATCTTTTTATTGAAAAAAAACTCAATTTGCAGAATAATGTTGAGTTTTTCTACAATCAAAATTTTATTTTTCATAATTTGGACCTAAGAAGCTCCTGGAATGTTGTCAAAACTCTCATGATAAGGGGAGATGTCAGCTTACGAAAATGTTGTTGCTGGGAAGCTGAGGCTGAAGGGCAAAGCTTTGGATGTGAGGGATGGTGGTATCAAAAAGAAAAAGAAGCATAAAGAGCGACATGTCTCATCATCTCGTGCTGTCGGACATGATCAATTGACAGGTTTGAAGCACATTCATATAAAAGGATTCTCATTCCTTTTTATTTCCTGCCTTGCATATATGCTGTCCCATAGTGACAACTTTTAAAACATCTATCTACTTCAATTGCCTTAAATTAGATAATGCACCTTGTTATGTTTCTGAGTCAGCATTTTTTCTTCATTTTTCAACATCAGTTATCGTTGTCTTCTCTCCCTTGTGCTCCATATATTACCTTTAGTATTTGATTGGTAATCTGGTGTATTATTTTCTTATTCACAATATGGAATTTGTTTTATTACCATACATCAGTTATAGTTGCCAATTTATTTTTATTCTATTGCTGCCTACCCTTTTCCTGCATGCACTCAATACTGAAAGTGTTCTTTGAAAAATACTTTGATATTTTTTAAAAAGTAAAGAAAATATTATCGTAATGCAGTTTGTCTGGGGAATTAGTTCTGTCAACTATTGACCTTGAAACAAGGTTTATAGTGCTTTGACAGTATACTTTCTTCTCCTTCTTTAGCCTTCCTTTCAACAGTTTTTTGTTTTGACATAATTCAACTGCGACATAGCTCTTGATACATAAGTTATGCTCTGTGAATTCATTAGTTAAGAGAAATTGCTTCAAGTGTGGGGTGGCAATTCCTCTCCTTTCCTTCCTTTCCTAGACTTCTAAGCTCGTTCATCAATTTGTATTGCAGATGGAAACAATGTGTTAGTAACAGATCTTACTAATATTGATTTAAATGGGACTAATATGCACAATGGAGGAGGATATGATCAGGATGACCGTCTCACTCCGGCAGAGAGGCGGTATCTGGAGAGGTGGCGGAAAATCGAGCTCCAAAGACTTGCCAAGACTGCTAAGAAATCTCACCGCGATCGCATTCAAGAATTTAACCAGTATTTGGCTAATCTGACTGAGCACTATGACATTCCCAAAGTGGGGCCTGGCTGATCATTTCACTTGTGGAACTCTTGTTCTTGCATTTTTTGTCCGTTCTCCTCACTTGAGGATGCATAATCTACTGTTGCATCTCAAAACTTTGTGGAGCTAATTTTCAGTGTTCTACATTTTCTTCTCTTTTACCCTGTAATTCACTTCCAACTCTCGTAGTTGTTGTTTTAATATATGGATAGAGGATGAATTCCATGTTTAGATGTCATATAGCTTGTTCACTTGGCCTTTTTGGTAGGAATATCTCTCTACTACTTTTCTTGATTTATGCCAGATGTGCGTGAACACTTCTCAGTTCTATCTGTAACACGAAGCAGCAAGACCTCATAAGTACTTTTTATACCAAGTTTTGACAATGGGATGCATGGGCAATCCGCAATGGGCGGGACGAACTGCAACACATTTAATCCACTGTCCACTATTTACTATTTACTACTGACCATTACATTATTTACAACACACCGAATCCACTATCCATTACTCCTGGTCCATCCTAGAATTTCACCTGATATATCAAGTGTTAGTCTCGGCCCGGTTCATTAAGATGCAAGTAACTAGATTTTCTCTCATTCATACACTTTGCTGTCTTCATTTAGTATTACGTAATCAAACCAAAATTTGGTACACACCAAATATCGAAAAATCAAATTAATTTGGTCATTATTGAATATTTTTCGATATTACAAAATACAATGCGATATTTGGGTAACTGAATTTCTTCAAATAAAAATAAAAATTATTTAAAAAATTAAATACTCAAACTTTAATTATATTTTTCAGTTTTTATTTTTATTTTTGATAAGTAAAAGAATTAAAAATAGTATAAAAATAAATAATAGACATAAAATATGTACAAAAACATTATAAAAATTGCAAGTTGTTTATCGATACAATTTGGCAAACCAAAATCAAAATCAAACCAAAACCGAACCAAATACCAAATTATCATAAAAATTAAAATCAAATACCAAACACAGTTCGATTTCCGTGTGCATTCAAATCGATTTGTGAACAGCTCTGGATGTTCAAAAGGAGACTGTCTTTTCATATCATACAGGGCACAACTGAACTTTTGGATTTCAACATCAATAATTTTTGAATATGAACAATGTACTCTATATGGCAGATGCAACTTGTCATGAAAATAAATGGTGCCTCAGGACATTGGTTTGCGTCTCTGAAATACAAACAGAGAACCTCTGGAACCCTTTCCTAGTCTGATCTTCTCGTCTATGTATGTGATCTGGAGTTTCACTTCACTCTCACCACCATATTTAAACTCCAGTCCTCCAACCTTGAGTTCAGGTGGCTCAAACACTACTTGTATCCATTTTTCATCCAGAGCCTTCAGTTTTCCTGCATACCAGATGATAGTTAACATTTCCACGGATTGTAATGATTAAATAAATCATACGTTACATCAGCTAAAAGGAGTAAAATGGGTTAATAGCACAGGCCTAATTAACAACTAAGAGATTGGCATGGCTCAGGATCAAATACAAGCTGTCATTGGAGAACAAATAGCTCATGAGAAATTTCTTATCTTCTGAACCTAAAATATCAGAAAATATTTATTTTTTATAATCACTAGGAACTGCATATAGTTCAACATCAAATATGTAAAACATAAACATGATTAACATTAAACCAGACAGCAGTTTTTTAGTGTCAACAAGTCAAAAGGCCAGATCAACAGGTTAAACTATGCTAAATGAACCCCATATCAACAGTAGATAAAGCTACAAAAACTTGGTGCAAATGCCGAGCAAACATGCCCATACAAAAGAATACAAGGGAAAAGCAAAAAAAAACACTAACACATGATCCTCAATTTCCATTTGTTGCTAACAGTAATCTGATGATTAATGAAGGAAAGGAGAAAAATTACCCTTCAATGAAACCTCTCCATCTAAGAAGCCCAGAAGAGAAAAGGATACCCGATTTCTCACAATATCAGGGGCTTCAACAGCCTGCATCATTTCCTTGGTTTTGAATACAAGCCGACCGAATGCACTCCGGTAGCCACCTCCTGGCGATGTAGGATTTGAACAATACAACACATCCCACTCTACATGCAAGGTTTAACAAAAGATTAGCATAGACCAGGATGGCTTTTTGGAACTCCATTAATTTTTGCAAAGACAAAATGCAATCAAATAGTTTTCATTTTGAGTATCAGTGAATCTTAGATTAGAAGAACTAGTGGGATCTTCACCTCCAAATATAAGAGGACACTTCACTGGCTCATCAACACAAAAACTTTGCAATTCATCAGCCACTTCAGCAACCTTTTGGTGTTCATCCCTTGTCAGCAGAACTCCTCTATCTGTTTGCACAACCTACTAAGTAATAAATCTCAGTTTTGCTTCTGGCAAAGGCATGGATGGGAACAACTTAAAACTAAGAACAACTATGGAAACAAGGCAAATACACCAAGCCATGGGAAGCCATGTAGGTGACAAACATATTGTTCAAGAACTCAGGAATGAGTTCTCCACACAGAGTGATAACTACGAAACCATTAGGAGATATAGAGTTTCAAAAGAAAATGATGACCGAGCACATAAGCTATTTTCAAAATGTGATAACTATAGAACATTAGGGGATACAGAGTTTCAAAAGAAGATTACGACAGCTTTAAAGTTATGATTTTCAAAATAATTAGCAAAATCAGCAGAACATGTAGGCGAAGATATGTGAAAGCAATCAATGCACTACCAAACCAGTGCATCTAAAAGAAGATATAATGCTTTCTACGCCCCTTAAATGGGATCGAGAACTTGCAATATTTCCATCAACGAAGTAAAGTATGCATAGCAATTGATGTAGTTTCTGATCACCACCTAAGAAATGTCCAGGTAATGCAAGAATGTTGACTGCCTACATTTTAAATCTGTGCAGGCAAATATACCATAAATAGGATCTAAAAGCAACTTTTCGTGTATGCTTCAACTCCAGTGACCTCTATGAATAAATGTCATCTGAAATATACCACTTTGCAAATTTTCAATTGGTCTAGAACAGGTTCAACGACAATTGGTGAATGCCAAGGTACTTATTATTTTCCCTTCCCCAAGATATCTTTAGTTTTCACTAAACTTAGAGTTAGGAACAAATAGAGATCATTGATAGGTTTTTATTACTCATCAGAGCACAAAAATGGATATATATTTATTTATTCCAATCAAATACTTACTGAGTAGAAAGGAATGAAATATGGGCTGTAACATGCAAAAACAAATTGGATTTCAATTTCAGTAAGTAAGCCAAAGATTGCAACTTTCAATCCCTCATTATTCACGTCCACCAATTCCCCCCTACCAAGCTCAGTAGCTGTATAAAAAGATGAACAGTTAAAGCAAGGGGACCTGCCCTTTATTCATATTGCTCTAGTCATACAGAACCCAAATACAATCTTCTCAAAGGAATACTCCATAAGACTTTAAACCAGAATCCCAAGCAAAGAAAGCAGAATTTCTAGTTGAGTGAAAAAAAAACTACCTTGGACAGAATGTTTTCCACCAAATCATCCGGCTTAGTTGGCACCGGAGTCACCGCCGACACCGAAGCATAGACACGGGAGGCGGAGGTGGATCGGTGGCGCCGTGGAAGCAAAAGGGTCTGGGGCAAATTCCTCGCCGAGGAAAATGGCAGAGGGAATTTAGCAAAAGCATTTGCAGTAGAAGAAGTGGCTACGCTAGCCATTTTCTACAAGTTTGGCAGTCGTAGTTTGTACTTTGTATACTATCGTCCATACTTTTCTTACGTGCAAGACGTGGAAATCTGTAGATGGGCCCACTATAATTTCATTTCATGGGCTGGATTGTGCCACGTATGAAGACACTAATTTAATGTATAAATTTCATTATCATGTTTTATTGGGCCTGGATTGGACCTTTCAATTGTGGGTTGGATGATACTCTAAGCCTGAGCCCAAAGTAGCCATACGCCGGCCTTCTGTCAGGATAACATAAGATCCTAAGGCCTCGTTTGGGATTGTGGAGGCTTGATCCATTATATAATCATGCAGGGTCAAATATATGGAAAATTTGATTTGAGCCCATGATAACAAATTGGTATTACACAATCCAACTTTTGAGCTTGGATCGAACAAAAAATGATTTTGCATCTATGCCCCGACATTGATCGAAAAATAGTCAATTTAACCCTCTATGCCCCTCCAATAATACGATTGCACCCATTAATCCACGTCTTACACAAGAAATCAAACCACCAAAACCCTAGCTTTTGGTAAGGTCTCTTCTTCGCTGCTACCTAGCATTTCTTTGTTGAAATCTCGCGGGAAAACCTTGTAAGGAACGATTTGTTTATTTGTATTTGAAGGGAACGAAGAAAAAATTGTGCTTTTCCTTTTGGTAAGGTTATCTTTGGTTTCATTTTTTTCAAGTTATTTTCCTTCTATTAAGATGAAAACGTGTTTGTCACTTATATTTTAAGAATAATATTTTTATTTTATTAAAATATCAATCATTCATTATAATATTTAAATACTCTTATATTCTATTATACCCCACTGACTACAATTACAATTAAAAATATCTCACATTAATTACAACAAAAACAATATTGACAAGTTTTAAGGATAATGTATAAATGTAAAACAGTTAGGACCATCCCATGGAAACATTTCTCGAGCTGTCAAAATGAGACTAAATTATTTTAATAAATATAATTCACATTTTATTTTCAACTCTTGAATTTAAATATTCCAGCTTTTCAATTGAGAGAGGAAAATAATCTTTTAACTTCTTCCAAGAGTCTTCCTTTTTTCCAAAAATAAAAAATAAAAATCCCAAAAAGGTTTAATTTCATCAATAAAATGTCTATGGCAATTATGATTTTAGTTATAAAACTGTGCACCAATTGCAAGGGAAGAGGGCAATTATTGATCAATTTCAAGTTTGTAGCATTAAACCAAGTTTTTCTATATATTCTCTTTTTATTATCCCGACTCATGTTTGATTGGATCATTTCATCATGTTATCCCCAATCTGAAAACTGAAAATGAAGACAATCTCATTATCTTCTTCGCCATTGTCGCTACATGGACTGATGAAGCAGCTACAGCTTCAAGATTGAGCAACAGAAATCTGAACCAACTGATTACATACCAAGTGTAGAAAGTACTTTAAATTACCACTGGAAGAGGAAATGTACTACAAGAGTACACCCCGCAAAAGCAGATTACTAATATGACATCAAACTTAACAGCTTTCATTTTCTTCAGGGCATTGATCAGACTGTGTAATGCTGTTGAATTGTATCAATGTCCAATCCTTTCAACTTCACGACGGATTCGACATGCCCCTTCAGTGTATGCAGCTCTCTCAGCCTGCATCACAAATTAAAGGTGATCTCAGTAATCTTTGACATATAGTATGCCATAGTTATACTCTGATACAACCATCGTCCTCCCGGATGGTTTATCGATCACTCGACTTTTCTTGGAGTTGGCATGAAGTTAAGAAGAGAATGCATACCTTGCAACCTCTGCCCGCCGTTTGGCTTGTTCTGCAATCTCGGAAAGCTCCCTGTAACTGCTTTTTTCGGCAAAAATGTTGCTGGTTTCCGGTGGTTGAAGACCGTGCAAAGTCCTCTGTGCTGCAGCCCACTGAGCTTCTCTCTCTTCTTTCCCATAGTTGGACTTGGTAGTAAAAGCAGTCTGTATAAACAAAGAGAATATATGATCAAATATTAAGGAATCCGAATCAGGCAATTCAACCACTGAAGCAGATTATTATGAAGGGAAATGTACCTTGTTCTCCAAAAGATTATCCCAGGCTTTTCCACTCAAAACGTAGCGAATGCAGAACTTTAGGATGTCAAGGGGAATATAAGTCACGATGCTGTAAAGCCAGATAACACCAGCCCAACCCCAACCACATCCTTTAATCTTTGCAAAACTCCAATTAGCATAAACAGCTATAAGGGTGGCAACCTGTCGCACAAGATTGGTTGATGTTAACTATGCATAAAAAGACATGCCTTTTGCTTGAAGGGGAGATGCAGGGTAAGTAGCATTTTCACAAGTTCCTTACCAGCTGAGCTATCAGGAAAGCACTCAGCAAGAACATTCCTGGGCGTTCAGCGTAGGACCAGCTTCGAGACCTTGTTACGAAAATGAGTGCCTGACTCACAATACTTACTTGCAGGTATAATGCTGCCATTATTTCCCGAGGATTATCTCTCAAAGATCTTACACCAAACTTGTCCTGCAGTGGCCAGAATAATTCAGAAAGAGATAAATACAGGACTCAAACAATAAAGAAATGACTAAAAGATAAAGAGAATTATAAACATATTCCAAGAGATATTATTTTGCATTAATTTAATTATATGGTGTCATTAAGGAATGCCATCCCCACCGAGAAGAAGTCAGTATCTTTCATGACCCAAAAGAATAATACTGTCCCTAGTGCCAAGTACCCTCCTAACACAACTCCAGTAGCAAAAATTTCTTTTAGTTTCCAGCTGTCTGGTACTGGAGATGGCTTCACTCGATCCTTGGAAATTGTCATGATGGTTCCTGGAGGTATGTGCAACATGTGAATCAAATATGTCGTATGGGGCAACGAGTTTGACAAAACCAAAATAAACACACAGTAACTAGAACTGTAAAAAAGTTGTACTCTTTTTATAATGATAGTTTTTGGAACTTATCTCACCATCATTTAAGATAGCGATGATTAGAACCATGAATGGAGCAAAATCGAATTTCCATATCAAAGCAATAAGCATGAATCCAAACTGCAGTTGACATATAAGAATAAATTGTTCAATTCTTATGATTAGAATAAGCTAGAGTTGAACATGAGGCTTTAAGTGTTTCTGGAACACTTACCACTATACGGATTGTAATTGAGACAGCATATATCTGGAAAAAGACAGTGAAATGATAGTGAACTCAGACAGTTCCAAAGAGGCTAAAGCTTGTAGTGACAAAAGATGGCTCACTCACAGTGTAATTTTTCATTCTCTGGAAAATAGCCCTGCTAGTAAGCACTGCACTTATTATGACGCTCAGCCCAGGTTCAGTTAAGACAATGTCAGATGCGCCTCTAGCAGCATCAGTTGCATCTGCAACAGCAATTCCAATATCTGCCTTCTTTAGAGCAGGAGCATCATTGACACCATCCCCTGTCATACCACAAATGTGCTTTCTTTCTTGCAATCTCTTCACGATTTCATACTTGTGCTCTACAATGCACAGAAAAAACATATCAAATCATGGATTATTTGTATTCATGTGTCATAAATTTTCTGTTGAAGCACGCCATTCAAGTCATTGTAAAGCACGCCAGAGAAGGGGGAGGAAAGGGAAAAATTATCTTTTCTGTTGAACCCCTCGCCTTCCTTTTCTTTCTTCTTCTTGTTAGGAAAATGAGGATACTTGGGTAACCAAATTGTAAGAACATATCTCACACACATCCAAGCAGAGAACACAATAAGAGTACACTGACCGGGAAATACTCCAGCAAAACCATCAGCCTTCTCAATCAACTCATCTACAGGAAGTGCTGCTATAGATTCATCTTTGTCTTGGCCAAGCAATGATGAAGATGGATACATGTTTGTTCCCATTCCAAGCCTGCGGCCTGTTTCCTTGGCTATGGCAAGCTGGTCACCTGAACAAGGAAGAAAGAAAGTTTAAAACAATAAGCAACTGGAAATTTAGTGATTAATATGATAATAGGAAGACGACTGAAACATAAGATTTCATTACCAGTGATCATCTTCACATTCACACCCAGATTCAAGGCTCTTTTGATTGTTTCCGCACTATCATGCCTAGGTGGATCAAACAAAGGCAACAAACCAACAAGTTGCCATGGTCCCCCAGGACCCTCTTTTATTTTCTCAGGAACTTCCTGCAAAAGATAATGAAAGACAACATGAAAAAATGACCATATGAAGAAATCAGAGGGAGACAACACATCCAGAATATATGTGAAAACCTGTCGGGCAACTCCTAAAGAACGAAGTCCACGTTCAGCAAACTTATCAATAACAGCGTGAACTTTTTTTCTGACATCTTCCTTGCTATTGCACAGTGCCAGTATCTATTCAGATGAAAGAAGTTAATAGCTATCACTTAAATTTGTTTCATATCCTGGACAATACCAAGTAGAGATGAAAAATCTTTTAAGGGTTTGGCATTTGAGCTATTCTTTTGGGATATAGAAACCACGTATACCTGCTCAGGGGCACCTTTGCTGGCACGATGCCAATTTCCATTGGAATCTATATAGGTTAATGCTGTCCTCTTATCCACAGGGTTGAAAGGTAGAAAATGCACCTCTCTTACACCAGCTCTTGCCTGTCAAATAAAAATAGAAGAAAACAGTAAAAAGTTTAGTTCTATATTTTACCTTCCCCCCACAGGACATTGTGAAGCACAAGAAACAATGTTCAAATTATAGATTAAATTTGAAAAACTAAATTTTTTATCCACATGTGGCATACCTCCTTTGGGTCAGCAAGCATCCCTACAATGGCAGCATCAATGGCATCCTGATTTTCAGTTCTTGAAGCCCTTGCTGCAAGCAAAATCACCTGCTCTTTATCTAATCCCTTCACAAAAACTTCTATGAGGCTTTTGTCAACAGTCAGCTTATTCAAGGTCAGCGTTCCTGTTTTGTCACTGCAGAGGACATCCATGCCTGCCATTTCCTCTATGGCCGTCATTCGTTTAGTGATTGCCCCCTGCTGAGAAAGTCTGTGGGAACCAATAGCCATAGTGACAGATAACACTGTTGGCATAGCAATTGGAATTCCACCAATTAGGAGAACCAGCAAATTGTCAATTCCATCCCTGTACTTCCGGTGCTGTATTGGGTACATGACTATGATCTCGATGATTATTCCAACAAAAATTGAGCAAATGCAAAAGTTTCCAATTGCAGTGAGAACCTTCTGAAAATGTCCAACTTGATTGGTGCTATCCACCAGATGAGCAGCCTTACCAAAGAAAGTATGAACACCAGTTGCTATGACAACAGCTTCAATTTCTCCCTGTTTACATGTTGAGCCAGAGAAAACTTCATCCGAAGGGTTCTTGGTGACAGGAAGGGACTCTCCCGTCAAGGCAGATTGGTCAACTTTTAAGGGATCACCCTCAAGAAGTCGAGCATCAGCAGGGATGATATCTCCCAGCTTTATGCTTATAATGTCTCCTGGAACAAGGATAGATGCATCTTGCTCACTCCATCGACCGTCTCTCAGAACCTACAATGTATATTGACGATCAAAACATAAATAAAAAGCACTTATATACTCCTGTGATTGATTTTTGGATTTTACTTTAGTAACTAACCTTGGTTTTGGGTGCAAGTCCAGCCATAAGAGCCGCAGCAGCGTTGCCAGCATTGTTTTCTTCGATGAAACTGATTGTGGAGTTGATGAACAATAAGGCAACAATACCAACAAAATCCTGCCAATCTGGGGGCCTCCCATCTCCATTTGCGAGGACTATAGCCATCAAAGCAGCAGCCTCCATAACCCATGACAAGGGGTTCCACATGAAGCCCAAAAACTTGAGAAGCTTGCTCTCCTGATGGGAATATCTAAAGCCATCACTACTGGTTTCATTTAAAATATAAATATTGAGGCAGAATTGAAGAAAAACAAGCCTATGTTCAGACCTTTTTCTCCTCCAATTTGTTTGGACCAAATATTTTCAGTCTGTTCTCTCCTTCCTCTGATGTTAGACCTTCTCTTGTACATTTTAACTGCTCAAACACTTCCTCAATAGGAATTCTTTCCTGTAAATTTGGCATTCAAATTGTTATCAAAATATACCCAACTTAAGCCATGACAGAGAATACAGAGAATGTCTTTTCATGCAAATATCCTGGATACCAGACAGAAATTGTGAAAGATATTTTCGTGAGTGCCCGGTGAAACTTAGTAGTATACCAGTCGGACTTAGTAATAAAGAAAGGCATAAAAAATTGACAGCATTCATCTGACCCTTTTAAACTAGTTTTACATGTATCTTCAGTAAGTGTTCTTGTGCTTCAAGTATTGCAAACTGTTTTTGACAATTCTTTCTCTCTTAACTGGTTCTCCTCTTCATTTTCTACTGTTATACTATTATATGCTCGACAACTAAAAAATATTCATCATTGGTTCTGTCGACAGGGAAGCATAGGCACAAAAAAAAATCTTCCATTGAATAACATCATTCTAAGTCAGCATCATCGAACAAGCTAAGAGTTATGAATAATATCTAAGAAATCTGTTTGTCAAGATTCATAACCATCAACATGATAGTACTTGCATTCAGAAAGTCATAAGTCATTTGGGCCAAAGATTTCTTTTTAGAGGGCATTGGTTTCTGTTTTATCTTAACCAACCAAGATAAGGGTTGATTATAAATTAAGTCCCTCTAAGCATAAATTGGAGCAGAGTTACTAAAATTTCAAAGAACTGAAAGGGAAGGAAAAAAAGTTGTTCTTTCTATGCATGAATTAGGCTTTTACATATGGTCATGTTATTTTCATGCATGAGGTGATGGTATACCACAGTGATATAAATCATTTTCTTCGACATTTTGAACTGTTGTTAAAGCACAGTAATTTGATCTAATTATCATATTTAAATTTCGTAATTGTGATGTAATAAACTTCTTCTCCAGTCAGTTTCTGCATACAGCCAAATTAAGCTCCTGTCTTCTCCTCTTTTGACTACCCAAAAAGTTCAAAAGCTCAATTGAGGTGAGGTTAGCATATGTAATCTGTTAGGTTGAAAAGTCCAACAGGATTCTTCTTCCTTATCACTGCAGTCTTAATCTCCAACATCACCTTCTCAACTGCCTTTGAAAAGACAAAAACTAGGTGGTGCCAATATGCATGTGACTTTACTAAAATAATGTGACTACTACATAAATAAATTTACCAAATATAAAGCTTAACCAATTAAATAGTGTCACAATAAAAAAAAAACATAATCAGCAAATCGATTATTGAAATTTCAAGAAAACCCTTTTACCTTTCCCTTTTTTGACGTAACAAAATCTCACACATATTGGTAGCATACTGACAAATATTACTAACAATTACGTATGTAAGAATCACAGTTGATGACAAATGCAAATATAATTTGTTACAATACAAAAAGAAACAAGGAAAAGTATTAATAAAACATTGTCCAGAATCATGGGTTGTAATTTTAGCTAGTAGCTACTAAATCTTTCTCAATGAAATAAATCAACATGTGACCCTAAAGCTAAAGATAGGAAATTTTCTAATCACTTATCCGACTGAGACTTTTTCCTATTCACAAGAAAAAGTAAAATATTCCACACGTGCCCCGAACCAACATTTTGCTTCGGATTTAAGCACAATATTGTTCAGAAAAAGAGGGTAAAAAGATCCAGTCTTTTCTTTTTTACAGTTGGTTACCATAGAATCCAACCAATTAGACCAAACACCCCAAAAATAATAAATAAGTAAATGAATAAGAAAATAGCAAATATAAATCTTGCTTGATCCAATAAATGAAACAAACAAAAAGAAAAATAAAAACGAATTCAGCCCCCCCTCCCCCCCCCCCCTCCTTACCATCCCACTTGCTCTACAGAGGACTATAAAATTTTTACCATAAAGTATATATATCTAAAGGTAACTCCTAATCAAGTCTCCTGCAGTAGTAAAAATTAATACACCAAAAACTTCTCTGGAATGTCTACCAGGTCGGTAGAATGAAAGGTGAAAAGGAAAAAATAGGCCTACATGTTTGCACGCACACACAAACACATGTGTGTGTTTGTGTTTTTAAAAGGAAAAGATGGGTCCAAGAAATATGAAAGCAAACCCTGTTAAAATTCACCCTTGCAACACTTGGACATACATACGAGGCATGAAGACATTAAAACATTACAACAACACAACCCATGCATCAAAACTTATAAAACCATGATTACATATATGGATGCAACTGTACAAAAAAATGCATCTTTGCATCGAGTGTGTCACCACAACTAAGTATATTATCGTACCCGTTTTCATTTTCAGGGCAAATAAAAAGAACGAAAAGGAAACGTATATACAAACCAAATCAACAGCTTCATTTTTTATCTCCTCAAGACTGATACCCTTGGTGCTGCCCATCTCGAAAGACTGAAAGGGAAGACAGGGAAGCTTATAACTCAGAAATCAACTCAAAGGGCTCGAAGAAGACGAAAAGCTAGTCAAGAATCATGTCATTTCTTGTATAGAAGAGGAAGAGAGAAACAGAGGAAAGAGAGATTATTTAGTGTGCGAAAACCAGAAAAAAGAGAAAAAAAAAAGTTTTCTTTGGTGGAATGGAAAAATGAAATGGGCTGCGCTACGAGTCTGTGGCTATATGGGGAGAGTCCCATATAAATCCGAGGATGGAAAAGAGGAAATATTCATTTATGTTTTTTTGTCTAGGGGTGGGGTCGTGGGACTGGGGGTTTGTTTTGTGTCATTGTTGTGTGTGTTTTGTATGTGTAAATGTACGTTTTGTGTGTGTGTGGGTGTGTGAATGTTACACAGGAAAATATCAGCCTCAGTGTTTGTGCATATGTGCTAGGTCTAGAAGGCCACGTGTGGGGCCAAATATTTGCACTTTATGCCCTTCGACCCTAGATGGGATGTGGATGATCTGTAATTTATTTCTAGGATCTCTTTACTTTTTTGGCTCTATTTACATATTATTACATTGATTTCTCTTCTTTTTTTCTTTTTTTTTTTACTTTTTTTAATTTACTTTGGAGGCTAAGGAAAATAATTTTGAGATTACAAGAAGATGTATAAGGGAAATGTTTTTTTCTTACTAGATTTAATCATAACTATAGTGAGTCATGACTTTGATTTTAATATAAAAAAAACAAAAAATATAATAAGGTACGACAAACTAATATATATTGATCTTTAATTGGAGATTTTGAAAATTATTAGGTTTTATTTATCTCAATTCAAATCTTAATTTCAATTACTTACATATCATTCAGAAAGTAGATGTAATCAAAATTTTCAAAAAACAATAAAAAATATGTCCTACGTGTTGAAAAGAGGCAAAAAAATTTAAATGAAATCTAATAAATGCAATAAGTTCTTGAAGCATTCTCAACTTAAAAGTAAAGTTAAGCTCTCAATTGCTAGAAAAATTTATTGAATTTGTCAAAAAATTCTTATTGACTGTCGAATGCTCTAAAAGTAGAAAGTCGGTTTTATATTTTGAGTTTAAGTCCCATTAAAACATAAATTTAATTGATTATAATACACGATTTTAAATTCCACCAAATATATGGATAATAATCTTTTTATGGTAATCATTCTTTTCTTCACCCATTTGGCCTTTTGTTTTTCTTGGGCCTTTACTATTAATATATCTTGAATTTAATTGTTGTGGTTCTATTCCATTTTAATTGCTTTACTAGCATAGGTTACTTTGATTTTTTTTTAAAGGAAAATTGAGACAACATTTTGATTGACTATGGTTGTCTTTTTCTTTAATTGTTAAAAAAATATGTAAAACTTACTATATATATATATATATTCTAATAATTGTTCAAATAAAGAGGTTCTAATTAAATTCTAGCAAACTCTATCCTTGAATTAAATTTCCTCTTTCTTGGACTCTTTTTCCCTTCCATATTATCTCATCTCTAACGCTATTTTTTGACCATTTATATCATAATGCTTGACATTTTAAAAGGTCTAAAGTGCCAACCATTTTCAATGTATGACAAATACTTTTGTGTTTTTTCAAAGGTGAGAACTTAGTACACAACTAAATCTAAATATACAAATTTGGGCAATTAAAATAAGTAATAGTGAGAAAATTAAATATGAGCACTTTCAAACATTTTCTAGTACTTTATGGACTCATAAGTCAAATTATTAAAAAACTAATCGTTACCCTAATTTTTATTTTTTTTTATCTTTTTTTTCTTAATTTTTCTGGTTGAGAGTGGCCAAGACACCACCAAAATATTCTTGAATTGGAAATATATATTGACTATAAAGAGAAAAATTACCTAAATTCCTAAATTTTGCTTAAAAATATAAGTTATTTCGTCCTTAAATCGTTAATTCTTTTTATATTCTTTGGCTTGATCTGAAAATTACTTCAAATATATCGAAGTAGGTTTAGATTCCATCTAATTAAAGATATCACCAACAAATACAAATAAAAAAACGAAAACAACGACCCTTATTCTTCTACGATTTGATCACAAAAACAATATTCTTAACATTATCACTTACTAAAAAACTTTCCCATAAAATCCAAAGATGGGTAGGGGGAGCACAACTTAGTGTTGCATGATTTGAGTATAAAGATGTAGTTGGATAAGTATTTCCTTGAAAAAGAAAAAAGGAAAGGATGGTTGGCAAGTAAAGAGGAAAAATTGGATGGCCTTAATTGCACAAAGGCCACAACCAAACAATTAAAAAAGACTACAAACTTTTGAATTTGGTTCACAACTTCACATGCAAGAAGGTATCGGCCTTATCTAATATGGTTTATCTTTTCATGTGATTTGCGAGTTATTGTACGAAAATGAAATTTACCTAATGCACACCTTCGAATAGTAACTACGGATTACTCGTATAAAAAAAAAAACTACAACAACTTCACATGCAGGAAACAATGGCCTCCTTATATATGCTTCTTTTCTTCATTTGGTATCATCTTTTTTCATCTCTTTTTTATGTCCCTATTTGAGAAAACAAAAAAAACAAAAAAATACAGAGTTGGAGAAGAAAGGAGGGAATCTTCAATGGCATATAAAAAATAATAATAATAATTTAGTTTTTCTCTACTTTTGTACAATTGTTTATTTATGTGAAACCTAATTTCACCTTTAGAGGCCAACTTTATGCAAAGATAAGAGTATAAATCCTGGATTGATTAGAGTATATAACTTTGTTCGCCTTTTGAATCGCGTAAGATTCACAAAAACTACACCTATAAAGTTCCATTGGGAAAAAAATAATTGTGATCGAGGCCACTTTTCAAGTACTAAAACAACATCTTCCAATAACTCAGGATCCAAATTAATTGCCAGTTCTGTGTAGTACTTCAGATTATGTGAACTTATTATATACATATATATATATACACACACACATATATATGTATATGTATGTGTGTGTGTGTGTGGAAATAAATACTTGATAGAGAATTCTGTAAAATTTAGGGGTACAACAAAATAACATTATAATAAAGATTATTTTACAGTTGAAAAAAATAATTATTAATGTACAAATTGTAATTAGCGAGCACAATCACAAGTCATCATCATGTAACCACACATAATCTATTATTGATGGTTGAGTTAATGTTTTATTAACTAATTAAACTTATGACTTGTGATTGCTACATTTCTTTTGAACTGACAAACAAAAAATCATGCTTTTCTTGACTCTTCCCCCCAACCTCCCACTACTTGATAGATTAGATTTTCCACTAAAATAATAATACATTAAAAGCTCAATTTTTTATTATTTTTTTCTCAAAGACATTATTATCTCTTCATGAGAGGCATGAGGCTTGACCTTTTTGGATCATGAACTTTAATTGCACTTTTTTGATGATTTTCACATGGAACTTACCATCTATCTATCTATCTATCTCAAGCATGTGAATATGTGACTACTTTTTCTTCACTAGAAAACCCTTTTCATTTCCAATCCCATCCATGATCTAACATTTACCTCTTTACCATAGGTTAATCTAAAATTTTGACTCTCATCTTCTGTTTGATACCAAGAAAAAGTTAAATGAGGAAAAATGGTACCAAAATTGGTTTTCTCTATGTTGATTCAAGTATTAAGACACATGTCATTGTGATGGCCACAGATATTGATAATAACTAAATGGGTCGAAGACTAAAAAGTAGGTTATTTATATATTTGAATAATGAAAATTCCGATCTTTGAACCTAAGCGAAAGACAATTTTAATATGATTTTATATCTCAATGGCAGATTGTTTGAAAATACGCATTCATTTTGAGCGAGAGATGTCAAACACAGCCATAAATTTGGTTATCTCAGTCGAGGGTCGCGTGAAATATTGAACCTTTGGACTTAGAATAATCAAGAAAGATTAGTGAAAAAGCTCAATTCAGTTTGGAATTTGAATAGTTGGATGCGTGCATGAATTTCTTACTGTACCCAAAAGTAAGCCCAAAGACTATGAACACTGGGAATCTAAATTGGAATTGAAGTGGTGCTGCAGTCAACTTCATGATCAGACATAAAAGTTGACTAATTTATCACTCTACTATAGAATGTGGCCATGAATGTTACCCATTCAACTTCAAGCTTGAGCGATTTACTTGAAAAACTGATTTGAGACCCGAAATATGATACATATTTGGCTAGATGGGATTATTCATTTCTTAAATTCTTCAATGCCTAAATTGCTTAAGTTAGTTCAAGATCAAGATAGATAATATCGTTTACAGCATGTAAATTTCACAAGAAGTACTAGTTACCTTATGTTGAGCTAGTGGGGGACTATTTATAGATTATCATACATGTGTGTAGTTCGTGAATGGAGACATATGTCATCATCTGAAGCGCGTTTTTATATCACATAAACAGAATAATCGATAGTGGTCATTTCAGGTAGAACCCGACCCGACTCGCGTAAAAATATATGAACCCTTGTTTGTTTGGTCATAATGCAGATTCTGAAGGGCAAAACTGGAAGAATTGGGTAAAACCATATTAGAAAGGAAAAGGGAAGATAAGGAGGGAATTTGATTGAATAATTAAAAGTAAAGGTCCTAAATTTTTTTACCTCTGAAAAAACTAGACCAAAGTAGAGCAAAGAAAAGGACTGTTAATGTAAATTAGAGAAATACATTTGAAGTTTGAGGGATTTCTTCATTTACTAATTAATTCTTTACTTAGTAAACGGAATTCAAAAAGTACCACTGGTGCAAAAAACTGGCTCATGAGACGTGTGAAATTTGGACAGCCAAAAAATTATTGCCAATGCTATTGATGACAGAAAGCACTAATTTTCTGTTGTAGCCGACTGTCAGTACAAGAAAATGATGCAAAATAGAACTAAAAAAGTGGCCTTTTTGAAAACTAGGCAGCATATTTTGTGTATTCATGTTCACTGGACTGAAATAGTGAACAAGTGGGAGATAAGCACTTTGGTTCTCCAACAAAAAGCATGGTCCATAACTAATTGGCGGCTGTGTTAACTCTCAAGTTTGAAGAGGAATCGTATTCCTCTGATCTTCATAAGTTTTATGATAAAATTTTGTGTATGTAATTTTCTACTATTGCTTCTAAAAATTATGATTGAGAATTAATTGTATTAAATTATTAGTTTAAATAAGATGACTCATTTTTGGTTCAAAAAGGTGAAAAATGAATGATAAATTGAAGAGGGGGAACATTTATTAAGTGGACTTTTGAGTCTTTAAATGCTCATACGTGTAAAATTCGAATATATTCAACGATATCAACAAGGAAATGAAAAGTAAAATACTAATATTATTAAAATGCGCCATTGGATTAATGAACACATCTCATATCCTTGAATCTTTCTTTTCTTTTGAGTTTTGGGTTTATTTATTAGTTTATGATAAGATAAAATGTCATAGAAGTGACTCTGATTAAGATTGAGTGACATGAGGAATATATGCCATGGAGCCATGGACCATATTCTTTTCTAGTACCAATAACCAGGACCATAGGCTTGCAATGGATGTCTGATTTTCTACAATGGTTTGTCTGAATTGCCACAACCACTCAACATGTATTCCACTGTAGGCTAGTCATTGTATCCTTTATCTTTATTCACTGGTCGATCAAAGTGACCCAAGTGTATTTCTCAAGCCAACCAATTTCTCCCTATGCGCACTATTTCATGTGCTCATGACTGGACTTTTGATTGATAATCAAGTAAATGAGTCCTTTAATTGGTTTAATTTTAGACTCATATATGTAGACTCAAAAGCCAAGGCTGTGATTAATATACGTCCCACATGATTGATCTTAAGTCATTGTCATTTAATTTGATTCTCACCATATATATCCTCAATATACTGGTCTTCCCGCCATATGCTGCAATCAATTATGATGTTCACCAAAGAATTGCCACCATACTTACGAAGTGCTTTACCTCTTGTTTACATTTCTTTGCTGCAATGAGCGAAAAAGGTGATTCATACACACCGCCACCTACTACAGATTCAGCATGACTAGACTAGTCCAAATAAGATTTTTGTTTTTGCAAAACAAAACAATAAACAAAATACGTCTTCTCCTCCGGAAAACCAAATTAAGCCTTAAGAGGCAAGCGGGGCGAGCATCTTGGTAGAAATGATCTCTGAAGAATGCACTCTCTACTACAAGTGTGTGTATGGCCAAATACAGTTTAGACAGAGTCCATTATAGAAGAGAATGGACAAATCTACTAATGAATTCAAAATTTTCTGGAGCCATCTTTTGACAAGTCTACTTGTTGCAATCCTATTGAGTGCCAATTTTTCCCAACCGAAAAACTTTGTTCTAGACAGCAAGTGAAAGGACCACGTGGCCCAAAAGTGTGAGCCTTTTATATAGTCATTGGCTTAGGTTTCAACCATTGATTCAGGACCAGTTGAGTCGGTTTGAGATCCGTTGGACTGCCGAACAGAATTGAATAGAATATCCTTGATGACCTAGAAGAGTGGGATAAACAAGGTACTGATCAGTCCAATGCAAAGCTTCTTTTTGGGCACAACTAAAAAATGCTAGAATTTTTAGTACTTATGATGCGAGAGAGGTTCAAATGCAATAGGAGAGAAGGCAGTTACAGTTACCTGTGACATCAAAACCATGAACCTGCTCCACGGTTATCTTTGCACTATCACGAGTAATCTTAGTGAGTTGAGATTCTTCCTGAAAAGGAGCAAATCCAGCATCCAGAGATAAAAATAAGAAGAACAACAGGAGTTTGGTGGCAGTAAAGCATTTTTTGCTTCCTAAATGATTAAGCAAATGCATGTACATGTCCATCTGACAAGAGATACTAATAGCTAGGAAAGATGATACAAAGTGAAATCATTGCTTGATACAAGCAAGCTAGAGTTTCAGCTAGGCTAAAGAGCTCTATCTCTGATGAGGAAAAGATTCGGAAGGTATAAACAAAAAGGCTAATCATGATTCCATTAAGATCACATACTCCGCATGCTTAGGATGGGCAATAACCTCACCCTAGAAATTCCACTTGAGACATCTTCTTAGTTGAATTACATAGAAATTACAACCTAGTTGTTAATGAACACATCAAATGGTAAAAGTCATTGTCATATGGAATGAAACCAATACTGCCTTAAAACAGTTCCCAATTCTTACTGGTGGGAGGAATATATTACAAATGTGATAACTAGTTCACTGAAAGTTTAGACCATGAAATTTTGAGAATGATAAATAGCCTGAAATCTAGTCCACATAAAGATTATTTCGGTTATTGCAAAATTATGTCTTGCACGTGCAGGTAAAGCTTTGATAAGGAATGCTAAATTTTCCTTCAATCAATTAAATGAGAAGAATCAGCAGTATTTAAGTAACAATGAGATTACCATCCTCCACACCAAGCAGCCACCCCCACCCCACCTCCACAGCAAAACCCCACCTCTCTTCCACCAAACTAGAAAAAGAATAGAAAAGGAGAGGAAGATGGCTGTTGTTACGGTTGTTTTTCTTGCATAAATTATCTGCAAAGCACCACAGCTTAAATTGCACTAGTAAAACATATATACATATATCTGAAGCACAAGTAACATCAAAGGAAAGTAACTAATCCCAAAACATAGTCATTTTTGCTGCCCTTTTTGCATTATTCCTGAGAATGTTTCCTTTCCTTCCACAGGTCATGCAATAATTAAAAGTCTCTGGTTGGCAAAGTCACAGTTTATATTAAACATCCACACCAAAAAGAGATAACTTCCAGTAATTTTCATAAAGAGTAACTTAACAAATAACAGGACAGTAATGGTCAATGGTCAGTTTGTTTTAAAGCCCTATTAGGCAAACAAAATTTATAAGAAAATGAAAAATACATTAACATAATACTATTGCCACAAAATGACTACCTACTTATTTGATAACAGTAATGTTTCTATTTCCTATAAAATCAATGATAAGATGGCAATTTCACCAAATAATCCCTAAAAAAACTGACGGTGCCACCTTATATCATTTCTATATATTGGATAGAGATATCTATAAATTGTAGCTAATTGCACCTAGTGAATTATGCAAAGAAGAAAATGATCAATTCCTTGTGATGAAAACTTTGGCGCCCAAGAAGTCCCTACGACCCACCACCTGATTAAAAAAGTAGTACTATGAAAAACTAGGACTAAATAAGATTTTCCTAAGAAGTTAGAGGCACTCTTTTGATCAATTCCTACCATCACATTTTTGGTGAACGTAACAGCTAATAAAGTATTACTGCAATGTTGGTTCCTTTATTGATAAGCTAACCATTTACTCGCAGTTGCACATACATGTCAATCAAATTTTCCAAAGTTGATAATAAATTTAAAGCTAAGTGTGAGTGTGTATCACAACCAAAGCAAACAAACGACAGACGGGAAGAGGAAACAAACAAGAAAAGTGAAATTCAAAACAGCTTCTTTCAACTGTGATAGGATGAAGAGTAGGTATGTGTGATGCGTATTCCAACAAGTGAAAATGCAACAAGTCTTAAAACATATTCACAAATGGGAAGAGTCAGATGCAGGTTTATGCCTTTTCAAAGTTGTTAAACCATTGATGTAACAAGAAAAGGATTCAAAAGAGTTTTCCAAATCTTGTGTTTGAAGACTTCAACAACACTGGAAAACTGACAGTGCATGACCCTATGATATATGCCAGCAACAACCATTAAATGAATGAAAACTGATATATGTCCACATGATGGAGTTTGTGAATGAAGAACTTGAAATCGAAAAAGATTTCTATTGCACAAAACATAAGCAACATAGGAAAGAAACAGCATACTCCAACTGAGACTCAGTGTTTTTTTCTGAGAAAAGCAAAATGTTGGGGCGAGAATAACTCACTGACCTCTTTCTTTGAGGAGCTGCTATCAAGGACCCAAAGCATGAATTAGCCAATTGATTTTCAGCATGCTCTATTTTCTCAGCTGCATGAAAAGTACAATAAAGTTGCATGGCACCACTATCTGAAGCTCCTGAATGCTGGCAAGAACTGAAAAAATGGGCTTGTTATGCCAACAAAAAAGGAAAAAACTTGCATAGTAAAAGTAAATTACCTAAGTCCGAGATTTAACCAGCAACATAGTCTCCATTACCAAGCAAAGGAGAAGATGAAAGGTTGTTCACCCAATACTTATTCCATAATAGATCCAAGAGATGACAATCAAGAGATGACTTGAAATATGTGATATTCAATGCATAATACTTTACACAAGAAGAAGTAACTAAATTGAGGAAATTCTGCAGAAAGAGCTTCTGAAATGTTTATAACAAATGTATACACACACACAGAGGCTCCTCCGGAGACTTGTAACCTTCAGGATACGTTCTGAAAGCACCAATCTCAACTTTTCCAACAGAAACAGTCCTTGTTGGATCAATAACAACTGCTAGAAAGGGCTCCTGGAATTGTTAGTTAAGCATTTGTGTGGAAACATCTATACTGGAAAGCCAACATCCATAACCAGGATGCGAATGGTACCACCCAACTACATTCTCCAAACGAATAGCACAACACCTATGAGAATAAATTCTAAGTTGAAAATATATAGATCCTCAATAATCACCAGAAGATTTAAACAAAAGATATTAATTTCTAAATACCGGGTTTAAGAAATTGAAATCATCAGAAAACCTAAATGCAAAAAAGGATTAACTATAACCTTTCAGATTAATATTGTTGTACTTCCAATAATTAGATAATTGCACTTTCAGATAGCTTACAGAAAGATAGGAAACGGATATGCAGCTTGTACAGCAAAAATCATACTTCATCAACAATATACTTTAGCAACTTGACCAAAGAAACCCTGCCCCTTTCCCTCTCCCCCGAATAAGAAGTTTTTGATGAGCACAACCAATCTATAGTACTTACAGACAAACAAATCTTATAATTGCCATATCCATGTTCACAGTCGTATTTTTCAATCATGTCCAACACTAAGTGTGAATATGTAAATCTTTCACATACAACCAAAAAAATTCTCTTCCATTATCAAACATTTAAAACGAAGCCACACAAACATGTTTTGAAAGAGTTCCCAATATCAATGGACACAAAAAGTTTGGCAAATCCCACATGAAAACAACCCAAAGATTTCCCTTTCATGACTGTCAACTAAGTAACAAAAGCACACTTGTGTTTGTCAATGTAAAACCCACACAGTTTCTGCACATGCAATCCGAAACTTTTCAACAAACATGAGTCTAAACCACTCCACACAAACATGCTTATACAAGCAAAGCACTTGCAAAGGATATTAGTATACCTTAGTTTCCATGTGCATATATTTATTGCAGTCATGCAATTGATATATTCACCTGCTCTAACAGTGGAAACCTGCCTCACTAGAACACCATAAACCCTAAACCATATAATTTTCAGGCCGTAACTGAATATTACCAATTCTACCACTGTGCACCCACTTCATCACATCGTCATAATTAAAATCATTCCCGATCATTGACATAATACCTGCAAATTCGACGCACACACATCAATAAACCTCCTCTAAACCATCCTCCCCTGACTACTTGTAACAGACACCATGCGCAAAAATCACCATATTAGATAGAATTTCATGACAACTCCTCCAAAAAACCAAAAAAAAAAAAAAAAAAAAAAAAGGGATATATCCTATATAAACAATGCTATTTCATCACCATTTCAATACAACACAATAATTTAAAGGTTCACTAAGCATAAAAGAAAAAAAAAATACCTGTTTGCTAGTTTGTGAATAATCCACTATGTACTCAAAAGCATCGGCCTGTGCGTTAACCCTAGTTTCAGTGCCTCAACGGGAGGGCAAAAGCGCCCATTACAATAATCGCACCCCCATCGGTCTTTCCCTGCATGAGTCCCATGACCTCAATTGTACCGCCGGAGCGAGCATGCACCACCATCTTGAGTAGTGCGACAGCGGAGATCCTCACGCGCTTGAAGTAGTGTGGGTCGTTCGCCCACGGTTTCTCCTGCTGGAACTTAGCCTGCGAGCCTCGTCGTAGAAGAAGATGACGTCCGACGCGGCGGAGGATGAGTCAGCGGTAGTGGTGGTCTCGGTGTTTGTGACGATGTCGTTCTCCAGCTCCCACGTTTCCTCGCAACCGCTGCCGAGGCAAAGGAATCCATGTGTTCAGGTACAGAGAGAATTCAGTAGAAAGCTAGAACCCCCTGAGTTTGCTCACAGTACACTGCTGAGGTATTTCCTGGGAGTTTGGGCAGAAGGGGTTATTATTTTATTTATCAGAAATTTAGTAGTATGGTAATGAATATAGTATTTTCGTTATTTTTAGTTTTCAAAGAATTAAAAATTAAGGCATTTAATTATGCAACCAAAATATACTTATAATAATAATAATAATAATAAATGTAAAAAAATAGAAAATATTTTCTTTTAAATCCCATTTGATTTTAAATTATATTTTTTAATTCTCTAGAAAAGTAACATTTCTTATTATTTCTTGAAATAATACCAATATAGAAATCTGAAAATGAACGGACATAGAAATGGGAAATCCTTTTGGCCAAAATTTATAAACTATTTAGATTCTCATTAATTTGCAAAGGATGACATGTCGCATTTTGGATCCAAGTCTTTGACCTTGAGAAGGGATTTTTTAAACTATTTTTTTTTTTTTTTTTGAAAGATCTAAGGAATTGAATTCTTTAACAATTCAAAATTATCAAAACTAGTTTCATAAATTCCCAATATAAATCCTTCAATCCAAATGCACTTTCAATATTAAATCAACCGATTAAAAATTCAGCTAAAAGTACCCAAAAAGGATGACAACAAATTATACACCTTAAGCTTCCAAAATTTCAACTATAATATTCAAAACAATGTTTTTTTAATAGAAAGATCAAATTCAACACTCCCTTACGGTGCTCCAACTTTTACAATGGTTATCAAATTAATCGAGGTAATAGTTCTGCACAATGTCCCGTTAAGTAAAGGTCAACATGGAAGTTTCAGGAAAAAATCACTGTCTATGAGAGTCATTTGTTCGCAAAAACCAACTGCTAATAAATTAACTCATTAATGATGTAATTTGGGGCCTACAATACGACAACTCAAACATAATCCTAAACCCGAAAAGTGGAACTTCCTACAGTAGTGTACAACATACTATGCACTAATGCACCCACTATATGGTATCCCTTCATTTACCTCTTCCTCTGCTTCTTCGGTTGTATTTACCTGATTTTCTTCCTTGTTGCTTCCCGGCCACGATATCAACCTTTTCCTTCGGAGATGGCTGAGCCATATCTAGTGATACTTCTTCGTATTGCATGCCCAAACTATTCTGAGAACCACTTGCAATGCTACCGGTTTCAGTTACAATAGGGACTTCCATGTAAGCTTCACTCAAAAGCTCACAATTACCTTCCACATTGATAATATTCACAGGCTTCTTCTCATTTACAGTATCTGCATTATGGTTTTCCTCAATATGTTGCTCGTAGTTTTGCCCCATAGCCACTCCTGCAGATAAACTGAACAACAGAAGCAAGTTTATTTGGAAGATATAGCACATATATGCTGAATAAATTCATTACATGAAGAGGAGGAATAGAAACCAAGCAAGAAATTGTTGCTGATTTCACCTGGCTTGAGATGATGAGAGACCATTTACAGTCTGTTTTCCGCCAAATTCAGTCACCTCAGTTGCCGGAGGTCCATTAATCTTACTTAAATGTGGATCTGTAAAAGAAAGAGTGAGATGAAGGCGGTACTTCTAATTTACAGTTGAAACTCTCTCTCTCTGAGATATACATATGTATATAGAAACACTAGCATAGGGGGAAGGGAGAGAACTAAAGCTTGCAAATGAATTACGAAAAAACAAAAACACAGCTCAGGAAAAACAAGTGAAAACAAACAAAAAATTTTTTGACTAAACCATCATTCATATATACAGGAGAGAGCACAACTATATGCACCTGTTATACAGTAGTTACTCAAGAGCAATGTATACATTTTTCAAAATGTCAATCTTTGATGTATAACAGTGGAAACAGGGCCAAGTACAGGAATTGGGAGAAGAGGAATAGAAAAGACTCTTCAAACAACCCTGGGACAAAAACCACCCTATTGAAGCTATGCTAGTGAACTACAAAAAGCATCTCTATGTTAAAGACCAATTCTCTTTTTCTTTTTCTTTTTTCTTTTTCTTTTTCTTTTTTTTTTTTTTAAATTTCAAAACACTTCTGCTTTTTCATCCTTTTTCCTTCCTCCCATCATAATTTACTGAGCTTTCCAGCCTCTTAAGCTTGCGTTCTTGCTTTAACTTAGCCCCTCTCTCTGCATCGTTGTTCTCCTTGTCACTCTCATACCATCTTCGAAAATCTGGCAGCCAATAAAAAGCTGCTTGTGGCAATAATAAAAGTCTTAATTTAGTCCCAAAAGATGCTAATATTTACCTTAGTTTTGAATCAATCACTACATAACTGAAAAAAAATACAAATTGAGCACATGAATGAGCAATAAATGAAGATAACAAGGGCCATATACAGCAATAGAATTTATTCAAATCACTCATACAAGCCAAATAATAGTAACAGATTGGTCCTGTACATTTACGAATGAATGGAAACCATGCTGGATGAAAAGAGTACACTAACAATATAGACGAATGATGTTCTGAGATGACTGCAGTCTAAGGAGAGGAGCAGGGACAGGGAAACATATGGTATATGAATTAGATCGAAGTACTGCATTCACGAAAACATATATCTGTCAGCTTATTGAAAACACTACAACATCCATCCTTATTTGTTTTGTCTGATGAGAGTTACACAACCCTGTCATACACGGGTCAGATGATATTTCCTCCATCAGACCCTTCTTCATGGAGAAGTGGAACACCAAATATGCATTTTAAATATCCCATCATCCCATGTGTTGTATAACCAAGTATAGGGTTATCATTATAGTTTCATTATCTCAATAACATATTCAGCTTTATAACTCATCAAGAACTCAACACAACATCCCATAAAAATATAAACCAACTAGGATAGAAGGGACAAAGGAAAGCCCAAGTACCAGAATGCTGCTGCTCAGCATGGTTGGGACTGGAAGGGTGAGGGAACTTCGATGCAGCACATTCACCATCCGCAACAGCTTCTGAATTCTGTAAAAATAATGAAATGTAGTCTAAGATGCTTAAGAATTGTAATGGGAAAATTTTCATGTACAGATGTATGTAGATACTATTTCCAGTTCCACATACTTGAGAGATGAATCAACAGCTACAAAAATAGACTTTGCTAATCAAGTACCTCAATATTTCTAGAAACAGAACTAGCTGGTTTGGATGACAGTGCTTGACTAGCATTACCATCTTGTCTTGACTCCAAAGCTGAAAAGGACAAATATGCCACTCAATGTTCTTTAGATACGCACATTTAAACCTATTCCACTAACTGAAATGAGAAATATTATCAACAGATGATTTTTCATATTTACCAAAAGTTGCATGAGGCTAACTGAACTTCTAGACGAGAGAAAAACCAACCTGCAAGGGCAGGATCAGAGCTCACTCCTGCATCTACCAATGCATCTATTGGCTTAGTTTTCCTTAAAGACTCTGGCTCAGTCGTTCTCTCTCCCATAGCACACACTACTTCACCAGCTCTTACAGACTCCACCCCAATTGGTGCAACTGAAAAAGATGATGGATTAATTTTAGCGGATGGAGTGCTCAGCATATCTTCTGTTGCCTTTGAGCGCACTCTCCGTAGTTCTTCCAGAATATTCCATGATCCAGAGGCGAGAGAATTTCGTTTCTGCACATTCCAATTACACAGCAAGATGAACAAGGATAAACTGTGAAAAAATCATGGTAACAAAGTAAAAGACAGGGCAAAAAAAAACACTACTTCTCAACATGCATAATATACCGATTTCTAGTTTGTTAAATTAATAGAATTTTATCTAAAAAGATTTCAATCATTTCTACAGTCAAAAACATTGGGATACATCATGTGCGGCAAGACAAACAAAAACATAAGACAGTATTGGAGACTTTTGTGTATAAACAAGAAGAATTCGGTTGCAAAATCCTCTGTGGGCTAATAATGTGCAATGAGAAATCATGAATCCCTCTGAAACAACACACCCTACATTTGGACTAAATTAACATTCAGTTGCATTCTTCAGCAAGAGTTTGTACAGACTTTTCACATAAAATTGTTCATCTTCTGTGAAGCAACCAAAATTTATTAAACCGCGCTGTGCAAGAAATATAGATGCAGAAGAGATATTGACATTGTATAACAGTTAAGAGGCAAAACACCACGAAAAATATTAGGCATGCAAAAGAAAAAAGGAAACAGTAGTAGAAGGCTAAATTGGTGGCGACTCAGAAGAGGGAACCACTTTGCTGACGCAGAAATGGGTGAATAACAAGAAACAATCAGAAATGAACCTTCGATGAAGACAAAGAATCATGGCCAACCGAATACAATGTTCCTTCTTTGGAAAGCTTCGTTGTTGTTGTCAAGGGGGTTCTTAACTCAACACTTCTTGTAGGGGATGCCCAAGGTGGCCTGTCCTTCATATAGGATCTGGCCACATCCACAGGAGAACCTCCTCTAGTTTCCACCTGCCTTAGGTAAAAATCAATGACATCAGATCACCTTATTCTTAGATCAAGATTTCTTTGTGAAGCTTCAAAACATTCCCAAACTCAAGAGGAAACAAAAGAACAAAAACCCACAAGGTAATTATCAAGGAGAGAATCCATATGGATTTGCAACAGGTAACAATGATATAACAAACAAAAGGAAAAAAAGAAACCATTGAAGCACAAAGGGTGAACACAAAATCGATCTCTATGTACAATAACAACAACAACAACAACAACAACAACAATAAGAAGAAGAAGAAGAAGAAGTTAAAGAATCATCACTAACATGTTCAAGCCCAGTCGAGTGAAGGTTACAGGTCCCATGAGCCAACTCTGTCACTGAACTTGACCCCACTTTCTTCTCTTGAAACCATTTTTTAGCTTCCTGAACGGCTTTATTGTATATATCAACATCTTCTGTTCATGAAGATGAGAACTGTATCAATGAATGGAAAAATCCACGATGGGATGATTGCCAGATTTCTTAAAAAGCAATACCATGGTCAACCGTCTTCCCAGGAGAGCCAGCAAGTAAACTTTTCTCCCCCGCTTCCATTGACCAGTCAATAACCCGTGAATTAAGAACTTTTATCAACCTATCACACTCTTCCCTGAAAAAAATTTGAAAATGAAAGGATAAATTGTAGATACGACAACAATAGGCAAGCTGGAAAAATCAACTTTTTCCATAGCACAAGTAATCTAATGACTGTAAAAATTTGCATCCTGAGTGCAAAACTGCAAATTAACACATGACCAATGAATGTCAATCACAATGTCCATGTACTGCATTAAAAATTCGTGTATCTATTCGTTAAGTTCAGACAATATCACTGAACATCATTTGATCAAAACAGATAAACACAACAGAGATCATCAAATACATATGCACAGTAAGAATTTCATGATCTTAAGAGCAAATAATTGAATTTTTAAAGAATGATCCACATTATTGGGAAATGAATCAGTTCACAGGGTAGTATTAATGACAATGATAAAAGCAAGAGCTGCAAAATGTTTCACAAGTTCCAAGTTTTATTGACCGATGAAGTTAAATTAAATAGTGTGATATAAAATATTGACAGAGACCAGAACCCAGAAAGTAACATAAGTTCAACTTAGCAACCACCATTCTCCTCACAAACAAGCTGGTGCAATTCTAGACATAAAAGAACATGATAGAGAGGAAAAAATAGTGATACATATAAAGAATAACAACCAGAAAATCAAGCAAGGCACATAAGGTCTGGTTATTACCTTGAAAAAGTCTCCTGCATAATAAGCCGCTCAATTATCCATTTGGTTTCACTCTTCCACACACTCAATTGAGACTCTTGCCCATATTGCATCATTGCTGATGAAGTCAAGTTTTTCTAACATATCAAAGAAGAAAGAGTCAAACATTTGATTGCCAAGAACAATTCTTAGGCCAAAACAACACAGTAATAGTGAGGAAAAGCATCTATTAAAAAACCAATTTCTTAGAAATTTCTTGTTCTAAAAAGATAGCAACTAAGCCAAATAAGATGAATCTGTTCACATTTTCCTTCCTCCAGCAAAGCTGTACTCAGAAAGAGTTACTTATGAATGTGCTCTCCCCAGTTAAATCACACCTTTCATCCTCTACATTTCAACAAATGGTAGCACAGATCTCCAATCTTTGGATTATGATTAGTTTTAAACTCAAAAGACATACTACTATACTTATCATACATCACAAATGCCGCAACTGATGTGGCATTCCAAAACCATATAAACCCATACAAGCTATTCCACCAAAATTTGGGTCCATAAATGAATTTATTGGCTGCAATGTCAGAGAAGATGTATACGACAATTGTTGCAAAAGATTTTTCTCCCGGAATAATGTCTCATAATACTAATATAATTTTGAATAGGTTCAGGATTCTTCTTGTTGTCTTAAGAATGAACTATAAATCTATAAATAACATGCATAATCAAAGGAAGATTGCCATCCTCCCTCAGGATTCAGTATTTCCCTTCCAGCAGTACTCTTCTTTTTTCTCTTCCGGCATAAGGCATAGTACACGCCCAAGAAAACACAATGAGTTCCAAAAGGTAGGAGATTCACCTAGGTAAATTTGATATCATTCTGGTATAATGATCATGAATAAAAATATGCAACAGCTTACCTCGTTTAACTTGTTAACTCCATTACACGGGATTTCATAGTGATTATCATTGTCAATATCATCCTCTGCCACACAAGAAGATGAAGAAAAAAGGAAAA
Organism: Paulownia fortunei; assembly: GCA_019321725.1. NCBI lineage: Eukaryota > Viridiplantae > Streptophyta > Magnoliopsida > Lamiales > Paulowniaceae > Paulownia > Paulownia fortunei. The sequence continues at coordinate 3,612,309 of CM033122.1, read as the reverse complement.
CAAAAGAAGAGAGGAAATTGTGTCAGTCAAATAATGTGCACAAAGAGACAACAAAGCGGGGTGAGTAAATATAAAGTGAATCATTGAAAGTTGCAGCATTCAGTACATAATCAACATAAATGCAAATCAAATACAGTTCAGAAGCAAGATTTGGAACCATGTGGCATGTAACTGATTATAATACTTGTCTGAGGCATTTGAAGTCATTAAACTAGACAATTGCATTTTACATAACTCGAAACGTAATTAAAGAATCTCGCAACTTTACCCTAACAATATAAGCTACTAAGAAGCGCTATTTCAAGCTTTTCACAAGCATTATACAAGTCTTGGTGGTAAAATCATTCTCAACATGCTGAAAAGAATAAGGTGGTACCAACAGTTTCTCTGAAAGGTAGTTTGGCATACATAAGTTATTATAGCAATATCTACAACCATGTATTAGCCCATCCATTAATGAATTGATGATAAAAGAGTTATGGATTATTACTAAACTTAGCTAGTATATTCTGCCTGAGTTCAACGAATTTCAGGTAATTACCCTAATAACTCAAAAAGTCCGACCTGTTGTCCAGGAAACTCATTTATTATGATAAATCCTGTAAAATTACCTTTTGATAGTGTACGAGACCCTAAATTTGAATTCTTCTAAGAGAAAAACTGATTCACTCTTCAAGTCTTTTCATAGAATTCCCTTCATTTCAACACTTACGACCACAAAGACATCTTCCAAGTAACTTCAATGTTCAGATGTTCTAATTTAATCTTAAACAGTGTCCTTTAATCCTGCCACTCATACATGGTAAACCATCACCTATTTGTCAAAGTGGCCATACCATTTCATATCCTTCTTCCTTTTTCTTTTTTCTTAATCATTTTGTTTTACAACTTCATCTCCTAACACATAACTCCACAATTGATATCTTAGAAACTAAATCAACAATATCATAGTCCTAACTCCTAACTTTCGAAAATAACAAGACCGCTGACCAGAAGAGGAGATACAGTATAATCAACCCCTTGTTAGATGGCTTTACCATAATAGCTTGTCTTCATCCATAAATTGAAATATGGTCATCCTAAGAGGCATATTCAACAAAATAATACCTTACCATATTTCTTTTGTATAGGATTTCTTTCCCATTAGCATTTATTTGACCTTGGAGGGCAATTGGGAATGAAATGAAATTGGAAATGGAATGATGATAGGAAATGAATGATATAAGTATACCATTTCCCACGCTTGTTATGTACAAGGAATGAAGAAAGAATGGAATTGTCATTCCATATTTGATTCTAATCCCATGATTGGTAGTTAGAAATGAATAGTAGGAATGGAATAAAATTATTTTTGATAACTAAATTACCATTCAATAGAAAAATTAACACATAAAATTACTTTATATTCTCTTTTATTATTGACTGGATTGAAATAAAGAATCGAAGAAGACGATGCAGAAAAATAAAATATTTTTTTGTATTGGATACAATAGGTCCGAGTAAAACTTGGACCGCCCCGAACCCGCCTCACTTTGGGCAAGTTTTGAAACCACAAATGGATCTCGAGACAGGTCTCAAATTTTAATTTTAAGACCCAAATCTGACATGAACCCAATACCTTAAAACGTTGCAAATATTTTTTATATATTATGTAAGTATTTATGTGATGAATATATACATATATATATATATATGAAAAAATATATGTATCCTATATATATACTTATAAAAAAATATAATAATAATACTCTTATAAAATAGTAATATAAAATTAATAAACAGTTGAATATATAATAAAATTATTTTTTAAAAATAAAAATATATATATATAAGTTAAGTAATAGTTATTTGTTGATAATACTATTCTCTCTATTTAGAAAGTTATGATGATATTATTTTTTTAAAAAATATTCTTTAATATTTTTAAATTTTTAAATTAGGCCTAATGGGTCCAACCTACTGACTATTGGGATTGGGGTGAGTTTGGATTGAGATTCATAAAAATATTGAGGGGTTGTGTTTTGGCAAACTCGACCCGTTGTCATTCCTAAATTTTTTTCAAACATTTTTGTTTAGTTTAAAATGATGATTTTGTCAAAAATAAATATAGATTCATTCCTGACTAATTGGGAATGACTAAACCTATGCTTTTAGGAATGGTGATCGTTTGAGAATGGGTATTCCCAACAGTAAATTATACCAATAATATATTTCAAAATGGATTTGAAAATACTCATTCCATTCCCACTTTATTCCTACATACCAATCATTGTCCATTTCATTCTCACTTCATTCCTGCATACCAACCATTCCAATATTTTGTCAAGCACTATCCCCCACACCCCGTCATGCCAAATTAACAATCAAGAAAAGGTATGAATAGAGAAAAATGACACATGGAAAGAAGAAAATTAAATAAAAGCTTAATTGGATCTCCCTCTTCCCATAATTCCGAACAGACAGTTCCATCTCTTTCTCACCCTTGGTCTGTGGTTTTATTAACATCAAATACTTGTTTTCTTCTCATTTGGCACAATTTTATTTTTTTTTCTGCTTTTTTACGCATGGAGGGTGTGTCTGCTTTTATAGTGTAACCAACAAGAAACAACTATTTCTATCAACGAAGCAATCCCGAACTAGGGCAAACTCTATATCACTGTGCAATCTTTACATTACAGTGTACATTAAACGACTTTGGCATCACATTTTCACTTGGTATATTTTTATTTTTCACACTCCTCGCTCTGCATCTTGCTTTCACATTTACTTTGACTTAGGTTACATCTACTTACGCCAAAGGCATGAGTACTTCAACTTCGAACCTAACAGACTCCTGAGAAGTGAGAAGATATGCGAAGTGTAACCGCATGCGCATTACGCATAAGCAAAGACTTAAAGATATGCGCAATAATCCGAAACAAAACGGTCATAACTATAACAGACGGAAAATAAAACAAAAAACACGTAAAAAAGGAAAAAGTGAACGAAGATGATTGCGTGCCTGAAGCGGAGTCCTCGTCTTCAGAAGAGGAGGACTCGGACTCGGACTCGGAGAAGATGGAGGAGAAGATTTTTCCGGCGCCCGAGGCGAGGGCCCGGGCGGAGGGAACAATAACGCTGGTAAACCAATTAGGGCTTTTTGGAGGAGGAGGCGGTAACGGTTGCGGAGGACGGTCGTATGGGGTGGCGGCGAGCCGCTGCTTCCGGCGATTTGTGACAATTATCCCGCCGGCGCCGGATCGAGAAGTCGCCATTTTGGGGAAAATGGGAAATTTGAAATGGAATGATTGAAATTCGTTTATTTCAGGTGTCTACTTGCTTCACTTATTATGAGGTTCGTTGCTTTTGATTCCCCTTCCTTTTTTGCCTCCTCTCTTGGTTTTCTTTTTACTTTTTTTTTTTTTTCATTGTATTTATTCATTTTTCTCATACTTGTTACGGTTGATAATTTTTTATTTTTTTTACCACCTCATATATTATTCGGCTAAAATTATTTCAAAATTTGATTTTCCGAAATTTCTACTATTAATAACTTATAATTGATACCATTAAGGTAAAAAAATATTCATTGATTTTCATTACTTTACAAAAATTATTTATTTGCTTAACTTTGATTTTGATTTCAATCAATATGCAGTGAACAAATTTTGCATCAGAAAAATCTATAGGTGGTTAAATTTTTATAGTTATAAGCAGATATGGTATTAGAACGAGTTTTCTGACCATAAGTTTGACCAAACTACATAATGTGTTTGTCAACCCTTATCCATACTCAATAGTCAATACCTAACTATACCCATAAATCTTATTTTAAATATTGGATTTGCATCATTCATTTTTTAAGAGTCTAATCTTTTATAAAATGAAATACATTGAGTATGGCATGAATATGCAAACACAAAAATCATTAAATTTAAAAATTTATACTCATAATTCGATTAGAACTTCTTTTAAAATAGTTCAATTTATAATTAAATATAATTTTTATATGATGAAAAATATTTAAATTAAAAAAGAAAGATATTGTAAACTATGACAATGTTGTTTGACAGATTCAAAGTCCTCGTGTTTGTGTTTGCCAAAATAAATCTAGCCAAGCAGCTAAAGAAAAGTCCAATATGGTTGAATGGATTTTCATATCAAAAGTCAATTGGTAATTCATTGGTCATTAGACTCGTTACAAAGTATTCAACTAAAGTGACTTTATTTTTGTTTTTGACCATAGTCTCGTATTTTTTATTTTATTTTTGTATTTGAAACAGCTATATCATTTTTTACAAAAAATTATAGATACCATAGTAAAAAAAAAATTATATTTGCTTTTTTTTTCATTTCTCTAAATTCAATATTAGCATTCAATCTCACAAATATAAATTTAAACCTAATGTGGCATCAAAATCAAATTTCATTGACAATTTAATTATTTCCCCGCACATTATCGAGTTTAGATTAACAACTAACATTTATTTTTGTGGGAGTGACACTTTTTCATCTTTTAAACTCTTTAAACTTATATATGTAAATATGGCTCACTTAATTCACTCCAAAATTACTGATCTGGTCATTAGATGAAACAAATATAATGTAGAACAACCAACCTAAACCTTTATATTAAAAATTAATTAAATATTAGATTAAGAATTCAAGAGAATGTAACAATAATACTGCCACATAAAATTTACCATTTTGCCCCTATTTTTGTTTGAATGATCAAACACTTTAGGGATAATGTCTTTTTTTCAAAGATCTTGATCCAATCCAAACTTGGACTAGGGATCCGAATGTCATGATTATTGGATCAAGTCATAATATGATTGAATCGCTGACCAAATAATGCCACCGTGACATTAGGTATGTACGGTGTATGAGTTGAATTTATTATATGAGTTGAATTTATTATATAAATCGCATTGCTTATATATCAGAAGATAATTGCTATTTTGATTTTTCAAGTTACAAATTGTTTATTACGATATCGACTTTCGATATTTCTAATAAAGGTTTTAGCAGGAGGCCATCCAAATAAACCACGTATACTTATGTCACATGTCATTCTTAAATTCTAAAATACTTTCATGTGAGATCTAGTGAATCTGATACAAGAGCGTCCTGATATCCTAAAACAAAAACAAATTCAACTCTTTACATTAAATTTGTTACATTAAATTTGTTTAAATGAAAGTTTCAATTAATTCAAACTCTAACAAATAGGAAAGTAAATCCACAAGGAAACTAATTCAGATTAAAACAAGTAAGCCTAATTAATATAGACAACAATTAATATATTTATTAATTATTAAATTATGATCTCTATTTCGTAGACTTGTCTTTTCATATATGTTTTTTTTTAAGAAGAGAAAAAAAAGTGTGTAAAATAGTACTTCTTCTTGTTGACTAAAACAAAATTAAATTAGACAAACTAAAATGAAAAGGCAAAAAAGTCCTCCACCCACCATCAAATTTCAACAGCTTTATAAAACAGACCCCCATCGGCACTAGTTTACTTTTCCATTCCCAGACTCTCTCTGTATTTTCAGAAGCGTTTAATTAACCAGGTTCCACTCCTTTTCTTCTCTCTGTACATATTTACATATACATACAAGCGCACCCATACGGTTCTTGAAGTATTTTCGGGTCATATCTCAAATGGGTTGGTTGACTTTTGGTAACACTGAATTGGATTGTTTGATTCTTTCATGATTACTTATCATATGCTTTTGATGTGAAATCTTTGTCTGAATATATTTTGGGTAATTGGTTTGATGCTGCTTTTAGCTCTGTATGGAGCTTTTGGAGTGAAAATTTATTCAACTTGTGTTGAATTTTTTTCCCATTTTTTTATGTGAATCATTGAGAAACGAGCACCCTTTAATTTGTATACTTTTTATTTACTGTAAAAGAAAGAACGATTTTGAGGAGACTTCATTTATTGTGATGTTCAGTGAAGCAAATTACTGATAATATAGTTGCCCCTGTTGAGCGGAAAACAAAAGGAAAAATAAAGCTATAAATTTTTTATATAAATGGGGTATGTTTAAAATATACTCCAATATGATTTGAGGAGATGGGAAAGTTTTTCTATGTCTTGATTCCTGGCAATAAATAAAACTTTAGTTGGATAAAAATACAAGGTTGTTAAATTAGGAAAATCAGTATGAATAATGTGTGGATTTTAAAAATTTCCTTGATGTTTATACTTTTAATTTTTTTCTTTAACTTATTAATTTCCCGAGTACTTGCTGCCGGTGGAGGTACTTTCTGAGTTTGTTGTTTGTTTTTGTGATGTGATGTCTTTCATTGCACTTAATTGAAAAAGTGATGGTACAACTGATCAGTAGTTGCATAAATATTTATGTAACAGAGACATGCTGTTGATATCTCGTGCATTATGGATCTGAAAATTTTAATATCTGCATGGACATTGGTCTAGATTTTATGTGTGCTTGCTTTATTTGCATGATGCATGTAGAGATTAAGGGGATCATCAGAAAGAAAAAACCAAAGTATAACTTGAATGAAGAAATAAAGGCAGAATAAGTATATTTCTCTGTGAGGGCCGGACTGGCTGTTCTAGTTATTGTTTTATTCTTTATGATTATATGGAATCATTAAAGAGAAAAAAGGGTTTACCAAGATCTGCTAATGTTCCACTGTATCACTTCCAGCATTTCAAACAATTCTGTATTATATTAAATGCATCCTATCCCCCTCTTTTTTTATGGTTACAACCTGCGTGGCTTGTCTACTATTCAATGGTCTGACTCTTATTTCTGGACCGAAAGTACTTGCTTCATGTTTACGGAAACTTGAATTTTCAGTCTCTATCTCTGAAACTTATGGTGGAAGAGAGCTCCAGACAAAATACAATTGCGATGGAGGAGATTCAGTTGTATATCAACTGGAATGATGTCATATGTCCCATATGCTTGGACTTTCCCCACAATGCTGTTCTCCTCCAATGCTCATCATATGGAAAAGGATGCCGGTCTTTTGTATGCGATACGGACCATTTGCATTCAAATTGTCTGGACCGCTTCAAACAAGCAAATGGAATGTCATCTGGTTCACAATCACCGAGTTCTGCTGAAAATCTACAATTTTTGGATTCAGGATCTGATAGCAAACCAGCTTGCCCCTTGTGTAGAGGAGAAGTTACTGGATGGATAGTGGTTGATAAGGCTCGTATGCATTTGGATGAGAAGAAACGTTGTTGTGAAGAGGAAAAATGCCAATATACAGGCACCTATATGGAGCTTCAGAAGCATGCACAGGTAGAGCATCCTCATGCTTGCCCTTCGAAAATTGATCCTGCACGGCAGCTTGATTGGGAAAATTTCCAGCAATCCTCTGAGATCATAGATGTTTTAAGCACTATCCATTCAGAAGTCCCTCGCGGGGTGGTTCTGGGTGATTATGTGATAGAATATGGGGATGATAACTCTGGAGATGATTTTGATGACTTCCCTGGGGATGACGGAAACTGGTGGACATCTTGCATATTATATCAGGTATTTGAAAATTTTAGGACATCTAGAAACAGAAGAAGATCAAGAGTCAGTGATTCCAGAAGAGGAAACCACCCGTTGAGTTATGATACTTCGAACTCAAACTCCGATGAGGGTTCTGTATCATCTGTAGAATATGCAGATTATAGAGCCGACGAGATTGATGACGAGTTTGTGAGTGCAAGGGGTCTATCTAGGGGAAGAGCTGGTCAACACAGGTGAACAAATGAACTGTGTGTGACTGTTACAACCCCCCAAACACCCCCCCCCCCCCCCCCCCCCACACACACACACACCCCAAACAAAATGATGCTTAGCTCATTCTTGTAGATCCAGGATTTATTATTTTTGCAAATTTTCCTTTCATTATACACACAAGTACAACCACCTTAACAAAAGAGAGGACGGAGGCATAATATTTGTGGTTGGGTTTTTTGGGTATTCTTCTAAAACATTGAATATATAACGCCACAAAAAAAAAAAAGAAAAAAAGAATTATGTAAGATTTACTACCTTACAGTATTATGAGTTTATGAGGGCTAATAACATGTCCTGTTGTCTTGATAAATACAATTTGATATTGCCATACATAATCATTGTGGTTAGATTTAGTTCAACTAGATGCTGAACTGATACCTTATGAGGTCACAGATTGGATTCCTATTCGACTTTTCGGGTCAAATTAACCATTTTTTGGAACAAAATTTTTGTATTCATAATTTCAATATTTTATGTGAAAAACTTTTATAAGTTGTAATCTTTCTTTGGACTTTCATGATACCAATGATTAAAATTAAAGATGTAAAAGGAAATACTAGTTCCAAAAATGGTTAATTCAATTGGTAATGGGTAGAGAAATGGATCTAAAATAAGCTAAATATATGATTACCAAGAGATTTTTGTATTTAACTGGACAGGCAAAATGTCTAATAATGTCTACATTGCTTGTAAGTTTCCTTTTCTTTTCCTTAAATTCACTGTGCTTGTTTTCTCACAGCTCTCGAAGGCGTCGCTCCCGCTTCTATGACAACTAGGTAAGCAGTGTCTATGGCACTCTGCATTGTCCTCTTTGCAATTTACTGTGAGATGAATCTGAGTTGTAGTAGTTGGTGTTTAATATCAAACCACTGGTAGGCATCACCTTTTCAACTTTTCTGAAGTTTCTATAGCAGATATCCTGGAGATGACCATGTCTTTACGTTTGTTCTTTTATTCATGTTACTTGGTTTATATACTCCTGGTAATCTCGTGTTAATTGTGCAACAGAATAGAATTTATTATAGCTGTGGAATGGAAAGGAAAGCTTACAGATCTCTGGTTCGGTGGAAAGTGGACAGTGGACACCAGTTCATGTTGGCACTGTTAAACATGTAAAATTCTCAGATTGACATAATCCATCAGATTGCCATTCCTTGTTAGTCACTTCCTTCTTTCTCTAAGTTATATTTTCGTTTTGGAGGAGTGTTCGTTGTTTGGAATTCAATGTGCTCTGCTGTTTAATGATTATTTGTTCTTACTTCCTGTTAATATTCTATTGGAAGACTCTTCCTTAGCTTCTTAGATGATCTGGTCGAATTCAACTATTGCTAGAACCTAATGTTGTCATTTCAATAGATTGGGAGTAGAAATAATGTATCATACACAATTTCATTTATTTGGCTCCATCAGAATTCCCAGAACAGCCCACAAAATGAAATTCTTCCTTCAATATTTCTCTAAATTTAGGTATTTGTCATGAAATATTAGCTATTTTTCGTCAGGTTATCTTGATGTTGATGCATGAGAAGATTGATACAGGACTTGTGCATGCATCACTATGCGTCTGTGTACATACAGTTGAGTGCAAGGATTAATAAACTTGCAAAAATCAGTTGAGTGCAAGAATTAATAAACTTGCAAAATTAGTGGAGTGTAAGCATTAATAAATCTTAGTGTTTGTCTTATAATTAAGTTAATAAGCCACTAATTATAATTGTTGTTAATGTGATGTCATTATGGCTGCAAAGGGGAATATGTTTGATATGTGTTTGATTTCATGGCATATTCCATTACAAGTGGGGTCTGGTAGTCTCATACCTCTTTCTGCATATATTGACCTTGCTTTTCTATCCTTTAGGGTTGAGATTTGAATATATTGGATAATTTTACATTTGTGAATATATTAATTTAGACTTGATTTGGTAATTATTTATACCACAGATACACTTAGATGTAATTATCCTTTAATAGGCAGTAAGCCAACAAGACAAAAATACTAATGTTAGCCCGCCCAAGTTTCCAAAAACATTTTACTGCGTTTGGTTTCATTTTCTTATTTTTAGGCCGAAGGGTGTTTTACACTTGTATTTTTCGAAAATTGTAATTTTATTCCCCCAATATAATATTTAATTAATCTTATAAAAATATTGACAAAATATAATTCCAAAATATCTATAGTTGAATCATAACAAAATAACATTAACAAAATAAAAAATATTTTTCAAAATATATTATATCTTTTTTACTAACAAAACTTTCAAACATATTTTTACTTTATGCACCTTGTCCAATCCCACTTTTCAGAATATGTTCTAAATGAAAACAAATAAAGTCCTAAGTCCCTTATTTTCAGGTTATTTTCATTCACACCCCTTGAACTTTTTGTACTTGCACCAAGCCCCTAGATTCTGCCTTTTTTTTTTTTTTCCTTCTTCTTCTTTTGTTAGCACACAGACCTTTTGCCAACATTCCATAGATTTCACAACACCCTTCGAGTGAATATATTAATGCATGATTTTGAATGTAGCAATAAGACACTTTGCATGTAACAATACGCACACATGCATAATAAAAAATTTACACCAATACAAAATTATAAATTTTATTTAACCCAAATAATTATCTATGGAGAAACCTACAAGAGGTAGCAAACGCTAATTATCAATAATGAAAAACGAATTTTCACTATTAAAGCCATTAATCAATTTACAAAAATTTGAAACACTAATAATCTCTCAACTTCAAAAATAAAAAAAATAAAAAAATAGGCCTTACAAATACGATGCAAGCTATTACAACTTCTAATTTACAAAAAGCCCAAAATTCCAACTTAAAAAGCCTTAATTCACCAAAAAAAATAATGAAAATGAAAAGTAAAGAAAAACTATATAGAATTTGTGTACTTTTAAGTCTATTAAGCCATATAAGTAGGGGTGTTAATCATTTATTACATTATACGATTCCGATCATACCATATCATATCGAATTAAAAAATAAATAAAATTGGTATGAGGCATTACCATCACAAATATTTTGGTATGTATTACTTTTATGAATTTCATATCGGTCCAAAACTATAAAGGACTATTTATTATAATTATATTGTTTAAGTTTTACCTAATGCTACATAATTATTAACTTGTTTTTCATGTCCAAGCACTAATATCACTAATAACCCAATGTGTTAAAGTCCATCAAGTTTAGCACTCAATAACTTTGACCTTAAAGTCTGACAATTAAATTAATAATTGATTTTCTCACACCAAAATTTTGCTCATCTCAATTCAATTTTATCTTTAAAAATTAGATAAAACCTTCATACTTTTCATCTTTCGTGCTTCAATATACACACTTTCCAACGTTAAGGACAGTACTTAGCCTAATTTATTTTTTGTATTTATCTTTTTGTTTATACTTTTTTTTCATGTTATTTTTAATTACTTTACTTATTTTCCTAACTACATAATATAGACACAATCGTATTTTATATATCAGACAAGTAAAACATTTAGTTTTGATTTTTTAGTTAAAAGTGTATTTTAATTGATAAGAAAGTATTGGATTACAGTTTAACCAAATATTCACATTATTTGAAAAATAGCGAAAAGGCAAAAGAATATATGAGAAAATGACTTTATGTTAACAGTTAAATATGTCATAATATCAGATCTTATTATTATTAACAACAAAATTATTACAAAAGTGAATTTGGATTGAGACTGTTATAAATACAACAGAATTTGAATTTGAATATTATATACTCAATAAAATCATAAAATCGCACTATACTATCACATGATGCCAAATATTATGGTACAACTGACAAAAAAAAATAAAAAATAAGATTTTAGTTTTAAACACCCAAATATCAGGACTCTTATTGTGTATGTTTCTACACACACACACAAAAAAAAAAAAAAAAATCGTAAAAATCGAATAATGTGCACCCTTGGCAGGAAAGTATAACCTGAAAACACCTGATTTTTTTTAAACTCAAAATTCTAATAGTACCGAGTCTAATTATAAGTTGAAATTCCAACCATAAAGATTTTTTGGGTTAATCATACATTTAACCCAAAAATTCTTCCTTTATTCTAACGTCCATTAATTATACCGACAATATATCTGAATTTTTCGCTTAGAAAAAGACCAACACTCTTCTCTCTCTGTTTATATCAAATGATAAAAAATTAAATGATTTGCATTGAGAAAATTATGAGTTCATCAAGATAATTTTAATCACAATTTTATTAAAAAAAATTGGGCATTAACATTACTGACAGGTAAGAGCGACATCTATATGAAAAAGGAAAGCGAAATTTGGTCGTCATGACATAGAACACCAACCTTTAGGCTGAGCAGTCCAAAACATGGGAGATTCAAGTAAATCATTAGTATTACACAGCAAAACTTTCAATACATTGACATCTCATATATATTGGCAATTGGTAAAATTACTTGTATTGTTCTCAGAACTTGTTCATAACTGTTCCCAAAAAAAAAAAGAAAAAGGGAAATTGCTGCAATATGAGATATAAACACAAATATTCTTTAAACATAAAGTTCAGTCAGAAAGCAACCCCAAGGACTAATATGGGACGTTATTGGGGAGGTTGCGTATGACATTACTCTTCATACCAATTTTAGAGCGCATGGCCTCAACACCAGACTTGTTCATTGCCTTAATTACTTTCATCCGGACTACATGCTCTCTTGACTGCACAGTTGCTAGACCCATGCTCCTATACCTGCAGATGAAAGACATTTTTCATAAAATTAAGTCCCACTTCAATGCACTCTGAGATTTAAATTCCCTGCTTTTTTTTTCTTTTGCATCCCAACTGCCGGCACCTACTCCCCACCCACCAAAACCACTGCAAAGGTTTCTATTCTTTGAATTGAAAAAAATTAGAATTCTCAATTTTCTACGACGTCTAAATGATAAAATATTTTCAGGAACAAGCAAATCAAAACGATTTTTGTCTCTATTTCCAGTTATTCTTTGATGTGATGAAATAGCTTCATCAAGATTATTCTTAGAAACATATCTTTGCTCTTGGTATTTTTGATTAGTTTTTTTCTTACTCTTATGAACCAACGAAATACCTATGGTTTGATACATAATAAATTGTCCATCTTTTTTTCCAGACAGGCGAATGGGTTCTATAAATAATACCCCTTTTTCATCAGTTATGCAAGAGTTAAATTTTTCTGAATCAGCATTATATCCAAACTCATTTCTCTCTTTTGAATCGAGGATATAGTAATTTTTCTTCGATCTATCAGTCTTAAGCAGGAGACAACATACCATGATATTATTGATCATTCTTTGATTCAAAGTATTGTCCCATCTCAATTGAAAAAGCAAATAACGTTTCAGGAAGAAATCTAGTTCTGCTTCTGTGTTGCTTTTGTATTGTTTTTTCTTTTTCCCTTTGTCATGTCTGATCTTGCAAAGGGTGAGGAGGGGTCCTTTTTTTGTGGCAGGGCGTCGGAGAGAGGGGGTGCTAATTGTGGAGGGGGGAGATACTGCAATATTCTTCTTTACGATGCATGAAATAAAAAGGGTTCCGTTCACATACCTAGAGGCTAATGCAGCAGTGATCGCACTATTTGCAGGCGACGGACGTGGTTTTTGGCGGTAATATCTCAAATATTCCCTAGAACCAAGCATTTTGGTCAATGTTGCACCATCATTTCTTTTGGTTATAATTAGCTCAGAGCCACCACCACCAAGTGTAACAGCATTCTGGATGTCATCAACTGCAACCAGTTGCTTCCCATCTGTGTCCACATAACTTTTAAACCAAAAACCAGAAAAAGGTTAGAAAACATTGGCCGCTATAATCACCTAGTAGGTATTTAATAAAAAAGCTGCAATAATTATCCTGTTAGATTACAAGAAAAAGCAAAAACAAAAACCTGCTGCTGTAATCATAAAACTCTTCTAGTTCTGCTTCCTCATCTTCACTTCCATCGCCATAGTGCACTTTGCAGTGACTTTTTGCCTTCATATGCTTCCGAACTGCCTCCAAACTACTGAAAGGATGGCATCTCTCATTGCAGTACAAACACATGAAATCCCTTTTAACCTAAGGAAGGAAACTGTAAGTCTGCAAATATAGGAAAGTACAATGAAAAAGAATATTTGAAGACCATGAAAGATGAGACACTATTATCCTTGCTGAGAAACATAATCTTGATACCAAAAATAAGTCATTACCTTGAGACCGAGATATGTAAGAAGACCTTTAGGATCCTTCAGATACTCAATATCAGGAATGAAGAACCCATGCTGCTTGTGCATGTGTACCATACAGCTCTCAATTGTATCATGCTCCAAATCACACATAAAGCAACAAGATGGATCTAAATCTTCAAAATCATCCTCACCATCCTCATCCTCATCCTCATCCTCATTCTCATCCATATCATCATTAGAAGGACTCTCATTAACCTTAAGTTGTCTCAATGAATCACTGGCTTCACCAAGTAAGTCTTCTTCAGGATCAACCTCTTCCCATTCACTCTCTTCACTTTCTTCATCTTCTTGCACCACATGATGCAAAGGCTCTCTCGGAACGCGGCGTGGAAGAGGCTTGATTATTGTACTCCCTTCATCTTTGCTGCTTGTTGCTTCAGAAGCCCGCATTAAGTGACTTTTAGATTGTAGATGCTGTGCATGGGCTTTAGAGCTTCTATATCCCTTGCCACAAAGGCCACAACTATACACCATGGGAGTTTCCTCTAACTTTCTTTTCTCCTCTGCAAGTGCAGATTGTTTAGCTAGGAAGAGTGTTTCAGTCACTCCTGGGACACCTGCAACCTGTACAAAAATAAAAAACAAATACAAAGCAATTACCTATAGGCAATTCAAGCAAAATAGGCATGATCAGAATTACTAATACTGAAGGAGTCTGACAAATCATCACGATAACAGTCCAAAACAATAACAAGAATGCAGGACAACTCCAATCTGTGAATATGCATAAAAGAGTTCTTCAAGCCCAACATCATGTAAGTCACATGTTAACTGAGCTTAATCAGTTTATCAGCAAGGTATAGTTCCCATATCAAATCACACCATATTATGTAATTAGTCAATTAGACCAGTGGACTTCCGACCCCCTCCCCAACCTGATAGGATAAGCTGAACAAGAGGGAACAACCAAAAATAAACTTCAACACTATGTATCCCCAACTAAACTGGTGAACTTCTACTATTTTTTTTTTCAAAAAGGCATTTGCCAATAGTCTATTAAGCAAGGAAACTCTTAACAGTAACATGCATGTACCACATAATTGGGACTTAGCTAGT
The DNA here is from genome assembly GCA_019321725.1 of Paulownia fortunei. Taxonomy (NCBI): domain Eukaryota; kingdom Viridiplantae; phylum Streptophyta; class Magnoliopsida; order Lamiales; family Paulowniaceae; genus Paulownia; species Paulownia fortunei. The sequence goes on along the minus strand of CM033122.1, from coordinate 3,597,228 downwards.
CTCTGGATACTCCTATAACACGTCTGACACTCCTCTGTTGATGTTCATCTTCCAAAATCAAGAAAATGAACAGCCTTTGATTTGAGAACTCGTCCAACAACTCATTTAAAACATCGTATCAACATCAAAGAGCACAATTTTCATTCACTTCCTTGTCTTATAATTAAGATATTATCCTACAATTTCTTAAACTTTGCTAAACACTTCGAAGATATCAATTTTACCCAGATAATTGTTCCTTGAATCACAAACCGCAGCCGCAAACTAATACTACTCCAATTATTTCAAAAGCCAAAAAAAAAAAAAGGACATCTGCAGCTCCTTAAAGCAAAAGTTAAATTTATTAACAGTAGTATAATTCCAGATGCGGAAAAACGGCCTCTTTCTCACATCCTCGGAATAATAAGAAAAAAGAATATAATAGCCCACCAAACAAAAACATAAAACATTACAAAAAGAAATCAGCGGATAAAAAGAAAGGGAAAAAAAGGGCACCTTGCGTTTGAGGTTGTAACGGTGCCATTCGGATTTGTAATGGAGCTTTTGTTCAACCTCGTCTACGAATTCTTTGTTGCACGCATTGCACGTCAATCCCGGCATCTCCTCTTCTCCTTTTCTGGGTTTCGTTTTCTTTGAGGCTTTCGAATGAAAAATCTGAGGGTTTTCCGCAGCCGCTTTGATGCCTTTTATAAATCCCTATTCTGTGTATATATAGTGGTCGACAAAAGAGACGCTGTCGTATCGGCTTGCGCAAGCCGATCGTCTGCTGTGCATACCTATTGAGGCAGGGTGGCGGATCTTTTGACCGACCCGGAATTCAAACGTAGAAGGGTAAGGAATGTAATTTTGAATTAATTAACCACTGACCCGAAAAAATAATATAAATTTTCATTTAACTACTTACATTTCAAGTAATGATCTGACCAATTATTTATAAACTAAATTAATTTTTTTAACTTCCACTTCGTTATACTTAAAAAATAAAAACTTGATTGAGTAATTTCAAGTAGAGTAGATCCACAGGCTTACAACCCTAAATCAACTAGTTCAACTCTAAAAAAATCATTTATCAACACTAAAAAAATAATTAATTTATCTAATTTTATTTATAAATCCTTATTATATTTCTTGAGAAATGTTATTAATTTCATCTATACATCAAGAAGGATACCAATAGTTAATCAGTACAATAAGTACTAGTATCTAACAATACCTACGCAATCAAATTTGAATAAATTAATATGAAATTGGAGAAATATGTACACTTTTGACTTTATTTAAATTCCATTCATTATTTTAAACCCCCTAACTTTGGCAATTGAAATGACCCACATTGGCACAATATTTTTAGCATTAGTTAGTGTTCAAAACCTTTGTCTTAAAAAAACCCTTGCATTTATCTTCCTCAAGATTGTGATTTAATCCTTAAGACATTTGTATTTCTCATTTGATTTAAGCAAGTAAAACGGTTTAGTAAAAAAAAAATTAAGAAGAATTATTCTAATTTTTCATTATTAGGAAAATCCACATGTTATTTGAAAAAAGAAAAAAAAAATTAACGAATTGAGAGTTTGCTAGGGCTGAACTTGGAGAAATTTTAGGCCCGATGTGGATCAAATTGAACATTTAACTTTAAAGCCCAAACCCAATCAAGCCCGGTCCATGGACAACCCTTACACTAACACCGGCTAATTAAGGGTGTTTATGGTTTTTTAAAATTATACAATACCAAGGCCACGTTTGGATTTATTGACATAATCGGTAAAATTAATCAAATATAGTAGGATTATAATATTGATGGATATTATAATATGTAGAAGTTTCATGTTTGGATTAAATAATTAAAATTTTAAAAAATTATGTAATTTTAATATTTTTGATTTGTGTTGAAGGATTATTTAGGATGGTACATAAAATGTCCGATCAATATACCACCAATATCAAGGGCATATATGAAAGATCTTTTTTGTTGGATCCAAACTCAAAACGCGGATTATGTAATATTGAAAATTGGATCAAGATAATTAGTCATTCAGTTGCATGATTATTGATCGAATTATGAACCCAAATTAAATTTCTCAAACTTTTGACCATGCATGGTTATATAATGGATGAAGCCCAATCTAGGTTCCCAAATGAGGCCCAATTGCATTGTACCATTATGAATTAAGTTATAATTATTTTACAGAAAAATCATATGCTATGAGACATTACTGTACTAAATATTTTTGTATGATATTGATTTTATGAATCATGGTATGCGTAAAAAATCTTATCGAACAGTTTATTATGTTAACAAATTATTATATTATTGTATAATACATAGGTTTCATAATTATTGACCTGCTTTCCATGTCCAACCTCTAATTTCACTTATAGCCAAGGCCCAAGGCCATAATTCACTCATAGTAAAAAATTTCAGACACTCAAAAATCGTGATCTTAAAATTGTGACAGTTAAAATAAGGATAATTTTTCATTTTTCTCCCCAAAACTCTACTCATTTCAATTCAATGGCATCTCCAAATATTAGATAAAATATTTATTTTATTTTTTTAATTTTCTTGCTTCAACGAATACACTTTACAATGGTTTAAACAGTACCCATAGGTTGAATTTGAATCCCCTTAGCCTAAGTTAGATTTTTTTTTTAATTATTTTATTTAATTTTCTAACAATAGAATATAGACACAATCTTGTTTTACATGTAAGATGGAAGTAAAATAATTTAATTTTGATTCCATTTTTAGTTAAAAGCATATTTTAATTGATACGAAAATATTGGATAACAATAGGCAGAAATTCCTCTTGGACCAAATATTTAAATTTTAATCTATGAACCAAATATTGAAATTACAACCAATGGAAATATTCGATTGTTGGGTCTAAAAAGAGAAAAATAATATCTGAATAAATGGCCGTTATGTTAATTGTTGAATAGGAAATATTTCACAACTTTATTATATCACTGAAAATTAATTTACAACATAATTGTTACAATAAGAATAAGAAGTGAATTTGGATTGAAACATTACATATACAATAAAACTGCAAAACCGCGGCATCCTAAACCATCCGCATACTGCACCTTATTGAAATCGCAGGATACCAGACATTATGGTACTGGTATATACAAGTATAATTTTTCTGAAAAAATAATAAAAACCAAACCGAGCTAACCAAACATTCAAAGTACAAAAAGAATACAAGAAAACGATAAATTTAGACAGCAAGCCAAAAAGGATTATGGAATAATTGAATTTGCATAAATGCAGCCAGTGAACATACATAAGTAACATAACATACAGTTTTCACAGATCAGCCTAGAGCTTGAATAGTTTGATCAACTGAGATATTTACATGGTGACAATTGGAAGGAAAAAAATAAAAAAAAAAGGTCAACAGAAGAAAGAAATTCAGGAAATGTAGTTTGTATACGCGAAACTTTTTTCACAAAGATGAAGAAGATTATTGTGATGGGGCTGCTGAAGCCTTGCAGATGGGGCACCAATTCTTGAGCTGCAACCACTGGTTTACGCATGCTACGTGATATCCGTGTTGGCATTCGACCAACTTTCCGATCTCGTCTCCAATTACATACTCCTCCTGAGAAAGATGCATGAATTCAGTCATTTTCTAGAACCAACAATTGACTGGAAATAAATGATGATGCTGATTGTGTGATGACATGCAAAAAAAGTAGAGATTGTGCCAAGTAAGAAACTCATTTGACATCTTTTTATTTGCAAATAATTCTCGATGTGAAAACACAGAGGCAAGGGCTAATCTTTGATTAGGAAAAAGAGCGGGTGAATTGGCTTATTCAAAGCTTTTAATCATCTGTTTCATATTAAGCTCTAAAATCAAGAACTAGCTGCTCTTTCCTTTTATTTTCTGATTATCATCATCAACGTCAATTTCAAGCTTAGGACTATTCGTGTCAATTTTCTTTTATTTTTCCTTTATCAATAGGGTTAATTACATTTAACTCCCATCTCAGACCAACTTCCCCCCTCATGCTAACTTAAAATTAAAAATATTGTCAAATTATCAACTTATTAAATGCCTATTATACATAGATATCTTGATAATGCTTATATATTTGGGAATGGGTGTATTTGTAAGGTACTAATGTTTTGCGGTTGATGGGATGTTTCATATTATATCCGTCATTAAATTTCATTTGCCCTAAAAACTCCAAAATATCTTAAATACAAATTTTAATAATATAGAGAGTATTCAGATCTTGGAAATGGGTTCTTGGAATTAAACTCAATCCCAAATTTTGTTATTTGTCTTAATTTAAAAAGACCCCACCCCCATAAAAGTCAACTCTCTTCCCCCACCCTCTTACTTCCCTCGCTCTCTAGCTAGTTCCCCCCTTACCAGTGTTGTCTCTTCCTTATCTCTCCTAAATGTTGCCTACCTTTTTTCTTTTTTTTTTTTGTCGAATCCTCCTCCCATCCTCGCACACCCTCTCCTTTCTCTCCCTAACCTTTGGCCTCTACTTCCTTCCTTCTTTTTCTCCCTCCCGTTCAGCAACTATATTTATGGAATAACTTTTCTTACATTTTGCTCATTTTTATTCATACGTCGTTATTTTCCATCCATAACAACTGAGAAGTTTGGTAAATGAGGTAACTCAGACAGAGAGTTTCTCTAGTTATGAAAAAAGAAGGGAAAAGTTGATAATTTAATTATTTCAGAAGCAACGTAATTGTAATTAACCCTTCTATCATTATATTGCTCACCACTTAGTCATTTGCGCACCCAAGATGTGATCAATCTTACATCTCTCCAACATTTTTCAATCTCAACCAAGCTTTCCAGGTACTGAATAAAGTTTGGTTGTTTTACAGTGTGCAGTTTTGTATCTTGGAAATCAAAGTGTGATCTCTCCACAAAATTGGTCCTCAAACGCACTTTCAGTGGACTACATTAATAATCAAGGATGTTTGGGTCACTGCCACAAGACCAATTCCAATTTTGATTTTTAATTGAAGTCGCATAAGAAAAATAATTACAGGAAAAGAGCAAAACCATAAGGGAATCAAGGCACAAAGCAGTCTGGACTTAGGAATCTCTAACAAAACCACATATCCACAGGTAAATGAAGATTAGACATGATCTTCAAAAGTTTCCTAAGAAATTTACTTCTAAAATCAGGATCCTAGAAATGGTGGATTTAATTTGCAATATACACAGCCATGTCAGACTCACTAACCAACTTCATCTTTAAAGAAATCTTCTTTTGCATTCCAGTTGACATGGCTGGTAAGTTTGTAATGAGCCAAGTTGTGGAATTGAAATTGCTCCATTTTATTCAGCAAAGAAATAGTATAGTTATAGAATTTCAGAGACTCTCATCAATTCCAAAGAAATAGTTGTCTTTCTTTACCCATTAGTTATTAATTTATTTCTTTTCCATTTTTTCTATTATTTTCTTCTTCTTCTTCTTCTTCTTCTTCATCTACATTTTTTTTTTTTTTGTGGGGTGATGTATATGGTTAAGCATGCAGAAATACAGTCGCCATGTGTATTAACAAAAATTGTAACCTGGCAAATACTGCATTTGATGTCATCTCCATCCTCGCCCGATCCTGTGATTTGTACTTTTGATGGGGTCGCCTGATATATGCTTCTCCTAAGGCACTTTGACAATGCCTCTTCTGAGAGTGCTGTGCTCACTGTACCCATCCTCTCTTCTAGAGCTAATAATTCCTGTCAAACATGAAGCATACTGGATGTCATAAAAAGGCTAAAGACTGCAGGAAAATGACACATATTACAAGGTTACCATCCATCAAAACAAAGACAGAATAAAAAAGAAAAACCAACCTCATATGACATGTTATCAATATTCAGTCTCATGTCTCGGTGTTGGTCATAGACGTTGAGACCACTGAGGAACAAACTAGTCTCCAGTGCAAGTACTTGCTGTGGATCGAGAAGAAAAGTTGAATACAAATTACAATTTGCAGACATTGTAGCAAACAAAGATAGAGTACCTCATTTGTCAGCTCTTCATCTTGTTCAATCCTCTCAAGAGCTAATAATACCTGCAAAGGAGAAGAGAATATGGCATACTATCATTAGTTCGGAAAACCCAACCCAACCTAGTTCAATTACAAACTCTCACTCTGCATACAAGAAAAGAACAGTGAACTTGCGCACATAAGAGGGTCAATACCTCAGCAATTCCATCCATGTTATACCGGCGCAACACGTCATGATTCATTAAATGTGTAAATCCATGTTCAGCAGAGGTGAAAGGCAATGCGGCAGATGGATTATCACCATTACTGCTAGAAAGACTAAAAGATCTTGAGCCACTTGCAGAAAACTGCCGTAATGAACTTCTGCCACCAACATTGGACGGTATTTCATTATCAGGAATTTGAGATACACTGACAGCAGGTTCTCTAACAGATGAACTGTTTCTTCCATTTTGTCGGTAGGAAAACCTCATTCTGGTGTTTACATTCCTTGACCTCCGAGTCCAAACAGAAGCAGCACCACTGCTATCCTCTTCAGAAACAGAACTACTACGTCTTGAATCAGAGATGGAGATACCACTAGTTGAAGGGGAGACATGCCTATCTATGGGTGATGCAGCAGTAGGCTTTCTCCTTCCACGAGACAAACTGCTTTCTCCTTCTAAACTTCCCTTTTTCATCACGTTCTTCCCAACAGACTCTGACTCTACTGGCGAACAAGTTGGTGGTACAACATCTGATATTGAATTGCATTTCAGATACCTGCTCCCATTGCTCCTATTAAATGGCCCTAGGGCAGAGCTTTTAGAAGCCGATGGAATAGTGGAAGCTGGCGGAGTGTTTTGGTTGTGCAACCCAGATTTATGATGAAATATTTTTCGAGGTCTAGCATTCGATGATACACTAGAACTCCCCACCGTTTCTGTCATAGTAACCTCTCCAGACTTCTTCATTGATTCTGACTCATATCCAGCTAGGCTACTTGATGAAGACATAAGCTCTGGAGCATCTGACTTGCTTGATATACTACTTTCTGATGGATCAAATTTCAATTGAGAACACAACTTTCTCTTGGAATCAACATACAACTTTTTTGCACTGGTCATTACAGAACTACTCCTAGAGGACTTCCCAGTTATTTCATTTCCATTTGAAGAGCGAAAAGAAGGCTTAGAACATTTGGCTTTGTCCGAGCTTCCAATTTTTGTATTTTGACTGCTCTTAATTCTTCCGCTGCATCCAATTCGGTTGCAAAATTGAGCATTCTGATCCCCTTCAGTGGCTGCATCTTTAAAAGCAACAGTATATGCTTTTCTGGGTGTCACAAGCCCGCCTGCACCTCTTTTACCAGAGCATCGATCCATGAATAGTTGTAGTGAGATCTATTTCTGTTTCAAAACAATAGGTTTTTTAGCCTTCAACCTTAATTGACATCCCTAATATAAATGGAGAAGACACTATGAAGTCATGAGATGGATAGTTGTCAAATGACGGATTTCCTGCTTTTTGCTGAACATAAACAAGAATAGCATTATTTAGAAAAAAGTGCCAAAAGATCATAAGGATTTTAAACTTGACTAGTCAATAGTACATAATATCGGAGCAAACTTGACATAGTTACAAAATCTAACGAGCTCATTTCGTCGAATGATGAAAGTGAATTATAAAGATGAAGTGCATAGAATCTTGCCATTTTGGAATAAAGTAGTAAATACATATAACTCAACATACCAAGACATCATCAAAAGATGTGACGCACACGTAGAAATCATCTAGTATCCAGAAATTCTTTATGCTATATCAACACGTGTAACATGTTGAGTGAGGCTCAAATATTAAACATCAAAAGACAGTTGTGCCAATAATCATTAGCAGTAAGAACCAATTTCATCATAGTTAATATTTTCACATCAATAGAAGTATGCCATAACTCAGACCAGAAAGATAACAGGGTTCAAGAGAACATCAACAGGGAGTCAACAACAAAAAACATAATAAGTAGATTCCTCCATGATCAAATAACCACAGACGTAACCCTATATGAATGATCATCATAAAATGAGGTCAGCCGGAACAAACACACGCACACACACATACATATATATATAAATATCTCAAAAAAAGGAAAAGAAGAGGCTCATATAGTCAAAGGATCTTTTTACATTTCAAAACTCCTTAAGACTTGTGGGTTTCCTTCTTTTTACTGTAACTGAGAAATTCTACAATATATTATTTGGTTGCTTCACACTTTTTATTGGTAGAGAAACACTTTATCAGAATCAAGTCACCACAAAGTTCAAGCAAAGATGACTCGGCACTCTCTTCTATAACAAACAATCTGCATGCGCTGGAACAGAAAAACAAAGTCCTGTATCCTATATAAGAATTATGTCACAAATAAAAAAAGAAAGAAAAATCCAGTATATCAAAGAAAAAGAAAGGATAATTAGAAAATAAATTAATACACAATCACACACGAAGAAAACCCAAGAATGTGGCTACTGAGCAAGAAAGCCACATTTTCGATGTAAGTAAGAGGTTGTCAATCAAGATTACAAGACTTTACCAACCTTAACTCTACTCCAATGCACACATCGAAAACAAGAATAAATTGAACAAGAAAGTCACTGACAAGAAAACCCATATCAAAAAATCAATCCTGGATTAAAAAAAAACACAACAAAAGAAATTCAAGAACGCTTAAAACAGGTACTATATTCCTATCAGAATTCTCAACAAGAGTCAAAATTTCAACAAGAATCAATCAAGAAACCAAGAAACATGAACTAATAATCCAAAAACACCCATCAGAAAACAGACCGATGACAATGAAGAAATCGAGAAGAAAGCTCAACCCCCTTGATCACAACGAATGATGAAAACCAGAGGCTTCAACTTGTTGTTCTTGTTTCTTTACCTTCTTCTTTTCCACGCTTTGTTTTTTTCTCTTTTACAATAAAAGAGAGAAAGAAAGTTCCAACCACTACAGGATACGAGAAGGGCTGGCCTTGTGTGTGAGAGAGAGAGAGAGAGACGTGGTGTCTTAAAATAAGTACACTGTGAACTATATCTATGTACGTGTGTATGTAAAAAGTATAATGTATACTGTATAATGTTAAAGATCCGAGGCTAATGGGAGACTGAGTTTTGGGAAGATAAGGAGAGTTGGCACTAATCATAAAACATAAACAAATCCTTAACAAACCTCTGCTGAATTGCCGTCCTGCCTTCCGTGTTTGTGAGCCGATTTCAGGCGTGCGATTCGCTTTCGAGATTGGACGGTCAAAGATTGGGGGCTGTTGGGCCGCCCAAGCTTTGGGTTGCGCCCACAGGGCCACAAGGGCTGTCAACGAGTCAGCTAGACTGTCAATTTCAATATATAAGTTAAATTCGAGTTGCGTACGAGTCTACGATTAATATTGATTATTATCATATATTTTGTACGTATAATAGCAAGGGTCAATTAAAGTTATTCGTTGGGTCAGTTTAAATTTAAATTAATTCTTCCTGTTCCATTTCGATGTGTTCTTTTGCTAACTTAATTATTAAATACATTTCATTAGTTACTAAAAAATATCCTTATAATGATATACTCGGACAAGTTTCGTTTGAGAAATAATTACAAAAAAATTTATTTTTTTCTTTAATAAGATTTACCTTAATCATAAATTCCCCTCAAACTCAAACTTTAAGCAAGTTATACAAATTCTAATTCGCTCTTATAGATGTTACATTCAATGATATATATCGGATGTACATCTCACAATATACTTACATGCACATATATATGAATATATTTAAAATATACGGTAAGATATACACCCATATATATAAATATATACAAAATATTTAGTGAAATACACACATGATATACATCATCGAATATATCATATGTTATAATTAATCAATTATGAAGTATGAACTAGAGCTTTTGACTTGACCAAAGTAATTGTGTGCCTAAACCCCAAATGACTCATCTACATTCACCACCTGAGTTGATCTCTCTAAAATTAGAATCTCCTTCCTTGTGAAACCCAACAAAACATTCTTGTACATCCCCAAACCCAATTGTGGAAAGTGAGAGGATGGTCTCATATTTGCTGGAAAGAAAGATGGGTTTTTTGTCCCCACAAATATAAAATAACCTAAAAACAACTATACCTTAATATATAAAAAGAACAAAATAATACTATCCATAATGGATGTCTACAATTTGCTCTTTTTTATTATTTTTTCTTTTTTCTTTTTGTGGACTAAACCCAATTACCAAACCCCACCACTAACCTCAAAGTGCAACACTTGGCCACCTCCCAACCCATTCAATTGCAGCCCTCTTTTCTTTTTTATTCTATTTCTATAACAATACATTGGTTTTATTTTCTTTTTATTATGTCCCCATCTTCCTTTTCTTTGATCATATCATTAGCCATTTTTGTGTTGATAGAACTCGGGTAGGTATTGGATTAATATATTTCCACAAGTATGTATGATTGGGCTTCACGAACTTTGGTCTGAGCTTACACGATAATTGACCCTTTTTAATTTCTTGATTAATTTAATTAATGGTACACCAACTTTCCGTGCACACGGGGTCCCATGATTAGCATCATGTTTTTGGTGGCTTCACTTTGGTTGTCTGTATTTTCCATTAAATAAATAAGTAGGAAATTTTGTACCAGCTATCTGGTTACATATTTGTTAGCCATTGATGGAAATATAACAATGTCGTGCTAAAAGTAAAATGTTTAAACATTATCAAATATGATTCAATAGTCTACAACTCTATTAAAAATACTTAGGTGGAATTCATATAAAATCATCGGCGAATGTTGTACTCGGTATATGAACAGAGATGAAGTTAGGGGCATATGACGGCAGTTCCACTCAACTTTATAAAAAATTTAAATTAATATGAATTTTATTATAAAATTATAAAATTATAAAATTTTATTTTTCTAGAAAAATTTAAAATACTTGTTTATCTATTATTTTTGAAAAAAAAAAAATCTTGCTCCAGTATCTCTTTTTTGGCTCTGTATCCCTGTATAGATTCCAGTCAAGTTCTTCATTTGGGATATTTAAAAGATAGTTGTTGCAGTATTTAAAATAAATTTATTGTGTCATTAACTCCTATACTAGATAACAAAAATGGAACAACCTATTATTAGATTTTACCACTTAAAAAACGTTATTGTGTTCCCTCTATCAATATCAAAGTTTTTTTTCAACCCTTAACAAAATATATATTTTAGATTTCATTTCTAAGCACTAAAACGCAGAAATATTTTTGATATGATTGTAGATATTAATAAACTGGAGGTCCTGATTCAATGTACACATATATAGTTACTTTGAAATGGTCAAAAATCCCTTTTTTAAATATAATAATTGGCATTTTTTTGAGAATATCCGAAGGGAAAACTCGAAAATAATTTCTGTGTGCTTCCCACGCCTATTTGCATCTTGGGCTGTCCACGATTTACGCTTTCATTCAACTAACCAATTGCCCAACTGCCAGAAAGCCTCTCTTTGGCAACCAGCTATTTTCTCCTTAACTTCATATATCAATCTTCGTTACAAAATTTGCTAGTTTTTTCTTGTTCTTCAACATTCAATGGAGAAGGCTTTCTTCTTTTGGCATTGTACAAGGTGCATATCACAACCCTTTTATGCATTTATTATTATCCATTTGTTTTGTGTTCTTATCTATCTATATCTATTTTCTCGATTTAATTTTAAAAGATTATTCAATTGGGATATTAAAATTGGACGTGTTTATTGAAATGGCAACGATTTGTTAGCTTGATGAATGACAATTATGCACATTCTTGATTGCTTGATCAATCATGTTAAAGTTCACATATATAGAATCTCGATTATTTTATGTAATATGGAGGAGAAAGAGGAGAAGAGGTTCGTATTTTGCATGTTTTTTTTTTTTTTTTTATATTTACAATGCTATATATTTAATTCTAAATTATATTTTATTTTATATGCTAAATTTTTTATGAATACAAGTCACATGTATCAAGAACGGTTTGATTAATAGCAAGACAACAAAAAAATATAGGCCCCTTTTGCTAGGCCATGTTAATCACCTATCAAGATATTATTGATTTTCTTACATACATGTAATAAGACATAATATGGATATGTAGTTCTTGAAAAATGTCATAATGCACCCAACATAATTCGTTATCTAATAGCAAGGACTCGAGTATTGTAGGTTCTTTTATCAATTGGAAAGAACCGTTATTTGACTACAGTTTATTTGTTTTTCTTGGCCGGCTATCAGTGAAAATTTTGATGAAACAATGTACAATTAAAATAAATAAATAAAAATCTTTAGGCGCGAATATCTTATTTATTTATTTTTTTTAAGAAAATTCAAGTCCATTGGAAAATTTCCTCACTGGTATAGCAATAATATTCCTAATTTGTGCCCTCAATATTGTATGATTAAAATGAATTATCCAAAAGTACTCCACCATAAAAACATCTTCCTTAAAAAAAACTTTCTTATTTCTTTTGTTTGTGTATTAGAATAACTGCATGTATAATTGCAAGTCTCCCAATTTATAGGTGTAGAAAGGTATGTAGTGTTTGAGAAGTGAATACTTAATGAGTTAATAAGTAGGCACATAGTGCATAAATATACTAAAAAAATGAATTACAAAATAATAAAAATAAGTCTCCACCAACATCATATATCACCATTAAAAATATTTAATTTTTAATATAAAAATATTCCAAACATGATAGAAGGTTGTGCTCGACAAAATTCTGTATTAAAATAAATAATTATATTACAGTACTGTTTACTTCATTTTTCAAAATTGTTTTTAAAATAGAAACAAGGGATGCATTTTGTGATATCCCAACTCCAGGGTGGAAGGTGTTGTTTATCCATTGTCATTTATTAACCAGAAAATTAAGAATCATGATAAGTTTTTACTTCTTTTAATTGCTTTCTTTTGTCTTCTGCTATGTTTGGATCAAAGAGAAAATGAGAAGGAAAAAGAAAACTCACAAGAAAAAAGGTGTAAAGTATTATTCAAAATGAAGAATATATATATATATATATATATATATATATATAATCGGGGAAAATTTTAAAAATAGAATATAGAAAACAAGTACCAGAAAGAAGAATTCTAAGAACCACACACATGTATTTTTCATGCATATATCTAATAACAATAGAGTATATTACATTCAGCTTTCTAAAATGCGAATTTTGGACATCTAATAGTATCCTTGGCATCTCTATCTTAGAATATGGGTTAATTACAAGTACTTATCGTGAAATTTGTCTAATATATCGGTACTTCGTAGAATATATACTAGCTTTAAAACCTGGCATGTATCGAATTTCACGGTTTTTAATTCATGAAAAACAAGACCCTCTGTCTGTCAATCTTGATCACACACATACAGGGACTGGCAGTGTTAATTTTGCAAGCATGTTTCCCCAATGGCAGGTATTAAGAACTGGTAGTTTATAGATGGCAACAAGAACAAGGACAGTGCCCCTGGGAAGGAGAAGAGGGGAACATCTCCTTCACAATTGCCCAACACAGGAACCACACAGCGCAGAAGAAGCCCCAACCCTTCCAAAACCAACTCTCCAGCTCGAAGCCATGAGTCAACTGCATCAGAAAAACGCATCCCAAACTATCTGAAGCCCACGGTTAGTTCAGGCCTCGATGTCTCTAAGCAACAGGGCAAGAAACCAGCTTCCAGCAGTGACAGTACCAACCACAAGCCCACTCTTGCAAGAAGAAGATCCTTTGACAAGCCTCCATCGCCTTCTCGAACGCAAATATCGCGCGTTTCGCCAAATCCCACTCTTCGATCTTCCTCATTTTCAGGGAAAACCATTACTTCACAGAAAGTGGTTCCAGATAAAAATTTGAAAGCACCTAAGGATGCTGGAAAACAGCATACCTTGTATGCTAGACCTGTAAATACAGCAAAGAAGAGCAGCATCTATATTAAGAAGCAAGAGACTGGAAGTGGTTCTTCAACAACAAAGGAACAAGTCAATAGCCCTCCTGAGAAAGTTGATAATCCCAATATACCTGATGTCCCAGAACCTGAAATGCAATCCAAAGATCAAGAACCTTCCATTGCTGAAGCTGAACAGACATATGAAAAGGAAGCCGAGGATTCACTGCTGGAAGATCAAGAACCAATAAATATTGAGCAAACTGAAGGAGAGAGCGACGATAAGGATGCCAAGATTGTGACTCTTGAGTCTTCTACAATTTCAGAAAACCAGGATGCCAAGATTGTGACTGTTGAGTCTCCTACAGTTTTAGAACACCAGGATGCCAAGATTGTGACTGTTGATTCTCCTACAGTTTTAGAACACAAGGATGCCAAGATTGCGACTGTTGAGTCTTCTACAGTTTCAGAACACCAGGATGTCTCTCTTGGTGTCAAGACAGAAAAGCCAGAAGACAAATCACACATTGAAGAGATAAGCAGCAAACAACAGGAAATAAAAGAAGACACTATCAATGAGATGAATAACATTAATACTGATGAAAGTGTTGCAGGTAATCCTAATGAAGAGGTTGAAGAGAAGGAAATAGAAGAAGAAGCAACAGCCTTGAACAAGAAAGAAGAAGCGGCTAGTGGCAGTGAAGCTCATGAGTCTAAGGAAACAGAAGTGCAAGAAGTAGTTGTGGAAGAGAAGCCAGAAAATGTAGCACCAAAAACACAAGTAGCACACGGGAAGAAGGATTCAGCAGTTTCCAACGATGTGATCGAGGAGACTGCAAACAAGCTTCGTGAACAGAGGAAGAACAAGGTGAAAGCACTTGCCGGGGCCTTTGAAACTGTCATATCCTTGCAGGAGCCTAAGTGATATTTCCAGAAATTAAAAAAAAGACTTATATTTATATAGGATGGTTTCCATGGAAAAGTTGGCAGATTCATATCACTTGAATTTTTTGTTTTCGTGGTTGATGACTTATTTTGCTTTCTTGTTATCACCTTTTTAGTTGTTGTCAGCATTAGTTATCTGTACAAAGACACTGGTAGATTTTGTACGAGAGAAAACACATTTGTATTTCATTTTTTAACTGATAATATTTACACATTCGGGGATTTTAAATTTCTAATTTTCATGTTTCTCCAAGCTGTGACCAAATCAACATAAAAGAAGAAACTTACCCAAACTATCCTCCAATTCCTATCGTTGAAATTTGTCGAAGCACCATTTTTTTCTTCTCTTTTTTCTCTTCTTTCTTTTTCTTTTCTCTTTTCCTTTCCTTTTCTGTTGTGAATGTGTGTGTGGTGTTTTAGCCGTGTGTTTTTATATGGTGTGTGATATTAACATTCTAATATAATATTATAACATACGCTTATCTAAAACATAAGCTATACACATGTATACATATATGTGTGTATATATATATTATGGTATTATTTTATTATACTACACACATATACTTATATCTATATATATTTCGTACATCCATACACACACACACACACACACACACATATATATATATATATATATATAATTAATACATAATATTTTGATATTTATTTGTAAACTCCCAAATTTATTTCTAGTAAGAATTTATACTCTCTTAATTAATTTGATAATGTCCTTATTTTCTTTTATTATTATTATTACTATCATAATTTTCTCCCTAATTAATTTATTTGCATAATTTATTCTACACTGATAAACACAACGATGCTACCTTTCACTTACGTGTATCGTAATGGTATCTAATAGTTGACACCTAAATTCTCGTATTTTAGTACCAACTCAACCAATTAGGTTAAAGAATCTGGAAACTAATATCAGTAACAACTTTAAAAGTTTAATTATTAAAATACCGTATAAAATATAATGCATTATGAAATATCAATTAAAATGCAAATGACATATATGTGGCATAAAATGCATGAACTATATTGGTCAGGTGAGTAGCGCGAGGCTTGAGTATTACAAAAATCATACATCATATGTAAATATGCATATCCCGAATTTAATGTGACTTTTGGTTTGTGTTTCTGATTTCTCATTTAATAAAATTAAATAACTAAAGATTTGCGATTATACCTTTAAAGCAATCTGGTTGATGAAGAGTAAGAAGGAATTTTGATTCCTCAAGTGTTGGGTTCGCGTGATCCCGAGGTATATACAACAGAAAATTTAAAAAAATTAAAAAAATTAAAAACATTATACCATAACAATTATAGCAATACCCCAAATCCGATGCAATTTCTAACGATTTTGCAATTTTCAATGGTTGTAGTAAAATAATTAAAGTTTCAATTTATACCTTTCTATGCACTTCAGTTATCATAGGCTATGAAGCAATTAAATGCTAGCTTTTTTTTCTGAATTTGGTTCACAAGGATCCAAACTTCTCCCTTCTAAAGTAGTCCATATTTTGAGCAAAAACACAAAATCAAAATTCTGCTAGCAATTCTGATTTCTTTTCTAATCTAGTTGATGGAGTGTGTATAGAAAATATTAATCTTTGTTATCAACTTGTGATAAAAGAATTAACACTTAAAGATTGAATTTTTTGAAGAAAAGGACGGATGAAGAAAACAATTTTCTTCTATTTTTTTCTATATGACCGAAAATTATAGGGATGGTTATTCATCCTTAAATTTTCACCCATGATGTATTTATAGGGCACAAAAAATTTCAAGAGTCCTACTTTTGGTATTTTGTGCCTCCTTTTGATTTATTGGAATATATTTTGATTCATCCAAACTTCTTTCAATTTTATCTCTTTCATATCTTCCAAATATATTCAAGATTATCCAAGTTTTCCAAACTCTTGACTTTCATCCATTTTCAATCACTTTCATGGGTCTTTCCCAATAGACCTTTTTGAATTGAGCTTGAACTTAAAAATAAATCCCACAACTAATCTAATTAATTATCTTACCTAAATTAATTAATTGCATTTAGCCCATCTAATCAAATTAGACCCAATTAAATAATTCAATTATTTAATTAAGTAAAATAATTTAACAATTAAATTAATTTATAGACTATACAATTAATTTGATCCAATCAAATAATTATTCCATTCCAATTGGGCTCCTTAATCTTTATTAGGTCCAATTAAATAATCTAATTATTTAATTGAATAATTAATTCAACTCCTTGAATTAATTTAAGTCCTAATTAATTAATCTCTATTAATTAATTGCATCCAACCCTTTGGATCAATTCCTAAATTAGAAATGTTCCATCTCAAATTGTGTATGACCTTTTAGGTTCACAACTAAACTATTAGTTGACTTGTAACATTTACAACTTATGCATAATAATAATTATTCTGATTAATTAATATAATTAATTAGTCCATTTGAAATTAACTCCTTAATTTTAAGAACCTCACAAGTCATGGGAAACACGTAACAAGTGTATCATGACTACCTAAACTTAGGTGAAATAGCGAGTGAACCTATTTCAATTACGAATGTCATACACGTAAGGTCTTTCCATCAACTAATCTCCCAATTAAGTTTAGGGCATGGATCAATAGTCGAAATCCTAATTGCTCAATAACTATGATTCCATTTCAAGTTTCAATGACTCATGACGAATTATTAGAAAACCCCCATCTAACATTCATCCTGCCTTGGCCAAGGACTTCTGAATCATGAACTATGAAAACATAGGAGATTCACTTATTCTACCAAACAAGTGACGGATCCTTTATTAACCTTTCATTAACCTCCATACATATCAATGCAATATTCAATGTATTCATTTTGTGATTGTCAGGCAATTAGAAGATATATCAAAATAAAACACAACGTGCATAAGGCTACCATGATGTCTCAAATCAAAAGACAAATCATGTACCATCGTAACATGGAATTTCTTATTTCGACAAACAAGTTTTCAATTAAGAAATTTCAGTGGGCTTGTTCAGTGTACTTGTTCCTTAACAAGCACCCACATAAACTAGCATAACTACGCCAATTTTCATGGAGCAAAACATCCTCCTTATATGAGCATGCATCGTATGCGCGAGTCTATTGGCCTATTCAATGTCCCATCTCAAAAATCCCTTGACTCGGAACTAATTTAAGACTAAAGCTATAAAGACATATTTCATGATCACCATCAAATGCGTGACCATGCCCCATAGCTAAGTTTGGTTTATGAACTTTATCTAATTACAAGAAGCAATTAAAGATAAAGAAATTTATTTTTTTATTAATATGATTTGAAAAAGATTATTTTTACAAATACAAAGAGTATAAAGGATGCACAATCTAATTGACACGCCTGACACTACTCTAACATCAAGCTCCTCTCGAACAATTTTGATGGCCTCTGAAAACGTTCACCAAAGACTCCAAGTGTAGTCCCTCTAATGGTATCCACACTTTCGAGTAGATCCACAATTTCAAATCCTTGCTAGTGAATTTAAACTTCTTATTTCTAAATCTATTTGAAAGTGAAGATTAATTCTTAAATCAACAAGTGATGGAAATATTAACATTTTAATCAAAAAGGATGAAACCTTTTGATGGAGTATTTTTTCTTGAATCCAGAAAATAGAATACAAAAAAAAAATGAGAAGAGGAGAGGAGGCCAAAAATTCTAGCTCTCTTGCTTGTAGTTTTTGGCCCCTACATTGTGTATTTATATATACAATGTAGTCTTGACCTTACCCCATTAGGTCTTCAATTCTTGCCCCAATTAGTTCACTAATGCAATTAGAAAATATTCTCCTTCCTTATCTCTTATTTCTTTCACTTCAAGACAAATTCTTTCTATTTTTATTAGGAATTTTTAACTCTAGAAATTAAAAAATCCTAATGGGTCTCTAACCCTATGGGTTTGGACTCTAATTAATTTATTAAAATTCAATTAATTGATCTTCATTAATTAATTAAAAAACCCAATACAATTAATTGATTAAATCAATCAATTAGTTAGTTCCATCATAGGCCACTTAATCATATTAGGCCCAATTAAAATAATTTTATTATTTTAATTGATTAAATTAATTTAACTCCTTAAATTAATTTTAGGCCAAACTAATATAATTGATCTCCATCAATTAATTAATTCACTCTCAAGAGCCGCTAATCATTATTAGGTTCAAATAAATAATTATATTATTTATTTGAATAAATTAATTTAACTATTTAAATTAATTCTAACTCAAGTTGATTAATCTCCATTAATCAACTTAATCCAACACTTTGGATTATAAAAATAGATATAGAAGTAGATCATCTCGATTTGTGTGTAACCCATTAGGTTCACAACTAAGCTAGCAGTGGGTTTGCAACCTTTGTAACTTATGAATAAATTTAATGTTTCAATTAATTAATCCAATTAATTAATCCGTTTGGCATAACCCCTTAATTCTAAAAACCTCATAAATCAATGGAAGCACCCGGCAGTGCATCTCGACTACCTAGTGTTAGGTGAATAACAAATGAACCTTTTTTGTTACAAGTACCATGCAAATACGGTCCATCCATCAACTAATCTCCCGGTCTAAGGTATGAATTATTAGTCAAAACTCTATTTTGACTTAATAACTATGATTCCATTTCAAGTCACATTGATCCTTTAATGAATCACTAGAAAACCCTACGTCTAGTATTCATCCTGCCTTGGCCAAGTTTTTCGAATCAAGGACTATGAAAATATAGGAGATTCTCCTATTCTACCAAATAGGTGACATATCCTTTATTGGCTACTCATTGACCTCTATACATAAAGATCATACACCCATCGTAAGCCCCTTATGATTGTCATGTAACCAGGAAATACATCAAAGTGTATGATGTCATGCACAAGGTCACCATGGTGCCTCAAGTCAAAGGACTAATTAATGCATTATCGTAACTAGAAAATTCTCATTCGATAAACAATGCTTTCCAATTGAGAATTTCCCAACGGGTCATTCAGTGTACTCGTTTCTTAACAAGCACCTACACACGTGCACTAGCATCCTTACACCAATGTCTATAGAATGAGACATTCTTCTTTCAAGTATGCATTGTGTGTGAGTCTATCGGGCTTATTGATATCCCATCTTAATGAACCCCTAACTCGGAACATGTTTAAGATCAAAGCCATAGTGGCATATTCCATAATCACTATCATATGTGTAACCATGCCCCGTAGCTAAAAATGATCTGAGGACTTTTTCTAATTAATAAAAATAATTAAAGATAAAGAAATACCTTTTATTTATTTAAACATTATGAATAATACTATTTTTACAAGAGTATAAAAGCTCGCTGCTAATTGGCACGTCGGGCACCACTCTAACATATATCAAAGACCCATCTTCTTAAGATGTCCTTCAAATACTCTTTGAGCTAAGGGCTTTGTCAGTGGATCTGTTAAATTTTCTGTTGAGAACACTCACTCTACTTGAACGTCTCCTCTATCAATGATCTCGTAGATCAGATGGTATCGCTTCATAATGTGCTTGGATCTTTGATGAGATCTCAATTGTTTTGCTTGCGTAACAGACCTGTTGTTATCATAGTAGACTATAACTGGATCAACAACAGAAGGACTATACCTAACTCTTGGATCAAATTCCTCATCCAAACACCTTCTTTTGCTGCATCACATGTTACGATGCATTATACTTCGGTGGTGGAATCTGTAGTCATCTCTTGCTTGGTACTCTTCCAGTTGACCGCTCCACCATTTAGCATGAATACGAATCCTGATGTTGACTTTGAATCATCTACATCAGATTGAGAACTAGAATTAGTAAAGCCTTCTAGCTTCAATTTTCCATTGCCATAAACCAAGAAGACATCCTTAGTCCTTCGCAAGTACTTAAGGATCATCTTTATGACTTTCCAGTGCTCCTAGCCTGGATTAGACTGATATCAGCTCGTGACACTAAGAGCATATGCGACATCAGGTCTCATACATAACATTGCATACATAATGCTTCCAATTGTGGATGCATATGGTATGTGAGTCATTCTTGCTATATTCTCTGGAGTCTTGGGGACATTGACTTCGAAAGAGAAAGCCTATGACTTATGGGTAAGAATCCTCTTTTAGATTCTTCCATGTTAAACCTCTTTAGCACTTTGTCTATGTATGTGGATTGGGATATCCGGTCATCTTTTTGGATCTATCTCTATAGATCCTAATTTTCAAAATATAGGACGCTTTTCCCAAATGAGTAGTATCTCATCAATATAAAGGATAACAAAGGTCACTGCACTCCCACCAACTTTCTTATACACACAAGGTACATCTAGATTCTTGAGGAAACCGAACAATTTGATTGCCTCATCAAATCAAAGATTCCAGCTTTGAGAAGTTTGTTTGAGTCTGTAAATAGATCTCTGAAGTTTGCAAACCTTTTGCTCGCTCCCATTGGATATAAAGTCCTCTAGTTGGCTCATATATATCTCTTTCTCAATATTCCCATTGAGAAAGATAGTTTTTACATCCATTTATCATATCTCGTAGTCATAATGCGCTGATATGGCAAGCAATATTCGGATGGATTTTAGCATTACCTTTAGTGAAAAGGTTTCTTCATAGTCAATGCCTTGCTTTTGAGTATAGCCTTTTGTAATCAGTTGTCCATTATAGGTCACTACCTCTCCATCTACTCCAAACTTTCGCTTGTAGACCCATTTGCAGCTGATGGGTACTATACTCTGTGGTGGGTCCATCAAGGTCCATACCTTGTTGGAGTACATGGAATCCATCTCAGTTTGCATGAATTTTTGATATCTCACCGAATCGATGCCCGACATTGCTTCTCCATAATTCCTTGGATCATTATCTAAAGAATGCTACTTCTTATTGTTTTCCAATAAAAGACCATACCTCTCAAGTGGTCTCAAGATCCTTTCAGATCTCCTAGGAGGCTGTATGATAGGAATGTTAGTTTTGGGTGGTTCTGTCGCTATTGCCTTTTGTGGGACACTTTGTGGTTCTTGAATTTCTTGCAACCTCGCCTTCTCTATTCAATAGAAACTCTTTCTCTAAGAAGGTGACATTCCTCAAAACAAACACCTTTTGTTCCAAAAGGGTCGTAGAAATAGTATCAAATAGATTTCATTGGGTACCCCACAAACTTACATAAAGTGGATCTAGTATCCAACTTATCTCCCACCAACTGCTTCATATAAGTAGGGCACCCCCATACCCTAAGGTACTTGTATGAAGGGGTTTTGCCATACCATATTTCATATGGTATTTTGGACACCGACTAACTTGGCACTTTGTTTAACAGAAAAGCCGTTGTTTCCAAAGCATAGCCCTAGAATGAAAAAGAAATCCCAATAAAGCTTATCATGGACCGAACCATGTCCAACAGGGTTCAGTTCCTACGCTCAGCAACCCCATTTAGTTGTGGAGTTACTGGCGGAGTCCACTGCGAGAGAATCTCATTCTCTTTTAGATAATCAAGAAACTCTAAGCCTAAGTATTCGTCTCCTCGATCAGATCGAAAAGTCTTAATACTTTGCCTAGTTTGTTTTTTCACTTCATGCCTAAACCTTTCAAAGGCTTCAGATATGTATCTTGAAAGATACACATACCCATACCTAGAATAATCATCAGTAAACATAATGAAATAGTGATAGTTTTCTTGGGTACTAACACTTAGTGGCCTGCGTACATCCATATAGATCAAATCCAAAGGGTTTGTAGCCCGCTCCACTTGTCCAACAAATGGTGACTTGGTCATCTTTCACTCAAGGCAAGATTCATAAGTTGGCATTTCTTGCGATTCCGTAAGGTCAAGCAAGTTAGCTAACTTATCAATTCTTTTCTTAGAGATATGGCCTAATCTAGCATGCCACAAGTATGTGGAACTATGATAATCTATTTTATGTTTGTTACTTTGTTGAATATGCAAGATGGATTTATTAGGTTGGACAGTATATAAATCATTTGTCAAAATCCCAACATAAACTAAAGAAGAACCAAAGTAAATGGAATAGTTTTCATTCTTTATTGAAAAATATTAACCCTATAGATCTAAAACTGGAATAGAGATGATGTTCTTTATTGAGGAACATAATGACAAGAATTTAAAACTATCTCTTTTCCATCTCCTAACGCTAAGTAGACAGTTCCTATGGCTAATGCAGCAACTTTTACTCCATTTCCAAGCCTTAGGATCTGCTCTCCTCTACTCAGTTTATTGTGTCTTGTCATCACTTGCAAATCATTACATAGATGAGTACCACAACATGTATCTAAGAAGCATTATTAACCAAAAGGTTGACTTCAACAAAGAATATACTAGAACTCTTCTGGTGATTTGCAAGATACTCCTTACAGTTCCTCTTCCAATACTCCGACTTGCCACAGTAGTGACACTTGTCATCTGCTTTGGAACCTTTCTTCACTCCACCTCAAGCCTTCATACCCTTGGCCTTCTTCGAAGAACTTTTCTTCTTCCCTTTCTTTGATATTTTATTCTTAGATTGGGATGAAGAGCCAATAAGTAGGACATGATTCTCCCTTTTTATGGTGGACACGGTAGTCTTCAACATGTTGACCAGCTCAATAAGGCTAGTCTCCATTTTGTGCATGTTGAAATTGACCACAAAGAAGTCAAACGAGGGTGGTAAAGACTGCAACATGACATCCACATAGAGTTTATTGTCCATAACGACTGCAAAGGACTCGAGTCTCTTGATCAAAGCTATCATCTTCAGTCTATGATCATGAACCGAAGAGTCTTCCATCATACAGAATCGAAAGAGTTCCCTAGATACTTGTTATCTAGCTTGTCTTGTATTTTCACCATACAATTCCTTCAGATGAAGATAGATATCGGCAACATATGCCATACCCTCACGTTGTCTTTGTAACTCATTTGACATAAATGCTATCATATAGCATCGAGAAAAGAGAGAAAATTTATACAGAGATTTCAGTTATTTGAAAAACTGATAAATTCAGCTTTAATAGCCACAACTATCGTTATCCGCCACTTAATCGAGAAGGATCCTAATTTTTGATAATTTTCATAACTTATTCAAAAAGTACAAGTGTCTTTGAAAAGAGTGGATCAATAAAATTCACACTGCAAGATCTTTACAGAGGTTTTTTTTTGTCGGAAAGTGATTACCATGTGCTCTTGCATGATAAAATTAAAAAAAAAATACTACCTACCACATTGTCAGCACGTATTTTCGATTAGGATAAAATAAAATAGAAAAAAGTAAAAAATAAAATAAAAGGAAAAAAGAATGAGAGTTAGAGAAAGCAAATCTATGATTATCAGATCTCATAGTCGTCTTTTTCCATTCGGTGGGTTGCTTCTCAACAAGCGCTTGGTTTAATGTTCTCAGCCTGACATTGCCTCCTTCATCACTCATCAACATATGCTGCCAAAGCCATCATCCATCCAATCACCATCTTATAACTTCGAAGCATCCAAATAAGTTTGTCTACTTGTACTTGAGTGAGGTCTTTAACAATATTGACTAGTGATACTTCTTTCTCATCCAAGTGGACATATTTAAGATGGTTTGGGATTGGTTTAAACTCCATTGAAGGTGTCTGCACCTCAGAAGGTGAAAGCCTTTCATTATATTTTGGCAATTCAATATAAAAGACATCATACTTCAATTTTTTTGGCAATGAATCCAACCCCGTTACATCATTTTCCACATCCCTCAATATTTGTACATCCAACTTCTTTTCTTTCAAATCCTCCATAAGGAGATATTTTTATAAAATAACCTCCATTCCATCCTTGCCAGTGAACTCAATCATTTGTTAGAATTTGGGATCAATAATGTCAACTATATAAACAACATTCATGTCAGCAGGATATTTCATAACTTCAAAAATATTATATTTTATAAACTTGCCATTAATTTCCATTCTAATAATGTCATCATGAATATCAATCTTAGCTTAGGTTGTATTCATAAATGATCTTCCCAAAAGAATGCGTGTAGAATTAGGGCATGTGTCATCCTCTATCTCAAGAATATAAAAATCAGTAGGGAAAACTAATTCATTCATCTGCATATGAACATCTTCCACAACCCCTATTAGATTTGCATTAGATCTATAAGTCAATTGTATGATAACACGAGTTTCTTTTAAAGGTCCTAAATTTAGAGAAACGTAAATAGAATATGACATAACATTAATTGATGCTCTCAAATCTAACATGCATTTTTCAAATCTGGTCTTACCAATAGTACAAGAGATGGTAAAAGTGTTCGGATCCTTACACTTGGAGGGAGTTTTCTTTGAAGAACCACTGAAACAGTCAACTTTCATTTATTAGTGCATAGCACTTTGAGAAACTTAGCATATCGAGGTACATGCTTGATCGCATCAAGAAGAGGGATGCTTACTTCCACTTTTCGAAAAGTCTCAAGAATCTCTGTTTCTTGCTCATTTTTCTTAAAATTTGCTAACCTGCTAGGAAAAAGTGGAGGTGTTATATAAGTATGAGATAGAGGTTTAGGAGTAGTTATTGACTTTGGATTCTCCTTGGGATGAATAGTCTTGTCAATAATTTTTCCATTTCAAAGAGTTGTGATTGAATTAGCCTTCTTCATTGAATTTTCACCTAAAGAAGAAACATGACACTTAATGGAAGGACTAAGTTGAGGTTGAGTAAGAAATTTACCTTTTTCATGAGTACGCAAAGAGGTTGTTAATATTAAAAGTGTGATTTTGATCTCATTGATTTATTGTGAAGTCTGGTTATTGATGTTTTTTTGTCTATGCATGAATGTTTGCGAAGTCTCTTCAAAGGATTTTGTATGTAGAGTTGGATAAGAAAAAAAATTTGATGCCTTTTGTGAATGTAGCGGTTGGGCACGATTATCATCTCGCCAACTAAAATTGGGATGATTTATCCATTATGGATTGTAAGTTTTGGAATATGGAGAATAAAAAGGTTTTTTAAATATGTTCTTAAAATTTACTTGTATTGGAATATTTGGACATTCATTGTTAGAGTGTGTCACAAGTTTACAAATGCTACAAACTTTTTCATCTTGCACATATATGATTTTCTTTACTTTTTTAAGCTCCATGGCCTCAATTTTTCTTGTTAAACTAGCAATCCTAGCATTTAAATCATCTTCTTGACAAATGTATTATTTTCCTTTATTACTATTAGCAAGATTAGATCTAATAAAATCTTCGAAAGAATTAACACTATGCCATAATTAGAGTTTTCTGCCAAATGATCCCGATATTTTAGGGCTTCATCAGGTTATTTATCAAAAAACTCACCATTACACATTGTTTCAACAAATTATTTTGTTTCAGAAGTTAAACCTTTATAAAAAAAAACTAATTAAGCGTCATTTTTCAAAATCATAATATGGGTATGAATTCAACAAATCTTTAAATCTTTCCCAACATTAAAAGAAAGTTTCATTAGATTTTGAGAATTTTTTTGAATTTGTCTTTCAAAGCATTAGTTTTATGAGTTGAAAAGAATTTTTTCAAAAATTCAGCTTACATTTCTTATCAAGTGCTAACTGACATAGGTTTTAAAGAGTTAATCCAAGTTTTTCTTTATTTTTGAAAGAAAAAAAAATAATTTGAGCTTAACGATCTCATTTATATAAGTTTGAACTTCAAAAGTGGCACATATTTCATCAAATTCTTTCATGTGCAAGCAAGACCTTTCAGAGTCTAAACCATGAAAATTAGAAATTAAATAGATCATACATAGCTTGAATCGAAAGTTATACACATTGAGAGGAAAAATGAAACAATAAGGAGAAAGATTTCAAGGGAGTTGCAAGTAATACCACAAGGTACACACTTGTTGATTCTCTTTTTTCATTATGTACACTTTCATTTTCAGCCATAGTGGAAGTGCGTGGAGGTGACTCAAACATATTTCCAAACAAAGTTTCAGAATTATTTCTAACTAAACGATGAGAATTATGATTACGATACCATATAAACATATTACCGTAAAAAAACAAATACACAATATTTACAAAGGAAAAATTTACAAAACTAAATACTTATCTTATTTTCCCAGCAACGGCACCAAAAACTTGTTATAAATTTAAGATTGCAAATTCAAGTGCAGGTTGTGTCAAGTAATAACTTTCTTGGGAGTTTAAGGTTGATCCATATGAGAGTTGTTTGAAGTTTTCAAAATTATATTTTTTTAAAAATGGACTTGATGTGGTTTACAATATAAAAAAAAATTATACTATAATTAAGAAATCAAAAGATTTTTTTTCTTGAAAAAAAAGGATTGCGCATTTATATATGGGTATTGATTCTTGCAATAGAATACTTATCTTGGCATGAGTGGTTATAAATTTGAATCTAACCTAATATGTGAAAATTGACAATGAATTAATCCAAAATTGCACAGTTACCTTTTTTAATTTGGGCGGTTGAAGTAGATTGACTTCATGTTATTTAGGTGTTAGGCTGGGCGATATGTTAGGAAGTTTGAGTTATATTCTCTTATAGTTCAACTTACTTAAAGTTCCAACTCCACTATAGAACAACAAATAAAAAGGTAAAAAGATTTATTTTGGACATGAACAATAATAAGAGAAAAATAGAAACATGGGAGAGAAAAAAAATTAGATGTCAAAAAACATATCTTATGGGGATTGTAAAGTTACTAAATATGCCTTATATTTCTATATGCAAAAAAACTATAAAATTATTTTTCAATTCAAAAAATCCATTTCATTAATTTTTCATACAAAAAACCCAGTCATTAACTTCCACATTAACACTGTTGATTTTTTATGATTTTTGGACTGAATTACACTTGGCTAGGTTATCAAATTAAAGAGTCGAGTTTATTTAACAAATATTTTCTTTTTGATTTTCTAATTGATAATTTTTCAATTATAAGTATAATTATAATTTAATTTTTCATATTTGAATTTTTTGTATCGTCTAAAAAAATAAAAGGACTTATTTTTATGTTAATTA
Organism: Paulownia fortunei; assembly: GCA_019321725.1. NCBI lineage: Eukaryota > Viridiplantae > Streptophyta > Magnoliopsida > Lamiales > Paulowniaceae > Paulownia > Paulownia fortunei. Next base: position 3,569,305 of record CM033122.1, on the reverse strand, counting down.
ACAAATTATAAAATTCATATTTCAAAATTCTTATTATCCACACAAAATAATTTAATATTTAACATATAAATTTAAAATATCATTATACAAATTTTAGATTTGAAAATTACAAAATAAATTCTATTAAAAGAACTTAATTCAATATTTTCGTAATGCAAAATATTTATAGGCACTTAGTCCAAAAATCACAAAAACTTAACATTATTATAAAAGTTAATGATTGAGTTTGTTTTGAATGAAAAATTGGTGGAATAGATTTGTTGAATTTGCAAAATATATTCATGGATTTTAGATATAAAAATTTATTCTTAGGGTTTTCTAGTGTCTTTCCTAAAGTATATAAGTATACATAAAAATAAATTAATACTGTATACGGAAGTAATTATAAAGAATGTATTATGTAAATGTAGTAGGTTTAGTTATGTGTCTATATGTACACTTTTTAACTGTATCCGGTATAAGGCTATCTTCAACCACAACTCTATTTTAATGCAGTCTTTGTACTAAAATGGTGCAGTTTTTGTACCAAACTTAAAATTCATCTCCAACCCATCTACTTCAAATTTTACTCCAAAAAGAATATTCTTGTTACTCCATTTACAATAATTATTTTATTTCATTAAATATCTATTTATAAGTATGTTAACATATTAATACAATTACTTATTTAATTTGTATTATATGTTTAATTAATTAAAATAATGTATTTTATTTATAAATATAATTGATAGTAAATAAAACAATATACATAAACAAATCAAATAATTAATAATAAGAAATATTTTTGTTGAAAAATATAAAAAGAAATAATTTTATTTATGTATTTTTATAATTTTGTTTATCTATTTATAATTTTATATGTACATATAAAATACAAAAAGAAATTATTTCGTTAAAAAATATACAATTAGGATAAAATATAAAATTTTAAAATATTTTAAAACATAATAAATAAATATAAAATTATTAAACAAAAAATACAAAAAAAGATAAAAATAAAAAGAGATAGTGCAGCTACAGTGCTCTGCAAGACAGAACACAACTTTGGAATTGATTTTTCTTAAATTTTAGCACCCAAAAAGAGAAATATTCAAAGACAAAGGATTTATCTTGAATTCAATTTATGATATGAACCCCACCAAACAATGCCGACAAAATTCAAGACCCTTCTCATTCTCACACGTATACACTCCCTGTACTTATCACTTAGCAGTATCACAGACAATGACATTATCAATTCAACTAGACAAACATCAACCATTCCCTTTCCTCATAAATTAGTTAATTGACACCGAACAACTGATCAGAAGCGACCCACTGTTTGATTTATGCATAAAACACACACACACACACACACAAAAACAGGCAAATAAGGGCTTTATTAAGTCAAACCCATATCTGAATCTGTAGAGTAGTGTGGGAAAATGGATGCAGCTTTGCTGGGTGGTGGTGGTGGAGAAGCGGCTGGCGGCAGTGGCAGCCCAAGAAGAGACCGTAAGCGTATGTTCAATCGAAGATCAGATGCTATTGCTCATGGATCACCCTATCAAAAGGCTGCTGCTTTGGTTGATCTCGTACGTTAGCTTTCTTAATTCCCTTTTGACTTGAATCTTGATATTAAAATCTGAGTTCGTTGGCAATGTAGCAGTATCTTACAGTTCAAATAATAACTACAAGTGGGATTTTTGGGATGTTAATGTATTAGAGTGTATTATTATTCGTAATTGGTAAGGAATGGAGCATAGTCAAATTCTTCGAAAATATGTTTTAAAGTAGAAGTTTGTTTAGGTATGATTCACCAAAGGCTGCAGGTAAGTTTGAGACATTCTACTCCATCTTTGTGTAAAATGTGATCGGTTAAGAAAAAATAAAAGCCATTTGTTCTTTCTTCTATTATAAGACACATTCATGAATTAAGCAAGTTGGAGTACATATGGGAAATGAATGTATAGAATGAGTGGATTTATTGAATTAAGTGAATGTGTCTTTCAACTCGGTTTTAACTTGATTTTGATTTTATGGATATAAATTTTTTTTCTCTTGTCCATAGAGCCTACAGTTTTTTTTGGTTCTTGCGTAGGTTGCCAAACTTGAGGTAATCGTAATAGGGCATTTTGACTTTTGAAAGTTAACGAATTGGCTCGTTCCTTCGTCCCTTTCTTGTAAAGAGCCAAATTCGTTATAGAAGTATGTGTTTTTTTTATAAAGTTCTGTTTTCCTTAAACAATGTTCTATGGATGACGGTTGGGAAGATTTTGAGCACCCCCTTTTCCCCAGGATTCCTTATCCTATATGGAGTTATATGTAGGGAATGGTAAATAATTTTTTGATATTTTATCTAATACTTTGTCTTGAGTATGCCAACTTTTTAAAGTATTTTTAGAAGATTAGATAGTGATCCTCTATCCAATTTGAATATGTGAGCACAAAGTTTTGATTTAGATATGTGATATAGGGTGTGAAGGAAGCCAACAACAAAGTGAAAATGAAGCTTATCTGCCTCACATTTCAAGATTTTGAAATTTTTTATTTGTAATCCATAATGATAATACTTAAGAGGTGAAATTACAAGATATCTTCTATCTTATTGCCTTCTGCTTTTATGTTACTGTAATAAAGAAAATTTCTGTTTTTCCATTTTGTTCCTATTTCCTTGCCTTTAAACAGATAGTCCCAAGTTTTCTGGGATGTTCTTTATGACATGCCATTTGTAATTTCTCACAGTTTTCTGTTTTAAGATAAGTTCCATATAATTAAAGGAGATCCAACATGGTAGTTGGACATTGTCTTGTTCTAGGGATCTCTTTAGGAATAGGAGTTTGTATGCAAATATTGTTTACGGAAGTCAAATGATTTATGAAAGTGTTCTTTTTTCATGATTATGTATGATGGTGATAATGTTTAGCTTGTTGGAAGACTTTTTAAGATAACAAAGAGTTTGATGAAGTTATTATGCTCGGATGTTTGATTAATTACTTTGTATGCAATATTACTAAGGATGAGGAAATCAATCCATCTAGAAAGAACTCGAACTCGAGGTAATAGAAACTAACTTACCATAATTTATTAGAATTTCTGTTGTCATGCAAATCCGAGTACAACTAATATGAGGTTATCAAACTTGAAATGTTCTTCATTAGACACACTTGGTCACTATCTAATGCATCTTTCTATAAAGGATTGAGTGGGTAATTAAGCCACTTTGGAGACAATATCATGGAATATGGATACCAGTAATGTGAAGTTTCATCACCCTTCATGGATGTTCCATATGATGTGAGATGGAGAAATCACAGCTTCTTTATAAATTTTGTGTTTTCTGTAGTTGGATACAGTCCTGATTATATGCTCAATTTATGCCATCCCTATTTATTTAGGACTTCTCACCCTATACTACTGGAATCCCTTTTGTTTTCCTGAATATTCTGAACTTCATTGATGTTTTTGTCCAATTAATCATGGGAAGCAAGTCTGCTTTTGGACTTTCTTGTGAGCATTCTAGTGACTAAGAAATGCTCTCTCCCCTCCATCTCGGCTTCTCTTGAAAACACATACAAAGAACTGTGGGCTTCAGTTGGATTAGTTCATCATGTTTGGGCTTGTAAATTCGTACATGGACTCATGAGAATAAAAGTTCTGAGTAGATTCATAAAGCGGCTTTATGTCAAAATTGGCAAAACATTAGTGGTTCAAACCCTGTTTGTTTGCTTTGGAATCATAGCCACCCATGTGTTTGCAGTCTACTTGTGTGAGCCTTGGCTTTGTGTATTAGGGGATGGATTGGAAGCAACAAAGATGTCATGTAGTTGAGCATTTGACTCATTAACACTTTGTTACCTATGAGTTAAGTTAGATAGGGAGGACTGAGCACTCCAATGCATTGGAAGTTTTAATCTTGTTCAACTATTATTGAAATACCAATGTTCATTGCTGTATTTTTTTATGAAAATTTTAAATGCTTGGTGCCGTTGCAGGCTGAAGACGGAATTGGGATACCTGAGGAAATTCTTGACCAGTCAACCTTTGGAAGCTCCTTAAAGTCATATTTAATGTTTATACAATTTGATTTCCTTTGGTCCCTTAACTACTTTGCTTTAATACTTCTGAATTTCTTGGAGGTTCGTATAGCCTTTCAACTGTCTTCTTTGTCTATTTTCCTTCATATTTTGGCTTTAAATTTTTTTCCCCGATGTATAAATGATTGGTTTGGATTCTCAGAAACCTTTATGGTGTTCTGAGGATTGCAGTAATAGGGGGTACTACTTTCTAGGAGAGCTGCCGTACATGACTGGTGCTGAGAGTCTCATTTATGAGGTAAACTTAAAAGTAATTATTGATTGAATTGTTTCCGCGTGTGGCAATATTCTGAGTTGTTCAATTGATATCATTTCATCTATCACTGTAATTATCTTAATGTTTTAACTTGTTGATAGCATCAGCTGGTTGTGAAGTTGATGATGTCAGTGCACACATTTTTGCACCTCTGTTGGATTGAAGCTCTTTTATTTGCAATAAAGTATTTTGAGCAATTTTTTACCTTTCCACTAATCGTTATAAGTTCTTGACAATATAGAGATATGTAATTGCTGTTATACTTCATTTAATTCTTTATAATGAAATTATTTTATGCATGCTTATAATCGGCACCACTGGGTAAAATTTCAGAAAAGTGTTTGTGGATGTAGACAAAACATATGTTGAATGATTAACAGTGCAATCTCTCTTGAAAAAGAAGTGGTTGATGATTCTGGCCCATTGGTACAGAGAGTAAGTTCTTATTACTTAACCAGTGAGTGTTCAGGCAAAAATTTGCGATGTACAAAATAAAAAATTATCTATAAAATTTTCTGGTTGTTAGAGCCCCACTGTTAAAAAGGAGGCATAATTTTATGTATCTTTGGGTATTTTGCTCATTTAATGCAAAGTTCATGACTAAGATGGTGCAATTAATGGATGAATTATAAGTTTAGGACTTACCTGGATCATGTTTTTATGCACCGCACCTGTCATCTTGAAGCCAAAAATCCATTACTTCCTCCCAATGTCATGCACTGTTAGCTTGCTCCATTCAGACTAAGAACAACCAAAGATCCCCACTGCAAATATTGACATATATCCCTTGCTTGACTACCCATTTTTTGTTCATGTGAATTGAAAAAGACTCAATTCTCTGTGAAACTACCCAAGTTAATACATCATGTCCAATTCATTGTTACTTTGATGTTGTTGGAACTTGAAATATAGCAAAGCTCCTCTTCCTCTTCTTGAACATCTTGATTATAGCCAAAAAAAAAAGGATAAGCTATAATGAAAGGACGGACCATCTGCATGTCACCACAATTTTACCTTGTCTGATATTTCATTTCAATATAGGGATTAAGAATGTGATTTATCAGTTAGTGTAGTATATCATGTGTTATTGTGCTGTATGGTTACATAGATTTTCCACTAGTCCTTGGAACTGTCAAGGCTCGTTGTTCATAAAAAATCTTGTATCTTAGTAATAACATTAAATTTAAAAATGACTAAATGATAATGTGATGTGAAGTTGCAGAAAATACTCCATGTGCTTTACTAAGTACTTTGCACACTTTTCAACTTTGCCTTACTGCCACGGATTGTTGCTCATGTTGAAATCTCAAGGAGAAAAAAAAATTGTTCTAGTCACTCATTTTGGTGCTGTGAAATGAAATGCAATGTAAATGCTGATTTAAGGTTTAGCTTGTTATGTAACCACGTATACCAGCTCAGATTGTGCAAATAACAAAAGAAATGAGTTCAGCATATAACAAAACTTGTACATGTCAAACGACACAATCAGACTACTGCTATGGTCAAGTGTTATACTAGACTGTTCACTTAGTTATTTCTTAACGGGTAACCTCACTGTTTTCAATTTAAAACTAAGTCTTGCACAACAGAAGGCTGATTTTAAAACACTTAAAACAAGTGGGTTATTTACATGAAAACTTTGATGAACAACTAGGTTGTTTACTTAAAAACTTTGATGATTATTATGTCTATTCTTCTTCAAATCAATGGAGGAACTGACTAAGAGTTTTTATAGACTCAAGAAGTGCCAACTCTTACACCAGTTGATGCACACATGACTCAACTCCCTCATGGCTACACAAGTCTTTACATCTTCAAAGTCAACCGCATAATTTAATTTTATCAAGTTAACCTCTACAAAGCTCGACTTTGACTGCAACTAGCCTACAAAGCTCAGTTGGATACAGATGAAAAGAATAAAAATTTTGTGGTCTAACTACGATGTCTAGGCCTCACTTAGCTCTTTTCGTTTAAGTTTAACCACTATTGGTCGAGTTCACTTGACTGCTCTTTTCTGACTTAGATAATATGCCTATTAGCTTTGCTTGATCACTTTAGACTTTAAAGATTGCTCCAAAATTCATCTCTAAAATTTGTTCTCTGGAGGCCCCTTTTTATAGGTGCTGAAAAAAATTGTCCGTTGTAAGCTTTTAGCCTTGAAATATGGCCCTTTCGGTTCTTGTTGTCCCCGCCCTTATTTTAGTCTTTCTATCTTTATTGTCCTTTCTCCTAAGTATAGCCTTTTTTGATAGGTAGAACTATTATTGATTTAAACTTATGTTCAACTTAATCTTCACACTCTTCTGACCTTTGTCTCCTAATCTCCTGGTTAAGTTTAGGATATGGATTACTAGTCGAAACCCTATTTGACTTAATAACTCTGATTTCATTCATAATCTTATTGACTCATTGATGAATATTTAAAAAACACTCATCTTATATTCATCCTGCCTTAACTAAGGACTTTTGAGTCATGACCTATGGAAAATATAGGAGATTTACCAATTCAATTAGACGGATTCTTTATTGGCCACTCATGAACCTCCATGCACGATGATGTTGCACACAACATATTCCTCTTATGATTTTCATGCAATCGAGGAATATATCAAAGTGCAATCTGTTGTATGCAAGCTTACAATGCAGCAAAAAAAGCTATTTGGATAAGAAACTTCATTCAAGGGTTGGGTGTAGTTTCATCCGTTGTTGATCCAGTTATGATTTACTGTGATAACAATGGAGCCATTGCGCAAACAAAGGAGTCAATGTCTCATCAAAGATCCAAGCACATAATGAGACGATATCACATGATCAGAGAGGTCATTGGTAGATGTGACATCATTGTGGATTGAGTTGCCTTAGCAGAAAATGTAGCAGACCCGCTTACTAAACCCTTAGCATAAAAGGTATTCGATGGACATTTCGAGAAGATGGGCCTTAGATACATGGGCAATTGGAGCTAGGGCAAGTGGGAGATTGTTAGAGTAGGATGCTCAACGCCCTAATTAGATTGGGTGTATTATACTCGTTTTTTTTGTAAAGACAATCTTATTGGGAATCATATTAATAAAAAGACATTTTCTTTATCTTATGCCTTGAATCTTTTATTTCTATAAATTAGATAAAGTTTTTAGACCAAATTTAGCTATGGGGCATGATCGCGCATATGATGGCGATTAAGAACATACTGTAACACCCCCATTACTACACACACACACACACATATATATATATATATAATATAATGTTGACATGATAAATCTTGTGTGCATGCATGAAATATTTTTTTTTCTTTTCCCTGTAACAGCTTAATAAATAATAAACTATTTTTCCCACTCACAAACTAATATATATATACCTGCAGATAACCCATAACAACCATAATATTTACATACCCATGTATAGAAAAGTTTTAAAAGTAACACACAGTACAAATCTCAAAACCTAATACAATAGACTCCAAAATCAAATAAGTTAACAACCATCCCAACAGGTCGTCATCCATGTACACTGATCATCAGAACCTGTAGGAGCTCCAGCCGCTCGCTCAGTAAGTTCATGGCTTCAAGTATCATCAAACTCATCTACAATACATGAACTACGTGAGCTAATGCTCAGTAAATGAAAATCATGCATGCTGAAGGGATAATCCAATATAAATGCAATGCATTTCTATGAGATCATGACAAGAATGCAAACTTATGCATAAAAATAGTTCCTTCAAAATCATTTTCCATCACTGGGCCCTTGGCCCACCTACTATGTACCGGATAGAGCTCTCAACAATATCAATAATCACATGGCCATAAATAGATTGATACAGTCCGGGGGCCATCTCCTGGGATCACCAGAGCTCCACCCCCTATCTTCCCCTGTGACCCTCCAAAAGTCTTCCTATCAGCGGCGTCAATAAGGGCACAGTCAAGTGGTCCACCCTCTCGTGACCACCAGAGGCACACCCCATGTCAACTCCTATGATCCTCCGAGAAGTAATACTCGCGGCGCCCCAAATATCATATAAATAAGCCACACAGGCCTCGGTACACTAGTAGTGGCCAACCAAAATATTTTCTTTCTGAAAATAATGTCATGTGTGCCAAAAACCTCAACTATGAGCACGTGTTATGCATGGACATGTAAATGCTGATGAATGGCATGTCCAATGACACAATAGATCCTATGTCCCATTATCCAAACAACATATGCACTATAAGGTGTGTATAATACTCACAATACACACATCAAGACATAAGGATCACCTTTAATATAGATAATGCACGAGATATTATGTTCATGCATTGTAGTTGCAAATGGATTTTCACTTATCTTTCACATTTGATATCCTACTGAAGGTTAACAAGATTTTCCTCCCTAACCTTAGATATAAGGCTGCCTGTAAAAGTATAACGTATTAATTTTCATTCTTAATCAATAGGTTTACTATATCAAATCTCATAAGGGATCTTAAATCTTAAATTTAATTAGGTAACAATCAAACCTTAAAATTGTATACTTCACCCCAATCAGAACCTTTTAAATACCTTAATTTCTCGTCTTGAATTTATTCTAATATTATTTAATTGATATGTTATAATCCTGTAACCAATCCTTCAATTTAATTAACTCCGTCATCCAATTAATACAAGATAATAAAATCGAATCTTTGTAACTAATTTCGAATTAAATGTGTATTAATTATTGTCTCACAGTAGATAACTAGTTAATTTGGATCAAAAACTTTCTTTCAAATTAGAAATAAACGGCATAAATATATATTTTTATCCGTACAAAATATAAGAAGGGACTTACCCAAAATTTCCTCAAATTTCTACAGTTGAAATTTGTTCTTTCTTTCTTCCTTCTTCTTTTTCTTTTTCTTTTTATTTTCCTGCCGTGCTATTTCTTCTTCCCTTTTTTTTTTCTCTTCTTTCTTTTCTTTTCTCTTTTCCTTTCCTTTGCTGTCATGAATTTGTGTGTGGTGTTTTTGTTTTAGCCGTGTGTTTGTGTGGTGTGTGTGTTATTACTTAACTATTAAAGAAATCTAATATAATATATTAAGTTCTTGAAATTTTGATGTGAAGAGAATATCAAGAAACTAGTTTTCTTTAAAGAACAAGAAAATCAAGATTTTCAAGAAAACAACTTTCTTTTTCTTTCTTTTCTTTTCTTTTTCTTGGAGAGAAAAATAGAAGACAAACAAAATAATTTTTCCTAAAAATTACTTGCAATTTTTGCCCTACCCTATTAATAGGGGCCGAAAATTTGCAACACTTCAACTCTTGGAGAGTTTGTTAATTTTGAACCACTTCAAAGTTTAATCTTGGCAGGATTCTAAATCTTCCAACAATTCTTCTCTTTTATCTCTCCAATTTATGTGGACTTATTTGAGACTACATTAGTAATCAAAATTAGTCTACATACATTCTTGATATTAATTTGAACTCTTCAAATAATATCAATATAGATATATATCAAATATATATCAAAAATATATTTATATAAAATAAAATCCTAATGGCTGATTTTTATCTCATAAAAACGGTCACAATATACTTAAATCATGTAAATATATTAATTAAGTAAATCATATTTATTTTAATTATCCTCTTCATCTTCTAGTGGGCTTTTTAAGTGATCCATTTTAATTTTTGGGCTTGGACTTAAAAAGTCCAAGAATCATTCCAATTGATTTAAACTCATATTAATCAATCTAATTGATTAATTATAATTTACTCCAATTGAGTTTCCTAATCAAATTAGGTCAAATTAAATAATTCAATTACTTAATTGAATAATTTAATTTAACCATTAAATTAAATAAAACCTTTAATTAATTAATTAATTAATATTAATTAATTTCCAACCATTGAAAAATCCCAAAAATAGAAATGTTACTTCTCTATGCTAATGCCAATGGAATGCGACATCCTCGTCTTACGAGCATGCATCGTATGTGTGAGTCTTACTGAGCTATTTGATGTCCCATCTCAAAAAGCCCTTAACTCAGAATTTATTTAAGACCAAAGCTTTAGAGACATATTCCATTATCGCCATCATATGCGCGACCATGCCCTGTAGCTAAATTTGGTCTAAGAACTTTATCTAATGTGCAGAAAGAAAAATGCAAGATATAAGATAAAGAAAGTGCCTTTTTTATCAATATGATTCCCAATAAGATTGTCTTTACAAAAGAAAAGAGTACAATACACCCAATCTAATTGGGGCGCTGAGCATCCTACTCTAACAGTTCGGGAACTAAAGTCGGGTGGAAAGAAGTCGGACTTACTTTCAAAAATGTGAACAAAGGTGGAGCAAAAACAAGGTAAAGTCGTATGTCTTACTGTATTAGTTGTGGAGTTTGTTGCCAAGATAAATGGGAGGAATGCATAGAAAGTCAAGGATTTGACCGTCTCGTCTAATGTTACTATTGGAAATTTAGATTTGTAGGTCCTTGGAAGCAGGAAGCCGTTGCATTAAGTTTGGAGTCACTATGAAGTAAGTCAATGGACTTGGTTGAATGAGAGAAAGTTGGCCATATAGGAAAGAATCTAAGGAAGGACCTACACTGTTTGAATTAGAGGGCTAACATGCTAAGTAGCTCGGGTTGCATGGAGCTATTAAGGAAATCCGCCAATCCTTAATTGGTTGGTTTTGTTTCATTAAGATGATGCAGGCAGAGCTGTCCTTCACTATGAATTTGCCAGTGAATCAAAGAATCGGGCGAAGTTTAGAAGGAGTTCGAAAAATTGCTAAAGGAGCTGCACTATAAACACAGAATAAATGGTTTTCTATTCACACTATAAATAGTTTACACAAAATCACTATTTATAGGAGATACAAGACATAAAAAAATCACTCCCAAAAATTAGAAGATACGATCTTTATTCAAAATTTTAACTTTCCTATTTTGTAGTATTGGCTAAATCGAAATATTTACAGCTATGATATCACAAAAATTTTGGTCATATCCTGGCAAATCCCATTTTCAACATGCCCCTACTCAAATAAGGATGTCGGGCTCTTTTGGTGGGGAGATTTGTCAGCCTTTTAGGATGATGGGTAGTTTGGCACGACAGGCGTAGATGGGTGACTAGTGTCGACATGGTGCAGCACAAAATTTTGCTAAGTGTTGATTCTAGGATACGGGTTGCTCGACAGCACATGGCACATCAAAATGGGCATGTTTAGGCGATAGAAGTTTTAGAGACGTGTATGGGAAGTAGGTTATTGGTGAATTGTCAGGTGATGCAGATTGAGCTCGAGCATTAGGTAGCAATATGGGGTGCCGATGTTATGTACACGAGTAGTTCTAAATATATTTTGAGATTGGACTTCACAAAGAAATTTGACATCATAAAGATTACGTAGGAATGAATGACGGCTCAATTTGATGCCTAGATGTTGAAATAAGGGGGTGAGCTTTCTCAACTTTCCAGTGTCTACAATTGTCACTAGAATTCGAAGCCTAATATAAGGGAGTAATGGTGCTCGGAGGCCCAACGTACCTGGCAGTCCCTAGGCCCCAGTCGTGGTTCAAGATGGTTTGGAGATGTGCACCATGGTTTGACCTTAGGACGAACTGGAGATGTGCACCATAGCTTGAACTCGTCCCGCCTTGGGTTGACCCTAATGCATCGTCAGGTGGTAGTGCTCCGTTGGGCGGGCACAAGCAGGCCTTGCTTCATGCACCATGTGGGCGTTGTGTGACTGTATTGTTGTATTGTTGCATGTTGGCAGAGTTTGTGGGCACATGTCAGCATGATGCTGGGCACCTTGTTGATGGTTGGCCGAGCTTATGTGGGTACTTGTAGGCTAATGCGGGCACAATGTGCGCAAGGTTACGGGGCACTTGTTGATAATGCCAAATGGGCAAAAGCTTATGCGCGATGTGTGCAAGGCATCGGCCTATCGTGTGGATGTGTGTTGCATTCTGCTGAGGCTGCGTGCAAGGCTGCAAGCTAATGAGCGCATGTGGGCGAGGTGTGCTGTCCTTGAGTAGACATTTTGCAAATTGTGGGCAGTTAAAACTTAACGCCCGGGAATGTGCAGATGGTGCGTGGGCTAACATGTAGGCAACGCTTTGTGCTTGGCCAAGGCTGACAATTTGTGACGGTTAGGAAGCCTTGTGCAAGGCATGTGCGGGTGGTTGGGACTGACTTACTCAAGACAACTGCCCGACACATGGCAGGTCCTGCAACGTTGATGCTAGTAAGCAGTTTGGAGCAATTGGGACTGCCACCACCTGGTGTCTTGTGATTGGCCCATTTCCTAGCCGTGAGAGATGTTCACTTCACTGTTTTATGTTGCCTTTATATGTATTGCTTGACTTGCACATTTTCGATAGATTGAGTGTGTGTAAGCTTGGCTCCTTATGTTGAAATTGAAGAATAAAATACAAGGTTGGGCATGTTGCCTCTGATTCAGTGTTGCCTGTAATTCTGTGTTGTGTTGCCTTTAAGTTTATACACTGTGGGTGTGGGTGCTTGCAGTAATGCACTCAAACTAATAATCAAACACGAGGGAGTTTGAGATTGTGTGAAGGCTGACTGGTTTTGAGAGGAAACCAGGCTGCATAGTGAGCAGGAAATTTATCAAAAAACTCAGGTGAATTCCTACCCGTGTGACTGCTAGCAACTCAAACTTTTGCTTCATATTTCACTGTCTGCTGTCTGCTGTTTGCTGTTTGGAAACTCTTCTTAGCTTCTTGAAGTCTGATCTTCAAGTCTGTGGTTCCTTCAAGTCTGCTTGAAATTAGCCCTTGCATATATAACCTGTCAAACATAAGAATTATACAAGAGTTTTAGTGTCTTCTAAACATAAGGCTTATCATCAGTAAAATCTAATTACATTAATCCTCACATACACAATATGACATTTATACTTCATCTGGTGCAGTATAGCTAAAAGTTTACGACTTCGGTCAAATACTTATGCTATCAATAAGGTAAAAAGATAGGAATCTTTGCTGTATAGAATTCCAATTGCAACATCACCATTGCTAGAACAAATGGGGTAATTCTGTATCCTAAAACCTAAATCTTATCGTGTATGTGTAATTTCTTTGGTGGTGCTTTGTTATGGAGCTTTTAGTTTTCTCATTTAAACTCTCTTTCCTACTTTTTTTTTCTTTGCAGGGAGTAACTATTCTGATTCTCATTGTACATATACTCTTTCCAATAACATATGAAGGGTGCAGTATCTTCTGGAAGAGTTATCTTAATAGACTTAAGGTACACAGTTCATTAACTACATCTACACAATTTGCTGTTCTGTTTCTTTCTTAAGCAGAGAAGTCTTCAATAGCATAAAAATTATGAATAGGTTATCAATTTGCCTCATAGATTATCTTCCATTTGGTGTAATAATCTAATCAATTTCTTTTCCAAATATCTCATTCCTAAGCAGATCCATACATTCGCACCCTCTTAGGCAGATCTAAAATTGGTACTCAATCAAAATAATTTTTAAGGGGCTATAAGTATTGAGTTTTTTCAGTATTGCCACTTATAGGATCCAGAAAATGTACTGTGATGATTCAAACTAATATTTACTGATATTTTTTTTGTTTAGTCTATTTTCCCAAAACAATTCAAGAATGCAAAGTGCTGGATCACATTGATGGATATGGTGTTTGAATATGTAATATACTCAGAGAGATTCTTTTTCTTTTTTATTCCATAGTATCCCATAAATTCCTGGGCATTTATTCACATACTTATTGTTGCTTTAGGATGGATAATGCTTCTTAATTTGGACCATGTAGCCATGATATTTTTGTTTTGACGAGTGGCGTAATTTTATTGGACTCAAAGGTGTGGGTTATTCTATATACAATATATTTACAAATTTACAAGGTGCCTAACCTTTTACAAAATCCCATCCATGAGTCCACTTGAATGGATTGGAAAAACTAGATAAAGTTTTCTACCCACTAATGGGCCATCCAGTTTTCTCCTTCCATATCACACACAAAGTGCAGTTCCAAAGTTATTATCAGCTACATTTATTCCTTCCAGCATCTCAAGCATTCTACCACAACAGCGGTCATCAATAATTAAACTACAAAGAAATTGACAATTGAGCTCCACAAATCACTAATTAAAAGTCATTAGAGCAGGTTATAATCAACATCAATCCCTGCATTCTCGCAGATATTGAACCAGCTTACACACATTTCGCAAGTTTGCACAATTGATCATTCAGACCATTCCCTGGGGCTTATAAAAGCATGTTATGAGTTATATTTTGCTTAAGATCATAGTTCTGTTATGGTGTTGTTTTCGGAAATTGCATATAGCAAAAAGTTGTGGGATGGTTTTCAAAGCGTATCTTTGGGAAGTATCAGAATTTATTATTTGATTTATTAATGGAATTATTGTAAAAATCTTTGACTCTTGATCTTCTCTCATTTTCATTTTTTCCCTCTATTTCATTTGCAGGTGCTTTTGTTGTTAATATTGATTGCTGATCTATCAGTCTATGTTTTATATCTTTCTCCGCTGGCTTTCTATACTCTTCCATTGCGGATTGCACCCTATATCCGGGTTGTATTTGTTGTTCTTAACATCAGGTAATGGTGCCATTCACTTTTCAGTTGCCGTCCTGGTTCTTGGTTTCTTTTGTGGTATATGATTTCCTGTCTTCATGCCTTGAACTTGCGCGCCATTATGATTTAGATGTTTTTATACTGATGTTAGAACAGCCTTGAGAAAGCAGTTGTTCTTCCATATGGAATGCCATCAATATAGAGAGTTTACTATTTTATTGTTGCTATAATTGCTTTTCGCCTGAGAGTTAAAATTTTCATCGGCAGGAAAGTTGGCCTTTGTTCCTATAGCTATTCATCCTTTTCTTCTCCCTTCATAGATGCTCATAGCTATTCATGCAATCCTTTTTTATTTTGTTTATGTTCCTGTTCAACAGAAAACTTAATCCTGATGCATTGTTGTCAAAAGCAGTCTATGTAAAGTGGATGGTGGTTCTTACTGGATTTCCGTGGTTTGGCAGCATAAGAATATAAATTCCTGTTTATTTGTTAGAAGAGTAAACTTATATGTAACGAGAATAGGTCAAAATACAGTTTTGGGTGATAATAATGATTGTGCCATTTCTGGCTGCTAATTGCATCAATAAGTCTGTGTGTGTTTGTGTATCTGCCTGTCTGTTTTCGTGTTGATGCGTGTATACATGTGTGTGCCTTTCAGCCTGCTGTTAATTTGTTTTGAATTGGGGAGTGAGGCAGCCAGAATAGACCCAACTTTTAGTGGCTACGTGAGGTGGAATGTAAATAGAATGGGTCGTGGCTGCAGGAGCTATTGAACAGAGCTGAAGGAAATTATGTTAACGACTTTCCTATGTACTTGCTTGCTGGACACTAAGAAAAATAAAATTCCAATAAATATAGGCTGATTGGGATAAAATAAATGATTTTTCAAGTATCCCTATGACATAGTTTGTCTAACTGTATTGTTGAGGCTACATGACTCAAAATTCCCTTGGAGCACGTGCACTTTGGACAGTTCTTAACTGGGTGGTCATTGTATATAGGAGTTCTTTTACATCTGAATTGTAGTATTTAGTGTAGGGAAACAACACTGATTTACGTTATTTTACTATCTTCAGTTTAAAATCATAGTTACAGGTTAATCATCATTTGGATTGAAATTTTGACTGTCAACAAATAGGTGGTCGAGATAAAAAGAGGAGACGAGGACTTAGTATTTGAACTTGAGTGAACATGCAGCAACCCGATAACCATTGAGGTTTTCTGGATGTGACCACATTGGTAAAGGCTAACCATAGCAATTAGTTTCTTGAGTGAACTTTCGCTAACACATAGGAAGTGCATAATCATTGATCAGCGTGAAAGAGATGCAGTCTGCATTAAATATCTTGTGATTGCAATTTTAGTTTTCAAAATCCAATTATGATAAGATGCAGCATTTCTTCAATGACCTTAGGGACATACGAGATAGCATCATCATCCTGGTTGGAATGCTTCGCACTTACCTCAATGTCCTGGTGCGTCTGCTGCCACAAAATACACTTAGTATTCTTTTTATGAAATTTTGGAGTATTTAAAAAACAATGAGTTAAATTACCATTTTTAATGTTTTCTTTTTATTTTCTTGTGATTGGGGACCAAATGCAGGCTTTGTGGCTATTATTTCTTCTGTTCTCTAGCTGGTTGGCATATGTCATCTTTGAAGATACCGAACAAGGAAGGACTATATTCACTTCCTATGGCGCAACGTTGTACCAGATGTTTATTTTATTCACCACTTCCAACAATCCAGATGTCTGGATTCCCGCATACAAGTAGCTTCTAAAATTGAATCTTGGATGTCATTTGCTACTTTTTTGAGATTTCTTGTTATCCATGCAAACTGCCTTGAAAGTATACTGAACATTATGATATTAAAATCAATTATCGCAATTTTGTATTTTCCGGTATTGTTTCAATTTTCTCTAGATTTACTCACGCATCAGTGCTCTATTCTTCTTTGTAGGGCCTCACGTTGGTATTGCCTATTCTTTGTTCTGTATGTGCTATTGGGTGTTTACTTTGTCACCAATTTGATCCTTGCCGTCGTATACGATAGTTTTAAGAGTGAGGTATACTTCTCAGTCATTGACTATTTTATTAAATGTAATAGTAGTTAATTTCTTTGAAAAGCATTTGAATAATATTAAAGAACAATTATAAATAGTATTATCTAAAACATTTATGTAATTAGAATTTTTGAAAAACAATATTAAGTTAATCATAAGAGATTAGACAATTTGACTTTTTATTCGAGTAAATATAACATTCATATGCGGATGGGGGCAGTATTTCTCCTGCCATTCTATTAAATAGCTTTAAGAGTGAGGTATCCTTCTCAGTCATTGACTATTTTATTGAATGTAATTGTAGTTAATTTGTTCAAAGTATTTGAATAGTATTAAGAAACAATAATAAATATTATTGTAATCGAAAAGATTTTTATTTCTAGTATTGTTGAAGAATCTAAAATTAGACAGTACTCGAGCAAATAGAACATTCATATGTGGACAGAGGTAGTATATCTCTTACTGCAACTATAATTGGAAAAACATCTGTATCCATTCCTAAAAGGAGTTGTGCAGGCTTCAAATCCTAATCCAGATGTAGAAGCACGCATGCTTGCAAGATGTTATCTTTCCTTTGCATAAAATGCTTGATATCCTTGTAAAAGTGGATTGTGTGATTTGTTCTCAGTTTAAAAGCTTGACAAGTACCTAATCATAGTTTTTTTATAGCTTGTAAAACAAGTGTCTGAGAAGGATCGCAATAGAACGAGGATACTGAAGAAAGCATTTAACCTGATTGATAACAATGTGAGTATGATTTTCACTCCCATGTATCAAGTGATTGTTGGTTCTCTTTTATGGTTCTGTTCCTGTGCTTTACAAGAAAAGTTTGTGATACATAATATTGCATTCAATTCACTGCCTCAATAGAATTTTATTTTCTTAAGTTGGTAGCATCCCCTACTTCACGCTTCACATTTTATTTCTGAAACTCAAATCTATATTTCCCAACCTGTCCACCAACAACCAAAAGATTAGTTTGTCCAGCAGTTGAGTTTACCGCATGAGTTGAAAAGTATTGGGTAAGATCCACTTGTTATTTAGATGGGGACCAAAACTTCCACAGCTACTCATCTATCTCCCACACATAAATGAAGTAGCTAGTCTAAATTGATTTCTCTTTCTTTTGTAATCTAAGAATATGAATATTTGATCAAAAATTGGAAGCATATTTACAAGATTGGTTGATTTATTTTTAATTCTGATCCTTTTTTCGCATTTTTGGTATTGGCAGAATCTTGGTTACCTTAACAAAGATCAGTGCATTCGTCTGTTCGAAGAACTGAACAAATACAGGTAGAATTTACTTTTTCATGATAACTTTCCCTTGCTAAATGTTTGTGCTTACCTCTGGATCATTCAACTCAATAATTTTCATTCCTGCGGTTAGAGGAGCATGAATATTTCTGTGATACATGAAACATTTTGAGAATCAGCAAAGCTGAAAGAGGTGCTGAATGACATTTGATTACGGAGATAGATTCATTTTTCCGCATTATATTTATCTAGACCTGTAAGATATAACTTAGGAAAACACATCAAAATGATTTTTGCCCCAGACAACATTAGCTCTTCTAATTTTGTGTTATCTCACATTCACTTTCCTTGATAGGCTGCATTATGACAGTACATGTGGATTTAAATTAATGTTGGCATCAAGCTCCATTCATGTCATCTCCTCTTTGGATTTAAACTTGTTAAAAGTCGTGGGCGCATGTTCCTGCCAGAGCTTTGCAAGATGTTGAAGGTCATATGTATGATGAGATATTCCCAATAATAAGAAATTATTCGGATACTTTTGTTTTTCTAATAAAATTGGTGAGCTTTCTGCATGCTCACACCATTTATGATATTCCTCTGGATTTTTTTTGGTTCAGTTAGAGAAAATTAAACAACTCAAGGGATTTCAAGCTCTCACATGTGCACAGAGTTTTAGAACAGTAAGATTATTTGGGCAGTGCAGAAATGAGCTGTCTCAGTCACTTCTTTAGTTGAAATTTTTTCCAGAATATATCTTTCACATAACTCATATGTGCCCATTGCTAGAGGTGGTGGACAGGATTGTGTCAAAAGAATTTCAATTGGTGAATATAAAGCTATCAATTTATTTTTTGGTATTGCCTATGCTTCCAAGCTTCTGCTAGGCTCTATGAAGAATGCAAAAACTTAGTTGCTATGCTCTTTTTGTTTATGTATCAAGTACTTGAATGTGGTTCATTATTTTTATATATGCTATAGTAACCTACAAGGATGTTCTAATTCTTATGTTTTCACTTCCAACTATGCTTTAGATGTGAATATTAAATAATTGCTTCCCTGTTATCTTTTTATTCCAATATTTCTCTTTGAGATGCAGTTTTCTCTTTGCATCATTCATCTTTGTATATTGAAACATCATCTATTTCCGACTTACATAGGACATTGCCAAAAATATCACGAGAGGATTTTGAATTGATATTCTATGAGTTGGATGACAGTCATGACATCAAGGTAGCTTCTTATACTTTTATTTCCATTTCGGTGGGCATATTTTTGTTTGCAATTTCCTTCTGCCTCTTTTTTTGATGTCTGCACAAATTAATTCACGTAGTTTTATCGACTCCTTACTGGTAGTGGACTTGCTCAACTATTTTCAGATATATATCGTGAATACTTGTTGATTGTCATGCTACATGTACTCTTTAGCTGCCTTTTAGTTTGTGAAAGCCAATGATCTTTTTCGTGCATTTTTCTTTTCTTTTCTTTTTTTAAATTCAAAATACTGTTATTTTATATGACTTTTACGGTTTGACTAGGTTGGAATCATATTCAAGAACACCTTATGGATATATTGCATTTTACTCATACATGGAGTAATTGGATCAATTTATATTGTAGAAGCATGTACCATTAGGCTGTTACTGGCAATATAATTGCTTTGAGATATCATGCAGTATGTGCTGTTCATTAGGTTTATCATTTCCTGTATAGTCTTTTCATGCATCCATTATACTATATCAAAAGTTAAAAGCCCTTACACCTAGTCATTCATGAAAAAGACTTCTCCTGCGCACACTCCTCTTCACCTCCATTTTGTTACTTCATTTGATTTCTTTCTTCAGTTACTCTTAAAGTGGACAGAATACCAAAGTGTGTGTGTGAACTGATATTGGTTTGACCTTTCAAAGCCAAATTTATCATTTCTTAAAGCCTTGTTTTAGTATAAAATGATATTAGAAGGATAACAATATCTGAGTTAGAGGACTAAGAGTTTCTGATTTGTTTAATAATTTTTGAAATTGTTAAATAAATTTAAATGAACTAATGCCTTTACCAGCCCCTATGTTAGGCTGCCGTAATATGTTTTTACGTTCTACCGCTGTTACGTCAGAAAACCTTTTCTCAAGATATCTTCCAAACCCTTGGGGTCGTTGCTCCGGATGTTGGTCTGCCGGTGTGATACCAGTTATGATCTTCCTGTTTCGATTATAACCATTGAAGCATATTGCTCTGTTTGACTGTATTGATATGCACAAAGTTGAAAGCCGTCTCTTGTCTTGTTTTGTCGAAAATTTCTCTGCATATCTAGTGGTCATATGGCAGCAGTACACTTATAAATTCCATGCCTTAATGAGAAATTTATCTCCAAATTTGTTAGAAAAAACCGTATAATACGGGTCTTCCTTAGTCAAATAGAATTGGTTCATGTGTTATAAATGAAAAAGTCAATTTATCTAGATTATTCAAACAAAGGATAAGAAGCAACCAATTCTCTGGTAAGCCTTCCATTACTTCTGCTAGTTGGTGAGCCTAATAGTTAACTGTTAGGGGCTTTATCTTTGGCATTCGTGTGGAGGGTTGCCTATCTGTGAGACCTTGCATTATAAGGAATTCATTTGTTGTTCATCATGCATTAAGCAGATTTGTGCACTTTTAATCCTTAACTTCACTGGCAAGTTTGCTTGACCTACTTCCAAAAATCTCAGATTAGTTAGGTAAATATAATTAAATAGGAGGAGGCTTCTTCTCTTTGATGATTGACTACAGGTAAGTGGGAATGGATATTTCCATATGATGAATTGTAAGATTCTTTTTTTACTATTAGGCTAGATTACATGGCAAGTCTCCTGATAGAGAACTAATTTAGTAGTTTAGATTGATGATTACTTTAATAAGTGCTCTGTAGTTCCTAGGCCTTAGTTCAGCGGTGACTAATCGAGCTTTAACGTAATTATGAGATTGATAAACCTCTTCTTCTGCATCTCCTCACTTGTCGAGGCTAATCTTACCCTCGTTAAGATAATAATATTATAGCATAGTTTTACCATGAAGGACTTGCTATATTAGATCATGTGTCCAAACTAGAATTCTTATCTTTCTTTGAGAAGTGACTAAATGATATATATTTGCAAAGAGTTTGTATTTGAAATTTCTGGGCCTCGATTGGTGTTATTTTGGGGAAATATTTTCCTTCTCCCGGAATGGAGAACGCTTTGGTATTAATGTTTCGGGAAAACACATTTTTATTCCCCGAAAATACTTATCATTCCTTACTTTAATTAAGCAATAATATATCCTACTATACCTCAACTACAAAACAATATTGACAAGACATCTATAATTGAAAATGTTTCCTACTAACCACAACAAACAACATTGGTAAGACATTTGTTGGTAAAAATATCTCCCACTAATCATAACAAACCCAAAATACATTATTTAATTTTTTCCCAACAAAACATCAAACACTTTCTCATTCTTCACACATTCTCCAATCCCACTACCCAAAATACATGTTCCCAAATTAATTTTCCCAAAATGCCAGAAACAACACCAAACAAAACCCTGGAATTCAAAATGTTCCCGATGCATGAATTCGAAACATCACCCTATTGACTGCAAGGATCTGACTTTTTAATAATTTAGATCTAGAAACTATGAGCTTAAATTTTTAATATTTAAATGGAAGAAAGTTAAACTCAATCATTAGCTCTCTTCATTTTTTGCTCTTTCTATCTTTTCTATGAAGTGCTAATCTTTGTTGGAGCTAATTATTGTTTGATAGAGTTGCCAAAAGTTAATTCTTTAACACACACACACCCCCACCCCCTTTCCAAAAAAAAGGTTAATCCTTTGGCCTTCAAAATATTTTATAACTTGATACTTTTGTGGTTATCAAATTGTTATTATTTTTTAAATCCCATTTAATGACCACCACAACTGAAAGAATAACTTGTTCGAGAGGAAGACATTTAATGTTAAATGTCTCTAAAACACCCCCTCATGTGCATGCAGTGTTCTCTTTTCAAAGCCTAGCATGTGCAACTAATTTTTCACAAATGGGTCCCCATGATACCTGAACTCAGGGCCTCCTCTCTGGACTGGCTTTATTACCATATTGAATGGCTGCATCATGTGAAAGCTTAAACTGTTAAGAGGAAGATTTTTAATTTAGCATATAATGCCTTTAAAAAATCCAACGCCATTATATCTTCCTTGGATGCATCATACTTTGAGCATTCTCCGAACTTATTTAGTTTGATAAATCTTGGGTACTGAGAGCTTCTAAAAAAGGTTGCATATCTTGAAATCTTCGTGGATACTTTAATTCAATTTGCTACTGATTCTTTATGAAAAAATAAAATAAAATAGGTAAATGTTAAACAGTGTTGAAAGGAAAAAAAGAAAACATCACTAAACATTTCAATTCAAAATATGACTTTTTAAATTGTGGCCTTTTTCTAAAGAAAAAAGTCTTGTCTCTTATTAAACAATTATGTTTTGACATACAGTACAGATATATTTGTTTTGTAGGTATTATTTATTTATTTGTTGCTTCAATTGTTGGCTAATGTATCCTTGACATATCGTGTCCTAAGATCCTGTATTTGACATATTAGAGTTTTTTATACAGTGCCATGTTTGTATCCTTCCTGCTTAGTGTTGTAGCTTTTATATGCTAGTTTGGGCTCACATGCGTGTCAGTACCTTCTTAATGTTCATCAGTTATAATTTTCGTATTTAAAATTATTTATGAGATATGAGCATACCTTGCAATGTACTAAATGTACTTCCTTTTGTAGAAAACAATCTCATCAAAACATTGATCTTCTGTCTACTGACATCTTTATTGATTTTGCTGCTCTTTTGATGCACATGCAGATTAATTTGGATGAATTTTCTGATCTGTCCCATGCCATTGGACTCAGATTTCAGAAAGAGGATTCTGTAAATGCACTTTCCATGAACTGGAAAATGAAGTTCTTTGATTTGTGTCCTACTTACTATGCTTGTATTTGCAGGAACCTATTTTTGAAAGCTGCCCGGCGTTCTACAACTCACCTGCATCTGAGAATCTGAAAGACATTGTTCGAAGCCCCAAATTTGGTTATGTTATAGCATTCATTCTCATCATGAATTTTGTTGCCGTCATTATTGAGACAACGGTATGAATGTGTTTAATCTAATAGTTTCAAATGGTACTTTGCCAGAGATGCACTTTTATGATTGCTAAGAATTAACAGAGTCAAATGCTGGGTGCCGGACTGGACCAGGACTAGGACCATAACAACCACCGCAAGCTAATGGGAACCCCAAAAGCCTGCAAGGCTCTTGTGAACTCTATAATACTACCTCTAAATGATGTCAGATAAGCATTGGTACAGAGCATCTAAACCAAAATAGTCATAAGATAAATAATCTAACGTACTTGTCACCTTGACCTTGACCTTGACCACTATGAATAGCTAAAATCAGATTCTGTGAAAAAAATAAATGCCCCCACTTGCTGAATTACAAGGAGATTCTTGCTACCAACTGCAGGGCCATTCACTTGATTGTCCCTACCAATCTCTTGTTGTCGTGCAACTCTATTGGCACAAGCAAGGGATTCACTTGATTGTCGTCACTAACTCCTACAGTCCCACAACTCTATCAGTACACATGCTGCCATGAGCAGAGTCAGTAGGTCGTCCTCATTTAGGAGGCATTAAGAAGCAATCAAGTGAATGGCCCCTTCTGTTAGTGGCTACAATCTCATCACAAACCAGCCAACAGAATTGGTTGATTTATTATAGAATATAATTCGAGCTATTCAGAATGGCCAAGGTTAGATAACAAGTTTTAGAACTTAAGGTAATTCAAATATATTGGCTTATTCATTTTATGATAATTTGTGTATAAATGCTCTATTCCAATTAAGACCTTGGAATGTTTGTATCATGCCCGGACCTATGGAGTGGGGTTCCCAACTGAGACTCGACATAGGGAACTTCACTGCCAACTACTTTGTGCTCGTTATTGCTTTGCAAAAACGATGAAACCCAATCTGATAGAATATTCTATTACA
Source organism: Paulownia fortunei (assembly GCA_019321725.1). Classification (NCBI taxonomy): domain Eukaryota; kingdom Viridiplantae; phylum Streptophyta; class Magnoliopsida; order Lamiales; family Paulowniaceae; genus Paulownia; species Paulownia fortunei. The sequence continues at coordinate 3,545,034 of CM033122.1, read as the reverse complement.
CCTACTTATAAACTAATCCAATATTGCTCTCACAATCAATGTGGGGCTACAATCACCCAGTTGACTTCCATGCCCACACATGCGGTCAGGCCTTCCACATTGATAGTACCTTGGGGTCGACTTTGATACCATTTTCTCACATATCAAGCCTATGAAGATGGGACCCACAAGCAAGAATTCAACATAATTGACTCGTTAGCAACTACTATGCGCTTGTGCTTGTTTTGTGAAAATGACTAATCTAAGTTGCTTCTAGAAGAGTTTATTGTACCCACTTATAAACCAATCCAATATTCTGCTCACAATTGATCTAAGATACTACAATTGAGTTAACCAAAATACTAGAAAAGTCTATGGCACCCACTCACAAGCAAATCTAGTTTTCCTCCTAGAATCGATGTGGGAGAGTCTCTTTAATCATTGTTGGCATTTGGAATGTATTGATGCAAATTGTCAGCATTTTGAATATATTTATGCACGTTGAATTGCACTATAAAATATTTGTGGATTTTTTATAGATTTTCTTTATTTTTGTGCTTTTTCTGTGCTGTTTGAACCTCTGGAGTTCAACTTAACTAGAGATAGTTGGCATTGTATAAACCAGAATTTGAAAATGGTGAGTCATGATATGTTGCAAGGGGACATATCTTATTAACTGATAAGAAACTGTATAAGGCTATGTTTGGTATTAAGTTCCCACCCCCTTTTAATTCTCAATTCATTCTCCCAAAATAAAACACAACATGCATTATATTTTCCA